>OW119926.1:4148491-5349198 GCA_933210815.1 Meta bourneti
GGGTGGAGAACCTTTTAGAGCGCGCGGCAGAATTAAAACGACATCATCTTTATTAAAATACCGAGCGATACAATTGCAATAAAAGGCCGAAGAGGCCCCTCTCTTATGCAGAATAGATTGAAATTTTATGGGTCGACTGGTATGTACCGCAATAAATAGAAAGCTCCCCGGAACACCCCCCCACAAGTTCCGAGAGAGACGATTAAAAGAATCGTAAAAACTCGATTAGCATAAACAAACACGAATTCCTCTTCTAATATAAATTTCCTATCAAATAGCGTTTAAGAGGGACATAAATTTTCCCGGAGAAATAAAAATGTTTCTTCGATTGAGAAATCAATAGAGCGTTCCCATCTTGTTACACTTTTTTCTCTCCCATTCTTCCTCCTTTATAAGGAGTCAAGGTGTTTTTATCGCTCTATCCGTACAATCTCGTTTTCCGGGGAAATTGACGACTATTTCCCGGACTTTTTTCCCCGGCAGCGTGCCGATGCCTTGTCATTGGCTCCGACTGGAGCGATCAAATCGAATTTGCAAAACAGCGCGAGGGGATTTTTCGTGTTTTACGTCGGTTTTTCTATCGAATAGAATATGTCAATCCGCGGTGAGTGTGAGGTTGTCATTCCCCCACTTCCCGCTATGACATCCCGGAATTGAATCAAAAGGTGAACACCGAATAATACTCGGAATAAGTTCATTTGTTCTGGGGAGATATCCGTGAGAGATATATCCATATGTATATCTTCCCGCAAGAGATTTGTCTATCCCATTCCCGAAGTCTTGGAAGATTTTCTCTTCGGACCCACTTCAAAAACTCGATGAATTGTTATGAAGTATGCATATTTATCTTCTAATTTTGGAAATTGACAGTGATGAAGTGGGAAGTAAAAACAAATTACCCGAACTTCTGGGGTTTCCTTTCTCTTTGGAGAAATATCGCGACTGTGGTCGGTTTTACCCCACAACTTTATAACTGTTTACTTTGTTGAATTTTTCTACTGACGACCAATAAAAACGCAATTATTTTATTGCACTTCGAGGATTTTCATAGGAATTTGAGTAGCTTCCAAAGTTCTGTTTTATACATTTTTTATTTTCGTCCACACTAATTTCTGAATATAATTTTTCCGTTTAACTGTATGCGCTTGTTTCAGGGCAAAACTAAAGCCCGGTTGTCCGGTCGGAGTACCGGATTAGTCCTGAGGGTTGCGAGTTGCTACTGAAGACCAATAAAAACACAATTATTTTATTGCACTTCGAGGATTTTCATAGGAATTTGAGTAGCTTCCAAAGTTCAGTTTTATACATTTGTTATTTTCGTCCACACTAATTTCTGAATATAATTTTTCCGTTTAACTGTATGCACTTGTTCCAGGGCAAAACTAAAGCCCGGTTGTCCGGTTGGAGTACCGGATTAGTCCTGAGGGTTGCGAGTTGCTACTGAAGACCAATAAAAACGCAATTATTTTATTGCACTTCGAGGATTTTCATAGGAATTTGAGTAGCTTCCAAAGTTCAGTGTTATACATTTTTTATTTTCGTCCACACTAATTTCTGAATATAATTTTTCCGTTTAACTGTATGCACTTGTTCCAGGGCAAAACTAAGGCACAGTTGTCCGGTTGGAGTACCAGATTAGCCCTGAGGGTTGCGAATTCGAAACTCAATCCAAACAAAGACTCCCTTGTACGTGGGGCTTGTGCGCGTTCAATCTATAGTGGTCTCAAATGTCCTCACGTTGGCGTGGTTCGGAAATTCGGAGAGTGTGGTGCCAGCTCAGGTGTTGACCTCTTCATCTGACCTTGGTTCAAAATGGTTCGAGGTGTTGTCCTTGGATCTTTTCCTTCAGGATGGATCCCGGAATGCCACCAATAGCTTGTTGTGATGCTCAAGTGCGACATTGGTTCAACTAGCTATTGCTCATATCGTTTATTTAAATAAATGTAAGAACTTAGTTAACCGTCTTGATAATAGTTTGTGTGTGGATACCTGGAAGTTCAATGTATCATACTGTGACAACAGACATAATATCTGTCTTATCTACGAGTAGGACAGACAAGCAAGGATTTGAATTGGGTGGAAAAGGAATGGCCACTCACAGGCAAGCCTAACAACCTTATAGCAAGAATGTCATGTAGGCAAGTTTGTTTAACTCAGAGAAAATGCGTTTTCCGTTCCCACATATCAAGCTTAGACTGAAGAAACAGTTCATGAAGGCCCTGTATAAGGATGGAAACTAATTTTTGTACCTAATTAGTAAGTTCTCAGCGAAATTGAAGGAGGAAATATTTATTAAACCAAATATTAGAAACCTATATCTGATCCAGAGTTCGAAGCTGTCATGAATGCCAGAGAGCGTGAGTTATGAGTGAGGATCAGGGCGAACGGTTCCACGATGATATTAAGGACATCTAAAGGAGGTACCAAGGACACTAGGGTATTAGTAAGATGGCGGATAACTATTGAGTGATTCAGAGATGCACCTGAAGAAGTACACAAGCGCAGTGCCACAAAACGCTTTTTGGATAAAAGAAACCAAAATTACAAATTCTTTTTTAGATATGAATAAATTTATACTATATCTCTTTCAGTCTTAACCCTCCAAGTGATTTCGACGAAATACCTCTTCCATCAAGAGCTGACCAATTTTGCTAATAACGGGATATATCGTCTGATTATTTTACTATGACGAGATTAAGATCTGGTCAGTTTTCTTCTATTGACGAAATATCTCGTCCATCAAGATCTGCAAACGGTTTTCCCAATGATAAGATACCTTGTCTCTTCTTATCCCATTTTTACATGGGTAGAACGCTTCTGCTATTGTCCTCAGATCTGGGAGTTATCTCTGTAGCAGTCCGACTTAGCCACCTGTTCAAAACATACGATAACAAGTAATAGACACACACAATGAAAGTTTTTACTGACACAGAAGGTAGAGAAATACAACAGGCAGGAATGCACCTGACAGCAATTGAAGATGCGCCGCCTTCAACTCGAAAGTTGAGATACCTCGTCAAGACAACGATTAAATGCGATGGAGGGGTTAAAAAAGCCACAATGATATTGACAAAAACAATACGGAAATGATGATTTGAATAATACTACATTATTCCACCAATGCATTAAATATATAGTACCTGTTTTGTGCAAAAATGTGACGTGATAGGAACATTCGTAAAATTATGTTTCTGTGTGTAAGTAAAAATTTCCAACTGCTTTTCTGAAGTTCAGTTTCCAAACCTGTATAATCACATTACAGCTATTTTTCTAAGGCATGATTTTAAGGAGGCTCCATTACTCTACCCTCGGCCTAGGGAACGTCAACCATCAAGGAACAACCTTGGAGATAGGGCCATCTTGACTAGCACGTGGACAAAATTAATTATAAGCAACAAAGTTCAATGGCAATGTTAAATGTGGGCTAAAATATTCAGATTTAACCCTCACGATGGTTGTCTCAACGACGTATCTCGTCTTTAGCAAAACTGACCAAATCCTGATGGACGAGATATCTCGTCATTAGAAAAATTGGCCAGATCTTGATGGACGAGATATCTCGTCGAAACCACTTGGAGGATGCAAATACAATAATACTTCGATATATTGCTCTTGGGTTGATTTAAGGGGCAAGAAAAAAGATCCGAGGGGGAAATATAACACGTGTTAAGAAAACCTTTTTTATTAGAAGTGAAAAGAGTAAATGCATTGAAACGATTTAAAGTTAAAATTGTGTAAAACTATCGTAAACACAAAATCGACGGTAAAACATTTTTAATAATACTAGGTATGGAAGATAATAGTTTTGAAAACTAATCCCTTCTTAGAAAGCATTTGGGAGGCACTCACATCTTTCCCAATTCAGTTTAGATTAACTGCTTGTTTGGATGGGTTTTATGGCGCAAAAGCTGTATTTGGCCAAACACAAACATCAAGTAAGAACATACACACACAAGGAAAGTATCACTGACACAAGAGAGAAATACACATAGGAAGGAATTGAACCTGACAGGAACCGAACCAGTGCCGTCTACAACTCGCAGATTGTTGCTTCAGTGGGCAAAACCACTGAGCAACGGCAGCTGCCATAACGGCTCGAAACAATAGACCGCTGAAATTTCAATTCGAAAGAAACAGATTGAGATTTTTTCTGATATTTTCAAACCAAAACTTCATAGGGTTGGTTAGAGTTTTAAGGCGCTAGGTCCATATTTCACCAAGTTGCTTCAAAAAAGGGCAAATAAGTGAACATTCACACACAAGGAAAATTTTACTGAGAGGAACAGAAGAGAGAAATACACCCCATGGTGGAATCCAACCTGCACCAATTACAACTTGCAAGTTGCTAGCGCAGTGAGAAAACCCACTGAGACACAGCGACCCCAAATTTCATAGGGAAGTGAAATATACTTATTCCACTTACACAAAATGTATATAAAAAATCTAAATTGAAAATATGTTATTTTTTGATAGAAATGCTGTAAATATTTTTTACTATGCCGTTGAATAATTTGAGAATATTTAAATATTACATCCTTTAATGATACAAAATAGAAACATTTAATTCAGATTTTCTAAGTAACCCCAAAATTGCCGATCGTAAGATACAGATGAATATAAATATCTCATTAGAGACATTTTTATAATTTTGTGCACACGAATTTTCTGTTCACTTTACACTTTTAAGAGCATTTAAAATTCTTTCACATGAATTCATGAAAGAGCTTGTTAGACATGCTAAGCCATTATTCTGCTGGTGAGGAATTCAAATGTATATAAAAATCTAGTAACCACTAACTTTAATGGATTTTGAACATACTAGTTTTTTATATTTTAAGTTTTTGTATATATTCAGTATTGAATATGTTTCTCTTGGCTTGTGTAAATTGATCATGAAAAAGTTGCATTAACAATTTTAAAACAGAAAATTCAAACAAAAATGAATAAAGCTATAAAAGATAGTTTGGAACAAAAACGATTTTGGGTTTAGCTTAAAATTTGTTTATCTTAAAATTTTTTTATTATCCAGATCATTTAATTATCTGGATAATAAAATAGCTATCAAAAATAATAAAGCTAATTTTTAGAGTTTTTATCAAACCTTTTCATCATTATATTTAACCAATACTCTTAGATTAATAATGACAAAATTAAAGCAAAACGGAACATCATCACTTACTTTGGACTGTTTTTACTAAACGAATTCACTTCCATCAAAGACTTACATTCATATTCACTCAACGAAAAACACCGAGAAATTTAATAACGGAAACAATTTTTCGAGATAAAAAAAAAGCAACAACCCCCTGCCTAACCAAGCGGAGAAAAGGTTGCAAGACTCTCGTGTCCTCTATTATATCCGGAAACTAAGTTTGGACAAGAAATAATTAATTGCGAATATTTTGAAGAGTCGCTGAATACACTCAGCAATTTTTCACCGAAAGGCTTCGGAAAAACTCGTCGTTCTTTCAAGTTATTTTTTAAAATGCTCGACTCAGGCCAAGCATGAGTATCACGGATCATAGTTCACTAAATAAGCAGTTGCTCTTGTTCAAAGACAGTTTAGGGAAGAAAGGAGCTCGCGCAAAGGGAGTGGGGAAAAAAGCGGAGTTTGAAAGCGCTTTCCTCCGAATCCAACCTCACAATTAGGAGTAGGGTGAAATGATAGAAAAAGCGCCACCTTCGAGAAAGGATTCCTCAGATTGCTTTGATGTGTTTTCATTCAGAAATATCCGTCCTTTACATTTTAATCAAAGCTCTAAATTGCTCCCAAATGTTTTTCTCGTTCCTCTGTACCTTTTGTCGCTAGTCAAACACACTTTTTTTTATCTTTCCTGTCCTGCCCACCACATTTAATGACTTTCATTTAGAAAGAGTTTATTAGAAAGAGAGGAGACGGTGGCCAAAAAATTCTACAATTGCTGGAGGCGCTTTATTCGTTTAACAAATTTAAAACCATGCGCTCTAGACTTTCCTTTCGCGTTGGGTGGGAAAAAAATCTTTTCCCACTACGCTTGTGGACGGGAGAGGTTTTTTATCTTTTACCTTTCCTTTTCGACTGCTTTTTTTCTTTCAAAAACAAGACTTTTCACAAAGAAGAAATTTCGTTGGGAAATTAAAGTCCCGCTTTGGCGAAAGGTTTTGGTGAAAGTCAACAGTAATTTATTTTCAAATTAGTGGAAAAACAAACCACTTCTTCGAGCTTTTTCTCGTACGGGAGATAAAACACATACATGTATATACCTTTCCTTTTCTTTTGGTTTACGTATCCAGATTCCCGGTTTAATTTATTGTTATTTTTTCAGTTTCGGCTTAAAAATAGTCGAAGGTAAACGAAGGAACTTACTCTATAACGAAGTAACCGTGACAATTTTTTTTTATATTTTTCCTAAAAAAATTTACGGATTAGCGCATAATACAAAACAAGCAACAATGTTTCCATTTTTTTATGTTGCCCGTCATTCATTTCATTTATATTTATGGGGCAAAAAAACTTCTTTAAATAGAAATGAGTTTAATAAACCGAGAAGTATAATTATTCAATGTGTATTTGTTTTCTGCTTAATTTAGGAAAACGAGAGAAGACGAATCAAATGTTTGCGATCTGAAATGCTCCTGCAAACTTTCTCGCATTCCGTACTATATATAACCTAGATATTTGTCGCACAGATGTAACATTTTTGCAAATAATTTGTTACTGAATGTTTTGTTTTTGACCTTCGCTATTTAAAAACCTTTTTCAATAACAACTTTGCTAGTGGAATTTATAAAATACATGAGGATTTTCATATCAGGCTTAATACAGAGCGTACCCATTTTGGTAACCTCTTTCGTAACTTTTGGAGTAACGTGGCGTGTTTTTCGAAGGCAATTTCGGGGCGGCTCTTTCCGGTTGGAAGAGTAGCAGATTAGTAACCGGAGAGTAGCGAGTTCGAACTCGATCCAATGGTAGGCAGGTAGATAATTAACGGCGCACTTGAGCAACAAACACGACGGGCTATTGGAAGGAGGGTATTTCAATTAACGTCACACTGGAGCAACACAACGGGCTATTGGTGACGGTCCGGGATCAATCCCAAAGGGAAAGATCTGAGGACAACACCACGTAATTTTGAACCACGGTCAGATGACGAGGCAACACCTGAGTTGGCACCCCACTCTCCAAACTTCCACACCACGCCAATGTGAGGACATTTGAAGCCACGACAGATTTAACGTGCACCAGCCCCCTTTGTACACGACGGTGTTTGGCTGGATTCGAACTCGCAACCCTTCGGTTGCTAGTCCGTTACTCTTCCAACCGGGCCACCGCGGCCCGCTATTAGAAGGGAAATATCCGAGGACAACACCTCGTAATTTTGAACCACGGTCAGATGATAACATTCCATTCTCGATCTAACGAAAGATCGTATTGTACGGGAGGTTGGCGTACTTTTAATCTGTCGTGGACTCAAATGTCCTCAATTTGGCGTTGTGTGGAAGTTCGGAGAGTGGGGTGCCAGCTAAGGTGTTGATCTCGTCATCTGACAGCGGTTCAAAATTACGAGGCGTTGTCCTCGGAACTTTCCCTTCGGAATGGACCCCGGAACGTCACCAATAACCCGTTATGTTCAACAGTGCGACGTTAAGTCAACTACCTACTTTTCAGTTTCATCTTTGACAGTACTCTTGAGCTGTAGGTTATGGAACGAAAGGTAAAATTCCAACGCCATTTTTGGTATTTAAATGTTATTGTTATTGTTATTTCAATTAACGTCACACTGGAGCAACACAACGGGCTATTGGTGACGGTCCGGGATCGAATCTGATGGGAAAGATCCGAGGACGCCACATAATTTTGAACCACGGTCAGACTACGAGGTCGACACCCACTCTCCAAACGTCCACACCACGCCAACGTGTGGACATTTGAGGCCACGACAGATTTAACGTTTATCAGCCTCCGTATACACGACGGTCTTTGGCTGGACCTAGTTTCGAACTCGCAACCTTCCGATTGCTAATCCGTTACTTTTCCAACCGGGTTATCAGGGCCGCGGTGGCCCGGTTGGAAGAGTAACGGACTAGCAACCGAAGGGTTGCGATTTCAAATCCAGCCAAACACCGTCGTGTACAAAGGGGGCTGGTGCACGTTCAATCTGTCGTGGCCTCAAATGTCCTCACGTTGGCGTGGTGTGGAAGTTTGGAGAGTGGGGTGCCAGCTCAGGTGTTGCCTCGTCATCTGACCGTGGTTCAAAATTACGTGGTGTTGTCCTCGGATCTTTCCCTTTGGGATTGATCCCGGACCGTCACCAATAGCCCGTTGTGTTGCTCCAGTGTGACGTTAATTGAAATACCCCCCCCCCCTTTCAAAATTGCTATCGCTAGGGGCTCGTATGTATAGTTACATTATTACTATCCGATATTGTAAATTTACTTAATGGATAGTAGTAACACACTCTTATATGTACTAAAATACAATCTTTCGGAATATTTTTAACGGAAAAGCACATTGCAACCCTCGTTTTGATCTTCTCGTTGGGAATTAAAAGCATTATCTTAAATACGCATCTGTTTGTTTCCTGTATAATAGTTGGAGCTTTAAGGAGCAGAGTCCTGTGCGCACTTTATTAAATTGTCAGATTCATATTAGTACACGCCGTAACGTAATTAACAATATGTGAAACTGGTTACAGAAGCACTGCCACCAGCATAGCAACTAGCTTCTGGTGAATAATTGATTTGTGCTATAATCCGTAATATACAGTTACTTGGCATCCCCGCATTAGGTTAGGGAAACTAATGCGATTAGAATTGTGCTCTTGAATGTGAAGTTTGGTTGGCTGTTTTAGGGTTTTATGGCGCAAGGACCATATTTGGCTGGGCTGCTGCAAAGACGTCCAGTAAAAAATTTGAAAAAGGAGGGATCTGTGGAACAGAGTAGTAGGATGATACAGGAAAAGTAGCTCGAGTACCCATGGGAAACAAAACATCACTATAATACTTCGAGTTCGCGAAACCCGTATACACCTAAAGGAGATATGTCCCAGAGAGCCTTAAATATGAAGGAGCTTCTCTTTATTTCACGAATTGCTGAAATTTTACAAGGTTTAAAAAATATTAACTATAGACATCCCATGATTGATTGGATTTTATGGAGCAAAGGACAGATCTGGCCAAGCAGTGGAGAGTAAATGGACACGCACAAGGAAAGTTTTTACTGGAATAGAAAAAATAAATACATCCAGGGTAGGTACAAACGCAGAAAAACCCAAACCACCCTCTTTATTTCGAGCGCTATTTATAGCAAAACAAATAAATTTAAAGATATTCAATAGGGAATAGTCTTCTATAGATTCAAAACGCAAAAAATGCATAAGGGAACGTCTTCATATCAAATTTTGCACAAACGAAATTTCCAATGGAAACACCAGGTTTTGACGCCTTAAGGTCAGATCTGGCCAAGCAGTGGAGAGTAAATGGACAAGCACGAGGAAAGTTTTTACTGCGAATAGAAAGATAAATACATCCAAGGTAGGTACAATCGCAGAAAAAACCCAAACCACCCTCTTTATTTCGAGCGCTATTTATAGCAAAACAAATAAATTTAAAGATATTCAGTAGGGAATAGTCTTCTATAAATTCAAAACGCAAAAAATGCATAAGGGAACGTCTTCATATCAAATTTTGCACAAACAAAATTTCCAATGGAAACACCAGGTTTTGACGCCTTAAGGTCAGATCTGGCCAAGCAGTGGAGAGTAAATGGACAAGCACGAGGAAAGTTTTTACTGCGAATAGAAAGATAAATACATCCAGGGTAGGTACAATCGCAGAAAAAACCCAAACCACCCTCTTTATTTCGAGGTCTATTTATAGCAAAACAAATAAATTTAAAGATATTCAGTAAGGAAGTCTATAAATTCAAAACGCAAAAAATGCATAAGGGAACGTCTTCATATCAAATTTTGCACAAACAAAATTTCCAATGGAAACACCAGGTTTTGACTCCTTAAATCAGATTCTGTATCTTTGAATTAGTCTAAATATGAAATTTCATGTCTACTAGCTTTATATCTGGATATATTCAATTGCTGTCAATTTCAGGGATCATCACATTGAAAATAGCTATTCATACATTGAGATTAATTGTATTTACTCGAATTTCAAATCTGAACGCTATTTCGAACGTATTTGTCAACGTGTGCTAGCGATCCGAGAATTATTATATTTGCTATGTAAGTGTAAGCTATTCGAGAATTGCATTGTCTTTATTATGCAAGTGCGGGCCGCGGTGGCCCGGTTGGAAGAGTAACGAACTAGCAACCGAAGGGTTGCGAGTTCGAATCCAGCCAAACACCGTCGTGTACAAAGGGGGCTGGTGCACGTTAAATCTGTCGTGGCCTCAAATGTCCTCACGTTGGCGTGGTGTGGAAGTTTGGAGAGTGGGGTGCCAGCTCAGGTGTTGCCTCGTCATCTGACCGTGGTTCAAAATTACGTGGTGTTATCCTCGGATCTTTCCCTTTGGGATTGATCCCGGACCGTCACCAATAGCCCATTGTGTTGCTCCAGTGTGACGTTAATTGAAATACCCAATACCCTATTATGCAAGTGCAAACGATCCGAGAATTATATTTAGTGTACGAGCTCAAACGATAATATTGTGAATTGTAGCCATGATTAAAATGTGATAAGAGGATTTTGGAAATGAAAACTATTCGAAACGGAGAAAGTGTTGAACGATTTTCTGTATAATTTTATATTGTCTTTAATATCCATATAAATAAAAATGGAGTGTTTATATATTGCATATTTTCGATCCATTTCAAGTTTTCTATCCGTTTTGGACCCTTATGATGCAAATTCCGTCTCTTGCGTGTTTGTCCATCTGTCTGTCTATGTGTATGCTCGTACTACGTCCAAATAGTTGAATATATTTTCATGAAACTTTGCATACTGTGAGTGCTTATATTCATTTAGTGACTGAACTTATTTGCGTAAGTTTGTCCGTCTTCCCGTTCTAGGATCTTTCCCTTTGGGATTGATCCCGGACCGTCACCAATAGCCCATTGTGTTGCTCCAGTGTGACGTTAATTGAAATACCCAATACCCTTCCCGTTCTGTTCGATTTTGCGTCTGTTTGTGCAAGTATCACATAAGATTTTTCCACTTATTTTAATTTAATGTTTCATATTTGATACACCACATTTTAGTTTAGTGAATGAATTATTTGAAATTTATTTGCTTACATATTTACGAAAGTTTCACGTTAAAACATCTGAGAAACTAAACTTAAATCAACCATAATTTGGTAGCTTTGGAGTATCTGGGAGGTATATTGAGTATTGAAATTACTTGAATTGTTTTACCACTGCTGCTGAAATATCAATTATTTTCCAAAACAATTTTTACGGAATTTAAATTCTAATAGTTTATTTATTTCGAGTCTTATGATTTCTTTACGAAATATAAAAAAATTCTGAATATTCGTGAGATGATAAAGAGAATAAAACTATACAGAACAAAACGTTTTAAAATAGGACTGGTAGCTAATATGGCAACCTTGGTATTTTTTAATCGTTTGCTTTTTTAAATTTTGGTCCGTTATATTCCAAGAATCTATCTTGTAGTGAAAAACAGATACATTTATTACTTTTGGTTCGAAGCTTTTTTAAAATCTGTTTTAAGATGTTTTTCTGAATTTTGAATTTGATATTTTTCGTTCAATAATTGTAATGAAGGTAAATAATGGTTTAGTTAGTCTTAAAAACATTTTAAATCATTGTATAGATTTGGGAAACGGTTTTGTTTTTAAATGACGTACAAGGCATTTATATGCATACTCTGAACTATACTATGCATCCTGGGTAACATTGGCACTCTAGAAACTTCTTTCTTACTAAAAATTTACGTTATACAAAAATGTTAAATATGACACTTATTTACATTTGTGAAATTGGGTATTTAACAATTGTGTACCTTTATTAGAGTCTGTTAGTTGTTACATGAGATGAATAGGAATTACAATTTATTAACGAAAACGGAAATTAGTTAATCAATTTAACCCGAATAACGGCGGATTATTCTGCTAGTTCTTAATAAATGTTGATTTTTTAAAAATTAGCTTACGCTTCTATGTATGCAACCAAAAAGCGTACCTACAATTATTTGATACAATCGAACTGATATTCCGATCATCCAAAAAAGTGAATAGAGTGAGTCATTCAATTGATCATTTATTAGTAGTTCACCTATGCGACAGATAACTGGTAAAAGGCATTTCATAAATAATGCACACACGTTTTTTGTTTACTTACATGTTTATTTTTTATACTGTCTATTTACAATCCTTCAATATAGTCTCCCTGCTTCGCAATGACCAAGTCCCGTCTGGAAGGCTTTTCTTTTCCATCTAATACACCATCTGTTCATCTGGCGAATGGCTCGTGTAACGGCGGCAGAAAGCTCTTCCAGAGAAGGAAAACAACGTCCACGCATAGGTTTTTTCAACTTTGGGAATAAGTGAAAGTCTGGTGGACTGATATGCGGACTGTAGGGTGCATGAGGTAACACTTCCCAACCGTATTCGCGCAGCTTTTCATTTACGACATTGGGGATGTGCGGGCGAGCGTTGTCATGGAGAATGAGTGGCCCAGCCTCGAGCAACTGAGGTCGGGCTTTGTGCTTTTTCTGTTCAGTTTTTGAATGAATTCACGATAATACACTGCTGTGACACTTTGTCCACATGGAACTCTCTCATGATTCCGTGGTGATCGTAAGCAAAGATCATAATTTGTTTCACCTTTGATTGAGCTCGTCGAATTTTTTTTTGGCGTGGGGAATTTTGACCTCTCCACTCGTTGGACTGTAATTTCAACTCCAACTCTAACCCACGTTTTATCAATAGCGACAATTCGATACAAGAATGATTGACCTTCAACGTCAAATCTTCGTTTCAGCAAGGTCGCAATGTCCATGCGTTTCTGCTTCTGTTCAGCACTCAAGCAGTGAGGGACCCATCGCGGCGAAGAAATTTTTCTCTTGTTCAAATCATCTGTCAGAATTCGGAATACTGACGTTGGTGAAATCCCTGAGGCTTCAGAAATTTCCCCACATGTCGCACGCGGTCTTCCAGTACAACTGTCACACGTTTCACACTTCGATCATCTGTTGATGTTTTCGGCCGTCCTGGTTTTGGGTCGTCGTTTATGCTTACACGATCTTCACGAAAACGATTAGCCCAACGAGACACTGTACTTCTGTCCACTGTTAATTCACCGCAAACTTCACTTAAAGCACTGAATTTTTGTTGGGTTTTGCAACGTAAAGTTTCGATCTTAATGTACGATCTTTTATCCTCAACAGTCAAAGTACCCGAGTCTGGTACAGGCTCCATTTCAAACTCGCGTTACTAAAAAAGAATTACGCTATCGATGAAACAAAAACACGTGCTTCTTCCTCAAGCCTTGAACTACAACTGATGTAATTTTCACGATCGTTGCGTCATTCACTCCTCAGTGTTGCCAACCTGTACATTACTTACGAAAATGACCCTCATATTTTAGATTAAAAACATAAATGAAATTTCCAACCATTTTTCTCACAAATTTAAACATTCCTCAGGTAGACGTTTTTTAAACTTTTGTTACCCCCTAAAATAGTCATGAGGAAAATTTAATGTAACGAAAAAGCTTAAATTTGGAATGACTTGAAACTTTGCATGGTCATATTTAGAAGTCCTGAATCGATTCCTATGAAAATATAGTAAGGTTCCAATTCATAATTTTTTCAAACATTAATTTAATAATTATTATTGCATACTAAAAACTTTTTAAACTATAATGTTATGTGCATTTTGTTTGGGCTGCTTAACCAGTAACATGGTATAAAATATCAGTTCTACAGAAATATTATTTAGGAAGATATCCACAAAATTCTGAGAAACTGATTTAAGATTAGGAGCTCCAATCTTTCCGTACTCATAACTTCGAAACGGTAAGACTTAATGACACGAAATTTGGTATCTGAAGTTAAATTTTGATATAGATTTGAAATTGTGTGTCAAAATAGGGAGCTTCCATTAGAAATTACGAAGTTGGTGCTCAGTTTAATATGAAGACGGCCATTTGTGCAAGTTTCATGTATTTGAATTAATAGAGGTTAGTTCCTGTTGAACGCCATCCTTGAATTTTTTCTTCTATGTTGAAATTGTTTGAATGAAGAGGGAATTCGTTTTCTTTCGACTACATATTTTTTTACGTGAATCCGTCTTTAAAATCGAAACAGTATTGGGGGCATGCATGAAAAGTCGAGCATGCAAAAGCGTTGAAAATATTTTATCCTGATTGTCTCGGATCTTTTCCTTCCGGATGGATCGCGGACCGTCGTCAATAGCCTGTTGTTGTTCGTACACTGCGATTTAAATTCAACTACTTACTGTAACGTCATAGTATCCCTTCTTCGAATGCCTAAAATACCTCCATAACATTAATTGACTGTCGATGAATAAATCCTGACAAACGGAAGTGTATGGAGAGTTTACAACTGTTGTAACGTCCCTAGCTCGGTATCAGGTCAGTACCACTGACCTCCGACGAGAAACCCATCTATCGGGGTGGTCTTCCAGAGTGGTCTAATTTCCGTCCAGATAGTTTTTAGGGGTGCTCACAGTGATTGAACTTTCCCCCATGAAGCTGACGGAACAAGACAGAAAACTATTGCAGAACTCGAACTGAGCAGGTGTTTTATGGTGCTCGTTCGAGCCGACTGTTGGAGATTCCATTTTTCCCTTTTTGTAGCGCCCACAACCTAGGGTGAACAAATCCCTGATTGTGCATACTGTAACAAATCGTATTGCGAAATAAACGTTAGTTTATTTCGGTGGTTAATTTTGGTGAGGTCGTGTGTCAAACGTGGTTAATTTTGGCTGTGTCATTGCGTTTATTGGCATACCAATCCTTCCACTACGTTACACCGTATGGAATCAGGGGTGTCCAGCAACCCCCTTTTTTGGTAACTGCCCTTCCTTCGTTAATGAGGAACTGGTAGAACGGTCACCTTCATTCTGACCCTTCGACAGGGTAGGTAGATATCTTAATTAACGTCGCACTGGAGCAACACAACAGGCTATTGGTCCTGGATCAAACCCAAAGAGAAAGATTCGAGGATAATCAGACGTAATTTTGAATCATGGTCAGATGACGATGTCACACACATGAGGTGGCACCCCACTCTTCCAAACTTCCATACCACACCAACGTACAACTCGCAGGTTGTTAGCGCAGTGAGCATACCCACGGAGCCACGATGACCCCACAGATTGTAAGGCCATCGCATCGTACACTCAGAATGTGTTTTGAGCAAAAAACTTGAAATACTACAATTGTCTAATTTATTTTACCTTTATTTGAAGTCACGCGATGGTAGACTTGACAGCATTTTACATTTATTGAATTTTGATTAAAGCTACTTTATACCTATTATCTACTAGTATTATAGTAGATAATACATGTAGATAATAATTTGGTGCAATGATAGGTATATCTACTAGTATACCTATCATTGCACCAAACATCATACGGAATCACTTCCGTACAACAGATCGCATGCGACGTGAATCTCACTGTAAGCGATCGGAAAGATCGAAATAATCTCCCCCTCGAAATTGCAGCCAGCAACTTTCCCTCGAAACCAACAACCCTAGCGATTGACTGAAAAGGGAGTCCAGAAAAAGAGTATCGCTTAAAATCTGTCACCCCTTCCGCTGAAAAGGAATCAAGCAAAGTTTGGGATGCGAGGACAAGATCATGTCAACGAGTCACCCTCACAAAGGAGCCTGGGCCCTTTGTCTAATGCCTCACGACGATCGATCGAGTCGGAACGCTAAAACACTCCCAGTAATGAAGTCGCTTTTCTCGACCCCTCCGATATAGTCCCACCTCAATTCACCATCGATCCGAATGATTCTTTGAGAAGCTCCCCCCTCAACGCTGTTGCCGGAATTAAGTTATTTGGAGATTCGATTTGGGCCCCGTTTTGAAATGTGCTTGTAATTACACACGATGGTTCTTCGCGAAAACAAGTGGTTGAGATCGAAAGTTTCTTTTTATGCTTCATATAAAAAGAATCGTAGGAGAGACGAATGAAAAAGTATGAGCAATCTTGTTAAGTAAACTGAATGACAGGAATTTATGCTTGAATTTCGTCGCTTTGCAAATGGTTGTTTGCTTTTTTTAGGGTGTAGGGACATATTTGGCTATGCTACGCCAGACACGAGACATACAAAATCAAATAATAGACATACACACAATGAAAGTTTTAATGACACAGGAGGCATGCACCCAGAGAGGAATGCACCTAACAGGAATTGAACCTGTTCC
The DNA here is from genome assembly GCA_933210815.1 of Meta bourneti. NCBI lineage: Eukaryota > Metazoa > Arthropoda > Arachnida > Araneae > Tetragnathidae > Meta > Meta bourneti. The sequence goes on from OW119926.1 coordinate 4,164,850, forward strand.
TCCTACATCTCGAAGGTTATTAGCGCAGTGCGCTTACTCACCGACCCTCGCCTTATGGGTGAAACAAAATAAGTCAAAATAATATTTCCTCATTAAGTATTTCCTACACGAAATATGACCTCCATGCAAAGAAACTTCAGCAAATCAAAGACCACATTTTGGTCTACAAAAGGTATTGGTATTGGTATTTTTCAATTAACGTCACACTGGAGCAACACAACGGACTATTGGTGACGGTCCGGGATCAATCCCAAAGGGAAAGATCCGAAGACAACACCACGTAATTTTGAACCACGGTCAGATGACGAGGTTTACAAAAGGAAGCCAAGAAACTCAAACCTTTAAAATCTTGCCGTAGTGTGTTTCGCTTTTTGGTCGACGATATTAAAAGTATCAGTAGGTAGTTAATTAACGTCGTACTGAAGCAACAAAACGGGCTATTGGTGACGGTCAGGGATCCATTACGAAGGGAAGATCGGAGGACAACACGTAATTTTGAACCACGGTCAGATGACGAGGTCAACGCTTGAGCTGGCACACTACTCTCCAAACTTCCCCACCACGCCAGTGTGAGGACATTTGAGGCCACGACAGATCTGACGTGCACCAGCCTCCTCTATACACGATGGTGGTTGGTTGGATTCGAACTCGCAACCCTCCGGTTGATAATCCGTTACTCTTCCAACCGGGCTACCGGGAGCTTCAAAATCTACCAGACTATCAACTCTTTCCATTTGAACGTGCGAAGTACACTCAAGAACTATCGAAGCAAAATTTTGAGTTACATACTCGATAGGTAGTTAAATAACGTCACACTAGAGCAACACAACGGGCTATTGACGAACGTCCGGTATCAATCCCCAAGGGAAAGATCGAGGACAGCACCACATAATTTCGACCCATGGTTCGATGACGAGGTCAACACTTGAGAAGGCATCCCTCTCTCCAAACTTCCACACCTCGCCATCCTGATGATATTTGTGACTTCTACAGATTTAAAGCGCACTAGCCCCAGTATACACGACAGTCTTTTATTGAACCGAGTTTCGAACTCGCAACACTACGGTTTCCAATCTCCGTTACTCTTCCAACTAAGCTATCGTGGTTACGATACATAATGGGAGGACAAGATCCATAGGGTAATGCCAAATGCTTTATATTTAAAATCATCAAGCACATTTATCAGTAAGGTCAGTGATTTAATCGATATCAATCTGTGAAAATAGTACTAGGACGAGCCGTGAAATTAGTATGAGGAAAATTGTCCCTTTGAAACTCTCACCCGAATGCCATATCCCTTTACAACAGTGAGAATTGTCCTCGTTGGGTCAACAGCCCGGAGCCTCAAGTTGGGTCTCCTTTCAATTGTGGGTATGACGATATGAATGCGAACGTCAGCGATAGAAAACGATGAGCTGGGAAATACATCGATAATTGACATTCTGGTCGTTGTCTGTGGGCGACTTTATGCAACGAGGCTCTGAAAGGATTGAACCATTCTGTGATTCGGCTGATTCGTGGACACTGGATGGTATTTGACATTGGGAACAGATAAGTGAGAATGTGGAGAAGAGCTTAATTGGATCGTGTAGATTCAGAGAGAGAAAGATGCTTCGTCCACCGATGATCAGCTTCTCAAACCTTGTCCTCATTTAATTGGGAATAGGAATTGTAAATTTTAAGGAGTGTTTATGGTATGTGGGTGTTTTAATTAATGTCGCACTGGAGCAACACAACGGGCCATTGATGACGGTTTGGAATCAACCCCTAAGAAAAAGATCCGGGAACAACACAACTTAATTTTGAACCACGGTCAGATGATGAGGACACACCTCAGCTGGCAGCCCACTCTCCAAACTTCCACACCACGCCAACGTGAGGACATTTGAGACCAAGACAGATTTAACGTGCACCAGCCTGCTTTGGCTGGATTTGAACTCGCAACTCTCCTCTTGCTAGAGTGTTTACGGATCGATAAGTATTAAGCGCTTTCGACTTGAGTATACGAAAATTAAAAATACTTTTGGGATTATATTCGGATAATCAAATGATAGTTTTCTATCATCCGGGGGCTAGTGCACGTTAAATATGTTGTGGCTTCAAATGTCCTCACGTTGCCGTGGTGTAGAAGCTTAGAGAGTGGAAATGCCCTCTCAGGTATTGACTTCGTAATTTGACCGAGGTTCTTCGAAAAATCCGAGGACAACACCACGTAACTTTGAATCACGGTCAGATGACGAGGTCAACAGCTAAGTTAGCATCTCACTCTCCAAACTTCCACACCACGCCAACGTGAGGACATTTGATCCACGACAGGTTTAACGTGCACCAGCCCCTTTGTACACGACGGTCTTTGGTTGGATTCGAACTCGCAACCCTCCGGTTACTAATCAGTTACTCTTCCGACCGGGCTACCGCGGAGTTACACTGGTTGAAAATCACTGTTGTAGAGTAGTACAAATTTCGATATACTCGAAAGCAACTTCTAATTCCATTTTTATATACTTAGTTCAATGGATTAATACTAGAATTTTACAAGTGCAATTAAATTTCTAACCACTTAATCCCCTCGCGATCAATTAGCTTCTAGTGCTTTAATTAGCGTCTGCACATTAGACAACAAAGAAACCATCGAGTATCTAAACTAAAAACACATGTAGCTACCTACATCAATCACAAGAAAAAACAGACAACCTTTTAATTACATTTATTCCTTTCAAAAAATGGGTAATTGCTTTAAATTTTTCTTTAGCAGAGTATTCTAGTATCTAATAGCGGTAAGATTCAGAATAAAGGAACCTGGACCCTTAAAGGCGACAAACGATCTAACAGAACGGAAATTCGTTGGAAAAATTTCTAAATGGCATTTCTCAAAATGTTGATGCTGTTTGGAAAACCGCCGCTCGAGAACCAGTAATCCTCGGAGATGCCGAGGCTACCACAATAGTAACGGACTCGCAACCGGATGGTTGCGAGTTCGAATCCAACCAAGGATAGTCGTGTACAGAGAGGGGGGGGGGTATTTCAATTAACGTCACACTGGAGCAACACAACGGGCTATTGGTGACGGTCCGGGATCAATCCCAAAGGGAAAGATCCGAGGACAACACCACGTAATTTTGAACCATGGTCAGATGACGAGGCAACACCTGAGCTGGCACCCCACTCTCCAAACTTCCACACCACGCCAACGTGAGGACATTTGAGGCCACGAAAGATTTAACGTGCACCAGCCCCCTTTGTACACGACGGTGTTTGGCTGGATTCGAACTCGCAACCTTTCGGTTGCTAGTCCGTTACTCGTCCAACCGGGCCACCGCGGCCCTCGTGTACAGAGAGGACTGGTGCACGTTAAATCTGTCGTGGCCTCAAATGTCCTCACGTTGGCATGGTGCGGAAGTTTGGAGAGTGGGGTGCCAGCTCAGGTGTGACCTCGCCATCTGACCGCGGTTCAAAATTACGTGGTGTTGTCCTCGGGATTGATTCCGGACCGTCGCCAATAGCCCGATGTGTTGCTTCAATGCGACAGTAATTAAATACCTACCTACCACGGAGAGACTGAATACCAATTGGAAGGGGGGTATTTCAATTAACGTCACACTGGAGCAACACAACGGGCTTTTGTTACGATCCGGGATCAATCCCAAAGGGAAAGATCCGAGGACAACACCACGTAATTTTGAACCACGGTCAGATGACGAGGCAACACCTGAGCTGGCACCCCACTCTCCAAACTTCCACACCACGCCAACGTGAGGACATTTGAGGCCACGACAGATTGAACGTGCACCAGCCCCCTTTGTACACGACGGTGTTTGGCTGGATTCGAACTCGCAACCTTTCGGTTGCTAGTCCGTTACTCTTCCAACCGGGCCACCGCGGCCCTTACCAATTGGAAGGTTTCGAGTTCGAAACTAGATCCAGCCAATGCTCGTCGTGTACATGGGGGCTGGTATATGTTAAATCTACATGGCTTCAAATGCATTCACATTGATGTGGTAGCTTAGAGAGTGTGGATGTTAGTTCTGGTGTTGATCACGTCATCTGACCGTGATTTAAAATTAAGTGTTGTCTTCGATAAATAGGTAGTTAATTTACGTCTTACTGAAGCAACATAACGGGCTATTGGCGACGAACCGGGATCTATCCCGAAGGGAAAGATCCGAAGATAATGCCACGCTTGAATCACTGTCAGATGACGAGGTCAACACCTGAACTAGCACCCACACTCTAAGCTCAACCCCTCTCTAAACTTCCACTTCACGCCAACGTGGGGGAATTTTAAGCCACGACTGATTTAACATGGACTAGCCCACATAAGCACGACTGTGGTTGGAGTTTCTATATCGCAACCCTTCGGTTACTAATCCGTTACTCTTCCAACTGGGCTACCGCGGTCTGAGAAACAAGTGAAACACACTCCATAATTTTCAAGTTTAATGTTATTACAGTAAAAGGGATGGTGACATTTTCAACGTAAGTGGACTACTTTTCGTGAATGCATATTTTTCTCGAGACACACAGCACGCACTCACATTCATGAATCACAACCACTTTCTTCAGAATGAATGTCTCCACAATACAATAGTTTGCTTCTTGCTTGCATTGCTCACTGTTGAGACCCGTCTAACTGAAATATCGCTGAAACTAGAGTCCTCACTCTTTTTATTCTGAATTTTAGAATTCTGTCATCACGGAAACATGGAACAAATTGCCTTTCTTAAATTTAATATTTTAGCATGCTTAATTTGACAAAACATTGTTTCTGAACTCTAGATTTGTGTTGGTGGAAATCAGATCTTTGTGTTCTTATGTTAGGTTTTCGTTGATGTGTATCATTGAAATCTGTGTTGCTTTGTTTTCGATTGCTGTGGGATTATTTACTGGTTTTCATGAAATTTTTTGAAGCATTTCGGTGGAGTCTGAAATATTTATTTTTCAATGCTCGAATCATGTTTGTTTAATTGAGTTCTTTGGCAAGAGCTTTTACGTCAGATCGTCGTGCTGCAGGTGCACGTTAAATCTGCCGTGGTCTCAAATGTCTTCACGTTGGCGTGGTGTGGAAGTTTGGGGAGTGGGGTGCCAACTCAGGTGTCGACCTCGTCATCTGACCGTAGTTCTAAATTACCAGGCATTGTCCTTGGATCTTTCCCTCCGATATTGATCCCTGACCGTCTCCAATAGCCCGTTGTGTTGCTCCAGTGTGGCGTTAATTAACTACCAACCTATCTGCCACAGTATTATAGCAGAAACTAGATTTGGGTTTGTCGCTCTATAGTCATTTTTGCTACATGAAGGCCAATTAACACAGGACCTACGCCTTTAACGCTCCTGGTGGTTTATCTTCGCGTCGAAAACTGCCCAACGTCTGGTGCAGAAACCTATTCCAATCTGTCACCAGTTCTGGGGCAATTATTTTTCTACTTGGATCCCCTTTTGTCTCGATTAGTTAGCTCGTTCTCAGCAAAATTGACTAGATCTTTAACGAGATATCTCGTTTAAACACTTGGAGGGTTAAACCGGATCCCGAAGTACTACTAAATATCTATGTCTAGACAGGGGTTAGACGATTGACCCTGAGTTTGTTGAACTGGGGATCAGAGCGCTAACCACACGTTTACTAGGCTGACCAAATAGAGAAGAGGTATTATTCCTGTAGCAGTTGAACACAAATTAACAGTTAGCAATTGTTTACACTTTTCGTTCAGCATGTCTATTTTCATCTCAAATTATTGTTATTTAGAGCGTTTAGCATTTTAACTTTTCAGAATTCTTGTTCCTATTCTGCCGTCATTCTTATTCTCTCAGTTAACCATTAGCTTAAACACATAACTTAATTTACTGTTATGTGAAATGTTAGCTGTTAGCGAACTGTCAATATTAGCAGTTAGCAATGACGGTTAACCAAATTAACAATAAGATCTCCGCTACTTTAAAATAACAGCTTCACCCATAGCTAGCAGCAACCAGAATAAAAGAACGCGAATTATGGCAGAGTTGGAATGAGAATTCTGAAATGTGAAACGTTCTAAATAATAATAAACTGAGATGAAAATACATACAATTTGAACGAAATCTAAAGTTACACGTAGTATACGATATCTAACGGAGTAACCAAATAAATCTTGTCAGTCATTTACGGTTTTATTTTCGAGGTTGTAACCTCCCTACGCTTGACACCAATGAGTAAGGCATTCATTGTAAAAACCATCGGAAGACGAGGATTTTACTTCCGGTTACTCAATATGGAATACATAAGGGGTCGCGCGCCCTCAAAACACTAGCGCCATCTACATTTGCTTTACTGAAAAATTCTCTCATCCAATTCTCCTTTTGCAACACATGATTATCTTCCATAAAATAACTGATCGGATTAACAACCAGAGGATTGTTAATCCGATACTCTTCCAACCAAATTAAGAACCAGAGTTCGATTCGACCAAAAACCGTCGAGTACGCGGGGTCTGTAGCACGTTAAATATGTCGTGGCCACAAATGTCCTCACGTTAATGTGGTGTGGAAGTTGGAGAGTGGGATGACAACTCAGGTGTTGACCTAGTCATTTGACCGTGGGGTAAAATTACGAGGGATCTTTCCCTTTGAGATGAATCCCAGAACGCCAACAATAACCGAACCGTTGTATTGTTCCAGTGCGACGTAATTCAACTACCTACCATAAAATAACTACTTGTTACGAAACGATCTTTCAATGAAACAGTTTTACCAGTAAATTATATTTTCAACACACTTTTTATTTCTGTATATTATGCATGCGTATTTTAAAAACTAATTAGCATTAAGTGAATTATGTAACAAAACTAAACGTTAAATTTGAAAAACGCAAACTAATAACCATAACATTCTTATCAGTAAGATATTTAATTCATTCGTTCACATGATTTCATTTTCTTCAAATTCCAAACTAATCTCCATGCAATAGAAAATTTGAAATCATAATTTCTATAGAATACCCTTCCATATTTAGAATTCAATCTTCTCAGTTATGCACTGTGAAATTTATATTTTTGAGTAGTTTTGTAAGAGCAACATTCTAATTTTAAGGGAAATTCGCTTTGCTGTCTAAAAATAAATCAAAATTTGTATTAAAAGAAACTTTACGTTAGTTCGGTTTGATGTTAATTTAAAATTCTTCTCTTAAAACTTTTCACTCTCTCAAGATATTTCCTTCCAAAAGTATTTACTCCCTCGCAGATGTTTTATACTTAGTAAGTAAAGATAATATTTTATGCCTACAAGAATCCTCAAAAATATTGAATGCTAATGAATATATTTCTAAGCGAAATAAAAACACAAATTATTTATACGACAATTTGTATTTATTATTTTATTTTCGATTCAAAACTCAGAAATGCAAACAATATTTCAGGTATTGAATATTTCTCCTTTTTGTTTCAAATATTTAAAAATATTTTTGTTTGGTGATTAGTGAATTGTTTGAATCTGTGTTTACAAATACTTTTTGCACATTTGGTGCATATATTTGAGGTAACTTTGGCCCACTTCAAGATGATTTTTCTATCTCGTTGAATTTTACGCATTACAATAAATGTTGTAACCAATTTAAATTGTAGGTAAGTTATAATACGATAATTAGAAGTCATAATATTTCATAAAAATGTCTGCTTTTTACTCACAATTATAAAATATAAGGTGTACCAAAGTAATGCTGCGAGTTGCAGGAAGCGCAGGTTCGATTCCTCCCTGGGTGTATTTCTCTCTTCTGTGTCAGTGAAACTTTCTATGTGTATGTCAATTACTTGGTGTTGTATATCTTGTGTTTGGTACAGCATGGCTAAAGATATGGATGGACCTTGCTTGATAAAACCCAACAACCCAAAGTTATACCCAGACTACTATAACACTAGCCTGCTCCTTTACTTTCAACAGTAAGTATCCTAGAAAATTTTGAATTAATTTATTAGTGTACTTCATCCTAATTAATCCAATAAAATGATATAGCGTGATCAGCACGCTTAAATTATAAATTATTTTAATATAAATTTAAAAGTAATAAAATGTTAATCTCATTAACAGAATCATTCTGATCCGAATTTTCACTTAATAATTCAAATAGTAAATCATAAAATTCAACTTATTTTATTTAAAGTATATAAATTTAAATACGGTATGACAGGAAATTCCTATATAGCAACAATCCGATACCCAATAATCCGATGCCATATCTAGGCTTAAAGTAACATAAAACAATTTCTAATATCCTTTGAAAATCATTAATTAAAACTTAATATTTTAAATTCTAATAAAGGTTCTTTGATAAATAATTACACCATTCATTCTTCTGTAATTTAATTTAATTTTTAGTAAGAAATTAAATTATTTACTTGACTGAGAGTTGCATGATTGACTTGTTTGTCACTATTGCATTCACTAAATTTACATTTTAAATTTTAGTCTTATGGTAAGAGTTAGAATTAATTTATTTACATTAGCGGTGTTATGTAATTAGAAAAATGTAGGTGTCCTGCGAATTAAAGATGTTTTATACAGACTTTAATGGTTTTAGAGTGACCACATGTCAAGTACGTTTCGAGGGATCAACGTAAGTAATTAGATTAAGCAAAGTTGAGTGTTGTGAAGTATTTAGCAAAGTTAAGATTGTGTATTTCTTCAACGCATAGGAAATAATCTTGCAAGGACGATTTATAAAGCAGTTTCAAAAACGTATTAATTTTTTAAAACTATTTATAAGGTAGAATAGTACTACCTTTAACATAACAATGCTGCAGTGTTTCAAATTTATTAAAAGAGGCGGACACGAAAATTAACCAAACCTTCCACAAAAGTAAGCTTTATTTTGAAGGTAAATAATTTGTGCTATAATACATATAGGCAGGTAGGTAGTTAAATTAACGTCATAATGGAGCAACACAATGGGCTACAGGCGACGGTCTGGGATACATCCCGAAGGGAAACATCCGAGGATAACACCTCGTCATTTTGAACCATGGTGAGATGACGAGGTCAACACCTGAGCTGGCACCCCACTCTCCAAACAACCATCGATGTGAGGACGTTTAAGGTCACGACAGATTTAATGTGCACCAACCCCCCATGTATTCGACGGTTTTTGGTTGGATCGGGTTTCGAACTAGCAACACTCAAATTGATAATCTTCTACGCTGCCAACCGGGCTATGACAGCCCTATTATACATGTAAGACAAACATGCTAAGTTAATGTATTTCAAATATGTCTTTCAATTTTTAATAAAATACTAAATTTGAGATCTTCAAAGATACTATTATATTACACGCAATTGATCTTAATACAGCTATAAATGTGAAATTTTAGAATCCAAAATAGCATACTCCACAAACTACGCAATACTCTGCCCCATAGTGACAGGAATAAAGCAATCTCAATTCAGATGGAGTAAAACCTTTCTTATTAGGAACCAGATTTTTAACATTGACTTCCAAATCGAAATTCTTTGCGGCAAGTTTGATAAAAAATTACTTTTTGACAGTTTGGGAGCACTTCTTTGATTACTAAGTAATAAATGACAGTTTCGGAGAAAAACTGTTTTAGATTTTCATTTGTCATTTGTTCTCCGTCAAATCGTTTAATTCTCGCTGGATATTAACCCAGAAAAAAAGTTTGGAGATTTCTATCGTGTCCGAAGATGGGATCTAAGTTATTTTTTCTTTGGAAATAATGAGTCGTTAATTATTGTTATATTTTAAATTATCGATATTATAATCTTTATGGTTACTAAATGCTTTTTCTGTACAGCTAAATGTAGATTGCGCTAGTGCTTTTGTAGTATAACGTGTTTCAAGTCAGTATTTGGGTAGCGATAGCCCAGTTGGAAGTAACGGATTAGAAACCGGAGGGTTGCGAGTTCGAAACTAGGTCTAGCCAAAGATCTTCGTGTACAGTGGCGCTGGTGCACGTTAAATCTGTCGTGGCCTCAAATATCCTCACGTTGGCGTGGTGTGGAATTTTTTAGAGCGGGGTGACAGCTCTGATGTTGGCCTCGTCATCTGACCGTGTTTCAAAATTTCGAGGCTTGGTCCTTGGTTCATTCGGGTTTGATCCCGGACCGTCGCCAAACTCCGTCATCTTCCTATCAAGAGCATTTGATAACCGGAAGTAAAACCATCAACTTCCGGTGGTTTGTTTACATTGAAAATACCTATCATATAACGATACTTAATTGTGATGAATAATTGATGGCATTCAATACCTTAAAATTGTTTAAGAAAGTCATTATAAAGGTATTAAAAATAATTAAAAACTAACATTTTTGAAATTTTGGACTCTGCGACAAGCATTTAATAACTATGTAAAAACTTTTGAATGCAATCGAAAAAAGAAATGGATCTAAAAATTAAGGTCATCGCTTTAAATAAAGTGTCTGCCATTTTGGAGAGCCATCTATTCTCTCTGTTCACATCAGCAAATACTTCATTAAAAAACTTCCATGAAGCACTCTCCAATCCGTCCTTCAAGAGCTCTTCGGATTACCTTTAAGATGGTGCTGATTTTCCTGATGAAAAAATCGTTTAGTGATCCTCTTTACCTTCTCTCTTAAACAACGCTCGATTTCTCTTTCACTATATCGAAGCTCATTAACCTGGATTTTTAAAATCATACCGTCCCAATGTCCTTCTTTCCTTTTTGAGTTTAATTATTAACATTGAAGGGTTAATGTAGTTACTTTTACTAATTGGGAAAACCTTAATATTTTTGTTGGCTCCTTGTTTTTTCTCTGATGTTTAGTTTTTGAGAAATAAATCAATTTTTAATGCTGAAAAAAATGGCTAACATTTTAAATAGATTGTAATTAAAAGGTAGGTAGGGAATTGACGTCAAGCTGGGCAACACAACGGGCTATTGGCGACGGTCCGGTATCTCCCAAGGGAAAGTCCGAGGACAACACCACGTTATTTAGACCGACGGTCAGCTGTCAACCCACTCTCCAAACTTCCACACCACGCCAACGTGAGGAAATTTGAGGCCACGACAAATTTTAAGTGCACCCTCCGTGTACACGACGGTCTTTGGCTGAACCGAGTTTCGAACTCGCAACCTTCCGATTGCTAATCCGATGCTTTTCCAACCGGGTTACTGCGCCTTGTAATTAAGAGGGGTGTTTTAGGAGAGCTCTAAGGAGAATCTATTTTTCGAGTTATAAGGTTTAAAATTTGTTTACGTCAAATGAACCACTGCATGGTTTTGGAAGATTTGAAGATGATTGCCTTTGGTCAACCCTCCTGGTGGTTGTCTCGATGCGATATCTCGTCATTAGCAAAATTGACCAGATTTTAATGGACAACATGTCGTTATTAGAATAAAACTGACCAGATACGAAGCATCTCGTTAACATAAAAAATCGTTAATATCTTGATGACGAGGTATCTCGTCATTAGCAAAATTGACCAGATCTTAATGGACAACATGTCGTTATTAGAATAAAACTGACCAGATACGAAGCATCTCGTTAACATAAAAAATCGTTAATATCTTGATGACGAGGAAATTAGCAATCGTCATTAGCAAAATTGACCAGATAGATCTTAATATACAACATGTCGTTATTAGAATAAAACTGACCAGATACGAAGCATCTCGTTAGCATAAAAAATTGTTAATATCTTGATGACGAGGTATCTCGTCATTAGCAAAATTGACCAGATTTTAATGGACAACATGTCGTTATTAGAATAAAACTGACCAGATACGAAGCATCTCGTTAGCATAAAAAATTGTTAATATCTTGATGACGAGGTGAATTTTGCAAATGTATCATCATTAGCAAAATTGGTCAGTTCTTAATGGGCGAGATATCTCGTCGAAACCACTTGGAGGGTTAAAGACAATCCCTTAGAGTTCAGAGTGGTTTTCAACCTTTTTCATCTCATGACACTCAAACTAATAATTAAAATTTTTCGGCTCACCAAAAAATGTATTACATTCTTTTTTGACGATCTGATAAAAAAACAGATTTTGTTGTTTTGATTGTTTAGCAAAAGAAGTAATTATCTACTCTTTTTGCTCGTAAGTGAACTCCAAAAAATCATTTTGACAAAAACTATTTGATATTTGTAATAAAAATATTACTCAAAACTTTTTATACTGTTATTACTTGAATTTTAAACACACTTGTCAAAAATTCAAAACAAAATCGTTGAAATGAAATGCATCTCACTATTTGCTTGACCATCCCTAAGGCATTTCTTGCGTCACAATGGTTGAAAATCGCTGTTCTAGTCAGTTATGGAATATAATTTCGATTAGAATTTATGCATCAGCATTCTTATCATAATGTAGGTGTGCTTGCATTTATTTGATATAATGTTCTACATCATTTGAATACAGCTTAATCGAAATAGAAAACGAAGTTTACTAAAATTCAATTACATTATCACAAAGCTGAATGGTTAGCGTTATAGTCGGTTCTTACATCATTAGGAGCATAGCTCAATCCCAAAGTAAACAAACATTAACGCCATCTATTGGCGATCAAGTAACTAGCAATATTACATAAGATTCATAGTTCTACAAAATTGTACCATGGCATTTTGTATGGATTGATCAGACTATGAGGTATTGGGCGAAGAGTTATTTGGAAGTTTAGGAATTAACAGCAGTGAAAATTACTAACAATAAATATTCAATTGCATCATTGTATTTTCCAAATAAAACTTTGCAGACATCGTTGATCGAATATTTAGTGAATCTTCACTTTTAAGTGTCTAATTTGGATGCAAGATTTTGTAAAAACGTGTGATGTGTTATGTGTTTATTGAACTAGTACATGTGAATCCCCAAAAAAGCATACATTTTAATAAAATTCGAGTCCTTTATTTTATAAATGTTATATCATATCTTTAAAATGCATGTTATAAAAATAAATAAATGTTATTATGATGAACGTCTAACTTCTTATAACGAATTTTTCGTACTTTTGTGAGATTATTTTTAGTAAGTTTTGGTGTGTATAAATAAATACTTCTATTAACTTATAAAAGCATTCAGTAAATTCAAGAAGTATTTCCTTTTTACGATCATAAGCTAAGAATGGTTACGAAATGTTTATTATGAGTTGAAAACAGTACAAAATTATATGTAAAAACAGTTCTGTATAATTCAGATAAAAAATAAAAATAGACACTTTAACTTTGGGGAATATTAGAGAATGTTTTGACAACTATTTTAAAAGGAAACAATGTTTCAATAAAATATCATTCCGAAAGAATAAATATTATTCTCGGGTAAATTGCATCCCAAATGTCTCGACGTATTTAGAATAACTGAAATTCTTGAAAGTGTACATATTACAGTTGAGTGGGTTGATGTTTCGAATAGAAACATGCTAGGATTCAAATAACAGAGCTTATATTTTTAGTAGGAAATAAATAATTCCTTTTAAACCGAGTTTTGCTTACGGAGCCGTTACAAATTTGATACGTTTTAGATTGACATTAAGATTCTCATGTGTCGACTGTTTTTGAAGTGTTAAACTCTTGTATACTTAATGTGACATTCTATTCCTTTTTCCATGCATGTATACTAAATACAGTTAAAGACACGTCAATTCGTTTCTATTATTTTGTTGAATACACGAGACCTGTTTTACAATGCAATAAATCGATTAGTAGAACACATTAAACTTTAAATGACAATTCAGAATGATTAGTTACAATAGTATAACAATTTTGATATATATATGTATTCTAATCTCTTAAATATTTTTACAATTAAGAAACAATGCGAAGTATGATGTCCCCATAATGAAATTGATTCTATATCACAAATTCCTTTCCGAATAGCCTTGAACACGAACCTAGATCTATGAGAGAGCAAACATAATTTTTAATTTTGCACGCATTTGCGATTTTTTTCGAGAACCATTGCTGCGCTGATTGATCTATTTTGAAAGTCACGCATGTTTTTGTTTGCAGTTAGAGAATCGGTAAGAGTGGTGGTAAACTGATATCTAAGATTTTATATTCATTCATGATTTCATTTGCAGCCATGCGCTTGTTATTCCCTTCGTCGTTCTGATCAACAAGTGTTTCGTAATAAATCACGAGGCTTCACAATCGGAAAACATCGATTGTTGGATTATCTTGTCCGGTTTAGGACCTTGCAACATAAAATACAATAAAGATATGCCTAGCTTTTTTTTACTTACCTTAGATATGTTGCCGCAAAGTTTGAAATCCGGCATTCTATAGAATACCTATGCATTTTATAGAATGCTGAAAACTGGCCGGCAATGTATGAAATACATCTCCTATTCGTTTCGAATATCACGTAGCAAGACACGTGACTTTTAATCTTCCGCTCAGGCTCAGAATTTGCCATTTGCATTTTGCGCTTTGTTCGGGAGTGTCAAAATACGCGATTTTACTTAAATTTGTTCAACAAATAATTAGTTTTATACTATGCTGTATGAAAATGGAAGAGCAAGATATAGTGTTGGAGGAGTCACAATCAATAGACATGCAACGACGATTCGAATATGAACTGTCTAATGATCACTTAATGACCCTGTTTTACTTTTTATAAGAAATAAAATTAAGTGCAATTCAAAATAAAATTATTTCCTTTCTTGGTGCAACAAGTAGGTTCATATTTTATTTTGCTTTCTTTAATAAGAAAGGCATAAATTTTGTTTTGTACAACTTTAATTTTTTTTGAATAAAAGTTTTTTAATAGCACTCTCATTATTTTTTCAAAATAACATTTGTATTTTAGAGGAATGAACGGTTTTTAAATAATAGTCTTATCATGACCTTTTTTTTCATACTTTGCCTAAATAGCATTTGTCATTCTACAGAATGCATGCCTAGGTTTTATATTCAATGCCTAGGGAAAGTATATAATTCTCATATTTCATACTTTGCCTTAAAACGCCGGGCACTCTATAAAATGTCTAGGTATTCTATACAATGCCGGCGTTTCAAACTTCGCGGGTAACAGATACACTGATTTTGAAATTACGAAAAAATATTTTTTTTTTTAAATTTGAATGTTCCTTTCAGAATCCTTTTTAAATATTGCCTTTTTTAAATGATTAAATTTCAATGGATTAACCCTTCATGTGGTTTCGACGAGATATCTCGTCCATCAAGATCTGGTTAGTTATGCTAATGACGAGATACCACGTCAATGCAAACATCAGGAGGGGTGAAGAGTGGGTAGTTCTTTTTTTATACATCCTGGTAAATATAACTGAAGTTGAGTTCAGGCAAGTATTCAGAGAAGCATGGGGTACCTGTCTGTACTTTCTCGCACTTTTAACGTAGAAGCGTCTTTAAAATCGCAACAATACTGGGGACGTTACTGTAGGAAATGAAGATGCTCATATCGTAGAGAAGTTGGGTACCAATTGGAATTGGGTCCTGAGCTGAACATTACGGTGACTCAGTGTAAAAATGAGGGTTTCTCTATTTTGATAACTATAGGGTATGCTAGTCTCTTTTATGTAGAGCACATATTTCCTGTTCTAACCAGAAGTGACGTAATATGGCATGTATTTAAATTCAGCCAATTGCTTCTGAAAGCATTTTCTGTTAAGGCATGTTAAACTAAATGTAGGGTTTGGGTTTTTTATAATCAAGTTCCATATTTGGCTATGGTGCCAAAACACAAGACGGATCACAGCCAAATATAGGTGGCTGTTGTGTTTCTGTGGCGATGTGTTTCCTGTGCGTATTCCGAACTTGATTTAACGGCTTATTTTTTGTATACGACTTCATCACTTCACTAATAAATATAAATTCCAGATTGAAAATTACAGTTGATTTGAAACACCCATTAGATTAAACGCCAAATATAGCCAAAATTGGACTACATTACACTTTAAGGTACCAGCGATATGTATTGAGAGAGCATTTGGGTAGTAAAAATAAAATCTTCAGTTCCCGTATGGTTTGTTTCTTTATACTAAAAATCCTCGTCATGGAATTAATTTAACTACATTTAATGTTATATTTTATTTAACTGAAAGCATTTGTTACTGATGGACGTACCATGAGGTGTTCTAAATCTTGATTAATTTGGTGTCGGTGGGAATTAACGCGAAATGTCTCCAAAATGGCGATAAATCGAATTTGGAGGCGATATTCCTTAACTGAGGAAGCATTTTATTGTTTCCAGAAGTTATGTTTAGGATTACATTAAAACCTTTTTATGAAAGGGATCTCCAGTTTATAAACTTGATTGGTTGCCGATTTGGGTTTTTATGACACAAGGGCATATTTGCCAAAGCTGTACCAAAACCAAGACAAACAACGTCATATAATAGACATACACACGCGAATGGATTTACTGACATAGATGAGAGCATAGAAGTGAAATATAACTAGTCTGAGCATTGCTATTGAAAGGAGCTCAAAAAGTATGACCAATATGTCCACTAGTATTCACGTGACAGTGAAAAATTGACTTTTTGGCCGATTTGGCAATTTATCGCCTCGTTTCGGAATATAACACCTTATGACAGGAAAAGTGTGTGAATGCGCACTTCTATAGAGGCGACAAAAGTGGTGAAATCGCCAGTCTACTGCTATGACGCGCGAACCAATCAGATGAATAAATCCATTGGCGTCTTCTCCGTCTCGTGGACCAATCAGATGATGAATGCTCGGTTCCACCCAGCAAAGGAAGTAACCTAAGGGTCACGTTATTACTTGTTTTGGTCGCATGATCCTGGACACTTATAAAGGTTACCATTCCTCACTATACTTTTATATTTACTCTATGGATGACAGAAGACCCAGGACGAATCAAACCTGCTCCGCCTACAACTCGCACGTTGCTTGCGTAGTTGGTACATCCACTGAACCACGGCGGTTAATCCAGGTTAAACAAACAAACCAAACGGAAGATTTTACTTCCGTTACCCAAATGCTCTCCTTTGATACATATCGGATTACTCGAAAAAGTAGAAAATCGGTGTTCTTGTGACGTTTGGTAGTTAGACGTTTTTTATTGTCCAAGTGCTGAAATCGTATTAGTAAAACAAGCTATGACTAGTTTTACTACGTACAAAAAACACATTTCACCGCAGAAACACTACCGGTATCTAAATTTAACTGGGCAGATAACGCTTTTCATACAAACAGAATTTGAGTGAATAGTAAAAAGTCAAGTCGATCTTGAGATGGTTTTGTTCGATTTTAGACTCACTATAATAAACCTTTTCGGATACATTTTAGTAACAGGATAACTCATGAGCATAAGAATTTCAAAAATTATTTGAAGAGGGTAGAGTGGGGGTGATTGAGTGGTTTCTGGGGTCATTGTCCAGTTTTATTTTTAGCTGCAACATTTGAACAAAGGAGAGAATGACTCGTTGAAACTGGTAGAAAAGCTCTCGATTTCTTTGCTGACTAGAAATTCAGGACTTATTAAGAGACCGAGGAAAGTTTTAATTGCTTTACTTGTTTGAAATCTTCAGCGTTCTTTAACTACTTTCTTTGCTTTTAGTGGTTTATTTTTCTGGGAATTCAAATTTCGCACATTTTCTGTCGCATAATTTTTTTTATAGTTGCTTACTTATTTTTTACTAAGTTTGTACTTATTTTTATCCTTGGTTTTGACATGAATGGTGGTATACTCTATGAAACACATTGTTCATCACCACAATGAAAAATATGTACTTTTTCTCCGCATACAGCCGTCATCTGACCTTATGTTTAAAACTTCGTGGTGTTGTTCTCGGATCTTTACCCTCGGGATTGATCCTGGGCCGTCACCAAAAGCCCGTTGTTGCTCCAGTACGTTAATTAAATACCTACCTATCTACCTCTACGCAGACAGCAATAAAACGAGCATGGAATATGAAGGCAATATAACTTTTTGACGCGCTTATTTTATTTTATGGTCAGTCATCCACCTTAAAGATTTTAGAATATATATATATTTAAAAAATGTTTTAAGGTAAGATGAAACATTAGTATGAGATATTTTGAATTATGAATTTTCTCATTGATGTATAATTCTTTAATTTTTTTCCATGTTCACATTTGGTCGTTGAAGACAATTTTTGTTTTGAATTTTTTACTTTGAAAATATTGATTCATATTTAGGCAGATTATTGACTTTTAGTGTAATTCCTTTAATTGGAGTTGGTAGGTAGGTAATTATCGTCGCACTGGAGCAACTAATGAGGCTATTGTCGATAGTCCGGGATCAATCCCGGAGGGAAAGATGCATGGACGCCTCGTAAGTTTGAACTACGAACAGATTACGAGGTCAACACACGTGAACTGGCACCCCTCTCCTAACTAACACACCACGCCAACGTGAGGACACGACAGATTTAACGTGCACCAGCCCCCATGTACACTACGGTCTTTATCTGGACCGAGTTTCGAACTTAAAACCCTCCGGGTGCTAATCCGTTGTTCTTCCAACTGAGCAACCGCAGCCTCCTACTTGGCGTTGGAAGACAGCCATATTTGTTCCCTCCATGTGGATATTTTAGGAAATGTGAAGAACAAACGTAGTTAGAAGTTCGATTAAATGAATTATTTATTTTATAATTGCAATAACCACCAAGATAATAAATAAGTTTAAACTTAAGTATCTTTTTCCCAGAAAAAATATATATCACTGTGTTAATTGTAAGAAAGGAGCAAATTTTTAACTGATAATATAAGAACTTAAATAACCACTTAATAAGTACATTAGTGCAGTTAGTAGTGTAAAATCATCAGCTTTTATTCAATCAAAAATGATTCCTTTATACAGGTATATTTACAGGAACCGGAAGGTTGCGAATTCTAAACTCGATCCAACCAGACCATCGTGTACGTGGCGAATGGTGCACGTTAAATCTGTCGTGGCCTCAAGTTTTCGTGGTGTGGAAGTTTGGACAGTGGGGTATCAGCTCAGGTGTTGCCTTCGTCATCTGGCCGCGGTTCAAAATTAGGTGTCCTTAGATCTTTAAATTCCACTCCGGACCGTAGTCAATGACCCGTTGTGTTGGTCCACTGCGACGTTAATTCAACTACCTACCTTTATACAGGTGCTTGTGCCATTACTTATCTCTAAAATATTATTATACTAATGTTTTCGAGTTTTTGATTTAATGACCGTTAATGCATTGTTTATTTTTTAAATGAATTTCATAAGAAATTGATACTTTTATGAAAACGATTGACTCGATTGCTTGGCAATTTATCATGTACGTGGAATGGCGGAAATCCCTCGTCGACCAGCAGTGGAGTCTGGACCTAAAGATGCCATGCGTGTCCGAAACACCCACGCATAGCACACCCAGAATAGCAGTTTCCCGCAAAAATCAACAGGACGGAGACGCCGATTGGTGGATGAGGAAGACGGCGGCAAATACGTTAACTTTAATTGTTTGGGAATAAGGCGGCCCCAAACTGTAAATTCATCTTTCTTGTATATACTTTATACATTTAGCTTACATTAAATTCCTCTTAATTCATCTCATCATTTATTGCAGGGGTGTCAAACTGGCGGCCGCCGAGGTAATTTTTTGTGGCCCACGATGCTCTGAAATAAAAAGAAAACAGGACGCTATGTTACGAAGAAAATAGCACTTAGGGGAGATCGAGGCAATACCGTACATACAATTTCGTTATGTTAAAAATGAGTTAGAGCCCTCTGAATGTTATTATCCCTCTTTATGGAACTACAACTGGTGAAGATATTTTTGATGCTGTATGGAGCATTTTAGGAAAATTTAATCTTCCTCTTGACAGGCTTGTTTTGTAACAACTGACAGCGCTAAATTGAAAACGGGTGAAACTAAAGGATTTGTGTCAAGACTGACAAGAAAATTACAAGATAAACTAAATATCCAGATAAACCGAAAATCAGGGACTTTACATTTCCTTATTCACCAACAAGTTCTCTGTTTAAAAATATTAAAAATGGACGAAGTACTTAAAACAGTAACAAAGACAGTCAACTTGATTCGATCGAGAGCACTTAACCATCGCCAATTTACTTCGTTCCTTAAAGATTTAGAATCCGAATTCGAAGATCTTCCTTATTACACAGAAGTTCCTTGGTTGTCCTGCCACAAAGTCCTGAAGAGCATCTATCTGCTTTTGGAGGAAATAATTGTATTTCTTGAAATGAAAGATGAAAAAAACGAAAATATATCGATTATAAAAGATCCTTTGTGGGTAAAAGATCTGGCATTTTTAACAGATATTACTGGTCATCTGAATAATCTTAATATTACATTGCAAGGCAAAGATCAATTAATAACGAATATGTACGATGCAATAGCAAGTTTTGTACTAAAACTGACTTTGTTTAAAAATCATCTACAGAAAACGTTTAAGGTATTTTCCTACGTGTGAGCAGTTAAAAGCATAAAATCAAAGTTGCTCATTTTCACATTGTGGTAAAATTGAAGAAATCAAAAACGAATTCTATAAACGTTTTAATGATTTTAGAGTTACAAAAATTTTTTTCTTTTTATTAGGCGTCTTTCCTTTGAAGTTGAAAATGCTCCCATATCGATACAACTGGAATTAATTGATTTCTAGAATGACTCGGTTTTAAAAGACAAATATCGAGAAGTAGGAATTCCCAAAATATATTCTTATTTAGGTGAAAAATACCCGGAAATTAAAAAGTTTGATGCACAAATTTTATGCTATTTTAGGAGTACGTACTTGCGTGAGCAACTATTATTTTCGTCCATGAAATTAAATAAAACGGCCTACAGATCAAGATTAACATCTATTTGCCATAATGAAGATTGTATGTTCTGTCTTTGAATCCAGATATTGGAGAACTAGTAGGAGGAAAGCGCTGGCAGTTTCCGGTAAAAAATTAATTTTAGTTTTATAACCACATTAAATTAAACAAACGTTTAAATAAAAGCAATGAAATTGCAATATTATAAATTATTACCCTAAATTCACTTAATTATATAATGTGTTTTAATTATCCTATCCATATTCCTGAATCCTCACTTCAAAATATAATTTTAAGAAAATTTGTAAATGTGATGTGGCCCGCGTGAATCTTACCAGTTGCATTAAATGGCCCTGTGGTTTAAGTGAGTTTGACACTCCTGATTTATTGGATTATGGTCACTGTGTCCCACAGGTATTTATTGTCATTATTCTGCTAAAATCTCCATTCAAAATATGTACCATTTCCATACAGAAAAGAATGTCTAAAAATACCGAAACTTCGAAAATCATTCATTTTTAATTCACACAGCTTACACGTCAAGTTTGGAAAAATGTGCTAAGTGAACAATTTTGAAAATGAAACTGTTTGGAAACGGGAGTTATGATACGATTTTATTTCGTATGGTCAGATCTTTCCTTGTTTTTATTCAATTAGCAAAATATCCAAACATATTTTATAGGTATCTGATCTAGGAAAATGCACGATGCAGTAGACATTTCAAGATCAATTCCGGATATTCTTTATTATAGTAAGACGAATAATAAATAATTTCATTAAAATAATTATCAATGACATTTGAGATGAAGGGTAGTCGAGTATTTCCCGAAATAACTAATGATCTACTCTTCCATCTTGGCATAATCGATACTCCGAGATTTGGTCCCTTATGACCAAAATATGCGTGTTTAATGTTACTTATTGCAGTAATGAAAGAGGGGTCATTTGTAAGCGATTACAAAAGCTGACTAGACGTAATTTAGTCTGCAGGAATGATGAACAGGAATCCCGAAATTAAGCTCTTATGAAAATACCTTGACGCAGCTTAATTATAACTGAAAGTTGAACTTAGCCTATCGTATCAGTTTTAATTGCGTTTCAGGTTCTGTTAGAACATTTCGTTTAATGTGCTCTACCTGAAATAGAACGCAGGGCAGTTTATAATAGGGCATATATAAATTTTATTTCATTGATGAAAAGTTATCTGGTATTAAATCTTACGGTCTAGAGTTTACCAATAAGTTCAAACTGTTAGCAGAATTAGTCGAAAATTATTTTCAGAAATAACGGCTGTTTCAGCGATTTAACTATCAACCTTTTCTGATGGTTAATTTATAGATGGTGCTTTCTATTTGCATTTCAGATGTAAACATTGACATCTGCAGTCAAAATAATATATAATTAATAGACATAGTACGTAGAATTGTTATTTTTTTTAAAGTAAAACTTTACTGCAGTAATTTTTTTCATATTAAGTGGCTTTTTGTACCTGTTTTAAAATTACATTTGAAAAAACAACGATTTAGTACTTAACACATCTTGCAAGGTAAACTATAAAGGTATAATCAAACTTAAAGTATAGATTTTCACCTTTTCTTGTAGAATTAAAAATTAAAGTTATAACTTTATTGTACCTTTTAAAAAATGCATTTTGCCAAATTCTTTAATGCTCAGCACTATTAACAAACATTATTAAGACAAAGAACTATTAAGAAGCTTGTTAAATTTAGGTAATTTGATGCAAAAAGCCTTTAAACTCTTTTTTTAAAAAATCACATTCTCTGGAACATAACATACACCATTAAAAGAGTCTAATGTCTTTGCATGCAAATAGGCCTTCTATACATATTGAACTTCATATCATTGTCCCATAACAGCGCAAGTTTCACATCTACTATCAGAAAACATGTTCCTTAGTTTCATTTCACTTAATTAAAACACCATAGATTGACGTTTAAAAAATTCTAAAGTTCATCTAAATTTTGTTTTCTCTTTACTATTAAAATAATAACACAGACTATATATATATGTGAATTAAATTTTAATAATGAAATACATTTATACAGTATGAAAAGTAACTTTTATAGTTACCTTACTTAAATCAAATAGTTTTGTAAACTTAACATAATTTGTAGATGATTGAAATATACAAAATGATTAGACCATCATAATACCTACAGCATTTATTATTTGTATGCACTATATTGCATCTTTATTTTAATGCATACGAAACGAGATGATTTTTAAATGAAAACTCCCTGCATTTTTTCACTTAAATAAAAGTGTTATAGGTAGTCGATCCCAGGTTTCAGTGGTTCAGGTGTTAGATAATCAAAACCCTTCGAATGAACTGCCTTTTTTATACCATAGGGATCAAAAAGTGTCCAACTGAATACTGATATAGCAATTTAAAATTATTTATTTCATTTACAGCACTTGTATTTTTAGAAACAGCATATTATACAGGGATTGGGTAAAATAATGTAATTCTGATAAAAGTAAATTTTATTTCTGCTGATTCCATCGCTTTTTGTTTGTAAATACTTTGAATATGCACTCAAGGTCTATATTTTAGGTTTAGTACATTTCGAGTTCATGTCTGATGCATTTAGTAAGGCAGTGGGGCGAACTTGAGGAAATTATTAATGGATGCTAATAAAAAATCCAGTTGCTTCATCTATGTTTTTGTATATTTTGTTTATACGATCATCACCAATATTACTGGTATATTCATAATATATATCCCATGTTAGAGAGGGATAACCATAATTGGAGACCAAAGATTTCGGGGCCCCTAGAACTTTTTTCCGTCTCCTGTTGTAGAAACCAAATGATTAAGGGATTAAATCTCCCTGCATTATTTGCTACTCGTTTTATTAGTATATTCTTATTCCGGAGATTGGGCATTAGACCCTAAGGAATGGAACCCCTACATTAGTGGGTTGAGTTTTTTTTTTATGGCGCAAGAATCATATTCGGTCAAATGCAACACAAAGTCAAGAAAAGGGACATAACCACACAAAGAAAGGTTTTCTGACACAAAATTGTCACAGTAATCGAACCTGCGCTTTGTGCTTCAACATTACACTCTCGTGCAAATGATCAGCTTTTAATCTTACAAGTCATTTGGATGAGATATCCCGTCTATCAAAATGACCAATTGTGCCATCAAAGCATGGTTTTCAGAAGGGCACATCGTAGTTTTTCAGTTACCTTGAAAGAAAGGATAACTGGCATGTAGTGTGTATCTTCAAGTAACTGGAACCAGTCCATCCACAAAGGAGGTAATCGCAGAAACAAACCATTGATACCAAGGTCTGAGGCTATGGGGATCCCCCGGAAGAATTCAAAGTTCAACTGCAGTGTGAAATCTTTTTTATAGGTCCGAAAAGGAATTTTCATTGTATTTGTAATAACAAAGGTGCACAGCTTGATAAAGGAAGATACAAATCTAGCCTTCTGTGCAAGTTAACACTCTAATGGGCTTACACGCCCTTTTCCATGCAGTCTTCCTTGCATGACATCTAACCAGTTTGACCTTCTTGACCAATGCAATATTTCCTTATATTCCCTCAACAAATATCTGTCAGGTGCATTCTTCCCTGGGTGTATTTCTCTCTCCTCTGTGTCAGTAAAACTCATTGTATGTGTCTATTACTTGATATTGTGTATGGCGCATTATGGCCAAATATGGCCCTTGCGTCATAAAAACCTCAAAACAACCCTCAACCAATAGATACTGTTATTCAGTCACTACGAGTGTTGGGTTAAAGCAAGTCCGCACTAATCGAAAATATCGACACTAATACATTGATTATTTAACCCTCCTGGTGGTTGTCTCGACGAGGTATCTCATCATTAGCAAAACTGACCAGATCTTGATGGACGACATATATCGTCAGTAGAAAAAAACTGACCTGATCTTGATCTCGTCGTCACATGAAAAAACAGCAATATCTTCATTCGGAATTCAATCGACATTCTTGACGACGAGATATCTCGTCGTCAAGCAAATTTGGTCAGATCTTGATGGACAAGATATCTCGTTTAAACCACTTGGAGGGTTAAGATACATATTTTTGTTTGATGAGGGGTCCTTCGTCTAACAAAGAGCTGGGGTTCGGAGTACCGATATAGAGTTGGTTTCGTGTTTTTTATGGCGCAAGGACCATTCTTGGCCAAGCTGTGCCAAACATAAGACAGACAACGCCAAGTAATGGACATTATCACGAAAGGAAAGTTTTACTGACTCAGAAGAGAGAAATGCACCTAGGATAATCGGATCGTGCCGATATATGGAGACCTGACTGGAGCAGTTTCTCTATGCAACTAACCATCGTCCAGTATTCGTATACGTACATTTCTAGGTGGTGTCATATGGTTTTGAATGCTAAAACTGGTTTTACTTACAAACGTTTTCTTTTACTACGTGTTCACCTTATTTTATCCAATCCCTGTATTTGCATATTACTCTAAAACGAAAAGTACGATTTTTACCAGAATACAATCTGCTTATTGAGAACAATTCATTTGCATAATCGTAACACCAAAAATATACAAAACTGTGTTAATCTATTTCTGTATAAAATTCTTGATTACCAACTTTTTATTTCAACTGTACTATTTTTCTCCAGATATTATGAAATTTGACTTTTAAGCTGAAGATATATCTTTGGCATCTTAGTCTGACTAGAAGAAAGTAAAAGTTTATGTAGCTTTTGAGTACACACGACTTAAATGTATAGTATATAAACTCCTGCTTTATATAAGTTGAGTATCATTACTCAACTTTATATATAGATAGGCATTTTCTGCAAATTATTTGTGCGATGAGATTGTTTTTTAACCCTCTATACCACTGTATTACCATTGTTAAGATTGCTTTTCTTTTTTTCTCAATAGCGTGGTTAATATTTCAGCAATCAAGCTGTCTGTGACATTTTCGCATTTGAATAAAAAATTATTTTAACTTTTAAGATCTTAGTTTAGAAGTCCATTTTACTCGAGTTAAAATTGGCTACAAAGAATTAACTTCATCTTCTCAACGCAAGTAATTGCTTAAAAGAGAAATCAGCTTTTCCTTTCGAAAGCTTTTCAGCTTTTCCTGAAAGTCACAAAGCGTTATAGAGGGCTAAAAGATGAGTTTCTTAATGCTGCAATGCACAAGTAAAGTTTGAGACTTTAACATGATTCTGGTGAATTTCTGCTTGAAGCCTTCTAGATTTTGATTCTAAACTCCCGCATAAGATACTCCAATTAAAGTCGAATTAAACGATCCAACCAGCATTTCAGATGAGACCGAACCACTTTGCTCAGAGGTTCGCGAAGTGAAACGTTTCAGCACTAAACCAGTCACCTGTTCCAATAGTAAAAAAAGGATGACGCACACGAATTTGCCCAACTATTGCACACTGAAGAGTGGTGGAGACCAGTCTCATTCATCGGTGGAAGCAAAATGGAGTCAACCGTGCGGCGAAATCGATCCGAGCCGTATTCGATCCCCTATTTCCCTAATTGATAGAGAACACAAACTTATGCATTCACCGAATCGCCGATAATAATCACTCGGAATCGTAATCCGTAAATCGAACGCGGCCAGCACAAGCGAACAAAGAGAATAGGGGAGTGTCCTGAAGATGAAGACTGCCATCAAGCGTTCGATGAAGTTCTGAGAGAGGTTGAAGTCCGTCAGTCTTCGCCGGGTGTCGAGTGGAGAGGAGGGGTGGAGTCCGTTCGCTCCCCCTCAGAAAAGGGTCCGGGAGGGTGGAGGGGGCTTGTTGTTGTCCTCTCGAAGGAAAGGATCTTGTGTCCCGCATGTGTCCCGGCGCTTAGGAACGGATGACTATCACAGTGTGAGGATGGATGGGATGAAGACTCACCAGAGGAAGGCGAAGAGGAATCCGACCGTGATCAGGAGACCGTGCCTCAACTGACCCCGCTCCGCTCCGTCCAGGGCGAACTCTGAGGGAAAAACAACATCAAGTCAGCATTTGCATACACTCAGAACAGTACAAGGAATGCGAAAACACCAGTTTATAGTATTGTCATGCACCCATGCGTTTATTGAAGCGCAGTTCATCCTACCATGCACTATGTTCATGAAATCAGTTCCTGCAATTCGTGGAAGCACAGATAATGCTTTCACGACTGTTTAGGGAAGCACATTTTATGCTGTCGTACACTGCCCATAGAAACAGTTGACACATTCGAGACTGTTCAGGGAAGTTAAATGCTGTCAAACTGAGTTCATAAAAGCACAGTTGATGCAGTCTTGCACTGTGAATTCATGAAAATAGTTCCTGGTGTCACACTGCATCCCTGAACTATGCTCATGAACGATGCTTCATGAACACAATTGACAGCATGAACTGGGCTCTTATGAACAGTATGTGACTGAAGAAGTGTTTTCATGAGCACAGTGTATGACCCATTAACTGTACTTTTATGAACACAGTTGTGACAGCATGAACTATTTCCCTGAATACAGTCGTAAATGTGTCAATTATACTTCCAGGCTGCATGCTCTATATTCGTATAAGCACAGTGCATGTATACAGTTCATTCTGTCATCCACTGTGTTCATTAAAGCATAGTTCATGTTGTCAAACTGTGTTCATGAAATATAGATCATACTGCATTCATTGTATTCATATAAGCACAGTTCATGTACAGTTTATGCTGTCATGCACTATGCTTATGACAGTCCCAATTCATCTTGTCATGCACAATGTCCATCAAAGTGCATAACGTACCAACACTCCTATGAAGAACTTTTAAATTAAAGATGAAGCAAGAGATTATAAGACGAAAATGAAAAGAACTTGTCCATTGAAAGCCGATGTGAATTTCGAAGTAAACACGTTGAACAATATTTAGTTTACTGAAGTATAAGGGATGAATGGGATATAATTGAAGTGCAACCTCGAATATAATTGTAGTGCACTAAATATAGAGCATGTCTTCTATATCTGTATGTACAAGTCTAAAGAACAAATATATGGTGCATGACAAAATATATACATTATAGCTAATATATAGTGCGCTATGACTTTTAAGTGGCTTAATAGTACAGGGAAAAAGTCACGCCCCATATTGGAAATAAGAATTAACACCAGTAAAAGTACACGAAATGCTGCTTCATATTTTTGATTCATTTTATTTTTATTTGGAGGCATTAAATGTCTAGATGCTTAAATTCATGTGGGTATCTGGGTAAAGCATCAGAACCCCTGCCATTTCCTGTGATCCAGGAAGTGATCAAGCGCCAGGATGACGAGAAAGAGATTGAGACAGACCGTCGAATGAGTCAGATCTCAAAGAGAGAGGGAGACGCTCGAGAACCTAGAAGAAGGTGGCATACGGCCACGCACGACGATACATGTGATGTAACGATGATCCACAGTAAATAGTTTCTCCATATCCATTGCAATTAATGGTATTTAATAGTAAAGAGCCTCTCCTCCAACCAATTACCAACAAATAAGAGTTCTACATTCATTACAAATGGATTTAAAGAAATGAGTAACGTCACCTTCTACCAATAAATACTTTAGTACAGATACAATACGCAGGTTTTCTAGTTCATAACAATCAGCTAACAATGATATTACAGATTTAGTGACACTGACAAGCGAACAATGAAAATAAAAGGGAAAAAACACTGCTGGATTATATTGGATAGAGATTTTCATTATTTATGCTAGACAGATATTCTTTGAAAACTATCCCTTCCAAATATTCGTTTTGGAGATTTCGGGTGTTAATCAAAGCCCCGTTGCCCCCGAAAGAAACGCTGATTGGTGGAGTCTCACGCAACTGTGGAATCCTCTGCCTTGAACGGTGTAGCACCCAAAATAAGAAGAGCACTAATTTACTTACGCTCCTCATTGTGAAGTCAACAGGAAGCGCATTATGCGCACTTTTATTTATTCATAAGTCGAGGAATAATTAGATTTTCATTGAAGATTGCCTGACGGGGCTTCCGGAAGGGAGGAATGAGCAAAAAAAATAATTCAAGAAATAAATTCATCACACACGCAGGCGAGTGGAGTTGAAGAAACAAGCAGACATTTATTTGCGCTTTTATAATCGAATTAATGCTGTTATTAGTGGATGGAGTAATTAAAAACTCCTTCCACGTCCGTTCAGCATGATTTCAAACCACTTAAAAGTGCGATTTGCTTGCTTTTGTCTCGAGGAAAAGGCGGGTGCGGTGAATATGATTGGTTCGACGCGGCCGGGGCTAAAAAATGGCCAACGTATCAGATGCACCTTCTGTGATCCGCGGAGTTGTTTATTCGGAAGAATGAGTTTCCTGAAGCAAAGAAATTTCGCCCGATTCGATTTCGTTGTGCGGTCGGCTTTATTCTTTTTTTGCTCTTTTCTTCTCTACTCCTTCCACATCTTCGCTCGCTCTCTTTTTCCTCTCGGAATCGGGCGCGATCGAAACGGGGGAGTTTGAACAAACAAAGGGGTCGCGGAAACAAAGCGGCCACCGTCCGTAATTATCAAATAATGTAATTACCGTTTTAATACGCTGAAAAGGAAAAGAAAGTCTGCCACTAATTAAGAGCTCCCGAAGCAAAGAAAAAAGAACGCAAAAAGGGGGGCGCTCGCGTCGCTTCGAACTCACCTCTTTCTGGCCTTTAACATAAATGTAAATGGCGAGGGGATGGAACAAAAAATAACAAGAACAAATGAAACGAAAAAAGAACCATTTACATTTCTCTCAGCGCCATTTTTTCCTTCAGATTTTTCCTTAAAATTCCTAAACGTAAGAAGCGGGTTGTGGGTTTTTTGCCAGTCCGTTTTTTTATAATTCCTTTCAACTTTAATTAGTCAGCCGCGGTGCTCGATTAACATGGCTTCAGGCGCCGCGGGACACGGGGCCTACTCGAGTTATTTGGCCGCCATTTTTTGCCCCTCTCCAACCGCTCGTTCGAAACCTTAATTTGTTGTTACATTTAATTACCATAAATTTAACTTGCTGGTTTAAGTACCGCGCTTGGAGGGAAAAAAACAAACCCCGATGCTCGATCGGTGGTGAAATAGCTCGTGAACATCGAACTACCACTGTTTTGGGAGGATGTTCTTTTTTTGTTCTTTTCGTGTTCTTTTTTTGTTCTTTGCGGCGTCTCTTTCCGGTTTCTTTCGAGCTGCGAGTGCTTCGGGTGTCCCGTTCGGTTTCTTGTTCCTCGATACCTCGTTTTTGCACCTTTGATTTCAAGAGTCGAGTGTTTGCTTTAAGCCATCCTGGATGCTCGAAAAAGGCGAGATGTGATATAATTATGTTTGGTATGTATCAAAGGATGATTATGTTGGTTTCTTCCTATGAAGGAATTAGAGCACAGGGATAGGTCGAATTCAGAGCAAATAGGGGCAGTCATAACGTGTTTAGAAGAGTAGCGGATTAGCAAGCGTAAGGTGGAAAACTCGATCCAACTAAAGATCATGGGGGTTGATGCACATGGGGCTAGTGCACGCCTAATCTGTCGTGGCCTCCTCACGTTGCAATGGTGTAGAGGTTTGGAGCGCCAGCTCAGGTGCTGTCCTCCGTTTGACGGTAGTTCAAACTTACGAGGTGTTCTCCTCAGATCTTTCCCTCGGAATTTGTTCCTCCGGGATTGATGCCGAACCGTCTACAATAGCCCCTTGTGCCGCTCCAGTGAGATGCTAATTCAACTATCTACCTCAAAGGAAATAGGGCCGTTGCACACATTCAACGTATTTACGTGACAAATATGAGTAGATGATTGGTTGGGTTTGTATGGTGCAAGGACCATATTTGACGAAAGATATTAAGCTTCCCTGCAGATATCAGATGATGAATGAAATAGCCATTCCTCATCCGACGAAGACTTGGGAAGTAGGCTGTGATCCAAGCCCAAACCCGGCAGATTGCAACAAAAGAGTACAACAGATCCCGAGGTGAAGCCTTTGTACTATAGCTTTCATCTGGACACCGTCAACTAGGAGATTAGGACAAATTTATAGCAGGGGATTATTTTAATTCTGCGTAGTTTGTATTCACTCAAAATAAGAATACAGAGAGAATTAATCTTGTGAAGTTCAAAAGATTTCTTAGTAGTTTACAATTTCTCTAACGACTGAAAAGTTGTTTGACCGTTTAAAAGATACCTGGGAAGCATTGTAATGGTCAAGATGGCCTTTTTAGCGCAAGGCACATATTAGACCAAGCTGCGCAAGGCACATATCAGGCCAAGCTGCGTCAAGCACAAAACATACAAACCCAAATAATGGAAAACACTCAAGGAAAGTTGTACTGATACAGAAGACAGAAATGCACACGGGGTAAGGTACAGTAATAGAATCTGCAACCCGTAGTTTGTTTAAAGGTAAAAAAAGATCAAAACAAGTTCTAAGTTATGCAAGCAAGACTGAAGGTTGCCGAATGGCTATGTAAACATGTGAACCCTTTAGAGGGTTAACACTTTTGCAGCAGCAGAATGCCCTTCAAAGTATTTCGCCTATTACACGACATTAATCAAGAAGGATCGTGAGTTTGACCCTCTGAGCTTCACGAGATTTCAGAGTAGTGTAGTATTGCTTTTTCCACAGAACATCCATAACGTCAAAATTACAGTATCTATCCATTGGAACAATCTTAGGAAAGATTCTATTGGTCAAGAGAACCAAAATTGGTTCGGTCATGCAGGTTGGTTGGTTGTTTTCGGGTTTTATAAGGGCCATATTTGGCCAAGGGCTCAAGGGCCATATTTAGTCAAGGGCTCAAGGGCCATATTTGGCCAAGTTGCGCCAGACACAAGACAACGTCAAGTAAAAAATGTCGCTAAAAGGATAAAAGGGATTGGGAAATAGAATAATGGGATAAAAGCAGAAAAGGATAGCTTAGGTATCACGGGAGCTCGACTCCCGTATTTACTAAAGACAGCAAACCTCCAGTGAAGAGAAAAGATCGCTTGATCGGGTTTGTGAATCCTGTACACACTAAAGAATATGGGGCAGTCATACAGGAATTTGTTGCTAGACGTGTGTACCCATCTGAGGGTTAATTACAAGAAATACCATGTAAAACTGCAATTCTTGGGCACCGAGACTCATCGAGTGCAGAAGGCTTCCGATTCCCATTGCTCGAGATCGATACCTGAAGTGGAGGGAAGTTCAAAAACAAATGGGAGTAGGAGATAAAAAAGCCGCAATCGTCTTACTTCCGGACGGTTGCGTCCCGCAGTTAGTCGGAAGCGATTCCCTTGTTCCGGGGTCCAAAAACACGGCCGCCCCGAGCGCAATCCGATTTCCGAGATCCTAATTATTTCCCATTCAGGTCCCCACACCGAAAACTGCAACCGTCGCTGAATAGTCGATTCCTTGTGAGCTTTCTTTTCCGCCCTTTCTTTTAATCCGTCCACTTTCTCTCTCTGTTCTTGGGGCTGGAAATCGTCTTTTTAATCAGCTGCCTCCTTTCCGCTCCCGTGAATCCGGATTCAAGTGGACGGGAATGGGGAATAAAAACGGGAGAGACGATTGACTGCGATGTTTAACCGCCGGGAATGCTTCGGAGGATTTCTCCGACCACTTTGGGGTCTGTTTAGCTTAGCACGCATTGGATGGCGAGGCTTTTCGATGTCTTTATATACCTTCTGGAGAGAACATTCTTCTCGAACAGCAGATATTTTTAACCCTCAAAGTGGTTTCGACGAGATTTCTCGTCATAAAGATAGTGCCGACTTTTTAATGATGACTACATCTGCTCAGTTTTTTTAATGATGATGCTCGTCAAAATTTTTTATTGAGGAGATATCTCGTCAAAAGGCCCTACTCATATACTTCAATTATTCAACCCTTTCGGGCCTAATGGGCATATACGTCCCAGAGATTAGATTGGGTAAATAAATCCCACTTTTGAATGGGTTTTTACGTTTTTAGTGTTCTTAAGGAATTAGGGAATAAAAATATGACTAAAGAAACCTGGCAATACTTTCAGATTGCAAATGGCGGACTTATGTTTTTGAGCACGTCCATTCATTCTGATGAATGAGTGACCGTGGTTCGGAAACAAAAAGATGGTACAAAATTAGACGTTAGTTGCCCAGAAGCCTACAATATATACATGAATGGAGTTGACCGCTGTGATGAAATGGCTACTTTTTAGGGTCATGGCAGAAAATCAGACAAGTGGTGGAAAAAGATTTTTAGTTATGATTTCTGTTGTGAATGCATGGATTACGAAGTGTGATGTGGAACATAAAACAGAACCACTATTATCATTCATGGTCCCCTTAGCTGAGCAACTAATAAATGTTGGAAGGGAGAAAGCAAACACAAAAAGAACATGAAAGTACGGTCGTCCGTCAAAAAGAGCAAAAACTACTAAACTACTAAATTAAACTACTTTTCAGAATTAAATTTTAATCATACAAAATTCGGGGCGAAAGGGTTAAGGAAATATACTCCTTGGCCCCCACCTTTTTTCATAAACCACCCCATCCTCGTATTCAAAGCAAAATTTACTTTCAATGAGACGAATGAGATAATTTTCAAATAGCCTCCTTACACTTGAAAAATATTTTAGTTTTTAGTTCATACTGATGCCCTGTCCCTCGTATCGTAAGGATTATTTTAAAGTAAAAAGGGGTCTTTTAATCACAAATTTGAATTAGAAAAGAAAATGTGGTGAAATAAAGTTCTTGTGTCATGCATTCATTACCAACGAACCAAAAATGAGAATTATATCTCGCGATTTTAAGAACTCGAGAAAGTTTTCCCTAAAACGAAGATCAGAAATATATCCCATTAAATCTTAGCATGAATTATTATGCATATTTTACAATTGCTTGAAGGGAATATAAACTAGAAAGTGTAATGTTATTTAACCTCGGATGATCACAAGATTTCCAAGTGGGTGTAGGATTTCTTTTACACACACTATGGCAAAGTAACCACATCTATTGGTTTAACTGTCAAGCTCAATGGGAAATATTCTATTGGTGAAGATCAAAACTGTTTAGAATTCATACAAGAAAGATTGCATATTTCGGAAAGAATCCATGGAATCTATCCTTTTGGAAATATATTGGTCCTTTCCTTTGAAAAGAGTTTTTTTAACAGATACTATTGGACATTTTTTTTGCATAGAATCCCTTGGAAAGATTCTATTTGTCCTTTACTTCCGCAACGCCTAATTCCGCAATTTAGAATTAGGCTTACGAACCCCTCAGATGGTTAAACTTTGTGGAAGAATTGGCGAATAATTCAACTAGTGTTTGATTTTATATTCTTTACATCCATTTTCGCGGTTGATATTATAACCACCTAGCGGTTGATTTTATATTTTTATATTGATTTTACATCCATTTATCCAAATAATGCCAATTTTTGTACCACTTGCATTAGTGAAATATACTGGGTGAGTCTAAATTGTTTTTACAAAATAAGAGGGGTGATAGTAGCCATCCAAACGAGCAATAATTACCATGGAATATAGGGTCGCATTCCACTCTGAGAGGCAGAAAAGAGTCAAATTAGAATTTAAACATGAACTTACACCAGTGTTGAGAAAGCGAATGAACGATACTAAAACAATCTGATTGATTGATCAGAGAAAAACTCACAGCAAGTGCTCAAAGTGGCGCGTGTCGTTGCACAGTTCACACCGGCGAAGGAATGACTGGCGCACCCTCTCGAAGATTCCTGGTGTTGTGTTCATTTTGTCTGCGGCAACACCGATTCTCGCTACGAGATCTTCAGCCGAGTCCACAGGAGTCTGGTACACTAAAGATTTCATGTGCCACCAGAAGAAAAAGTCCAGTGGGTTGAGGTCCGGTGAGCGAGGAGGCCAAGCCACAGGTCCGCCACGTCCGATACATCGTGCGCGGGATATGTGGCTTTCAAGAATGCTACTTAGGCAGGTACAAAGCGACGTCAGAGGCGATGACTTGTTCATGCTCGACGCGTTCCGACTTTACACTTTTGTGCCTCTCAGAGTGGAATGCGACCCTATGTTCCATGGTAATTATTGCTCGTCTGGATGGGTACTATCACCCCTCTTATTTTGTAAAAACAATATATATATATATATATATATATATATATATATATATATATATATATATATATATATATATATATATATATATATATATATATATATATATATATATATATATATATATATATAATAAGTAAAACTACTCTAAGAATAGAATAAATTTCCCCGAGAAACAAGATGAAATAAAATTTGTAAATGTTAAGTGAGCCTGCCTACGTTTTCAAGGGGAGCAAGGCCAGGTTATCACTTGAAAATGCGATGCTTTGAGTTTTTTCTGTACTTATGTGAGGCCAGGCCGAAGAGATCAACATAAGTTACCCCCCGAAAACTCAAAGTACTACCAGAGAGAAAAAAATCATAAAAATAATACCTGTTACCAAGGTTAGGAATCAAAAGAACAGCCAAAGTAATACCTTACCGAAAGTTGCCGCGCAAGCCAGGAGAGCAAAACATTGCCAGATCCGTATTATGTAGAATAACGGAGTTAAAAAAAGTAAGAGGGTGGCTTGGAGATAATGTGAACAATTTAGTGCAAATGAAAGGGAGGGAAGAAAAGTAAATTTCAACAAGAAAATAAAATTATGACAAGGAGTAAAGATTGTGGGCAGTGATGAAATGGAAGGGAAAAAACGAAGGCAAAAGTGAAAAAATAATTATATAGTTATGTTTTGGCTCCATCTGTATGTGGAGAAAGGAGGTAAAGTCAAGAAGAAAATCATTTTTAAAGAAAAAACTTTTTAAGAAAATTGTTGGGGAAATTGTTATTTAAGAGGGTGGTTTTAAGAGTTTTGAGCTGATTATCAATAGTAGTTTGGTCTCTCTGCAAATGTGATGAATTCTATAGATTTGATTATAAATTAAGTTTCTGTAGATGTTGAAAGATATATTAGAATTCCAGGGAACAAGTCTGTTAATATTAAATTGAAAGTCATTTCTTTTGTCATAGATATCGGTTGAAGATTTAGAACTGACATCAATATGAATGTCAAGGAAGTTAGTAGATAAAGGTGAGGTAAGAGGTAAAGGGTCAATATTATTGTTGTTACTTTGCTCCAATTTTTTGTTCTTATCTTGATCTTGTTACTATTTGCATTTTGTTTTTGTTTTTATTTGGTTTCTCCTTTTTGATTTGTGGTGATGGTCTATATATATATATATATATATATATATATATATATATATATATATATATTAGTTTTCGTGATTTTTTATGTGATTTGCAATTGATCAAATGCGATTAAGTCAAAAGCAACCGACCTCCAACCTGTTATTATACGTCCTGTACGACGCAAATGTACTTCCCGTTAACACGATCCGCGATGATTCCTCGTACTCTTCACATCCGAACCGTTTCACGCATTTCACTTCATCCAAAGATCATTACTCAAAAAGAGGGTCCTACACCGGGGGAAATAAATACCAAGGCAAAACAGAGTTTTTCATTTCTCCTTCTCACCCAAATGAGACGATTTGCCGAAGGTGGAACAGAGACAGTATCTCTTTCCGAAAAATTCCGAAATTCCGAGAAAGAAGCCGAGCTTTATTTGAGTCAAAATGCAATTACCCCCGCTACAAATTGAATCAGAGAGTGCATTTTTCAAAGAAAAGGAGGACGTCTTCTTAGCATTCGGAGAGCGAGCCATTCCTTATTTCGATCCTTCTCATTAGGATTTGATATAGCGAACAAATTGCGAAAAATTATGTTTGGGTCATGGGAGCTCTGGAGTCTTGAGAGGAAGTCGTTCCCTCCCCCGTTGGGGGTGGGGAGACGATTATTTGGCTCTTTGTTGTCGACTCCGGAATTCGTAGATGCTCGGAAAATAAAATTTCAACATTCAAAGCAAACGGTGGAATGTTAGATATGATTTCGAGTAGTCGAACGCCTGTCTTGCAAAGGGGATTATTACAAAAAATGAAAATATCGCTTAGAAATTCAAGCGAGAATTGAAGCCTATTTTTGAATTATTTGAAAAATAGCTGTTGTCGGGTCAGGAGTAACTCTCCAACTGGATTCGACGATGTATCTCAAGATATTGCCGATTATTTATGATGACGAGATCCAGATCTGGTCAGTTTTTCTCTTGGACGAGATATCTCGTCCATAAAGCTCTGGTTAGTTTAATTACGGTGATGACAAAATACTTCGTCATTACCGTAATTAATCCACAAAAAAAAACCGTACGCGTGAGATAAATGCGTTGTACCGAATAAATCGATCTCAGGTTTGGGGACCAGATAAAGCCCTCTAAATATTTTTTACTAGGCCCGCAAAGCATATATAGCACTCTGAATAGATTTAAACGGCCCGCAAATCAGATGCAGCTGTTTAGACAGATTTACCCCGCCCGCAGGCAAGATACAGCCATAGAAATGGTTTTATCAGGCCCACATACAAGATACGGCTATCTTCAAAGGTTTTCCTGGTAGGCCGGCCAAATAAGGCCCTATGAAAGAAAGACGAGATGCGGATACCAGATGAGGATACTGATTCAACTAATATAAATATTTAAAAAAGCAGCAAATCGGAGCCTAGTATTATTTGGCCTTTAAATGCGTTGAAATTTGAACACGCAGACATATATATAAGTTTTACTATTTTTTATTATATATATATATATATATATATATAATGAAAAATAATCAAATTTTCAAAATATACAAAACATTAAAACGTAAAATAATAGAAAAGCAGACCAGCAAAATGCCATAAGATCAAAAAGTCAAAATATTAGAAATGCAGACCAGCAAAATGCCAAAAGATCAAAAAGCAGACAAGTAAAAAGCCAAAAAGCCAAAAAATTGGGGGTAAAAAATAGTTAAGCAGAATCCAAAAAGCAAAACTGTCCATGTATGCGCGCTAAAGCTGCAGACACAACATGGATAGCAAAATAATTCAAAATTACAAACTAAAATAAAGAGAAAACGAAAAATTTTAAAATTAAGAAATTTAAGAAAATTTCGAAAAAAAATGATGAACTGTTGGTGGATGAGGGAGTCATCAGGGAGGAGCCTCACCCAGTCAACACAATATGGTGTTTCCTGGGTGTGAGCGGCAGTACACCAAAAGTAGCCCACACCCCCCTCCAAACACCATAAGAAGAAAGGCAAAAGAAAATATAAATTAGAAAAACAGAACCAGGGACAACGAAGTGTGTGGGCTACTTTTATACTATATATACATATATACATATATACACATGCATATATACATATATACATATATACACACACACACATATATATATATATATATATATATATATATATATATATATACACTGCTGGCCACCCAAATTGCAACACCAAGAAAGACAAGAGATATCACAACAAAATTTATTTTGTAGATAACATGTTGACCAAGTATCAAATGATTAAATTTATAGACTTCTGTGAAGTGTGGTTCCTGCCAAAATCAGTAGCCAGAATAGCCGCCATTGTTGGAGATCACCGCTGCCACACGCCTCGGCATTGATTCAAAGAGACTTTGGATGTGTTCTTGGGGTACAGCGGACCAAGCAGCTTCCACACGTTGCCAAAGTTGATCTGGTGTGGCAGCTGGGGATGTATTCTGGGTCAATCGTTGAGCAACCATGGACCACATGTTTTCTATCGGCTAAAGATCCGGAGAAGCGAGCTGGCCAGGGAAGCAATTCAATCTGGCGATTGACGAAGAACCCTTGGACAATGCGTGCCCCGTGTGGTCGCGCATTATCCTGTTGAAATATGGCTGTGGGCAAGCCCTGAAGGTAAGGAAGGACAACTGGCTCCAACACCTCTGAGATGTAGCGCTGGCTGTTTAAAGTACCGGCAATGCGTACTAGAGGAGTGCGAGAGTGATATCCAATACCGCCCCATACCATAATACCCGGTGCAGGACCAGTGTGGCGGTGCATAACGCAGCTGTTCTGCATCCTCTCTCCACGGTGTCTCCAGACTCGAATCCGACCATCGTGGTGTTGCAGACAGAAGCGTGACTCGTCAGTCAAGACAATTTCATTCCATTCTGCCGTCCACATCCTTCTTTCATCGCACCATTGGCGGCGGAAACGTCTGTGGTTCTGCGTCAAGGGTAGACGAAGCAATGGACGTCTTGCGGACAGACCACTCTGCTGTAAACGGCGTCGAGTGGTACGCGCAGACACTGGATGATGCGGTACAGACTGAATGTGCTGTGCTATGGTTCGTGATGTGGCTGAGCGATCACCACATCACGAACCATATTGTGCCATACGCACAATATGCCTGTCATCACGTGAAGTGGTGCACTGAGGTGGATGCGATCGAACACGTCGGTCCGTCGTACCCTCCTGCATCCAACGATATCCGCATTACAGTTGTTTGGTTTCGTCCAACACGACTACCGATTTCCCTGAAAGATAATCCACAATCTCGGTAGGCCACTATCCTTCCTCTGTCGAACTCGGATACTTGATCAAAAGATGATCGCTGTTTTCTACGAGGCATAATTGATCGTTTTTTTGAAAAAACCACAAGAAAAACACAATTGCCGTACTTGAAATCGTTGAAATCTCCAAGCCTTAAATAGCGCTTTGAAGTGGCGCCACAGGCGCGCGTGATGTGCGCCTGCGCTGAAATTCTAATCATTTGCATATCTCACCTCCGCTAATGCATGTTGTAAATTTCATATTATTTGCATGCTTCCTTCAGGGTGTTGCATTTACGGTGGCCAGCAGTGTATATATATATATATAATGTATTGTACTTTTCTGTTTGGCACCAGAAATTGTGATTCTAACTCGTAACCTGCAGAAGGGAATAGCATCAGTATTGGCGTTATAGATATTCCTCAAAAGTTTTAACTGCAAATTTCGATCGATCTTTTAAAATTATTCTTGATTAAAATTTAAAGATAAATTTGGTTTGTGACTATGCGGGCACTGTTTGTTATACAAGTGCAAATTAGATCGAGCACCCACGCTAAGTGTAGATTCCGAACTACAAGATCAGGATTCGAATTCAGAGCCTGTTCACGTAAGGGCTAGAGTGCTAATCTATCAACTTCCAGACTGGCTAAAATTAAAAAAATGTCAAAAAGACAATATTAATTCTTTAGTGGACTTTATGTGTGTTTCACCCATTTAATCCTCCAAGTGATTTCGACGAGATATTTCGTTCCATCAAGATCTGATCAGTTTTGCTTATGATGATATCTCAGCAAGACATTGCCTATTTTTTGGGGATGTAAGATCAAGATCTCTTCAGTTTTATTCTAATGACGAAAGACGACGAGATCTTGATGGACGAGATATATCGTTCATCAAGACCTGAGCACTTTTGCTTATGAGATATCTTGTCGAGACAACCACCAGGAGAGGTTCAATGTCTAAATAACCACACACATATGGATAAAAAATCGATGTTTTTTTTAACTTTTGGAAATGCTATATTGGCCCTTTCCTCAAATATTCTTTATACAGATTATATTGGTCCTTTCTTTAGAATAGAATTCCTTGGAAAAATTCTGTTGCACCTTTCCTTAGAATAGAATCCTTCAGAAAGATTTTATTGGTCAAAAACGTTAAAATAGGTTAGAAATCATGCAGGGAAGACTGCAGGTTTCCTCGTCGATTCAACCCCACCAGGAGTATTATAGTCAACTTTCTATGAAATGTCTGACTCTGTGTCCTCATCCCTACGATAATTTCACTAAATATACGAGTTCTTATATCACTCTTCCAACAACCCCTGCTTGAACTTTGAACGACAGAGTACATATCATCTGGCCTTTCCATCTGTAAGAACCATTTAGCAAAAACGCATTAGTTCCTGGCAGATAGACTTGTTTACAAGTCGGATCTATTTGTATAATAGACGTAGAACAACATTGATCACCGGCAAAGAATGAAAGAGGACAAAGAGAAGAACGCGAAGGTCTCGGGACTTCCGCCCCGGAAAGAAAAAAGTATTCTCTCGGTGGCAACAGAGGAATAAGTCAGCGCTCGCGTGAGTGGGACACTCTCATCCGGGCAACCCGGAGACTAAACATTGAGCCGTGTTTGCTTTCCGTATCGCGAGCGGATCTTTTCGCGTCTGGAGGACAATCGGAGGGGGACATCGATTGTCCTTTCCACTGGCGAATCATTCGTTAGAAGAGATCCAATTGCTTTTCCGAATCCGAGTCACCTTTTCACTTGCTTTAGCGTCAACCCGTGTGGTTATCCACTATATCTTATACAGTTTTTGCCAATCATAATAATGAACTCAGATTCAGAATAGAGTAGATTGATTAAAATACTTGTTTAACCCTCCAAGTGGTTTCGACGGGATTTCTCGTCATCAAGATCTGAACAATTTATTTTAATGACGAGATATCTCGTCATCAAGATCTGGTCTTTTCATCTAATCTTTTCAATGAGATGCTAAAGACGAGATACCTCGTCGAGGCAACCACCCAGAGGTTAACAAATATTAACTTTGTGTACAGTATCCGGTATAGCGTATAGTTTTGCCATTCAACCCTAAAATCAGAAGAGGAATTTCTAATTGGATCCTCTTAGGAGTTCACACGCATCTATCCATTCTATTATTGCAGTCTTCCAACATATAAAGTTCTGGCCTTCTTAATCAACAGAATGCTTTGTTGGATTCTTTCAAACAATAGATGAGGTTATTGATTTATTAAATGTTTTGCTGTATGGTGAAAGCAGACCATTTGGAAATCTCACGACTCACTCAGAGGGTTAAGATATGTTTAACGAGTATTAACTTTGGTATACAGCTCGTGTATCCTCTCTAATATATACAGTTTTATTTTTAAGAGAATCTATAGTTTGTTCAGTATCAAAATAGTTATTTTTGATTGAATAATCGTTTAACGAGTATTAAATTTGTATACAGTTACTGTACAGGTTGGAGTTTCTGCCGTTCAGTGAGTTGAGGTTCAGCGTGTCTTTTGATTAAAATAGTGGTTTAAAGAGTATTAATTTGTAATATGCACCAAACTGAAAGTTTAAGCTAAAATGCATTACATAGAAGGATTTCGTGTTGGTCTTTGCTCGCTCTTCTTTAAATGTAACAGGGACCTCGTTAGCAAGACAAACTGTTTTTCTGAGAACCTTAAGTCAATAGGTCTATTCTCAGACGTCTCATGCTTTTCCGCAAATAAGAAGGCATTTAACATCAACAATGGACTCTGATTCAGTAGAAAAATATATTAATCCTTACGTGATATGTCTCGATTTAGTTTCAAGTCTGATACAATTGAGAGCACTGAGAATTCGTTAGGAGTCCAATAACATTAGGGAAGCAAATCAGTTTAGTGTCAGTCGGCATGGGCAAACGTTTTTTAACTGAGCGTTTAGAGACAGAATTATTGTACAAAAATCAGATACTGAAATTTCATGTTAACTATTTCAAAGGAAATAAATAACACCGAATCTTTTATAATGTACCAATTTTGTTATAGGTTCTCATTACGAATACTATTAAGTTATTTTATTTGCGGGAATTTTGAAAATTGCAGCTTTTATTAGATGCTTTTCTAACGTTGTAGGTAACGTATATAATTAAAAATGCAAACTAAGTCTCATGATATTCCAAAAGTTTGTTTTCAAATATTTCACACGTATTCTGATGATTATTCTTAACATATGTGGTAGTGTGGTTGTTGAAATGGTAAAAAAATCAATGATGAAAGGACGATTGAACATTTAGAAACCTATCAATGAAGGAAAATGCAAAAGTTGTGTGCTTGGTTACCAATTATTATTCAGTATTTTAAAAGATTAAATTTAAGGCAAAGTCTGGTAAAGTATTGGATAAATAATTTATGAGACTTTTTCCGATAAATAATTTATGAGAATAAAAAATTCGATTACGTATTATGTTCATAAATCAATGGAATCCATAAACAAAAAATGACCCATACTGAAACAAAAATAAGCAGATAAACACTTGAATCATCATAAATTAAATTGTATTTTAAACATATTAATCATTAGATTGCGAAGAATCTTGTATGTGCCAAAGTCGGTTGGTTGCTTAAAGTTACCAATAATGCCGGGTCAGCCACAATTCCCGGTGGTGCGATGTGGCAACATCATCCATGGTACCCCGAGGTAATGCAGACAGCCATCTTCTCGTCAATTAGTGCTTGAGGGATCATACGATCCATAAGCATTGGGAAAAAGATTGCGAAGAATACGAGAGTGTTCGGGAGAAAAATATTATATCCTTTCAATTTACATGAAATTTGGCACGCAGACATATTAGTTTTATTGATTAGCGTGAAGC
The DNA here is from genome assembly GCA_933210815.1 of Meta bourneti. NCBI lineage: Eukaryota > Metazoa > Arthropoda > Arachnida > Araneae > Tetragnathidae > Meta > Meta bourneti. Next base: position 4,207,816 of record OW119926.1, read on the forward strand.
ATGAAATCAATAATTTGATTAGGTGCATAGCGGAAATTGATACTGCGGAGAATTTCTTTTTAAGCCCGACCACAGACCAATGACTCGGCCTTCGGCACTACAAGGGGTGAAATGACGGCTACTTGTGAAGGAATACCCAATATGTGAACCGACGTTACTCCTACCAAGGAATCACTAACATCAATGCGCTTACTAACAGTTGGGTGGCAGACAAGCTTTATGACCACTTGTAATAGTGTTCTTCCCTCGAAAAAGTTCTGTAAATGTTACTTCACTGCGGTAGAATTATCACAGCTGAGAAAACAACTTTGAGCGTAGCAGTGCATATAGACCACACATTCACACATTCATTGCAACATAAACTTGCCATACATTCATTACAACATTAAATAAGCCGTACATTCAAACATTCATTATTACATTAAATATGCAATACATTGAAATATTCACTGTTATATTATTGTATATGAAATGAAATTTAAAATATTTTACCTCTTAGAATGTGTTTTTTGCTTGTAAATTATTGGGCTTTCATAAAATGGTTAATATTACGTATAATGATAACATGAAGTCGAGATATAAATATTTATAACTATTAGAGATAAATTAGAAGACTGAATAATGTATTTTGTTCAATATATATAATTCACTATTAATTAATTAAATTAATCGTTTAATTTCAAATTTATCCCTAGAAATTGTTACATCATAATTTCATGACCCATATCTGGCAAAGATATTTTTATATTACCTTGTGATTACATACAAGAAAAGTACTAACTAAAGTCATAATAGTAATTCGTATTATGAAAACACTGATTAATTGAATTAAATGGGATGACATTTATTACTATTATTAAATTCTAGAAGTTTATATAAACAATTCAAATTCAATTTTTTAAATTAGAGCTACGACAAACATAATCTCAGCTGTATCAAAATTTAGTTTGTAATTAATTAGAATGACTAGAATAAATGGATACTAGAATAAATGCTATTTTAATTAAGGCTCCAGATGCTTCTTTTAAAACTCGGAATTTTAACCATCTAACTCCCATGTTTTGAAAATAACTACATATTCTAAGTTGACATTTATATTTCTTTTTTTTCTCTTTCTAAGAAACAAAAAAAAATCCAAATTAATCGCCCTGTATTTTAAAGGTACGTATAATAATTTGTTCATTTTATTATTTTAGTTTTTGAATTGAAAAAGCAAAAATAAAGAAAGACAATTCAGATTCGATTTTAACTTGATTGCTTAAGAATTATAGAAATAATCTCCAAGAAAATTCACACTGAAAAAAATTTAAAATTTTAGAATTTGGCATTATTTTTGAGTTAATTTAAATATTTGGCGAAGATTCAGACGTCGATAGTAAAAAGAAATTCAAAGAACCAATGTACAATGTAAATTCTGTGTAATATCGTTTCGTTACACCAAGTGGCCACAAAAGAAATAGCATAAAAAATTACTTTGAATTTGAACACACCTGGGTACAGTTCATTACTGTAATGTAAATAATAATCAACTTTAAGAGGAACAGTTACTTTTTGACTTTTCAGACTTAATAAAAAACAGTGTAATCAAATGCATTTAACCCTCCAGGTCGTTATCTCGAAGAGGTATCTCGTCATTAACAATACTGACCAGATCTTGATGGACGAGATATCTCATAATTAGAAGAAAACGGACCAGATCTTGATATCGTCATCATAAAAAAAATCGGCAATATCTTGATGACGAGATATCTCGTGAAAACAAAATTTGTTAGATCTTGATGGACGAGATATCTCGTCGAAACCACTTGGAGGGTTACAAAGGTTACTAAGTTTTAACACTGTGTTTTGTATCATTATGGTTTTGCTCCTTTATCTTTTTTACGTTCAAGGAACTGGGAAATGATAAAAAAAATATGAGAACAATATGCCTTATAGGGCTGGTTTACATTTGAGCTGTGCAGAGTCGACTTATAGGGCTGGTTTACATTTGAGCTGTGCAGAGTCGACTCAAGAAAGGTATTAAAAAACTAACCAATAGGAGTTGATATTTTATGTTATGTTTTCGTATCCATATACAAATTTAACCGTCATGTTTGTCGGGATAGGTCGTGTGGAGATCCGAGCTGATCGCCTGAATTTATACCTTGGACCGATCGCTAGGGTGTTACGAAGTGATACGGAGATTAGGACTAACACAATTTATTTCTCTACCTAAAAACTATGTACAGCAACCGTTATATCAAATTCATGGAACAGCCTACACGCTGCCACTTGCATTAATTCTGTAAAAAACTGCGCTCGCTCCACCTGCGCGTGGAAGCCTTCAGTTACTAGTTCAAAACTGCGCTCGCTCCACCTGCGCGTGGAAGCCTTCAATTACTAGTTCAATTCTAACTCACTCTCGCTGAGTCAGGAAAATAGTTTCTACCAGTCACCGGATTTCAGCGGACATCTGCACGTGTGGTTAAGTCGATCATCAGCCGTTTGCACATCCTCACAATGTTATTCTTATGCGAGGTACTTTCTGTAATGCCAGTGTTTTGGGGGTAAAAACCTGATTCCTACAATTGCGCATTCGATAACCGGAAGTAAATTCGTCTTGTTCCGGTGGTTTGTCTGCACTGATATGTAATCCCTTTCATATTAAATGGGACATAAACAGTAACACATTTTAAATCTTAAAAATCTAATTTTAAGCTTCTAAATTATTTGAGTTTAGAGGAGATATTCAAACTTTACTTGTGTTATGCATACCTGTAAATGTGCGCTTCATAACGATAAGATCTTGAGCGATTCTGAAGAGTGGATGGCATAGTGAGATGAAAATGTCCTTCAGAGATTTACTTTTACCGACCGTTCAGACTTTTACTGAATTTCGTATGAAAAATAATGAAGGAAAATTATTTATTCTCGAAACAATTCTCTGCTAGAGCGGCTCATAACAAGAGGGGTCCCCATTTTGCCAAACCAAGATTTGAATCCTCTGAGTGTCATATTTTCGAATGTGTAGCAGACTTTTAACTCACAACATGCAAAAATCTCTTTGCGTTAAACCTGAGGGATGCTCATATATATACGTTCGGCAACCTGCAGTATCTCTGCATGCATTTTAACCAGTTTTAACCCTCTAATGGTGAGGCACGCATTATTCCACTATCCAACCTGCAGTTTTCCTTGTATGACATCTATCCAGTTTTAACCCTCTAATGGTGAGGCACGCATTATTCCACTATCCAACCTGCAATTTTCCTTGTATGACATATATCCAGTTTTAACCCTCTAATGGTGAGGCACGCATTATTCCATTATCCAACCTGCAGTTTTCCTTGTATGACATCTATCCAGTTTTAACCCTATGAGGATCATGCACTCATTATTACACCATCCAACTTTCAATTTTCCCTGCATGCCTTATAATCAGTTTTAACCCTCTGATGGTCATGCACGCATTATTCCCCATCCAACCTGCAGTTTTTCCAGCGTGACATCAACCTAGTTTTAGATTTTTTGACCAATAGAATCCCATCTACAATTATTTCAAAACAGAAGTTATTTAGTCAGTATATGTGTTGTGGTGTAAAAGCAACAGTACACTATTCGGGAATCTCGTGACTCTCAGAGGGTTAACATGAATAATCAAATCTTTCCCAGGTACTATCCAACCAATCCATTTGGTTATTTAGTCATTAGATGTTGTGTAGTGTAGAAGCAATGCGACATTACTCGGAAATCTCGTGACGTTCAGAGGTTGAAATTCATTATTTCTTCAACAGAACTGAAAAGACTACTTATTTGTTAACATTACTACCAGACGTGAACTTTCTGTCTCGATCTCCGTCACCAGAGAACGCCCCGTTCAACGTCTCGCACAATCAGCGTATTTACACTTCCAACGCTCGCGAATGGAACCTTTCACGCACTCACGCAGTTCCAAGGGGGGTATTTTATTCATGCCAAACCGTTCTGGCCGCCGCAGACGCCACGGCTCTCGAAAATGAGCGGGCGCGAATTGGACAGGGTGTTGCTTTCGCCTTAATCTGTTCCATTGTGTTCTGAATAGAAACAAATAAAGGAGCAAAAGCACGTAGCAGGGGGTGAGGCAAGAAAGATTCACCTCCCTTTTCCGGAACAGTCCGGCCTGCGACCATAGGTGTGGTTCGCTCGATCACGCAATTAACGGAAACGGAACGGGCACACCGTTCCAGAGAGTTTCGCCCTTTGTTTCGTTCGTTCTGAATGCCGTCATTACGGGGATTATTTTCGTCGGCCCACACCCGAGAACACCCTTTTATGCCCGCGGCACGCGTGCCGGACGGAATTCCTCATGACACTCGACGAAAATGGAGTGGACTCGACCCTCGATAGGTCGAATCGTTCGGGAAGAGAAAGCGAATTCGAGATAAAGAGGTTTCGAGATACCAAGGGTGTACTAATATCTCTATGTACAGGGTGGCCAGTATAGCACACTAATCATTTCACACGATTCCTTGTAGGTTGGTTGGTTTATTTCGGTTTAACCCTCCAAGTGGTTTCGACGAGATATCTCGTCCATCAAGATCTGGGTGAGTTTTGCCAATGACAAGGTACCTCGTCAAGACAATCATCAAGAGGGTGAATGGCACAAGGTCCAAAAACGGACGAGCTGGACAATACGTAAGAATAAATCAGATTAAAAATTGACACAAGCAACCAAATTAATACTAAAAGGTATGTTAAAACTGTGCAGGTGGTGAAATTACATGTGATTCCTTGTTGAAAACGAAACTGACAGTCCGTTTCTCGTTTAGGGTTAGCATTCCGGAGATGGAGTACCTATAACCGATGGTATAATGCACACATTCGGATTTGTATATCCATCTGCTGCCTTATTTTCGATTTACTTTCAGATTCAAAATCACAGGAACGCTAACAGATTAGTTTGGTGATTTGAGCACATATGTGAAATATAAGTAGACTGAGCACTGCTATTGAGAGGAGCTTCATTCCTCATGGCCAACATGTAGACTAGTAGTCACGTGATTGCTTTGTAAAAAATTGACTTGGTTGGACGATTTGGTATCTTATCACCATTAGAAAAGTTGATCAGATCTTGATAGACTAGATATATCGTCGTAACCACTTGGAGAGTTAAAAAATAAATACCAACAATTTTTTAACAAAATAAACGTTTAAATATCTAACATGTCTTGATTATGTCATGGTAAGGAAAATTTGTATTTGAAATGAGTTCCGTTGCAAAATTTAGATATAACAGAAATGGTTAAAATATTTGTAGTTAGCTTTTTGTCGTGGCATCAAATATCCTCACGTTGGCTTCGTGTGGAAGTTTGGAGAGTGGTGTGCCAGCTCAAGTGTGATCTCGCCATCTGACCGTGGTTTAAAATTAGGTGGTTTTGCCCCTCGGAACTTTCCATTCGGGTTTAATCCCGGAGTATCGCCAATAGCCCGTTGTGTTGCTCCAATGCGACGTTAATTAACTACCTGCCTACCTTGATGTCGTCATAGTAAAAAAACCGGCAATATCTTGATTACCTCGCCATTAGCAAAATTGGTCAGATCGTGATGAAAGAGATTTCCAGTCGAAACCATTTGAAAGGTTAACTGTAATTAACCCTTCAATTATTCGAAATTGTAGTAATACTCGAATAAATAATAATGCTATTTTCTATTTCAACTTTATTGTTTTGCAAATACGAACTGTAACATTTCTCCCTTTTCGTCACTAAGAAATTTGTCCTTTTCCCTACAATGTTAAATATTCTATCTACCGCTATTTCAACACTGTCAGTTAATTCCCTTATCCTCTAAGCCAGCGTTGCGGGAAAGGTTTTTTAGATCGCCCTTTTCACTTAATTTATTAAACCCGCTCTTTTTCCCCACACAATGTATCTATTTTCTTTCTATCACGAAACCCACAGATTGCAAGACTAGAACATTATACTTTCAACACTGGCACGGATATCTGTCAATACTCGCTGAAGCGCGGAATAGTTCAGAATTGCGTTAACTTCCCACCACACGAAAGGATCTATTCAATTTCGCTCCCGTTATTTAATCTTCTTTCATAAAATGATCCGTTTTTTTATACCGAATACGTAAGGTATGATAAAGGTCTTTATTTCGTGGTTAGTTCGTACGGTGTCACCCTTTCATTGCGTGTCTATTTTAAATGTTAATGTAAGTTTTAACTATTGGCAATCAATTCCCCAAATGAGACAGTAATTCAAATTTTCTATCTTGAAGAAAATATGCCTTTCTCATACGAAAATATTTATGAGTATTAATCTCTCTAAAAACTATTATTTATTTGTAAGGTACATTAATTATATTGGGGTAGGTAGTTGAATTGGAACAACAAAATGGGCTATTGACAATGAATGGTCCGGGATCAATCTCGAAGGAAAAGATCCAAAAACAACGCCTTGTCATTTTAAATCACGGTCAGATGACGAGGTTAACACCAGACCCTGCATCTCATTTTTCAAACTTTCACACCATGACAACGTGAGGACATTTGAGGTCACGGCAGATTTAACGTGCACCAGCCTCCTACGTTCACGTCTATCTTTGGATGGATCGAGTTTCGAATTCGTAACCCTGGGATTGCTAATCTGCTGCTCTTCCAACCGGGCTATGTCGGGTCCAATTTATTGTGGATATTCTTGTGTTAAGAATAATGAAATATTTTATATAAAAAATAAGGGAACATAGAAGATGGCAAAAAATATTGAATTTTTTAAATGTAATGTGAAATGTACAGCTTTAAAGAATATACGTGCAAATGTTCGTTAATGTAACATTATTTAGCTAGTTATTAAAATTTACCATCAAATATGTCAAGAGTAAACCAATTAAGTTTTAAACTATGAAGTCCTTTTCCTCAATTATCTTTTTCATGTCTAAAATATATTTAAAATGCTAAGGAGTTTTTGTAGTTAATATAGATTTGAAATTTTTTATGTTTTCGGAAGCTTTGCGAAATAAAGATTAAAATAGTTAAAAAAATTATTAAAAATTGATAAACCCACTTATGCCCGAATTTTTTGTGTTTTATAGTATCTATCTGTTTTAAAAAATATCTGTAAAGCAATCAATAACATATTATTGAATATCTTTTAATTAAATTTTGTAATTCTTGTTTACAATTTTTTTTTTACCTAATGCATATTTCATTTTATTGGATGGTTGGTTGCTTTGTATTTTATGGCACAATGGCCATATTTAGTCAAGCTCTGGCAAACAAAAAACAGACAGCTTCGAGTAATGGACATACACACGGAAGGAAAGTTTTACCGACCTCATGCTATTGGAATAATTTAAACTAAAGCATTTTTTGGTAAATGTATAACTAACACAACTATTCGAAGCTTTACGTAATTTTTATAAGCTTTCAGAGATTAAGAATCATTAGAACTGTTAACATGTCAAGAACTATTATTTTTAGTTCACAATTAATTTTCTCAATGCGATACAGAGATTAGTTCAGTCCAGTAAATTTCTATTCGTTTTTAAACCTGTAGAGAAGCTCCATTGAAAGCAATATTGTTAGATGCGATAGTGCTTTGAAACTCATTCATTGGAGGCATCATCACAAGTTCTTAACTTCAAGACATATCACGCATGGTATTTCTAAATAGTATCTCAAAACTAAAAAGTAACAGAGTGCATTAAAGATTCAATGAATCTAATAGACCCTGGTATAGTTTCCATTAACCTCCCAATTGGGTTCGATGATATATCTCGCCCATCGAGATCTGACCAATTTTGATGATGACGAGATATCTCGTCAAGATATTGACGATTTCTTTATGATGACGATATCAAGAATTGATCAGTTTTCTTCTAATGACGAGACAGTTTCTCGTAAGCTTTGATGATAACTTGGAGGGTTAACATTGTTTGGAATAATATGAAGCGTATTTATTCACAGATATGTATTTGATGTTGTTGAAATTCTAATGTAATTCGAAATTACCTTCTACCCAATTGAATAAGGATGAAATTGATGAATGAAAATTTGAAGTTGTAATATTAAAGTGAAGCGTGGAAATCTTAGTCTTGGAAGTTAAATTGAGACCTTTTTCACTTTCTGAGGCTGACGATATGATATACATGTTGCTTCGGGTATTATGGTGCATATTGTTTATCCATAATTCCATTGAAATATTCAGAGAATTATCCCTAAAACTCAGAACAAAATTTTATTTCGTTATTTTTTACTTAAGGAAGGATTTTTTGGGGAATTCTCAAGTGGCTTTAAGATAAAAATTTTAGGATGAGACTTAAGCAGATTTAATGTAATTTATTAGCTATATCAGATAAATATTTCAGATTACTAGATCGGAAAGATGTGTTAAGTAATTTCTGGTACATACATTTAGCTTCAAATTTTACTAATTAAAACCGAAAGTTTGTACACTCTGTCGTTTTGAAACCATGAACTATTAACAGAAATTATTTAGAATACACATTATGTAAATATTGCTGTAAGTGGAGTAGTTTATGAATTAGTCTAATTCCTAGTCATTTACTTTTCCTTCTCAACTTACAAACTGAACCCTCTTTGAGCATCGCGAGATATCCTAGTACTGTAACGTTGCTTTTACCCCACAACACGCAGGATGACTTCATAACCACATCGATTGGGTTTGAAAGAATTCTAAGTTTATATTGGTCAAGATGGGCAAAATTGGTTAAAAGTCATGCAGGAAAGACTACAGGTTTCAAGATAAAATTAGGCGTGAATTAACTTAATGGTTAAAATACTCAACTCGACAAAAACAGTAAGCCAAATGGAAAATACGTATGTAAAACTCAATAACAAATTCAGAGAAATATGCTAAAATGTTCTTATTAACCTCGTATATATTATAAAATAGATTCACAGTATAATAATGATTAAATAACCACATCTATCGTGATTGGAAGACTCCCAGGAAAGATTCCATTGGTCAAGACGTTCAAAACTGGTTAGAAGTCATGTGAGGAAGACTGCAGTTTGCAAGATGGAATTATGCGTGGATGACAATTAGTTGGTTAAATAACCAAATTTGACTTAATAGTAAAAACTGTAAGCCAAGTTGAAAAATGTGTATGCAGAACTCAATTACAATTTTAAAGAAATATGCCTAAAATTTTTATTAATTTCGCATGAAATAGATAGATAAAACCTTAGTCAAAAGTTTGAAAATTTCAGAAAATGACCAATGCAGATAAAACCATGAAATTGTCTATAGCTTTCTCGGCGGAGTAAAACGTTCACCATCATCAGATAAAAGATTCGAAAGTCTCTTTTTTTCCTGATGATGGTGAACCTTTTCCTCAAAGGAACAGCTATTAACAATTTTATAACCTTAACTTAATTGCTATTTTATGAATATTTGATAAACCAAGTGGTACTTTAGAATACATTATTAGGTTTCAGTGTGAATCTGACAATGAAACATTAAAAAATTAAACTATTTAGTAAATGACGTTTTTAGTCTTTTCAAAAACACTCCGTCACCTCAGACTCGGGCTAATCTGCCCTGGAACATTCGAGATTTCATATTCCATAGCTAACTCGATTTATAGCGAAAAGAAGAATTTGGCCCGTTCTGAATAAAGTCAAAACAAGTTAAGAAAACTTGTCCAGACAACACGTTTTCCCCGTTTTTCTGCAATCCCCGAAACTTTCAGCATAGCTCAAGGCTTTGTGAAGAACTTCAGCCAAGACAGACCGCCATTTGATTAACGAAAATTTTTCTGACGTCTTATCCTAAACGGAAAATGAATAATGAAATGAAAATATTACTCCAAGTCCCCTCTGGGTTGTTGACACAAAAAGACCGGAAAACTTTCAGTTTCTCATTTCATTAGGAAGGATGAAATTCTATCCCCAGGATATTCGAAAAGCAAATGAACTAATTTTTCTTCTCCTTTTCCGTTACTTCTTTTAAAAACGGGAGATTGGTTTTATTCGTGTCGAGAGACTCAAACGGGTATTCATGCTCGAACCAGAAACCCATTGATATTCATTTATCAATTCGAGTACAGCGTCGATATTTGGGGTTCATTCCGTACTAGGTAAATTGAATTACCGATGCATGTATTATCTCGACATTCTATGGGTATAACCAGTAAAATATTTCATAAACATATTTAGCCTGAGGACTTATTGAATCAATACGATTTGTATGGAATCTAAAATTATATTATTCATAAAAGTTTCTATAATTAACCTTCCAAATGGTTTCGACGAGATATCTTGTCCATTAAGATAGGACCAATTTTGGTAATGACGAGATATATCGTCATCAAGATGAGATTTTTTGATGATGACGAGATCGAAATCTGATCGGTTTTCTTCTAATAGTGATCGTGGTTTCTTGTAATAACGAAATACCTCGTTCACCAAGATCTGGTCAGCTTTCCTAATGACGAAGTATATCGTCATGGCAACCACCAGGAGTGTTAGTAACAATACACAATATTGTTTACTGTAATGATAATGGTTGGTTGAGTGTTTTATAACTCAAGGGCAATATTTGGCCAAGCTGCACCAAATACAAGACAGAAAACGTCAAGTAATGGACACAACACACAAAAGGAAAATTTTACCGGCACAGAAGAGAGAAACATCCAGTCAATAAGAGGACCCTGCGCCATCTGCAGCTTGCTTGCAGATTGCTGGCACAGTGGGCAAATCCACTGATCCTCAACAATAACACTAATAATAGATGCTATGAATAACGATAAAAACGATTAACTATAGAAAATAAAAAAGATTCTTAATCCTCTGAGCGGTTCACACGTATATATCCATTCCAAAACATGCAGTCATCCGCGCAGGATTTCTAACCAGTTTTGACCACCTTAAGTAATAAAATTTTTCCTAGGATTCTTTCAATCAATCTATGTGGTTAGTTTGTCATTATGAGTGTTGTAGAGTAAAAAAAATACTACACTACTAGGAAATCTCGTGACACGCAGAGGGGTTAAAACAACACGAATTGTTCAATCTAAGGATAATGATAATGGATGTTATGCATAAAGATAAAAGCGATTAACTATAAGGATTAAAAAAGAGAAAAATAAAAACTATAAAAAATTGGAATACCTTTTTAGTAGTTAATTAACGTCGCACTGGAGCAACATAGCGGCTATTGGCGACGATCCGAGATCAATCCCGAAGGAAGGATCCGAGTACAGATTGCTGTCACAGTGGGCAAATGCAGTGCAATTTTGAACCAGTCAGATCACGAAGAATATCCTAATATATGCTTGTTTTATGTCTATATATTTATGTGTATATATTAATATGTTTATAAGTTTGTTACTGTGTAATTATAATGAGGTTACTAACTTATAGCTTAAAATGATCACGCAATCTTAATTGAATTTATCAACATGACACAGTTTTGTCTCATAAATAAATTGTATTTACCATCATGGTAACAAGATGGATCATGTGTAACAAATTTTAGCCTATTTAATATCGATAATTTTCAAATATTACTTAAAATTAAGACAATTGTCTTACCATATCTTATAATTGTCTTACCATTACCATAATTATTGAATAATTATTCAAGGATTATGGTAATACGGAGAGTAAAATCATCAAAAAATTAATTTTGATATTTTAATTTTTCATTAAGCAAGTTTAAAATTTCTATTTCTTTTATAGCTATGCATGTAACGTAAAAAGTATTTTTTGAAAATATTTTAACCCTCCTTGTGGTTGGCTGGACGAGTCTATCCAGTCAGTTTTGCTAATATCTCGTCATTACAGAAACATAAGATCTTGATGGACGAGATATCTCGTCAGTAGAAGAAAACTGACCAGATCTTGATCTCTCATTAAAAGAACGCCATCTTGATGACGATATATCTCATTAGCAAAATTGATCAGACATTGATAGACGGGATATCTCGTCGAAACCACTTGGAAGGTTAATATGATTATAGGGATACGAATGGAAAACAATTCACGGAAAAAATATTTTTTTACTGAATTTCGAAGCTTCTATCTGATTTCACTGAAATTATAGCGTTTAAAGTTGATGTCCCTTTTTAAAATAGTCAGTGTGTGTCAATTATTTAAAAACAATTGAGTTCCTTTGCTTGAAAAACCACTTGAAAACGTTGATGTTATCTAGTGTAGCGATTGTGAGTGTCTATTGCGAAATTCTAATACCCAGACACTTTTCCGGCATTCATCTGTTTCTAAACTGATGTCAAACTTTCATTTAGTCTGGGTAAAACTTGAAGCTGAGAGGAAGGCATCTTCGTATATTTTAATTTCTTGCATAAATTCATATAACTGTACACACATACATTTATGTAGATTTGTCAGTGAAAGTTTCCGAGTACAACATGTAGTGTTTTTGGAATTTATACACGACATGAATAAGGATTCGTTCCCACATTTGACTAATGCTTCTTCCCACTCTGAGGGTGACAGAGAAAGGAAAGGCAATAGAAGCTTTCTTTATAAGGCATATAAATTATGTAGAACAGGAGTCCGAAGAGGCCATATCATTTCAACATTCCACGAGTGATTTTTCCAAGTGTTTCCGTGTGCATTTTGAATTTTGTAGAAATATTGATTTGGTTTGATAAAATAAGTATTGAATGGATGGATGACTTATGCTTGAATTTATGCTTCATACTTCTTGTTCTTATGTAACTCTAATGGATATTTCTTAGAAAATAGCACTTTGAAGTATATTAAGTAGAATGTTAACATTAGTACTAGAGGCGAAGATTTACATCGATTGGATTGGATTGGATTTTGGGGTTTCATGGAGCAAGGTCCAAAAGCGGACAAGCTGCGCCAAACATAAGACAGAATGTGACCCAATAAAAGTATAAAATATTGAAGAATTATTGGTCTAAGATAGAGATAAAGTACATGTGGAAGATATTTAATTTTGATTAAAGATTAGCACAAGATTAAAATTTACCAACAATATATATAGAAAATCATGGTTGATATGAATTGATGATTTAAAACATGTTGACCAGCAACAAGGTATTTAATATAAAAAGGTATGAGTAGTGAAGTTGTGAATAGTAAAAATATCAAATGAGGTTTAAAAAGCCAATATCATTTAAAAGTGAGAAGAGATTTGAATGGGATTTGCCCCAATCAAATCTCGTAGATTTAAAATTATGCTTTTAAAAAATTTGATAAGATAATGATGAAAAACAGGACAGACAATTAAAATGTGATCAACAGAAAATGGAGTAGAGCATGAATTGAAGATGGGTGTGCTCTCTCCTAATAAAAGATGACGATGAGTGAATCGTGTGTCCAATGCGAAGGCGGGTCAATTTTGAAGATTTACATCGAAGTATTGGATTTATAAATCAACATAGTTAATTTCCACAGTTATTTTATATGAAAAAATCTCACTGATGGTCATCCAATTAAAAAACGACAATTTGAATGTTATGTCCTCGGTACTTTGTCAAATGTCTGTTTTAATTCGTATAGCGCACAAATAAAATGGAAAAGATTAAAAGTAAATGAAAATAAAAAAATAAGAATAAATAAAGCGAAAAAGTATAATGCAAGAGAAATAGTTTTTTACAATTGTAACAATTTACAATTGCTAGTACTGAGAAAATAATTCCGAGCTTGTTTCAATGTTTGTAGTTTGCATTAATACATTAGTTAACCTTCGAAGTGATTTAGACGAGATATTTGGTCCATCGTAATGTGAGGAACTTTGCACATGACGAGATATATCGTCATCAAGATATTGCCAAATTTTTCATCATGACGAGATCAATATCTTGTCAAGTGTCTTCTAATGCCGAGATATTTTTGTCCATCAAGATTCAGTTTTACTAATGACAAGATACCTGGTCGAGACAAAAACCAGGAGGGTTAAAATGAATGTAATTAAGTTTATTTGAGACGTCTTTATTCCATCAAGTGGTTTTAACGAGATATATCGTCCATCAAGATGTGAACAATTTCGTTAATGACAAGATCAAAATATTGGTGATTGTTTACGATGACAAGATCAAGATCTGATCAGTTTTTCTAATGACGGAGGTAGCTCGTGCGTGAAGATATGGTCAGTTTTGCTAATGACGAGATAGCTCGTGCGTGAAGATCTGGCCAGTTTTGCTAATGACGAGATAGCTCGTGCATGAAGATCTGGTCAGTTTTGCTAATGACGAGATAGCTCGTGCGTGAAGATCTGGCCAGTTTTGCTAATGACGAGATAGCTCGTGCGTGAAGATCTGGCCAGTTTTGCCAATGACGAGATAGCTCGTGCACGAAGATCTGGTCAGTTTTGCTAATGACCTCATCGAGACAACTACCAGAAGGGTTAATAGATATTTCAATGCCCAGTGAATTGAATGTTAACCATCATGTCACTACAAGGGAGGAATTATGAACCACTTGGCGTCAACTTGGTGCACCAAGGAGGATGGGTTCACGATACTCTTATAGAAAATTTAACGAAATGAATTAGAATTACCTTTTCAAATCAAATATTAGCATTAAAAATATTTCTCTAATCTACAAAAAATACGGTTTATCAAACCTACATCACAGAACGTAGTTAACCCCTTATACGAATATGAAACCGATTTGGGAATCGCAAATAAAAAAGATTTAGCTTTTGGAAACCAATGTTGATAAACTCATTGAATATGAAAGGTCAACTGGAATCAAGTAACCTTGCGTTCGACACAAATGAAGTGGTTAGCATACAATCAGGTTACTTAGTCCTCGTTAGACATAGGTGATTGACAAATTTTACCTCGTGTCTATCTTGGCGTATACCAAAGCGAAAAGAGGATGATCAACAGGGGGGTCGCGACTCCAGGATGCTCAAGCGATCTTTTTCTATATACTTTCTACTCTCCATTCTTTCTTTTCCCAATTACTTGCTATTGTCTTGAGTTTGTCGCAATGTGGCCAAATATGGCTTTACATTAAACCCAAAACTAACCAACCCACTACTATTCCCATTGCAAACACTTTTAAGGGGGCACAGTACCTTTAAAACCTTAAAAAAAAATCGATTTTCCAATTTTGATCTATTTAGATAGTTGAAATGTTGTGATTCTGGTAAATAAAACGCATGAAAAAATTCGCATTCGTTCGTTCGCAATGAGGATTTTTCGAACACCTATTTTTATTTTCAGCTGTTCGTTTGTTTACGTTTTAGTTTTGATTTGGAATTGTTATTAATTTTTGGAATTCTGCTATTATTTTTTTCGAAAGTTTTAATAATATTTTTACTGTAACAAATATAAGCAGAATATGTACTACTCAACTCTTTCATTTCACAAATCTATTTGTTTACTTGAACGCACGTGAATGCTAAAAATAACTATTTCAACTTTAATTGCATTTATCTCAGAATGGTAATTTTCAAGCTTGCGCGCACTATATCTCTGCAACTAATGAACGTAGACTCCTGAAATTTTGAATGTAAATAGATTATAAAAAAGGGCTTCAAAATGAAACCAAAATTTTACTCAAAAGCTAAAAATATATTAAAATTTTTTTATATAGTATGAGCGAAAATTTGGAAAAAATTAATGAAGTGAAATATTAATTAATTGTTATATTTATGTGTTACTTAACTACTATTTTTTGGTTCTAATTTAAAATAAAAGCATTGTGTGTGTTACTCATCAGCCATTAGTTTTATAGAAAAAGAACAGGATGGCTTAGAATGTTGCGCACAAGTTATGCTTGTAAAAAGTATGTTAAAAAATGATAAATTCTAGTAAAATATTATTTAATTTTTAAAAATCAAACCAATTTTTCTGCCTTGTGTTGTATAAAGTATAAATAAACCCTGCAAAAAATTTCATTATGATGCACATAAAACTTTTGGTGATACAGTTTACCGAAATTAGTCTATTTTACCTGTTGATTTGTATGCTTAAAGATACTCTGCCCCCTTAAAGAGGATGATGTAATTCGAGATAAGATTCGCATAACTGAACAAATTAATTAATCATATTTTATATCTCACCTTCCAGAGAAAAGTATTTTTACTCAGAGGTTGATTGAACACTTTTATATTAATCCTTCAGGTGGTTGTCTTAACCAGCTATCTCGTCATTAGATGAAAACTGACCAGATCTTGATGGAACGAGGTATCTCGTCATTAGAAAAACTGACTAGATCTTGTTCTCGTCGTCATAAAACACTCGCCAGTATCTTGATGACGAGATATCTCGTCATTAGAAAACTGATCAGATCTTGATGGGAAAGATATATCGTCGAAACTACTTGGAGGGTTAACTGATACGCCGAAACCCAGATTTCACTTTGTGTATTGCGTTTAAGGCTTTGAATTTTGAAAGGATGAGAACGCGCGGTACGAAATATCCCAAGCAAATGTATTCGATGGAAACACGTTTCGAGGCAAAACCTTTCATAAGTCATCCGATATCCTTAAACACTGACAGCAAAAGGAACTCTCAGTGTTTGAAGTGGTTGGAATTGTTCATATTCAGTTTGAAGCTATGCATACCTACAAACAAAACTTTTTTCCAATAAGCATTAATCTTATGCAACGATAAGCTCTTAACAAATCTAATTCCGAGGTAGATTATTGACCGTAATATTTATCATTTGTTTTCGCTTTGACTCGTTTCGAAGAATGCAAACATTTAGCAAGACGTATGAAAGACAGTGAAACTTTGTTTACTATAAAGTACTTCAATGTGGAGTTGAGTTGGACACTGCTACATATACCAATGTATTGTAAGTTGATTTTTGTAGTAGTGGCTAAATTCACCAGACATAGCAAAAGAAAGGAAGAGTAATTAGGAAAAGGAAGACTGACCTCTGACCACGAGTCTCTTCTGCGCCGATACTGTCTGGAAGGAAGGGGCATCGGCTGACACTTCGCATTTGTAAGTTCCTGTCGTCGTCACGTCGGTGTCCTCCATGTACACAGTTCCGTTGGCAGACTTCACCAACTGCACCCATCAAAGAAAACGCAATCAGTAAAGACACAATTCACACATGTAAAACTGAAATATTCAGGTATCTGACTACTTTCGGAGTTTTCTTTTAAATGTTCAAATTATATTATTTTTTCTTTTTAAGATAAAACAACTTATCAAAATACATTATAAAACAAAAATTTACTACACATTATTATTATTTATTGAAAAATTGGAAAATTTAGGTAAAGAAAATGATGTTAACGAAAAACATTACAACTGATAAACTCATGAGTACAGTTGCTTAACATTTTGCATAAAGTATCCTAAATA
The DNA here is from genome assembly GCA_933210815.1 of Meta bourneti. NCBI lineage: Eukaryota > Metazoa > Arthropoda > Arachnida > Araneae > Tetragnathidae > Meta > Meta bourneti. The sequence continues at coordinate 4,225,066 of OW119926.1, forward strand.
TATAAGCTAATGCCTGAATTAAAAGATATACAAAATTCCATACCACTCATGAAATATTGAGAATATTGTAAATGAAAATAAGCATTTCTGAAAGTTTTCCTTACACCACAACACTAAAATCTCTAAACATTTTTCTCTCAAGATAATCCTTATGTCCTAGTTCAAGATCTCTGAAAAACGGACCAAATTTCATTAAAAAATATATAGTACATTTGTAGTACATCGCGTTTCTAGTGTAAAACGTTTGCTCAAAATCGCAATCAGAGAAAAATACATTTAAAGATTTGAAAAGGAATTAGAAAACAGCTGTCAAATGGCTCCGCTTTAATTCACCATAAAGACAAAATAAAAATAGTTTTGCAAAAAGCCTGAATATCAAAGGATATTGAATAAAATGAAGTATAAAATTTCAATAAAAATAAATTACTTTTGAACGTAGATAACTTAGACAAAATAATTCCATAAAACATTAAATTGGTGATAGTTTATTTTTCGTAAGTATGTATGTATTTTTAATTAACGTCCCACTGGAGCAACACAAAGGGCTATTGGTGACGGTACGGGATCAATCCCAAATCTTGATCGTAGGAAGTGTCCTTTGAAATATGTTGCAGAAACTTATATTCATAAAATATGTTTAGTCCCATTCTGGTAGGTAGTTAATTAACGTCGCAATGGAGCAAAACACCGGGCTATCATCGACAGTCCGGGATCAACTCCGGAGGTAAAGATTCGAGTACAACACCTCGTCATTTTGAACCAAGCTCAGATGACGTGGTCAACACCTGAGCTGGCACCCCACTCTCCAAACTTCCTCCACGCCAACTTGAGGACATTTGTTTTTATTTTATTATTTTATTATTTCAATTAACGTCACACTGGAGCAACACAATGGGCTATTGGTGACGGTCCGGGATCAATCCCAAAGGGAAAGATCCGAGGACAACACCACGTAATTTTGAACCACGGTCAGATGACGAGGCAACACCTGAGCTGGCACCCCACTCTCCAAACTTCCACACCACGCCAACGTGAGGACATTTGAGGCCACGACAGATTTAACGTGCACCAGCCCCCTTTGTACACGACGGTGTTTTGGCTGGATTCGAACTCGCAACCCTTCGGTTGCAAGTCCGTTACTCTTCCAACCGGGCCACCGCGGCCCCGAGGACATTTGAGACCACGACAGATTTAACTTTTATCAGCCTCTGTATACACGACGGTTTTTGGTTGGATCGAGTTTCAAATTCACAAACGTCCGGTTGCTAATTTGAAACTGATATTTTTGAAAGAATAACAAAGAATTTCACGCCTCAAATAAAATGGGTCTTGTGTATATAAATCCAAAGTATAAATTCATATACAGGGTGAGTCTAAATTTTTTTTACAATATAAGAGGGGTGATAGTACCCATCTAGACGAGCAATAATTACCATGGAACATAGGGGCGCATTCCACTCTGAGAGGCAGAAAAGAGTAAAGTCGAAACGCGTCGAGTATGAACAAGTCATCGCCTCTGACTTCGTTTTGTACCTGCCTACGTAGCATATCTCCTAAGCAAGATGGCCTGGTCGGTAGCGCGCTGGCGTCCTGTCCAGTGGCTTGGCCTCCTCGCTCAAAGGACCTCAACCCACTGGACTTTTTCTTCTGGGGGCACATGAAATCTTTAGTGTACCAGGCGCCTGTGGACTCGGCTGAAGATCTCGTAGCGAGAATCGGTGTTGCCGCAGACAAAATGAACACAACACCAGGAATCTTCGAGAGCCAGTCATTCCTTCGCCGGTGTGAACTGTGCAACGACACGCGCCACTTTGAGCACTTGCTGTGACTTTTTCTCTGATCAATCAATCAGATTGTGCAACTTTTGGTATCGTTCATTCGCTTTCGCAACACTGTTGTCAGTTCATGTTGAAATTCTAATTTGACTCTTTTCTGCCTCAGAGTGGAATGCGACCCTATGTTCCATGGTAATTATTGCTCGTCTGGATGGGTACTATCACCCCTCTTATTTTGTAAAAACAATTTAGACTCACCCTGTATAAATCCAATTTAAATAAAAACAATTTAATCAGACGTAAAAACTGAAACGATGTGAACAATAGTTGAATTGTTAATTATGTTGTAGCATTTTACCCGTTAATAAATTTCAGTTTTTCTACTAGGAATTGAAAACTAGTAGGTAGATAGTTGACGTCGCACTGGAACAACACAACGGGCTATTATTGAACACTGATAATTTTGAAATAACGAAGAATTTCACATCCCAAATAAAACGCGTCCTTGTATAAAAAGAAATAAATCCAATTTACTAAAAGCCATCAATCACACAAAAAATGGATCGATGCTAATAATATTAAGAAGCTGTTAACTAAATTGTATTATTTAAAGGCAAATAATAGATATAACGAGAACGATTGCTTCTACATTTACTATCAGATCGATTGAGAAATTACAAAGTTATGATCACTCACGCAAACACATTACAACGAAGGATTTAAAATTATACAAAGACAAATATTGCTGACAAATCCTTTACTGGTCCAGTTTCAAGTTGGTCTACATACAACCAAGCAATCTGCTGCAGTGAGAATGATGATCGGTAAAGCAAAAATATCGCATGTTACTTTCTGATCAATCTCACAATACTCAATTAACGAAACCCACGAAAAGTTGCATTTCGCTACGTGACACACCAAGAGACCAAATATATTTTCACATAAAATACGATTGTGTTGCTCCAGTGTGACGTTAATTGAAAATACCAATACCAATACAAATACCATAAAATACGAAACACTCTTTACCGGGTCTCCCGTTAGCCCGGTTAGTAGGTAGGTAGGTATTCAATTAACGTCACACTGGAGCAACACAACGGACTATTGACGACGGTCCTGGATCAACTACCACTACTACTAGTTGGGGCGCAACCCCCTCCACACCGACTATTGCCATTACGGAGTAGCGGGAGAGGCCCAGGAATAACAGCCGGTGGTCTTTCAAAGCAAGGACGAAACTCGTGAGTCAATAGGTCGCTAAAGACAGTCGGCGGCATTCCTCAAGGTGGGCAGAGGAATATTATTGCGTCTCAACGTCAATTATGATCGGAGGATAGAATGGGACTTAACCCTCTTTTCCATACAACCTGGACCGTCGGAGTAGAATATTGGCTTCGCTCGGTGTTCGCGTAACTTGTTCAACCATTAAGTGGTACCAGAGGTACTCAACAACAACAAGTTGGGGGCGCAGCCCCCTCCGCTCCGACATTGTGCCACTACAGATTAACATAGGCGGCCCCAGAAATTGTAAGTTGGGCGGTCTCGACGAGTGGAGCAGAGACCGCATCAATGGCTGAGACCCGTAGGTCCAACCAAACCAGCAGGTACCACTTTAGGTTGGCGCCTTCATTATCAGTACAGACACTAAGTCCCAATTATGTCGTGCGGTGCCTCGCGCGATATCATAGATCGGCCCAGGTGGTACACCGAGGTGTACAGGGAGGCTAATCGCAAATATGCGCCTATCAATTTTAATGTTGCCAATCATGCAAATATGCAGCTGGCTCTATAAATTTGGAATTGAGACATGCTGGATGAATCAACTCGTAAAATGCTCATTGAATAGTTCCCAGAGTTTCCTTGGGGCGCTCCTTTGCTGGAAGGACTTTTAACCCCGACCTGCATTCGCATTACGTGGAAGGGAACCAGCAAACCTTCCATGATCGGGTGAGCAGGGACATAAGGTATGCTCTTGGTGGAACCCTCACCGACGCGCCGAAAGAAGTTTGGAAGGCGCTGTCAGCATCTCCCCTGTGCGGCAAAGTAGGGAGGGCTAGGTCCCAGTATAGCCCAATCCTGCCCAACGGCCGAAACAGGACGAACTGCATTGGTGCTGGGGTACCAGAGGTACTGGGAGTACAAGCAAATATACGCCTATCACTTAATCTAACATGCATAATAATGCGTACTGGCTACAAATAGCTATTTATGAGATATACGAGACCTTTGATCGGTCATCTCCTAGGGACAGTTGAAGGTCTTTTAAACCAACCTGCATTTGCATGACGTGGAGGGGAAACCCTCTATGGTTGGGTGAGCAGGGACTTGCGTATGCAACGCATCACTATCGAGGATTTAAATCATCACCGGCACTATGCCGATTCCAGCAAAATCGCCATTTGCCAACAAATCCGTCAAATCCTTTAAGTTCAAAAACTTTTCAGTTTGCAGGCCTGAAGGAATGTTTACATAGGATCTGTCTTATTCTAGTGGTTAGAGATTTTGACCTTACATGAACCTACATGCCTTGTCCTGGTTCTGATGCCTGAACCAGTCCCCGGACCCTTGGAGGGGGGGGCTGGGGGTCATTTTCCACACAAATTTACCCAGGGAGCTAAGGGACTGAAGACATTTTGGGTTTTTGAGAAGATCTTGGGGTCGATCTCTGATGAAATCGAGTCCTCCTCTGAGGTGCACCGTCAGTCCAGGATGTAGTGAAGAGAATCATCTACTTCACCACATTGACAGGCGTTCGGGTATCCCATGCGAAAGAAGTATTCTGGGAACCTTCCGTGGTTTGTTAGCAGCTGGACGACAAAAAGGTCGTAGAGGTGCCTTCTGAGAGTGGGAACTGGCAAGACCTTGAATGTGTGGCGACTCTCAGGAGAAGCAGTGGGAACTAGCAAGACCTTGAATGTGTGGCGACTCTCAGGAGAAGCAGTGGGAACTAGCAAGACCTTGAATGTGTGGCGACTCTCAGGAGAAGCAGTGGGAACTAGCAAGACCTTGAATGTGTGGCGACTCTCAGGAGAAGCAGTGGGAACTAGCAAGACCTTGAATGTGTGGCGACTCTCAGGAGAAGCAGTGGGAACTAGCAAGACCTTGAATGTGTGGCGACTCTCAGGAGAAGCAGTGGGAACTAGCAAGACCTTGAATGTGTGGCGACTCTCAGGAGAAGCAGTGGGAACTAGCAAGACCTTGAATGTGTGGCGACTCTCAGGAGAAGCAGTGGGAACTAGCAAGACCTTGAATGTGTGGCGACTCTCAGGAGAAGCAGTGGGAACTAGCAAGACCTTGAATGTGTGGCGACTCTCAGGAGAAGCAGTGGGAACTAGCAAGACCTTGAATGTGTGGCGACTCTCAGGAGAAGCAGTGGGAACTAGCAAGACCTTGAATGTGTGGCGACTCTCAGGAGAAGCAGTGGGAACTAGCAAGACCTTGAATGTGTGGCGACTCTCAGGAGAAGCAGTGGGAACTAGCAAGACCTTGAATGTGTGGCGACTCTCAGGAGAAGCAGTGGGAACTAGCAAGACCTTGAATGTGTGGCGACTCTCAGGAGAAGCAGTGGGAACTAGCAAGACCTTGAATGTGTGGCGACTCTCAGGAGAAGCAGTGGGAACTAGCAAGACCTTGAATGTGTGGCGACTCTCAGGAGAAGCAGTGGGAACTAGCAAGACCTTGAATGTGTGGCGACTCTCAGGAGAAGCAGTGGGAACTAGCAAGACCTTGAATGTGTGGCGACTCTCAGGAGAAGCAGTGGGAACTAGCAAGACCTTGAATGTGTGGCGACTCTCAGGAGAAGCAGTGGGAACTAGCAAGACCTTGAATGTGTGGCGACTCTCAGGAGAAGCAGTGGGAACTAGCAAGACCTTGAATGTGTGGCGACTCTCAGGAGAAGCAGTGGGAACTAGCAAGACCTTGAATGTGTGGCGACTCTCAGGAGAAGCAGTGGGAACTAGCAAGACCTTGAATGTGTGGCGACTCTCAGGAGAAGCAGTGGGAACTAGCAAGACCTTGAATGTGTGGCGACTCTCAGGAGAAGCAGTGGGAACTAGCAAGACCTTGAATGTGTGGCGACTCTCAGGAGAAGCAGTGGGAACTAGCAAGACCTTGAATGTGTGGCGACTCTCAGGAGAAGCAGTGGGAACTAGCAAGACCTTGAATGTGTGGCGACTCTCAGGAGAAGCAGTGGGAACTAGCAAGACCTTGAATGTGTGGCGACTCTCAGGAGAAGCAGTGGGAACTAGCAAGACCTTGAATGTGTGGCGACTCTCAGGAGAAGCAGTGGGAACTAGCAAGACCTTGAATGTGTGGCGACTCTCAGGAGAAGCAGTGGGAACTAGCAAGACCTTGAATGTGTGGCGACTCTCAGGAGAAGCAGTGGGAACTAGCAAGACCTTGAATGTGTGGCGACTCTCAGGAGAAGCAGTGGGAACTAGCAAGACCTTGAATGTGTGGCGACTCTCAGGAGAAGCAGTGGGAACTAGCAAGACCTTGAATGTGTGGCGACTCTCAGGAGAAGCAGTGGGAACTAGCAAGACCTTGAATGTGTGGCGACTCTCAGGAGAAGCAGTGGGAACTAGCAAGACCTTGAATGTGTGGCGACTCTCAGGAGAAGCAGTGGGAACTAGCAAGACCTTGAATGTGTGGCGACTCTCAGGAGAAGCAGTGGGAACTAGCAAGACCTTGAATGTGTGGCGACTCTCAGGAGAAGCAGTGGGAACTAGCAAGACCTTGAATGTGTGGCGACTCTCAGGAGAAGCAGTGGGAACTAGCAAGACCTTGAATGTGTGGCGACTCTCAGGAGAAGCAGTGGGAACTAGCAAGACCTTGAATGTGTGGCGACTCTCAGGAGAAGCAGTGGGAACTAGCAAGACCTTGAATGTGTGGCGACTCTCAGGAGAAGCAGTGGGAACTAGCAAGACCTTGAATGTGTGGCGACTCTCAGGAGAAGCAGTGGGAACTAGCAAGACCTTGAATGTGTGGCGACTCTCAGGAGAAGCAGTGGGAACTAGCAAGACCTTGAATGTGTGGCGACTCTCAGGAGAAGCAGTGGGAACTAGCAAGACCTTGAATGTGTGGCGACTCTCAGGAGAAGCAGTGGGAACTAGCAAGACCTTGAATGTGTGGCGACTCTCAGGAGAAGCAGTGGGAACTAGCAAGACCTTGAATGTGTGGCGACTCTCAGGAGAAGCAGTGGGAACTAGCAAGACCTTGAATGTGTGGCGACTCTCAGGAGAAGCAGTGGGAACTAGCAAGACCTTGAATGTGTGGCGACTCTCAGGAGAAGCAGTGGGAACTAGCAAGACCTTGAATGTGTGGCGACTCTCAGGAGAAGCAGTGGGAACTAGCAAGACCTTGAATGTGTGGCGACTCTCAGGAGAAGCAGTGGGAACTAGCAAGACCTTGAATGTGTGGCGACTCTCAGGAGAAGCAGTGGGAACTAGCAAGACCTTGAATGTGTGGCGACTCTCAGGAGAAGCAGTGGGAACTAGCAAGACCTTGAATGTGTGGCGACTCTCAGGAGAAGCAGTGGGAACTAGCAAGACCTTGAATGTGTGGCGACTCTCAGGAGAAGCAGTGGGAACTAGCAAGACCTTGAATGTGTGGCGACTCTCAGGAGAAGCAGTGGGAACTAGCAAGACCTTGAATGTGTGGCGACTCTCAGGAGAAGCAGTGGGAACTAGCAAGACCTTGAATGTGTGGCGACTCTCAGGAGAAGCAGTGGGAACTAGCAAGACCTTGAATGTGTGGCGACTCTCAGGAGAAGCAGTGGGAACTAGCAAGACCTTGAATGTGTGGCGACTCTCAGGAGAAGCAGTGGGAACTAGCAAGACCTTGAATGTGTGGCGACTCTCAGGAGAAGCAGTGGGAACTAGCAAGACCTTGAATGTGTGGCGACTCTCAGGAGAAGCAGTGGGAACTAGCAAGACCTTGAATGTGTGGCGACTCTCAGGAGAAGCAGTGGGAACTAGCAAGACCTTGAATGTGTGGCGACTCTCAGGAGAAGCAGTGGGAACTAGCAAGACCTTGAATGTGTGGCGACTCTCAGGAGAAGCAGTGGGAACTAGCAAGACCTTGAATGTGTGGCGACTCTCAGGAGAAGCAGTGGGAACTAGCAAGACCTTGAATGTGTGGCGACTCTCAGGAGAAGCAGTGGGAACTAGCAAGACCTTGAATGTGTGGCGACTCTCAGGAGAAGCAGTGGGAACTAGCAAGACCTTGAATGTGTGGCGACTCTCAGGAGAAGCAGTGGGAACTAGCAAGACCTTGAATGTGTGGCGACTCTCAGGAGAAGCAGTGGGAACTAGCAAGACCTTGAATGTGTGGCGACTCTCAGGAGAAGCAGTGGGAACTAGCAAGACCTTGAATGTGTGGCGACTCTCAGGAGAAGCAGTGGGAACTAGCAAGACCTTGAATGTGTGGCGACTCTCAGGAGAAGCAGTGGGAACTAGCAAGACCTTGAATGTGTGGCGACTCTCAGGAGAAGCAGTGGGAACTAGCAAGACCTTGAATGTGTGGCGACTCTCAGGAGAAGCAGTGGGAACTAGCAAGACCTTGAATGTGTGGCGACTCTCAGGAGAAGCAGTGGGAACTAGCAAGACCTTGAATGTGTGGCGACTCTCAGGAGAAGCAGTGGGAACTAGCAAGACCTTGAATGTGTGGCGACTCTCAGGAGAAGCAGTGGGAACTAGCAAGACCTTGAATGTGTGGCGACTCTCAGGAGAAGCAGTGGGAACTAGCAAGACCTTGAATGTGTGGCGACTCTCAGGAGAAGCAGTGGGAACTAGCAAGACCTTGAATGTGTGGCGACTCTCAGGAGAAGCAGTGGGAACTAGCAAGACCTTGAATGTGTGGCGACTCTCAGGAGAAGCAGTGGGAACTAGCAAGACCTTGAATGTGTGGCGACTCTCAGGAGAAGCAGTGGGAACTAGCAAGACCTTGAATGTGTGGCGACTCTCAGGAGAAGCAGTGGGAACTAGCAAGACCTTGAATGTGTGGCGACTCTCAGGAGAAGCAGTGGGAACTAGCAAGACCTTGAATGTGTGGCGACTCTCAGGAGAAGCAGTGGGAACTAGCAAGACCTTGAATGTGTGGCGACTCTCAGGAGAAGCAGTGGGAACTAGCAAGACCTTGAATGTGTGGCGACTCTCAGGAGAAGCAGTGGGAACTAGCAAGACCTTGAATGTGTGGCGACTCTCAGGAGAAGCAGTGGGAACTAGCAAGACCTTGAATGTGTGGCGACTCTCAGGAGAAGCAGTGGGAACTAGCAAGACCTTGAATGTGTGGCGACTCTCAGGAGAAGCAGTGGGAACTAGCAAGACCTTGAATGTGTGGCGACTCTCAGGAGAAGCAGTGGGAACTAGCAAGACCTTGAATGTGTGGCGACTCTCAGGAGAAGCAGTGGGAACTAGCAAGACCTTGAATGTGTGGCGACTCTCAGGAGAAGCAGTGGGAACTAGCAAGACCTTGAATGTGTGGCGACTCTCAGGAGAAGCAGTGGGAACTAGCAAGACCTTGAATGTGTGGCGACTCTCAGGAGAAGCAGTGGGAACTAGCAAGACCTTGAATGTGTGGCGACTCTCAGGAGAAGCAGTGGGAACTAGCAAGACCTTGAATGTGTGGCGACTCTCAGGAGAAGCAGTGGGAACTAGCAAGACCTTGAATGTGTGGCGACTCTCAGGAGAAGCAGTGGGAACTAGCAAGACCTTGAATGTGTGGCGACTCTCAGGAGAAGCAGTGGGAACTAGCAAGACCTTGAATGTGTGGCGACTCTCAGGAGAAGCAGTGGGAACTAGCAAGACCTTGAATGTGTGGCGACTCTCAGGAGAAGCCATCCATCTTTGCTCCCATAGTTCCACTGCTTTTTGAATAAGCATACTTTTTGTTGTGAGACTAGATCTCAACACCAGTATGTCTACGTCCGCTCTCTCGGTAGCCAGTTTGGCCGCCTCGTTGCCTCGGTAACCGATGTGAGCTTTGATCCAATGCAATTGTACACCCTGGCATCTCACGACCTTCCAGTACAGAGACTTGACTTTGTCAACCAGGGGGATTAGAGTTATTCGGATCCCTCAAGGCTTGTAGCGCGGAGACTGTCCGAGAATGTGTAATTTTCTCTGCATTGTAAAGGGGTCTGGACTGAACCCATTCCAACGCTTTTCCAAGTGCGGACAGCTCCGCCTGGAATACCGTGCTATTATTACTCATGCGGTACGTGTATCTCTCGACAATGACGCCGAAGTACATGACCACGAACGCTGCACCAAAGCGCTCGTTAATTCCTGAACCATCATGGAACCATCGTTCGGGATCAACTACCGAAGGAAACGACCCGAGGATGGCACAACGTAATTTGAACCATCATGGAACCATCGTTCGGGATCAACTACCGAAGGAAACGACCCGAGGATGGCACAACGTAATTTGAACCATCATGGAACCATCGTTCGGGATCAACTACCGAAGGAAACGACCCGAGGATGGCACAACGTAATTTGAACCATCATGGAACCATCGTTCGGGATCAACTACCGAAGGAAACGACCCGAGGATGGCACAACGTAATTTGAACCATCATGGAACCATCGTTCGGGATCAACTACCGAAGGAAACGACCCGAGGATGGCACAACGTAATTTGAACCATCATGGAACCATCGTTCGGGATCAACTACCGAAGGAAACGACCCGAGGATGGCACAACGTAATTTGAACCATCATGGAACCATCGTTCGGGATCAACTACCGAAGGAAACGACCCGAGGATGGCACAACGTAATTTGAACCATCATGGAACCATCGTTCGGGATCAACTACCGAAGGAAACGACCCGAGGATGGCACAACGTAATTTGAACCATCATGGAACCATCGTTCGGGATCAACTACCGAAGGAAACGACCCGAGGATGGCACAACGTAATTTGAACCACGGTCAGATGACGATAGCCGGGCTGGGGAAGAGTACCTGGTTAGCAACCGGAGGGTTGCTAATTCGAAATTCGATTCGAACCAAAGAACGTCGTGTACTTGGGGGGCTGGTGTCGTAGCCTCAAATGTCCTCACTTTGGCGTGGTGGGGAAGTTTGAAGAGTAGAGTGCACGCTAAGGTGTTGACCTCGTGATCTGAGATCCAAAATGACGGGGTGTCCTCGGATCTTTCCCTTCGGGATGGGTCCCGGAACGTCACCAATAGCCAATGTGTTGCTCCAGTGTGACATTAATTATCTATTTACTCTCTCTACCGATGCAGTTAACCATGGCTCAAAAGACCACTTCCCCAAATCAGCCTTCAACTCGCACAAAGGATTGTTTGAGTTTTATGTCACAAGAGCCATTTTGACCAACACAAGAAACATAACATCAAATAATGGACATACAGTGAGTGCAGGAAGTATTCGTACAGTGCGAATTTTAAAGTGAAAAACGCGATTTTAACATTTAGACTCGATGAAAATTATTAAAATAATTATTACATGATCGAAAAATCTTTTACAAAGTGTATTTTTATCCAATAACCAAAATATACTGAAAATTATTTTTTAAAACTTAACTGCAAAAATTAGAAATGAGTTTCTCCCGCGTAAAAAGTATTCGTAAACGCGAAAAATGCAAATTTATTTTCGCGTTTCGTGATTGGTTTCAGAAGTACAAGGTAGGTAAATGAATTGGAATGTTAGAGAGTACATATATTCAGTAAAAAGTTAACTTGAAATTTGTTTTCGAAGTATAAATTGTCGAAATGGGACGGAAAGGTACTGATACCTGTTTTTGAAAGAGAAATAATTTTAAAGCTTCGTAAAGACGGTAAATTTTCAAATCAAATTTCGTATGTGATTGGGAGACCCCATTCTATTATACAGTCCATAATTAAAAGATTTGGTGCCTCTTCAAGCTTGCTTAATCAGGCCCGCTCTGGTCGACCATCAATTCTCAACCCTTCGGACTGTCGATTCATCGTTCGACAATTGAAGAAAGAACCGAGAATAAGTGCTCAAAAACTTGCAGTTGAGCTGAGAAATGCCCGAGAAAACGCTTCGGTAAGTACTGTACGAAACGCAGAAAAGCAGGATTTCAGGGTCGAGTTGCTCGGAGAAAATTCTTCGTAAATGAGAAGAACCGTAAACTGCGCTTGGCATTTGCACAAAAACATCTACAAGAAATCCCGGAATTTTGGAAAAAATTTATATTCTCAGATGAAAGTAAATATAACATGTTTGGGTCCGATGGTGCAAGAATGGTGTGTAGAAAAGCAAATGCAGAGATGGATCCAAAGAATCTTTTTCCAACAGTGAAGCATGGAGAGAGCTCTGTGCTTGTTTGGGGATATATGAGTGCGTCTGGTGTAGGAAATTTAGTAGTAATTGACGGTATCATGGACCATAAGATGTACATAGACATTTTAAAATATAATTTGCCAGTCCAGTGCCATGAAAATGGGACTTAATTGTGATTATGTTTTTATGCACGATAATGATCCGAAGCACACAGCCCTAAACACGCGGCTCTGGGTGCTGCATAATACACCAAAATTCATGAAATTTCCTCCCCAGTCTCCGGATATCAACCCAATTGAGCACCTGTGGGATATTCTGGATAAAAAAGTACGACTAAGATCGATTTCCAACAAAGATGATCTTAAAAAGCTCTTCAAGAAGAATGGCATTCCACATCCAGCTCTGTAACTTCAAAACTGGTTGAGTCTATGCAGCGAAGGCTCCAAGCAGTTATTAAGGGAAAAGGATACGCAACCAGGTATTAAATACAAAATACACTGCTGGCCACCCAAATTGCAACACCAAGAAAGACAAGAGATATCACAACAAAATTTATTTTGTAGATAACATGTTGACCAAGTATCAAATGATTAAATTTATAGATTTCTGTGAAGTGTGGTTCCTGCCAAAATCAGTAGCCAGAGTAGCCGCCATTGTTGGAGATCACCGCTGCCACACGCCTCGGCATTGATTCAAAGAGACTTTGGATGTGTTCTTGGGGTACAGCAGACCAAGCAGCTTCCACACGTTGCCAAAGTTGATCTGGTGTGGCAGCTGGGGATGTATTCTGGGTCAATCGTTGAGCAACCATGGACCACATGTTTTCTATCGGCGAAAGATCCGGAGAGCGAGCTGGCCAGGGAAGCAATTCAATCTGGCGATTGACGAAGAACCCTTGGACAATGCGTGCCACGTGTGGTCGCGCATTATCCTGTTGAAATATGGCTGTGGGCAAGCCCTGAAGGTAAGGAAGGACAACTGGCTCCAACACCTCGGAGATGTAGCGCTGGCTGTTTAAAGTACCGGCAATGCGTACTAGAGGAGTGCGAGAGTGATATCCAATACCGCCCCATACCATAATACCCGGTGCAGGACCAGTGTGGCGGTGCATAACGCAGCTGTTCAGCATCCTCTCTCCACGGTGTCTCCAGACTCGAATCCGACCATCGTGGTGTTGCAGACAGAAGCGTGACTCGTCAGTAAAGACAATTTCATTCCATTCTACCGTCCACATCCTTCTTTCATCGCACCATTGGCAGCGGAAACGTCTGTGGTTCTGCGTCAAGGGTAGACGAAGCAATGGACGTCTTGCGGACAGACCACTCTGCTGTAAACGGCGTCGAATGGTACGCGCAGACACTGGATGATGCGGTACAGACTGAATGTGCTGTGCTATGGTTCGTGATGTGGCTGAGCGATCCGTCACTGCCATACGCACAATATGCCTGTCATCACGTGAAGTGGTGCACTGAGGTGGATGCGATCGAACACGTCGGTCCGTCGTACCCTCCTGCATCCAACGATCACATATCCGCATTACAGTTGTTTGGTTTCATCCAACACGACTACCGATTTCCCTGAAAGATAATCCACAATCTCGGTAGGCCACTATCCTTCCTCTGTCGAACTCGGATACTTGATCAAAAGATGATCGCTGTTTTCTACGAGGCATAATTGATCGTTTTTTTTTTGAAAAAAACACAAGAAAAACACAATTGCCGTACTTGAAATCGTCGAAATCTCCAAGCCTTAAATAGTGCTTTGAAGTGGCGCCACAGGCGCGGTGATGTGCGTCTGCGCTGAAATTCTAATCATTTGCATATCTCACCTCCGCTAATGCATGTTGTAAATTTCATATTATTTGCATGCTTCCTTCAGGGTGTTGCATTTACGGTGGCCAGCAGTGTATTTGATGAAAAACAGCAAATTTTTTTAACTGTACGAATAGTTTTTGTACCACTAGACAAATGGAAGTTTATGTTTTTTGTTATAAATATAGTATGTATTCTTGCTTTTTTAAATGTAAAATCTTGTAGAATGCTAAATAAATACTTGTATATATTATTCATTAATTATTGAGGAATTTAGTTGCATAGATTTTAAGTTACAGGCATTTTTTAAACATACGCTAAGGGTGTACGAATACTTTCTACACTCGCTGTATATACACTTATGATAATTTTTACTGACAGATTCCCGAGATAAATTACAGGAATGCAGCCTGCGTCACCTTGAACTCGCAGGTTGCACAAAGTGGGAATTGGATTGGATTTTTGATTTTATACCGCAAGAGGTCCAGAGATCATATCCGCGCTGGACGCAATATTATAAAATAAAGCACTAAACTGCAGTGTAATGTTTAAACCTATAAATGAGAATTGAGTCAGATGTATAAGGAATTAGTTTACATGCATTAAAAATTAAGCACTAAACTGCAGTGTAATATCAAAACCTAGAAATGAGAATCGAGTCAGATGTATAAGGAATTAGTTTACATGCATTTAGAAAATCTGAAGGTAGGTATTTTAATTAACACTACACTAGAGCAACACAACAGGCTATTGGGGAAGGTCTGCAATCAATCCCAAAGGGAAAGACAGAGGACAACACCTCATTTTGAATGACGGTCAGATGACGAGGCAACACCTGAACTGGCACTCCACTCTACAAAATTCCACATCACGCCAACTTGAGGACATTTGAGGTCACGATGGGCTTCGAACTCGCAACCCTCCGGTTGCTAGTCAGTTACTCTTCCATCTGGTCCACAGCGGCCCTGGAAAATCTGTAGAATTTGGTAGATAGAGAGGTATTTAATTAACGTCGCATTGAAGCAACTCAACTGGGTATTGGCTACGGTCCGGGATCAAACCCGAGGGGAAAGATTCGAGGACAGCACCTCGTCATTTTGAACCTCGGTCAGATGAGGACGTCAGCACCTGAGCTGGAACCTCACCCTCCAAACTCCCACACCAAGTGAGAACGTTTGATGACCGGATAGATTTAACGTGCACCATCCCGACGACGCTCTTTGGTTGGATCGAGTTTCGAACTCGCAACCCTCCGGTCGCTAAATCGCTACTCTCCCAACTGGACAACCGCGGCTCATCTCAATCTAAGAAATCCCCGAATCTATGCACTTTCAACGTACCATACTCCGCAAACAGATATTTTCACATCAGTCCCTCTTCAGAGATGTAGTTAGTCCGACCCCAAGCACCCCTCCCCCAATCGCAGCCAACCCCCGAGGGGGTAGAGGACCCCCCACAGAGCCGAAGTAGGAAAAAGAACGATTTTGTTTTCTCGTGGTGTGCAGCGGGTGGGGGAGTCGCCGGACATTTAGCCGCGTTATTAATGCATCGCCGTCCGTCCGCCGAGTGGTCACTTAGCGGTCATCTCTCTTTCGTCCCGGGTCACGCGAGACAGGCCTTCGCGACTAATCGAGCGGGACACGAACGACAGACAGGGGGAGGATATTACGGGACATTTTACTAAACTGTTTTTACGTCACACAAAACGCTTTTTTTACTTGACTCGTCTAATGGATCCCAGGGTATATTAAAAAATATAAAAGGGCGCCGCCGCAAAACGGCGAAAAGAAGAAAAGATAACTCCCTTCAGAAACGACACTACCAGAAAATGACGACGGGGGCAGGGGAGGGATCCATTTTGATATGGAAGTCACAAAAATTGTTTCTGTATGCAGAAAAATAGATCTCATACCTATATTATTTGTGTGTAAGGTGACATTCATGTCTATCTTTTTAACCTTGGAAATCAAATTAAACTTAGACTATGCTTGTTGGAAAGTATATTTTTTAATGAATATGTTACGATATCTGGGAAATAGGAACTGGAAAAAATTAATTCTCCAAAATTTTATCTTGAATCATTTCGAAAACGAATATCATTTTAACCAAATAGTGCGAAAATTAATGAGTTTTACAGTAAAATGGCAAATTTTTATATCAAGAGCGTCACCTACGCAAATATAGCTTATATTTTAATTTAGTTACATTTAAGAAATAACTTCTCAATGAATTATTTCAAATTAAATGACGAAACTTCGTTTTCATTTCCTCAACAGTACTATAAAAAAGTTTTGATAGTATAGTGTCAATGGGGGATATTGAATTAAATGATCAGAAATATCTCTGCACTCAAAAACTTAGAGTACTTTTGAATTCTTAAAAATTAATTTTTCATTATCATAAAATGATATATACATGAAACAAAAACACGAAAATGAATATAAGCGATTTGAGAAGCTGTTCAACTTCGTTAAACAGAACGTTGAAACACAGGATGAGTTTGTAACAATTTAACGGAATTAGTTAAAACAAAAGAATAAACAATCACACAACCTCAGTTATTTAAGTTCGAAGGCTACATTCAGAAACCCAGTTTGAATTGGCGAAATGATGGACAAGGATGTTGATCAATCAATGAATACTGTGGTTCCAGTAGGCCAAATCATGATGTCAAATGCAAAGGCAAGAAAGAACACTCGTTAGAATCAATTGTAACTGGAATTCAACTTCTGCTTCTTGGTTTTAAAAATAAAAGTAAAATAATATGAATGCAATTCAATATACGAAAGAAAAAACTTATTTGTCACCACTGAATAAATTCAACGACGGGCAAACAAGCTAAAAGACTAGGATTTGACTTCCGGTTATTCTCACTAGGAAGCTAACAGTTACCTTAAAATGCAGCCTAGTGACGTCACTTCCGGAATACATACAGGATCACGTTCTACCCCCAAAACACTAGCGTTATCTAAGCCTCTCATTAATTATGTGAACGTTCAAATTAACATTAAAAATATCAATTCCTCTCACGAAAATTTAAACCCACATATACCTCATAATTAAATATTAAATTATTAATACGAAAATGCAAACATTTTATCAACAGTGTCGAATGCATAATCGCTTCACCATATTTTAAATTCCAACATTAGCAAACTGAAATATTTAACATATTTTGTGTATGCTTTGATTACAACAGCTTCTATTCAAAGAATCTTCGTTCCCTCATTTATTTTGTGTTAACCCTCTGAATCATGATATTTCCGAGTAGTGCATTGCTTTTACCCAACAGCACACACATAATAACTAAGTAACCACATCTTTCTAAAGAATCCACGGATTCTTTCACCATTAAAAAAATTATTTGTGTCCGTTCCTTAGAATCGAATTCTTTCAAAAGATTCTATTGGTCCTTTCCTACGAAAGAATCCTTTGGAATGATTCTATTGGTCCTTCCGTTCGAAAGTATCCTTTGGAAAGATTCTATTCGTACTTCGATTAGGATCGAAACCTTTGGAAAGATTCTATTCGTACTTCGATTAGGATAGAATCCTTTGGAAAGATTCTATTGGTTTTTCCTTCGAAAGAATCTTTTGGAAAGATTCTATTGGTCCTTTCGTTTGAAAGAATCCTTCGGAAGGATTCTATTCGTACTTCGATTAGAGTCAAATCCTTTCGAAAGATTCTATTGGTCCTTCCGTTCGAAAGAATCCTTTGGAATGATTCTATTCGTAGTTCGATTAGAATCGAATTCTTTAAAAAGATTCTATTGGTCCTTTCCTTCGAAAGAATCCTTTGGAAAGATTCTATTGGTCCTTCGATTAGAATCAAATCCTTTGGAAAGATTCTATTGGCCTTTCAGTTCGAAAGAATCCTTTGGAATGATTCTTTCTATTCGTACTTCGATTAGAATCGAATCCTTTTAAAAGATTATATTGGTCTTTAACTTCGAAAGAATCCTTTGGAAAGATTGTATTGGTCCTTCAGTTCGAAAGAATCCTTTTAAAAGATTATATTGGTCTTTAACTTCGAAAGAATCCTTTGGAAAGATTGTATTGGTCCTTCCGTTCGAAAGAATCCTTTGGAATGATTCGAGTCCTTTCAAAAGATTCTCTATTAGTACTTGAATTAGAATCGAATCCTTTGGAAAGATTCTTTGATTTTATTCTTAAATAGAATCCTTTGAAATTTTTCCATTGATTTTTCCTTAGAATAGAATGCTTTGAAAATATTATTTTGGTCAAGAATGTCAGAACTGGTTAAAAGACATGTAGGGAAGATTGCAGGTTTCAAGATAGAATTATGTGTAAACCCTTCTAAAGGTTAAGGTAATTTTATTTTTAGTGAGAAAGGCATATTTTTTTTAAAAAACGGGATTTCGACGAAAAAAAGTGCAGGATTTTTTAAGTTTAATTCTCAAAGTGATTGCAAAATTTTAAACAAATGTTTCTTTTCAACAGTCTACTTTTTAAAGTAAGAAACACGCTCTTAACAATCTTGGGATGTCACAAACACAACCGCCTCATTCATCGTTTGTGTAGGTTCTTAGATCGCTTAGTATGCATTCTCTTAACAGGCATTTTCTGCCGAGATAAATATAGACAGCGCTAGTGTTTCTGCGCCGATACGGGTTCCTGTATTTTCCTGTATTTAACATTGTGCGTGACGCAGTCAGCTTGTCTTTCGAATACAATTTCAGAATGTCCCCAATAAAAATTCCTATGAATGAATTTCGAGTGGATAACGATTGTTCATTGGTCAACACTATTTAGGTAAATAGGTAGTTAATTAACGTCTCACTGGAGCAACACAACAGGCTAATGGCAACGGTGCGGGATGAAACACGAACAGAGGACATCGCCACGTAAATTTGAACCACGGTCAGATGACGAGGTCACACCTGAGCTGGCACCCCACTCTCCGAACTTCCCCGCTACACCAACGTGAGGACATTTGAGGTCGCGACAGATTTAACGTGCACCAGCTCCCTTTGTACACGACGGTCTTTGGTTGGATTCGAACTCGCAACCCTCCGGTTGCTAATCCGTTACTCTTCCAAACGGGCTATACGGCCCTTTCCACGAAAATGTTGGTATGCAAAGATTGTTGGAATTTATTAATGATATTAATATTAAAATTGAAAATTCTTCTGATGCTTTACTGTTCTAAAGAGAACAGTGCATGCAAGAACTTCAATGGTAGCAACACAAGAACTTTCAAGATAGTGTCGAGTCACTTGTGATATAGCGCCATATTTAGTTAATATGAATCGTAAGGTGAGACTATCTGCAATCTAATCTGTTGCTTTGTATCAGAGAAAGATCAATTAAGTTGATTACATTAACTCTTTTGAAAGATATCAAATGTTTGGTTTGGTATTTTGACACCGCTATTATATTAGTTACGATGATATTCATAATTACTTTATCACCTTTATCAGTTCACTGATCAAAGTGACAAGTTATTTTAAGCAGCTTGATAAATTATACAACATCTGCACAACGTTAAGAAACATTGCCAAAGGAAACGTCTTTTACTGGCATCGTTTTTTCCTGATGGTTGTAAATATTCAAATATGTTAAAACCGAATTATATTTCAATAATTAACCTACGTGTATATATGGATTAAAATTACTGCTCAAATTCGGTTCTAAGTGAACACTATCAGCTTTACTTTCGAAAAAATTTCAATAGTGAAAAATAATTTACGTCTTCTGACACTAATTTCTTTTAGAAGCTTTCTAGTCAAAATGTAGGAAGAAATGGATAAAATCAAGAATACAAACATAACGCGCATAATGGTGAAATAACTGACTTGAATTGACAAAAGTCCTGGATACTGATTTTTCAAGTTTTCCTTCAAATGTGGTTTAGCGTGGAATATTTCAAAAATGTATAGCAACAAAAGCAAATTTTATCCCATGTACCAAATATGCAAAACCATTTGATCTAAATTTGTTCCAGATGTGTTAAAAGCAATCAGAATTGGGTAACTTTTAGAAATGGGTCAATTTGGTTACAATGGAACACATTTCATTTATTTATTATTTAGAAAAAATGAAATTATTTCATTTATTTAGAAAAAATGAAATCTAATTTTGAGATGATTGAGGATTACTTATACACTAGATTTTTTTAAATTTTTACTTTAAAAATCCGGTTTTTTACAATAGATCATTGGTTTATGCTTAAAATCATTTCAGTATGAAAAAATCAGATTGAACTAATCATTATCTAACTTAGATATAATTAGCTGATTAGCATGTTTGTTGCATTGTGCTATCTAAAATTTTAATTTGTTCAGAAAGACAACTTTGGAAATTATTCTTTTATAATATTTTTCATGTTTTGACCCTCAAATTGCTAGAGGGAATAGATTTCTTTTATACTTTTTAACCAACGAAGTATAACAAGATAAATATCTATCAGGAATTTTAATCTTTGAAAATCAACTACAAATTCATTTCTTAACTAATAACTCTGATTGAGAGTCCGAACATCCATTGTGGTATATAGTAGATGTAGAGTTATCACCGTTTGAACAAGCATCCTATTACAAAAACAGGTTGAGTTCCAAAACAGAAATTGAGTTTAAAGTTTTGGAAACATTTTTTTACACGTTTAAAAAAACGAAAAACCTTAAGTAGTAAAATATTCCGAATATTTACAAAATCTTGGTATTGTTTAAAAGGTAAGGAGTTAGAGAATATTTTGAAGCAATGTATAAAAAAATCGATATTCTGGTCAATTTTTCGTAATTTCTAGTATATACATACACCATAAATATATTTTGCACTTACAAAAAGACTTAATTGTTTTTGTATATAGAGGCAAGATTTACGAACTTCTCTTGTGATTAACTAATACAAACAAGAAAATTCTTCCAGGTCACAAAAGTAAGACCTCTCCCAGCAGTTCTTGAAATCCGTCTTTTATCCGAAAAATACTACATTTTTTGAAAAGTTGTCAATTTATATGCTCGGATGTCGACGGCCAGTGGGTCTGCGGCATTTCTGACAAGCATGTTATTTTTCAAAAACTCTCTAAGTAACTCACTTAAGCAAATTCGAATCCCTATCACGTAGCCTGGAAAAATCTACAGAACACGGTCCCCGAGCTTCTTCCTAAAAACAATAATGCCACCGCTTCGGCCTGCTCCCAAATTCGCATCACCATTTGAACTGCTTCGGACGTTTTTCAACTGCAGAAACCCCAAGGAAATGAAACTGCGTTCTGTTGGACTTCGATCTAAATATTGAGCAATTGATTTATAGATAGCGATATAAGAACTTGTCACATGAGGCAAAATACATTTAATAAAACTCTGGGAATATTGCACTTAACCCTCCAAGTGGTTTCGACGAGATATCTCGTCTAACAAGATCAGGGCAGTTTTGCTAATGACGATATATTTAGTCCATCAATATCAGGTGTCTTTCTAATGATGAGATATCTCGTCCATCAAGATCTGGGCAGTTTTGCTAATGACGATATATTTAGTTCCATCAATATCAGATTAGTTTTTCTAATGATGAGATATTTCGTTCATCAAGATCTGGGCAGTTTTGCTAATGACGATATATTTAGTCCATCAATATCAGATCAGTTTTTCTAATGATGATATATTTCGTTCATCAAGATCTGGGCAGTTTTGCTAATGACGATATATTTAGTCCATCAATATCAGGTGTCTTTCTAATGATGAGATATCTCGTCCATCAAGATCTGGGCAGTTTTACTAATGACGATATATTTAGTTCCATCAATATCAGATTAGTTTTTCTAATGATGATATATTTCGTTCATCAAGATCTGGGCAGTTTTGCTAATGACGATATATTTAGTCCATCAATATCAGATCAGTTTTTCTAATGATGATATATTTCGTTCATCAAGATCTGGGCAGTTTTGCTAATGACGATATATTTAGTCCATCAATATCAGGTCAGTCTTTCTAATGACGAGATATCGCGTCCATCAAGATCTGGTCAGTTTTGCTAATGACGAGTTACCTCGTTACCCTTAGTTAGGATTAAATATCTAAGAAAACTTGTTGGGAGAGATAGTTGGGCAGTTGATGAATTCTGGCTCTGACGATCCGATTTTACAAACCTAATTTCTGAGTCTGATGGTTTCACTATCTCTACTAGTGTTAGTGAAAGAGGGTTATTATTAGTTTCACTACTAGTGTTAGTGAAAGTGAATTGTTTCATAGTTTAACTTGGTATTTTTTTTTTTTTGGTATTTTCAATTAACGTCACACTGGAGCAACACAATGGGCTATTGGTGACGGTCCGGGATGAATCCCAGAGGGAAAGATCCGAGGACAACACCACGTAATTTTGAACCACGGTCAGATGACGAGGCAACACCTGAGCTGGCACCCCACTCTCCAAACTTCCACACCACGCCAACGTGAGGACATTTGAGGCCACGACAGATTTAACGTGCACCAGCCCCCTTTGTACACGACGGTGTTTGGCTGGATTCGAACTCGCAACCCTTCGGTTGCGAGTCCGTTACTCTTCCAACCGGGCCACCGCGGCCTCATAGTTTAACTAGAGTTATTCGAGTTCTTAATCGGCGCAGCTTATCCACTTTTGGACCTTGCTCCATAAAACCCCAACATCCAATCCAATCGAGTTCTTAATTAACAATATGTAGTTATTCAATATCTGAATACTTAAAGTACATCAATGCTAAATTTTAAATATCGTAAACGTTTATAAGACAGCAAATTAGGAGTGATGTTTAAATAACTTAAATTAACAATTTATCGTTACCTAAGTGAAAAATTTATTTAAAATATTAGAAGGATTTATTACTGATGGACAAAACTGTTTTTAAAACACTAAATGCATTTAAATCTGCTTTAAAATATTTTAACACCGTACAAAGTTACGCTTCAAAATATCGTAGCGTTGTTAAACTTTCAGAAGTTTTCCAAGTTTGTCTGTAAGTATTACTGTTTGCTTATGGATGATGTGAGAGTGGGTTATCAGCTGAAGTCGCTGACAGTCGTCAATAACCCGTTGTTTCTCCAGTGCGTCGTTAATTAACTACCTACCTAACTTATTGATAACGCATATTATTTTGATCAGCTTTTAAATAATCTACAAGGTAATATCAAAAAGTAAGGTGAATTTGTCTCTAAAACTCAGAGTTTTTTGTGTAGCTAATTAATTTTTTATATGTTGCAAGTACCAAGGTGATAGAAGTGTGACGGCTTGCAGAAACTTCTACGTTAACCCGTCTGGTGCTTAGAGCAAATCAAAGATGGCGCATCGACCTGAACATTACTCCAAGGAGGAGGTGCGCGGTGTCATTCGTTTTTTATGGGCCAACGGGAAAAAAACATGTGATATTCATCGAGAATTGTTGGAAGTCTATGGAGAGAGTGTTATGTCGCAGAAACAAGTGTACGTGTGGTGTAACGACACGAATGTGGCTGTCGTCGATGCCATGATTCGTGAAGACAGAAGAGTGAGGTTGCATGATATTGCAAATGTATTGAATAGCTCACATATGGTTCAGTGAGCAGTATCGAAGTGAGAAATTCTTGACCATCCTCCGTATAGCCCTGATTTAGCCCCTTCGGATTACCATTTGTTTGGCCCCCTGAAGAAACACCTCCGTGGGCAGCGTTTCCATACACTGGAAGAGGCACAACAGGCTACACTTACCTGGTTAGGGAACCTGGAGCAAGATTTCTTTGAAAAGGGCGTGGATGATTTGGTGCCACGTTGGAATAAATGTTTAGATCACTATGGTTCCTTTCTCGAATGATAGTGTGATACGATTTGTCAAACATAATAAATTTTCATATATTTATCTCTGTACGTTTTTCTGTCAATCAAAAATCCACCTTACTTTTTGATACTCCTTTGTATTTAGTTATTTAACCCTCCTGGTGGTTTATTTTTACGTCGAAAACTGCCCTCTAGAAGCCAGTATTTGTTGTAAAAAACTGTTCCAAGCTGTAACCAGTTGCGGGCAGGAGGAAATTTGTTTTTCCTGCTTGAATCTCCATACGCCTCGTAGTAATAGGGCAGTTTTGTTTCCAGCATTATCGGGAAGGTATCTCGTCATTAACAAATATGATTAGTCCTAAATGGACGAGCCATCTCGTTCAAACATTTACATAGAAATATTTCGTTACTAGGCTATTAAATTTCTGTCTTGAGTACGCAGTAGTTGAATCAACGTCGCATTGGAGCAACAAAACTGTCTATTGGCGACGGCCTCGTAATTTTGAACCACGGTCAGATGACAAGATCACACCTGAGCTGGCATCCCTATCTCCAAACTTCCACACCACGCCAACGTGAGGACGTTTGAGGCCACAACAGATTTAATGTGCCCCACGAACACGACGGTCTTTGGTTGGATCGAGTTTCAAACTCACAACCCTCCGTTTGCTAATCACTACCGTGGCCCTCTTTCATAAATAATCAGAACTTACAAAAAGGCGATGAGAATTATAAAACTCTAGAATAATAATATGCAAAAAGCTTTTATTTCAATAAAGATTACAACCTTCAGCTGTAGTGATTGGTTTGAAAACTCACTAAAGAAAAGCTAACTTTCTCACGAGAGTCAAAATTGCAGATAAATCAAATTAGCTGTTAAAGCGCTTTTCTTGCATTCGGATTAGCAATATTCAAACCCACTTTAATTAAAATACCTCTTACCTAAAACAAAAGGGCTCTGTTAACTTTTCGCAAACGCGACGAGAGGAATTTTTTTTAAAGTCACAGCGGGAAATAACGATTTTAAAGATAAAAGATGTTTTCCTTTGGGTAATCCATGTTCGTTTAACAAATTACTCTTTCGTTATTTTTATCTTCTGTTTTTTAAAAGATTATCTTGCTCTCAAATGGAGAGAAGGTTAGTGAAGTTTTTTCTAACCACGGGCAAATAATTTTGGGTAAAATTAAACTTGACTTTTTCTAGGGTGAGTGTAATTGTATCTGAGGTTTCGTGGTCGGTTCTTTTTTCAATCAATACTTATTCAGAATCCACGTATTGCGTTTTTATCATCCTTGTTGTGAAGGACTTCAGACGAGAATTAGATAAGGGATGAAGGAATGCTGGTTTATATCTGTATGTGTTACTTTATGCCAGAGGTTTTGGCATGTATCAATTCTAATTTACATTATGCTAAATATAAAGAGGGGTTTATCAATGATACTATTGAAAAGTTTCACACAGTCTAAATTGCGTGTAAGCTGCTTATGTTGTTTAAATAATAAAATAACATGGCTAGATTGGTAACATCTATGGCGAGGAGAAAAATGTTTTTAAAATGAAAATCTAAGGAATTGAACTTATTTTGATTTGCGGTTATACACTGCTGGCCACCCAAATTGCAACACCAAGAAAGACAAGAGATATCACAACAAAATTTATTTTGTAGATAACATGTTGACCAAGTATCAAATGATTAAATTTATAGACTTCTTTGAAGTGTGGTTCCTGCCAAAATCAGTAGCCAGAGTAGCCGCCATTGTTGGAGATCACCGCTGCCACACGCCTCGGCATTGATTCAAAGAGACTTTGGATGTGTTCTTGGGGTACAGCAGACCAAGCAGCTTCCACACGTTGCCAAAGTTGATCTGGTGTGGCAGCTGGGGATGTATTCTGGGTCAATCGTTGAGCAACCATGGTCCACATGTTTTCTATCGGCGAAAGATCCGGAGAGCGAGCTGGCCAGGGAAGCAATTCAATCTGGCGATTGACGAAGAACCCTTGGACAATGCGTGCCACGTGTGGTCGCGCATTATCCTGTTGAAATATGGTTGTGGGCAAGCCCTGAAGGTAAGGAAGGACAACTGGCTCCAACACCCCTGAGATGTAGCGCTGGCTGTTTAAAGTACCGGCAATGCGTACTAGAGGAGTGCGAGAGTGATAGCCAATACCGCCCCATACCATAATACCCGGTGCAGGACCAGTGTGGCGGTGCATAACGCAGCTGTTCAGCATCCTCTCTCGACGGTGTCTCCAGACTCGAATCCGACCATCGTGGTGTTGCAGACAGAAGCGTGACTCGTCAGTAAAGACAATTTCATTCCATTCTGCCGTCCACATCCTTCTTTCATCGCACCATTGGCGGCGGAAACGTCTGTGGTTCTGCGTCAAGGGTAGACGAAGCAATGGACGTCTTGCGGACAGACCATTCTGCTGTAAACGGCGTCGAATGGTACGCGCAGACACTGGATGATGCGGTACAGACTGAATGTGCTGTGCTATGGTTCGTGATGTGGCTGAGCGATCCGTCACTGCCATACGCACAATATGCCTGTCATCACGTGAAGTGGTGCACTGAGGTGGATGCGATCGAACACGTCGGTCCGTCGTACCCTCCTGCATCCAACGATCACATATCCGCATTACAGTTGTTTGGTTTCGTCCAACACGACTACCGATTTCCCTGAAAGATAATCCACAATCTCGGTAGGCCACTATCCTTCCTCTGTCGAACTCGGATACTTGATCAAAAGATGATCGCTGTTTTCTACGAGGCATAATTGATCGTTTTTTTGAAAAAACCACAAGAAAAACACAATTGCCGTACTTGAAATCGTCGAAATCTCCAAGCCTTAAATAGCGCTTTGAAGTGGCGCCACAGGCGCGCGTGATGTGCGTCTGCGCTGAAATTCTAATCATTTGCATATCTCACCTCCGCTAATGCATGTTGTAAATTTCATATTATTTGCATGCTTCCTTCAGGGTGTTGCATTTACGGTGGCCAGCAGTGTAGTTGCCAATGTTCTCTTAAATTATTATTTTGCACCCACTCGTTATATATCTAATGTTTTGTTTAAATACAACGATAACATAAGAAATTTGCCTCTTAATTTAATGCACAAACTATGTTTCTTCTACATTGTAAAGCAGATATGTATCCCATTTTAATAAATAGTTGAATAAAAATCCCACAGCATAAACGTAAACAAGTTTATTTCTAAGCTATATTGCTTCCCCTATTCGAAGGAACAGTAAAATATTTACGCTTATTTGCAAAGGGAAGGCGATCATGTTTTCCAAAGTAAACAAATAATCACCTTGATATACAGTTAACTGATTGATATGCAGTAAACTAATCAGTTGAGCTAAATGTTGCCTTAACGCTCTGAGCGTCACTAGATTTCCGAGTAGTGTAATATTGCTTTTTCCCCACAACACTTAATGACCACATCTATTGGGTGAAAGAGAATCCATGGTTTCTTTAAACCTTTAAAAAGATTATATTAGTCATTTCCTTATAATAGAATCCTCGGAAAGTTCTATTACTCGTTTCCTTAGAATCCTTTGGAGAGATTCTATTGTTTAGTGAGGTCAAAACTGGGTGATTAAGGTGATTGTTTTGCCGTTCTATGGCGCAAGGGCCATATATTTGGCAAAACTGGATAGGAGTCCTGCTGGAAAGACTGCAGGTTGAAAGGTGGAATTAAACATGTGAATTCTTCAGAGGGTTACAAACAGGCGATATCTGTGAAGCTTAAATCAGTATGTTGGCCCAATGAGCTGAATAGTGATCACGTTCACATATAATAACCAAGGGAACATTCACCGTACAATCAAATAGACGGAAGGTAGTTGGAGTTTTTTTGTATTTCCAACGCAGCAGACCATCACATACATGAATCCTTCAGCCAAAAGTACCCACAAATAAAGTATAAAATGCATTCAAGAGTAAAGTACAGACAATAAAAATGCTAAAAGCTAGGGAAGCTTAAAGGCACATCGATTGATTGTAGCGCCCGCTGAGTTGTTTCGGTTAGTAAATGTTAGTAAATGTGCTGCATCCATTAGAGCACCATTAAAGGGTACAAAAAGGTTATTAGCAGTACCAGGCTTATATCTAGATGGGAAACACGGCAATCATGGTTTGGGGAAAGTTGCAATTATGCCACTGCCATATTTCTTGGATAATCGGGGAGGGAAAGGATTGATTAGTTCCGAGATTTATCTCTGGTTCGATCTAAAAAGACGAATTTATGCTTAGTATACCCTCTACGACGAATCAAAAAAGCCACAATATGTTAAGGGGATACTCCTCCTGAGAAGTCTGGAGTACTCGTGTACCTCTCTTATCTAGCTTAACCCTCCAAGTGTTTCGAGATATCTCACTCAATATGTGGTCAATTTTGCTACTGATGAGATATTTCGTCCATCAAGATCTGGTCAGTTTTGCTAATGACGAGATATCTCGTCGAGACAAAACTGCACTAGTATCCCAAGAGGGAAATGAAGATCCAAGTAGGAAGAACAAATTGTCCCTCGCTATAACTGGTTACAGTTTGGAATAGGTTTTCCATCAGAGGCTGACCACTACAGTATGGTTTGTAACGCGAAGATAAATCACCAGGAGGGTTAATTCAGTGTGCACATTGGTAAAATAAAGAGTGGTCAAAGCTCTAAGCGTCACGAGATTCCGGATTAGTGTAGTGTTGCTATTACCCAACAGCGCTTTATAATGACTAAACACAAGAAACGAAATGCAAGAAATACTGCAGGTTACAGAACAGATATATGCGTGTGAACCCCTCAGAAGGTCAAAATTATCGTTTCATCTTATGTGGCTTTGGGTTTTATTGCTCAAGGGCCATATTTGACCAAACAAGAGAGACAATATCAAGTAAAGGACATTCACACACAAGGAAAGTTTTACTGACACAGAAGAGATATACCCAGGGAGGAATCCATGGAGGAGCTGCCTACAACTCGCAGGTTGCTAGAGCAGTGAGCATATCCACTGAGCCACAACGGCCCCCATCCTATGTGGCAATTTCATGTATAGAATGTTAAATATATCCAATTTCAGAAGTTGTAACACATCCCAAACTTTGGAGAGAAATAATCCATTTCTCTATTTGAATAATGCCGCTGCATTCTCATCTGGAAACGCCTTGATAACCCGAAACAAATGAACAGCAAGCGCGAAGGAAAACTTTCACCCGAAAAACTCGAATATGTAAAACTCTTGGCACTCAAAAAAATCCACTTGGCATAAAAACCGTTATAATACGAATCGCCGGCATGTTTCCCAGATATGACAAAGTCAAACAAAAACGAATCCATCGTCGCGCAAGAAAAGTACAAAGTCGGAGCGGCTAGAAATCACGCCCAGCTCGATGTCGCTGCGAACCTCAGACGGAGAGGAAAAAAAGTGTGTAAATGATAACAAAAAAGTGTACAAAGGTCCGCGACTCCCGGGAGCAGATGTCGCAGTGCCGAAGCCCTTTTTCCAGCTCCAGGCCGCTTGAAAGTGGGCGTTTGATTCTGCGGAGTCTGTTTCACGTCCGATAAGGACACCCAACAAACGGTGCAGGGCCTCCGAAAAAAATGAGTGCGTTCAACAACCAGTTTTGTTTCCGCTTCCTTACATAAATCAGGGCAAAGGGGAAGGAGGCACCAAAAGCAACAATAACGCAAGTGTTTCCTTCTTTTTCTTGCCGCTCGGCGTTTCTCCAACTCCGTTGTTGCATAAATCAATCGGCTCGAGTTTTTCCTCTCGACTTCTGCAGGGGTAATCATTCAAATTCTTCTTCTTTTGCGGCTGTTTTTGCCGGCGTTTTTCCCTCTTTTTATTTCCTTTTATGTTCTCCCCGTCGGAGATGCACCTTGAAAGACGGAGATAGGCTTTTGACTGTATTTCTCACAAATTGGAGAATAACAACTAGAATCGTCTTGCTGGCTTCTGTTTCGCTGAGAACATTGATTTACGGCGAAGAAAGTACGTTCTGCTCTCTCCCCCACACCGGGTCAACTTTCTCATACGGTGACGATAAGGTAGTTTATGACCTAAAACAGGATTTTTCTGTCTTTACCCCCATATAAGTACTCCCTGATATAAGGGCAAAAATAGCTCTCAGTAAAGCGAGATAACTGAAAACGAGAAAGTTTTCCACGGTACTCTTTATAATAGACGGGCCGGAGTAGCCCGGTTGGAAGAGTAACGGATTAGCAACCGGACGGATTCGAGTTTGAATCAAACCAAAGACCGTCATGTACAAAGGGGCATGGTGCACGTTAAACCTGTCATGGCCTCAAATGTCCTCACGTTGGTGTGGTGTGGAAGTTGTTGTCCTCGGATTCTTCCTCTGGGATTGATCTCGGACCGTCACCAATAGCCCGTTGAGTTGCTCCGGCGTGACGTTAATTCAAATACCTACCTTCCTACCTTTATAAGACTTTTCGGAGGCGGGTAATTTAGCACCAAACCACAAAAACAATTGACCCCCAAGGGTCAAGCACGCACTACACTCACACCTTACATAAGACCTTGCAACTTAGAGTTTTCCCTGCATGGCTTCCAATCAGTTCTAACCCTCTGAGGGTGTTGCATTCATTAGTTCGCCTTGCAACCTGCAGTTTCCCCTGCATTCCTTCTAACCACCTTTAACCATCTGAGGGTCTTTAACCATGTATCATTCAACCTTGCAAGTTGCAGCTTTCCCTGCATGGCTTTTAACTATTTTAACCATCTAATGATCATTCACGCATTATTCCACCTCACAAACTGGAGTTTTCCCTGCATAGCTTCTAATCAGTTTTAGAAAATATTAGCTGAATTACCCACCGTTGGTCGGGTAGAATTGTATGTAATTCATCGTAATATCACTCACTGTTATTCCTATGGGGATTTCGAATTGTTTTTAGACCCCTCTGCAGGCCCAGGACAAATTAAACGGGGTTAATATATATCCTGTTCCTACAGGATTCTAAAGAATGAATATACTAAATTTGTGTAAATTGGTCCAACAGTGATCCTAAAAATACTCAATGCTGTCCTTATGGGGATTACGGATTATTTTAGCTCGCTCTGAAGATTCAGGACAAAACGAACGGGGTTAATTTATAGTATTTGTTTCCCGCAGGATTACAAAGAATGAATGTACCAAATTTAGTGTGAATTGGTCGTAAATACGCAATGTTATTCCTATGGTGACTTCGAATAATGTTTGAAGCTACCTCTGCACACCCAAGACAAATAGTACGGGGTTAATATGTAGCCTACGTTACTCACAGGGTTCCAAAGAGTAAGTGTACCAAATTCGGTGTAGATTGGTCAAATGGTGTAGATTTGTATGGGGAACAGACATACAGACTCCAACTCTGCTTTATATATATATAGATTCTATTGGTGAAGAAGTCTATGATTTTTGAACCAATAAATGTGGCTATTTGGTTAGTAAATATGTTGTGGAGCAAAAGCAATAGACTTGTGAATATCGTAGTGTTGTTTTAACCGCACACCACACATTTCTCGAAAAGATTGTATTGATCAAGAAGGTAGGAACTATTCGGCATCCTGGGGTGACAGAATGTGAAAAACCTTCACAAAGAACACACTGAGTATAAGTTACGAAAATGGAACCTGTGTCGCTACTGTTAGAAAGAGAATGCGGTTTTTATTTTGCACTTACGTTCCCAAAGGATTTAGATGGGTCTCAGTAACTTTCCGGCTGAGGTTAAAAGGAAGGATTGAGTCACGCAAAAAGGTATTATTCCTCTAACATTCAGCCCCCTAAAAAGACGGGGGAAATTTTTGAGAATAAAATGTTTATCCAGTTGACATGCAATGGCTGGCTCGGCTGTGGTTGAAGATCATTGCTATCAATGAACGGATAAACGACAGCTATGTAAATTTAATCTCTTAATTCATGGGGAACTTTTTACGTACATTCATAGTGCATAGTGTTTGTCTGCCTCCCAGTAGGTCCTGGTCCGAATCTCGTTTTGTAAGGGTATGGATGTTAGTGCCTGTCACGGCTAGGAGTAACGGTGGCTTAAAGATTTGGAGGTTCTTCACAATTATCTGATAATTCGCTCCTAAAGGTGCTGAAGGTCGAAGTGGTCAGTGGTTGGGCATTAAGGGAGAAAAACATTAAAAGAACCACTTTTATACCTTCAAAATGGTTACCACACATTCATTAATCCGTGTTGACCCTATTCAGCTATATCATGTTCTGCGCGACACATAAGGTATGTCCACAAATGGCCAATGTAGCCATTTGGGTTCAGGATGTTTAGCTATTAAATTGTTTTAAAAAATATATATTTTATCAACTGTGCTTCAAGTACCTAACATGATTGTTAATATAATTCTTTTATAAGGAGGGTTCTTCTCTTAGGACTATATGTGTGTATAGTTTAAATATAAACACAAAATATATGTAAATTAACTTTGCCACAGTATCTGCCATTCAGTTTTGACTAGGTAACGCAGATATACAACTTTAATATCTTCAGTTCAGAGAAAAATCCATCTCATAAATGATTTTATCGGCTTTTGAAACCTAATGAGACAATTCACACGCCTATATCCGTTCAGAACCCGGTGGACTTACCTGAATGACTTCTAATCAATTTTGACCTTGTCCAACAATCTCTTCTGGGTTTATTTTATCCAATAGATGTGAAAATTTAGTCATTGTATGCTATTATTAAGCCTTATTTGGTAAAACTGATACTACATTACACGGAAATCTCATCATGCTCAGTGAGTTAACCCTCCAAGTGGTTTCGACGAGGTATCTCGTCCATCAAGATTTGACAAATTTTGCTAAAATCTCGTCATCAGGATGTTGCCGATTTTTTTATGATGACGAGATCAAGATTTGGTCAATTTCTTTTCCAAAGACGAGATATCTTGTCCATTAAGACCTAATCAGTTTTGCTAATGACGAGATAGCTCGTCAAGGCAACCAAAAGGAGGTGTAAGGTACTTTGGGCAGAAATGGTAAAATAAAAGTATTTAATTTTTTGACAAAATATTGGTTTTTCATGGGACACTATCCCTTAATAGGAACATTAATTATCCCCATCAAAAACTAGGATGTAGCTGAATCCTAGCTCAAAGCCGTTCCAGCTTTGAGGCTACGTGACATCCGCTACATCCATGGCACTGTTCTCGATTCGTCAATTCTTTATTGACTTTTGCCCAGGTAAAGAAAATGATGGCTTAAATTTGCTATTTATAATTTCAATACATAGCATAAAGCTAAATACTGTTGATGTGCCAGCTTTGAGGCTACGTGACATCCGCTACATCCATGGCACTGTTCTCGATTCGTCAATTCTTTATTGACTTTTGCCCAAGTAAAGAAAACGATGGCTTTAATTTGTTATTTATACTCGTAATTTCAATACATAGCATAAAGCCAAATACCGTTGATGTGCCAGCTTTGAAGCTGCATGACATCAGCTTCCATGACACTGTTCTCGATTCGTCAATTCTTTATTGACTTTTGTCTAGTCAAAGAAAATGATTGCTTAAATTTGTTATTTATAATTTCAATACATAGCATAAAGCCAAATACTGTTGATGTGCCAGCTTTGACATCAGCTCCCATGGCACTGTTCTCGATTCGTCAATTCTTTATTGACTTTTATCCAGGTAAAGAAAATTATGGCTTAAATTTGTTATTTATAATTTCAATACATAGCATAAAGCCAAATACTATTGATGTGCCAGCTTTGAGGCTACGTGACATCCGCTACATCCATGGCACTGTTCTCGATTCGTCAATTCTTTATTGACTTTTGCCCAAGTAAAGAAACCGATGGCTTTAATTTGTTATTTATACTCGTAATTTCAATACATAGCATAAAGCCAAATACTGTTGATGTGCCAGCTTTGAAGCTGCGTGACATCAGCTTCCATGACACTGTTCTCGATTCGTCAATTCTTTATTGACTTTTGTCTAGTCAAAGAAAATGATTGCTTAAATTTGTTATTTATAATTTCAATGCATAGCATAGAGCCAAATACTGTTGATGTGCCAGCTTTGACATCAGCTCCCATGGCACTGTTCTCGATTCGTCAATTCTTTATTGACTTTTGTCCAGGTAAAGAAAATTATGGCTTAAATTTGTTATTTATAATTTCAATACATAGCATAAAGCCAAATACTGTCGAGACGTTCCAGCTTCGAGGACATATCTCCCTCACCGTTGTTGTGCGGAGGTGAGGATAATAAGAGAGTGGCATTAATGCGTGGATGAATGGAGGCCCTGGAGTGGCCATCTGTCAGGCGACCCGGCGAGGGACCATCGCCACCACCTGGCCTCCCACCCATAAAAGAGCGATATCCGGAGACGGTTACGGTCACTTTATCATCACTTCCATGACCATTAATGATCTTCGCCTCGCCCGAATGGGGATTGCCGTCTCGTAAAAAAAACGACATCACTCTGGAATTACCCGGGGTATCCCTCTCTGCTGGGGTGGAAGGTAAGCGGGAATAAGCCATTTTGACTGCTCTGACGGTGCTTCTTGGGAAGTTATAAGTACCAGCGAAGTTAGAAGAAATGAGAAAAAATGAATTTTCATTTCAAATGCTATTGAATACTGAAGGCCTTCACACTCACTAACTCCCGAAGACGGCTAGGCAATCTTCGTTGAATCGGTTTAGAGCAGAAACTCGTTAACTGGAAGTTTCTGCAAGTGTTTTTTTGACATTATATCGTCGGCTTAGAGCAGAAACTCATTAACAGACAACATGAATTTTTTACTGTACAACTGTTTAAAGAATAACTATTAGCTTTTATGTCAACAAATATATATTACAAGCATTTTGATAGTATTATATTTGTGTGAAAAAATTACAACATGAAAACGTATTTCTCGTTATGAAAATAAGCATTTAGTGTCCGAAAAAATGTCGAGTTTCTGCCGTAAGCCGGTGATATGGTAGTTTTCATGACGAGAAATACATCGTCATATAATTTATTTGAACAAAAATATGACTATCAAAGTGCTTAGAGTTGACTTAAAAACTAATAGTATTTAATCTTTCTGATAGTTATCTCGACGAGGTACCTCGTCATTAGCAAAACTGACCAGATCTCGATGGACGAGATATCTCGTCATAAGAACAAAACTGACCAGATCTTAATCTCGTCATCATAGAAAAACGGCAATATCCTGATGACGAGATAACTAGTCATTAGCAAAATTGATCAGATCTCGATGGACGAGATATCTCGGCGAAACCACTAGAAGACTATAAATAATATATAGTATTTTAAGACTTATTGTACAAACTTTAAGGGAGATAGGGCATATAAAATTAAACTATATTCAAATAAGGTTTGTAGTCAGGTCTACTTGTATTCGCTAGAGGGTTAGTTTTGGGGTTTTATGGCACAAGGACCATATTTAGCCATGCTGCTCCAGACACAACATACAATATCAAGTAATAGACAC
Organism: Meta bourneti; assembly: GCA_933210815.1. NCBI lineage: Eukaryota > Metazoa > Arthropoda > Arachnida > Araneae > Tetragnathidae > Meta > Meta bourneti. Next base: position 4,260,145 of record OW119926.1, read on the forward strand.
ACACAAAAGTTTTACTGACACAGAAGAGAGAAATACACCCAGGGAGGAATGCACACCTGGCAGGAATCGAACCAGCGCCGCCTACAACTCGAAGGTCGCTAGAGCGGTAGGCATATCCACTGAGCCATGATTCGCTAGAGGGTGTTGTTCGAAAACACTTGGAGGATTAAACGGTTGTACTGTAAAAAATTTTATTGTCAGTTAATGAGTTTTGCTTTAAGCAGGACGTTTGGTTCTCTGAACTCATTAGGATCCGTTGCACACTCACCTTAACATCAAAACATTTGATAAATATAAATTATAAGTACGATCTGAATTAAGCGTATCAAGTTAATAAATATAACACGTGTAGAAAGACACTTATCGATTACGCATTTAGGATTTCAGGATACTGATCATATATATCCGGAGAGCAGTATGGCCCCTTAGGAGCCTGAGACGTTAAAAGAAATCGCAATATTTAATTGATTTAAATATTGCAAAGAGCGTTCTTAAATTTTCTCCTCAGCTAAATTAAATTTATTACATCAGGACAATCCAATCATTTCGGAAGTGCTTAGTAAATTAATTTTTGTTATATTTTTGTCTTAGCTATTGCCTAAGGATTCATTTTCTAATAGATTTTTCATTTCTTAGCTTTTGTCATGCATTTGCTATTCAACTACCTACCGACCTAGGTTGTGAGGAAAAAAAATCAATTCAAATAGGTTGATTGTTATTTTTATTTTGCGAGTTATTTATTTAATAACCAATTCGACAGTCCTTATTCTGGAATTAAATAAAAAATTAATGTTATGCACATAAAGTATTTTCAATAGTTCTCAACTGAAATTACGATGTTAAATCCCTTCATTTAAACTCGCATCTTCTTCATATTGGAATCTTAAAAAATTGAGTGTTTTAAACTGACATGGTTGACCCTTGGATCTTTCACTTCGGGATTGTTGCTAGACAGTAACCGATAGCCCGTTGTGGTGTTCCAGTGTGACGTTAATTCAACTATCTACATATAGCTTAAAAATACTGTAAAAAAGCCGCATTTGTATTTGTATGAAATCGAGAGTATCAAACAGTTCCGCTTGTTTGATTAGATCCATGGTAGAAAAGCAATATTTTCACTTAATTCAAAAATTTGTATTAAGAATAAATTTAAGTTGTGATATCAAGTATTGCATTGATAGCGAACGAAGACAAGTGACGTCACTGCCAGAACACAAACATTAGCACCACCTACATTTACCTTAGTTCCACTTTAACCCAGTTGGAAGAGCAGAGGATTTGCAACTGGTGGGTCGCGAGTTCGAAACTAGGTCCAGCCAAAGACCGTCGTGTATATGAGGGCTGGATCACTTTAAATCTGCTGTGGCCTCAAATGTCCTCAAATTGGAGTAATGTGAAAGTTTGGAGAGTGGGATGCCAGTTCAGATGTTGACCTCGTCATCTGACCGTGGTTCAAAATTACGAGGCGTTGTCCTTGATCTTTCCCTTCGGAGTTGATCCCAGTTCGTCGCCAATAGCCCGATGTGTTGCTTCAGTGCGACGTTAATTAACTACCTACCTACATTTAGACTAACAGAAGAAAAACCCTCTTATAATACTCCCTAAATAAACAAAATGTAAATTATCTCTGATAAAATGTGAAATCCTTGTACTTGTCGGATATGAAGGCATACGCATTTCCCTTCACTCACGAAAGCATACTTCAATGAAGTGGTTATTTGATAAGCAGAGCTCATGACTCGAAGTGACAGAGCACATGTTAACTTGCCAACATCGCTAAATCTCTAAGACGACACAAGATTGATTTATAAGTGACTGCACGAGCATGTGGAGAGTACGAAATCGAGCGCGTAGAAGGGGTGGCATTCACGGAACGCTTCGTTCTAGAACATTTAAAAAGACATATTTATTCGTAACTCTTTTTTCAAACCAGATGTTGATCGAATCTAGGAAGGTTTATGGGAAATCAACAAATGAAACAACATTTCTTACACGATATACGAAAAGGATAACTTTGTGGATTTTGTTTCCAAACCTCTGGAAGATAATCTATATTTAAGTGTTGAATGGTACACATGTAAAATGGTTACTTAAATATATATATGGTTAACTATATTTAACCCTCTTGGTGTCTGTCTCGACGAAATATCTCGTCATTAGCAAAAACTGACCAGATCTTGTAGGATAAGGTATCTCATCATTAGAAGACCACCAGATCTAGATCTAGCCATCATAAAAAAATCGGCAATATCTTTATGACGAGATATTTCGTCATTAGTAAAAATGGTCCAATCTTGATGGAATCTTCGAAACCACTTGGAGGGTTAAAATGAGAGTCAAAAGATATTATCACTTATATGAGCAGGTCATTATGGTTGATTGGTTGGGTTTTATGGTGGAAGGGCCATATTAGGCCATTACGGACAACATCGAGTAATAAACATACATACACAAGGAATTTTTTCTGTGTTATTAAAATTCCTTGTGTATGTATGTTTATTACTCGATGTTGTCCGTAATGGTTTGATTCCTCCTGGTTGAATTTCTCTTTAATTCAACCAGGAGGAATCAAACCCGCAGGTTGCTAGAGCAGTGGTCATACCCACCGAGTCATGACAGCCACGCAAGCCATTATGTAAATTCTGTTCTGTTTCAGAAGAGATATGGCGACACGACTGAGTTTAGAAGAACGAATGACTTACGTCGTAATATACATTTCAACAGTTATAGAGGTATATAAATTATCCGCTGATAACCTGTCAACATGCTATGGACTTAATGGTGAACCAACTGCATATTTGCATTCAGAACCAAGGAACGGATGGTTAATTGGTCGTTTTGTCATTTTATGGCGCAAGGACGGTATTTCGCCAATCTGCACCAAGCACAATACAGCGTCAAATAAAAAATGTAAAAGGTAAAAAGAAGAGGGATTGGAGAACAGAGTGGTGGAATGAAAGCAGAAAGAGATCGCTTGGGTATCCTGGAAGCGAAGCCGGTGTTTAGATCTAAGGAGCGGAGGATGAAGGAGTGCATTAGTTTTATTTGCAATAAATGTTACAAAATAAAATAACTCATTGAATAAATAATAAAAACGCATGAATCCCAAATAAGTGGTAACAGTTTTTTACACCTCATTTTGAGCCCAAAAAGAACAGGGACCGTAGTGGCTCAGTATGTATTTCCACTGCGCTATTCCAACTTGCGAGTTGTAGGTGGCGCAGGTTGAATTCCTGTCAGGTTCGATTCCTCTCAGAGCTCAATTTCTCTCTTCTGTGTTAGTAAGACTTTCCTTCTGTGTGTATGTCCATTACTTAATGTATGTCTTGTGTTTGGTACAGGATGGTCAAACAAAGCCCTTGCGCCATAAAACTCAACTCAAGCAACCAACCAAAAAAATTATATATCGTTGTTAAAAAAGAAAGCCCCAATCATGCGCTACACACTGGAAACTTCCCCAAAATTAGCTGTCAGGTTAAAAGTTTTAGATATGTCCATAAGGATGTGTAATCTAAAAATAAATGAAAGCAGTCAAATGCAAATCCAATAACAAAAGCAAAAATGAAGGGCAAATAAACTGCCTAAACAAATACATAATTTCCGAAGAACTTGGTAGAGCTTTGGTATCCGAGTTGCGTCCATAGAATTGTTAGATTTTCTATAATGCAGCTGAATAAGGAAGGATAGTAAAAAAGAGCGGATTCCAGATCCCAAGGCACCCCAAGTCAAATCTCCTTATATTCTTTTTGTATTACTTTGCGTTCTCTTTTCTCTTTGTTCTCTCTATTTCTTTTGGAGACTTCAGAAACACTGTTACATTTATGTACTGAAGTAGCTGGTAATAAGTTTGTATACAGCGTATTTCAAACATTCTTGTACAAACTATGCATAGTTTCAATTGTATGACAACAGAGTTTTATAGTGACGCTTATTCTAAATTTGCTTGATAGTTTTAAGTATATCCTGATTTTGTTCTATTTATCAGTACATAATTTACTATAACTCATTTCTTTCCTAAATATAGCGTTGGTAGTTGCATTAAAGTCTTACTGGAGCAGCACAACTTGTTCTTGGCGTCGGTCCTCGATCAATCTGGAAGGGGAAAATCCCAGAACAACTCAACTTTTGAACCACGGTCAGATGACGAGGTCAACACCTGAACTGGCACCCCACTCTCCAAGGCTTCCGCACCACGCCAACGTGAGAACATTTGAGGCAGCGACCGATTTAAAGTACTCCAGCCCCCACGGTCTTTGGTTGGATCGATTTCCTACCCGCAAATCTCCGATTGTTAATCCGCTACACTTCCAATCGGGCTACCCCCTAAATATAACGAGATGCATAAATTGCTTTTCTACCGGTATTTTAAAAATTCTGGGTGGTTCAAAACTTTCTGTACAGATATTAAGGGGATTTATTAAGAAACACAAAATTAAACCGTATATTCTTAGGGATGTATGCCCCAAGCGCCTTTTGGATGTGATAGAAGGTACTATAAGGCGTAGAAATAAAGTGCAAGTTTGAACATTTTTATCAGCGCTAATTTTAATTTGACGAGTTATATACCTAGTTTCCCAGTAGACGGTCAAAGTTGGCACCACCAACAGTAATGCAAACCTGATAGCATAGATTGTCGTTCAAACTGGACATCTGCTGTGGTGTTGAACAGCTCCCTCAAGAAAATCCAGGTGGTCGTTATACACATACATCTCCTTATGTGAATACGGTTTAACCCACCAAGTGTGTCTAGACCACGATCTAGCAGTTTTGCTATTCACGAGATATATGGTTAAGACAAAACTGTCTCATCCAAGGAGGATCCTACTCCAAGGGAATGAAGATCCAAGTAGGAAAAACAAATTGTCCTTCGCCCAGATTTTTGCACCAGAGACTCGTTCTACACTACAGGGCAGTTTTCGATACAAAGATAAGCCACCAGGAGGTTTAATATTGTGTTCCTATCTCCCTTTAACCCTCCTGATGGTTGTCTCGAGGAGGTATCTCGTCATTAGCAAAACTGAAAGGTCTTGATAGACGAGATTTCTCGTCATTAGAAGAAAACTGACAATGTCTTCATTTGATCATAAATAAATTCGGTGAAACCTTATGACGAGATATCTTGTCATTAGCAAAATCGGCCAGATCTTGATAGACGAATCTCGTCGAAAGGACTCGGAGGTTTAAAGTTCGTATAGGAAGTTTTGAAACACCCAGTATTTTTGAAATACCAGTTGAAAAGTAATTTGCGCATCTCACTACATTTATGAAAGAACATGTGTTATATTATGTACTGTTACAAATACAACCTGAATATAGATTTTTGCACCAGAGGCTCGACACTACAGGGCAGTTTTCAACACAAAGATAAACCACCAAAAGGTTTAATTTTGTGTTCCTATCTCCCTTTAACCCTCATGATGGTTGTCTCGAAGAGGTATCTTGCCATTAGCAAAACTGAAAGGTCTTGATGGACGAGATTTCTCGTCATTAGAAGAAAACTGACAATGTCTTCATTTGATCATAAATAAATTCGGTGAAACCTTATGACGAGATATCTTGTCATTAGCAAAATCGGCCAGATCTTGATGGATGAGATATCTCGTCGAAAGGACTCGGAGGGTTAAAGTTTGTATAGGAAGTTTTGAAACTCCCAGTATTTTTGAAATACCAGTTGAAAAGCAATTTGGGAATCTCATTACATTTATGAAAGAATGTGTTACATTATGTACTGCTACAAATACAACCTGAATATACTTAAAAGTATCAAACAAATTTTGAATAATCGTCGCTATAAAACTGTTGCCACATAATTGAAACTATGCGTGTAGAAACGAACTCCAGCCCAAAGTATGCTGGACTTCTTAGCCAAACTTAACTGAAATTTCAGACTCGGCAATGAATTTAAGATTATGGCTATTAAAATACTTCATCATATAGATTTAGGGAGAGATTTATAGGTAGTATGGGAACAAATGGTAGCTACCTATTATTGTGTCAGATGCGATGATTTACTTTCCTTCGTGTTTTAGAAGTTGAACTTTACGGGTGTTCATCACGCAAGCTACGTAGGACTACATGTACTTAAGTGCTTGTAGTACTCGAGAACTCACAACTCGTCACAAATGTCATTGGGGAAAGGTTTCGTAGGATCATTTGGTTTGAAGTTACAACACTACACGAATATTAGTTTCATTTAATACATGTTAATGTGTTGACTCCTTATAGCAAATTTTATTTTTCTATTTTCAATTTGGAAGGTTTTATGAAATAAATACAACATATTCATATCTTTCGAGATTAAATAAAATACGTTTTAATAATATTTGTTTTGAAAGTGGAAATATTGCTCATTGATCCTGTTTTGCGTCGAGAAAAAGCATGATCTTGAGGTGCTATAAGATTTGATAAGAATATTCACGAATTTTGTCTCTGGTAAGAATAAATATTAATCATGATATCAAGTTTATGAAATTTTTAGTAAAATTTAGAAAATACTGTTCTTGTTTTAATGCATTTAACTCATTTAATTTGTTTTGAGCATTCGTTAGAACTTTTTTAGGGGTTTAAACGTTTCATTTGAAAAAAAAAACCATTAAACTCAAGCGTTTTAAGCCAGGAAAAAATATATATTTGTTATGATAAAATTTGACCGGTGTCTACATCAAAGGTTGTGAACAGCATACTTAGTTTCCTCCAACAGTGTGTGGGGGGTTTTTAGTCCCACGAAAATAATTAACTTAAAATATAGTAGCATATAAAGGGTGAAACAAAATTCCGTGTCAAAATTTTAAAGAGTATCCATTTTGAGAGTACCCCAAAATAGTATTTATTTAATGTGAATTGTCTTTATAATCGGAACAGTACTTGGGGCATACATGAAAAGTCTAGCGTCACAACATTTTTTTCTTATAATTTCAGAATTAGAAGAAACATCCCGAAGAGAAACACATAGACAAAGGATATCAGTACATGACCTTCGGACCGAGTGCGCAGGCGCACTGAGCGTGGGGAGGTTGTCTGCAATGTGTTTAAATTCTATGGTGCTGGGCGAGCTTTGGGCCAGTTTAACTTTGGATTGTATGGAGTGAAGACTGCGTAAGTGATGCCATTCGAAAGGTACCGAACTTCACTCCAATATTGAACAATCTCTCAACAATTAATATTAAACTTCACTTTAATCATTCAAACGTTAAATTAATAGTTGGATATTCACAATAAACAATTGTTCAAATTTTCTGTCTGTTTCACTCATTCCACAATCTAACATTAGATCCGAGAATTCACGTCAAAACTATGGTTTACGTCCTCTACACAACCTACCAATTTTTTGTCAAAAAATGTATGTCTAAAGCCACTGTTTGGCGCGGGTTACAAATCATTCTTTAAAAAAATTTAATTATTCGCAACAAGGATTTCGTATATAGAGAATGAATTCCGAAATGGCTGACACACATCTAATTTATGGGGCTGCCAGTGTAAACGGAAGACCTGCTCAAAGATTATGCGTGTATGAATGTTTCCTCTTTAGGCGGATTGTTTGCTTAGAATATCATCTTCCATTTCTGGAGGGCTTGAACTTATCAGCCGGCCTGCATCATGCCTGCTGACATGATTTGTTCCGGTATGACACTGCTGACAATGCAACCGCTTAAATGTTTAACGATTGGGGAATATCACATCGAGGAAGCGTTCAGGATACAATCTTTAACTAAACAACACATATTTCCTCAGTTTTTCTCCGCTGTTCAGGCTCTAAAAGACTTGAATAACCCCAACCCTATATTGCATAGAATAAAGACTGTACTGATAGATCGTGGGATGCCAGGGAATTAACCTGTACTGAATTAAAGCTCACGTTGCCTTCTTCGGAAAAGAAGCGGCTAAAACGATTTCTAAGAGTGAGGTCGTAAACTTAACCCTTCAAATGGTTTCGACGAGATACCTTGTCCGTCAAGATCTGATTAATGATGAGATAAGGATTCGATAATTTTTCTTCTAAAGACGAGATGTCCACCATGATCTGGTTCGCTAATGATTAGACACCTCGTCTAGACAAAAACCAGGAGGTTTAATCCTCCAAGTGGTTTTGGAAATATCTCATTCATCAAGATCGGATCAATTATGTTAGTGGCGCGATGTCTTTCTATCAAGGTATTGCCAATTTTTTGATGATGATCGTGATCTGGTAAGTTTTTTAATGACGGGACGACGGGAACTTGAAGAAAGAGATTTCGTCCATCAAGAATCTGATCAGTTTTGCTGATGACTTGATACCTCATAGAGACAACCTTTAGGAGGGTTAAGGTTGCAAAAATCAAAAAGACTCGAGTCCTCCCTGACATTGCCTTCAAGACGCGGGAGGTAAGACGGGCAACATCTGATGAGGAGCGTTTCACACGCCAATTCTTTCCAAATCCAGATCTCAAAATGCATCTTTAAGTCCGAGCATTGCTATAAATGGTAAGACGAATAAATAGGGATAAGGCTCTATCCGTTCCCCGCTCTAAGATGTACGAATACACTAGATTTTTTAAATTTTGACTTTAAAAATTCAATGTTTGTACAATAGGCCATTGGATTGTGCTTTTACTCATTTCAGTGTGAAAAATGAAGATTAAGCTAATTATTTATTATCTAATTTAGATAGAGTATCTAACGAATATTATCTCATTTAGCTAATTAGAATGTTTTCAAATAGTGATATCTCAAATTCTAATTTGATCAGAAAGACAATTCCTGTTGAAAATTATTCCTAATAATATTCTACATGTTTTGCTCTTCGATCAAGTTGCTAGAGGGAATAGGTTTTCTTTCTACGATTTTTTCACCAAGGAAGAAAGAAATCGAGATTTTTTCAGGAATTTTGACATTTGAAAATCAACTAAAAATTAATTTCTTTGCTAATAACTTTTATTGAGTGTCAAAACATTCACGGTATTATAGACACATTATAATGATACAATAAGGATTATAATAGATTTATCCATTCTTGAGTTCTCACTGTTTGAACAAAGAAGCATCCAAACAGAAAAAACACAATTCTTCTGAAATTCAGTTTAAAGTTTTGGAATCATGTTTGTTTATGGTGACAGTACCTAACGAAAATCCTTATAACTAAAAAACTATTTCGAATATTTACAAGATTGGGATATCATTTGAAAGCTAGGGAGTTGGAAAATATTTTGCATTAATAAAATTATCGATAATCTGGTCGATTTTTGTGATTTATAGTGTATAAATACACCTTAAAGACACATATTAGGGTCCACGTAAGGTTGACCTGAAATACACCAACCTCTGGTCACATATGAGATAGCTTACCAGCCTGCGGTCAACGCTTAAATATCGGTTTCACACCCTGTGGATGACGATACTTGTAAGAATTTTTCGAGATCTCGGCCATATTTTCCTCTGGGCCTTCGCTAAATAATGCAGAAATGCATTATTTGGCAATAAATGTTTATTTTGGCGCTGTCTACCACCTTTTAAACGTTGGAAAGGAAATTTCGAATCATCCTATTGAACAGTGTAACTTTTGGTTGATTGGTTGGTTGGGTTTTTATGGCGTAAGTGCCACATATGCCCAAGCTGCGCCAGACATAAGACAAAAAAAACTAGACAAAATAAAGACGAATATAAAATTTATCTATTTACAATTTTTAATTGAAACTAGCCAATGTTTAAAATCTAAATAAAATTCACAAAACCGATGTCAGAAATGAATAAAACAGATTTTTATTGTAAGGATTTCCCAAAAGGTCTTTTAGGGTTGGATTGGTAAGCTGAACCTTTTGGTAAACTGAAGTTGCGTTGTCTTTAACACGTTCTGCTACAACACATTTAGACAATGATTTTGTTTAACTTTTAAATATAATTCCTGAATAAAATTAAACCGAAGCTCTGGAGTTTAATGAATAAGCTTCCTTACCCATTCTCTTAGGAAACAAGACATTTGCTTTTAAGAGTAAAGTGGTTTGATGGGTCTAATGTGTGCTTGGATGCGTTTTTCATTATCCATACGCTATTCCACGGATCAAATGTTATGTTCAATAAAGTTACACTTCGCCTTTTATCTCAGCTCCATAATGCGTTCCCATAAAGCTCCCGAGGTTAATATTGCCCTCGGCTATTTTGCGATCCATAGAAAAATCGGACAGAGTGCTGTGATAGTTTCATAAATCGAAAAGAGGTGAGTCGAGTAGCCATCTGATTCGATTTCCGGTTCGAAACTATCTTTTTATCGATTTCTGAGCACAGGCCGAAAGGAATAATGCAATTAACCACGAGATGTTTTATTTATTCAGCATTTTTTAATTTGGTTCCCTTTTTTACCTTCGCAAAACCCATCACGGATCGTAATAACGAGAATAATAATGAAAGTTAATATCTTTCGTTCAGAAAGCTAAGCGAGTGCTTTAATGCACTTGGGTACACCAGTTGGAGCAGCTAATTAACATCAAAAACAAATCTCGAATTCGCCCCAAGATAGAGTTTAATATTTATGAAACACGGATTTATTTTTCTGAGATCTTTTTTAACTTACCTTTCTTTTATCTCTCTGGAAGAATAAGATTTGATTCCGGGAAAATTATCGAGGAGTGTTTTCGTGAGAGAAAAAATGTTAGATTTTTGTTAGCATAAAATCCTCTCATTATCCATTTTTTTATTTTGACCAAAATTAAAGGCCTTTAAAGCAGAATCGTGCCCACCCTGCTGTTAAAGCATTTATATTGTTTGGGAAATAATGAATACATCTTTTGGCTACTGTCTGCATTTTTAATGAAATCTTCTGAAACACTTCCTAGAAACAGTTAATGCTTGAAAATTTCAACTAATATTCATGGATTGCAACACGTTTTTCTGAATAAAAATAATACCTGATTGAGTATTTTGCGATATGTCACATAATAGCATGCTTCTGTGCTGATAATAGATTCCTGGGTCTTACTAATGTGTCTAGTCTATTATATTTTTGAATGGATTGTGAAAATAAAATGTGATTCAACCACAATGATTTAATTGATCTCCATGTTTCCCATCTTTCTCTTGATTGGTTTTATGTTACCATGGAAACAGTTTTTCACGTCACCACATAAAATATTAGACGTTTCACTTTTGATTAGAAGTGTATTTTATTATGTAATTGGATCAATACACTGCATAGCAACTCGGTGTATTTTTTGTGAATGCTGGTCAAGAGTTAATTTAGAATTTGGAGGTGGAAAGTATGGATTGTACAACTAATCTGTGACTGAAACTTCTAACAGCTTTGTTACTTTGTTCAATCAACCTCATAATCAATAATGACCACTCTGTCTAATTTCGCCTTGAATCCATTCACTTTGAAAGCATTGTGATAGAACCGGTCTTTCCATTTCAAGAGGCTTACCCATTCTGTCGACCCTTTAAAGGGACATGCACACGTCCGTTCTGCAAACGGGTCGCGGTAGCCCAGTTGGAAGAGCAACAGATTATGGTCCAACCAAACACAGTCGTATACGCGGCGGCTGGTGCACATTAAACCTGTCGTGACCTCAAATGGCCTCACGTTGGTGTGGTGTGCCAGCTCAGGTGTTGACCTCGTCTTCTAATAGTGGTTCAAAATGATGAGGTGTTGTCCTCGGATCTTTCCCTTGGGAACTGGTCTCAGATCGTGACCAGTAGCCCTTTGTGTTGTTCCAGTGCGACATTAATAACCTACCTTGTGTCCAAATCTGTCGTGGCCTCAAATGTCCTCACGTCGGCGTGGTATGGAAGTTTAGAGTGGGATGCCAGCTCAGGTGTTGATCTCGTCTTCTGACCGTGGTTCAAAATGACGAGGTTGTCCTTGATCTTTCCATTCGGAATTGATCCCTCACTGTTGCCAATAGCCCGTTGTGTTGCTTCAGTGCTACGTTAATTAAATACCTACCGTTCTGCAGACAGTAGTCATGAGGTAGGCAGTTAGGTAGTTGAGTTAACGTCTCACTAGGTGATTACTTGAGCTGTGAGTTGAATTAACGTAGCAGTGTATGGCCATTTACTTGACGTCTTTATGTTTGGAGAAGCTTGGCAAATGTGGCTTTTGTGTCATAAAAACCCAACCAACCTAGACATCAGAATATCAAATGAGGGAATATTTACATACCCTTAGTAACTTTAAAATATCTGGAATATTTATAGCCATAAACCATTTAAAGGATCAGAACTATGGTGATAATTACTGAATTACTATATACTGAATTACTATATACTGATAATTACTGAATTACTATATTCATAATGCTAATTTACTTTTTAAGATCTATTTTCCTTGAAATTTATAAACAAGGCTTGTTGTCAAAATGGCGGATGTAACACTACTGACAATCAATTCTACTTTTCAACACTTAATTGTAGTTTGGGAAAATTACTTAATTGGAAACTTAAATTCTTTAAATGGAATGTTCATTAGCAATTCTAGTCTCCCGCATCAGCCATTAATCACTAGGGGACACACTCGATTATACCCCCAATTTCCTCGTCTTGTTAAGTACCACATCAGATGCAGGAATCATTGGATTGGCCTGAAATATGGTGCTTGGAAATTAGAGATGAACACTACCATAATGGACTGAAAACTAATACTAAATAAATATAGCTGTTTACTCTTAAATGGTTGGTTGGGTTTCATGGCTATAGGGCTCTATTTTGGCCAAGCTAAGGGAAAACACAAGAGAGATATCGTCTGGTAAATGGTAGGTAGTTGAATTAACGTCCCACTGAAGTTGAACGGACTATTAGCAATGCCAGTTAATGGATGTACACACACAAAGAAAGTTTAATTGATGAAGAGAGAAATACATCCAGGGAATTATGAGAATATAACCTATGTTGCCGCAACTCGCAGGTTGCAAGCGTAGTAGTAACCCACTGAGACACAGCGATCCAGTTTTCATTTAACCATCCAAGTGGTTTTGACGAAATATCTCGTCCATCAAGATCTAACCAATTTTGCTCGTGACGAGATTTCTAGTCCATTAACATCTTACCAATTTTCTAGTGACTAGATATTTCACCATCAAGATCCTCCCATTGCTTTAGGATGACGAGATCAAGATCAGGAAATTTTTCTCTTGAGGAGATATCTTGTCCATCAAGATCTGGTAAGTCTTGTTAATAACGAGATATCTCGTTGAGGCAACCAACTGGAGGGTCAAGAGAACACAGCTAAATCCTTTTAAACATATTAGTGGTTTCGACGAGATATCTCGTCCATCAAAACCTGACTCAGTTTTCATTTAACCATCCAAGTGGTTTTGACGAAATATCTCGTCCATCAAGATCTGAACAGTTTTGCTAGTGTCGAGATATATCGTCCATCAACATCTTACCAATTTTCTAGTGACGAGATATTTCGACATCTATATATTCCCATTGCTTTAGGATGACGAAATCAAGATCTGGGAAGTTTTCTTCTCATGACGAGATATCTCGTCCATCAGTATCTGGTAAGTCCTTTTAATGACGAGATACCTCATCTAGACAACCAACAGGAGGGTTAAGAGAACAATCCGTTAAATCCTTTTAAACCTATAAGTTGTTTCGACGAGAGATCTAACCTAACCGACTGTTAATGACGATATCTCGTCATCAAGCTATTGCCGAGTTTTGTATGGATTGGATGCTGGGGTTTTATGGCGCAAGGTTAAAAAGTGGACAAGCTGCTGATTTTTGTATGATGACGAAATCATGATCTAGTCAATTTTTTTCAAAGGAGTTCATCACGATTTGGCGAGTTTTGCTAATGACACGATACTTCGTTGAGACAACCACCAGATGGGTTAATGCATACTTTTTTCAAGTTCACGAAAAACTATACTCACAGAGTTTGACACAAGGGCTTTAGAGGGAATAAGAGGAAAATATATTATTTCGGAACCAATTTTGAACCGGGAGCGCAATTTTTGAATTTCAAAATTTCCAGTGACTTTGTATAAATTATCTTCTGGGCATTTTGGTTTTATTTTGTGCATGTGTACTTTGTATACAGGTTGATCGGAATGGATCTCACAATAATTTTACCACTAGACTCATTTTCAAAACACCAGCCCGAAAGATGGCCGTTTCCGATTGGAGGTGACATTCCGGAGATGTCTATCTTTAACTACATTCAACACATTATATCAGTTCTGCAACCTGCCGTTTTCCCTCCATGAATTCTAACCCAGTTTACCTTCGTTATCAATAGAATCCTTTTTTCTGATTCTTTCAACCAATAGAAGTAGTTAAAAGAATGTTAGTTGTGGAGAAAAAGAAATATTTACACTACAGCGAAATTTCATGACCCTCAGAGGATTAAACTTCCATTTTCACCTATAAAGTCTTTAATTAGTTCTATTTCCTTTTATTGTGAATCCCTTTTTTGACATAAAACAGCTTAGATCGAAGTATAGGGTTGGTGCAATAACACATTTCTGTTAAACATTTTTTTTACTCATATGTTTAATTTTGTATTACCCGTATAAAACAGACGTATATTTTGTTTTCGGTACAATAAAATGAATCTGTAGGGTCTGTTTCAGAGAAATTTAACTCCTTTTTGAAGTGCATTAAATATATTTCTATGTTAAACGAAAATATTTTATTGAATAATTCATTAAGCAAAATTAGCTACTTAACCATTAAACAGGATTAGACCGTATATTAATACGTATAATCCTGTCTGAGCGCAATAAATCTTCATTTTTACTGCGCCCAGTATTAACATTTTTAACTGTTAAATTTAGTAATACTAGCAGACCTGTTAGCATACGCGTTAAAATTTCTTAATTGCTGATATCTATTTGAAAGTATAAAAATATATAATTTTGCTTTTAATAAAAATATATACTTTTACTAAAAAGTATATGCTTTTTACTTTTGCTGCTATTGATTCTTATACCCAATGAAATGCATGACATAAAGGCATTCACAGACGATTCGGCATTTTTTGACTTTAAATCTATTTTCGATAAAATTTTCTTTTTAGCGTTGAATTTTTTCTTCCAGATTTCTCATTGATTTCTGTAATCAGACTACTGAAGAGTTTTATTACATTGGCGAGCTCTTCAGTGTAGTTTCAGCAACGCCATGCGGCTCCATAGCTCAAATCAAGCATGTCCAAACCAAGAGGCAATATATATTTCGTATAACAATTATTGTTAACCCTCTTGGCTGCTCTTTCGCCGAGGTATTTCGTCATTTGCAAAACTGACCATATATCGGGATGAACGAGAAATCTCGTCAACAGAAGAAAAGCTGGCCAGATCTTGAGTTATCGTCAAAAAATCGGCTTTATCTTAATGATGAGATATCTCGTCATTACAAAATTGTTCAGATCTGGACGAGATATCTCGTGAAAACCATTTTGAGGGTTAACAGTTTCTTTCAGAGTAAAAAAGATGATGCTTAGGATTAGCATCTTAATACATAGCTTGTTATACTCTTTTCAATCCCGTTAGTAAATTTACAGATGGTCAGTGATTTGTAACATTAGGCTCCACAAACGCATCCTTGATATTTCAGCCCTCATTAAAGTAGAGTTTTCATTCAACTAAAGAACGAGTAGGTAGGTAGTCAATTTACGTCGCGCTGGAGCAACACAACGGGCTATTGGGACGATTCGGAATCCATCCCGAAGAGGGAAATCTGAGGACAACACCTTGTTGTTTTGAGCCACGGTCAAATGACGAGGTCCGCACCCGATCTGGCACCCCACTCTCCATACTTCCACGCTAACGTGAGGACATTTGAGACCACGACAGATTGAATGTGCACCAGCCCCCGCGGACACGACGATCTTTGGTAAGACTAAGTTTCGAACGTGCAACTCTCAGGTTGCTAATCCGTTGCTCTTCCAACTGGGCTACCGAAGCCCTTATATAAAAAGAACGAAAGGAGCTGCAAAAAAGGAACAGAGCTTCTTTAATTATGTAGATTGATTCACTAAATTCATTCCATAACTTTTTAGATATTAATAAACATCTAAATGAATTAGTAGTCGCACATACACTTGAGGCATATTACATTCTCAGTCTATTCAGCAAAATATTTTTTCATCCATATCCCAGAACTTCACCGCGAAGTCATCTCATTGAATAGGCGTATTCACCTAGCCAGGGGTTAGAATTTTGAAAGACAACTTGTTGCATCTTCTGTCATGTCTGCGAGAACTTGTAAACACCATTATCTATAATACAGTGCGCGTCCTCCCTTCTACATACATATTTAAAGAGTGATAGGACACTCGTTTCTGCGGGGTCTATTTTTTATCCATCATCTGAGTGATATGGAGGGAAGGAGAGGGGAGCTTTTTGTCAGTACAGGATTTCTCGTCCCCCGAGATCCCTGAAGTCCTTCTTTATTTATGTATGACTGCGCTTGGGTATTATGGTATAATACTCGAAATTCTCCTGCTTTTGAAACTTGGGTAAAAAAGTGAACGCTGCAAGAAAAACCTCGTCGCAAAGTATCTGTGCCCTTTTATTTGTTGCAAAAGTGCTTATCCCACTGTAAATTCAAAAGCTTCCAGGAAAGGCTCTTTTTGTTTGGGTTCCGGGTTCAGTTCTCAGAAGTGATTTCGTTGTCCTCGCGTTTAAAAAATTTCTTAATGAAGCCCGTATTGTTATAAAGTTAGATATTAATTTATTTAAACATTTGCAGTAATACACATACATATACGTACCCTTACATGGAATAGAAATGCCGTATGCAAATCTGATTTGAGTTCCACACTTATCATAAAAGCACTGTTCGTGAATATTTCATGTAAAATGTAGTATTAGTGTGGAGGTAGCATCATAGATATATGCAGGTATGGTGAAGAGTGAAATATACAGATGGGTGAGTGGTAATCCCAACAAGGTTACCGCATATGAAGATTGGATTAATCATCTCCGAACAGTATGGAGAAGGATTAAAAAGGTTGATTAACACCCCAAAGATGCGAAAGTGCCTCCATTTCTTCCACGAGATAATAGACCCTCTCAATCCCAACAAGGTTACCGCATATGAAGATTGGATTGATCATCTCCGAACAGTATGGAGAGGGATTAAAAAGGTTGATTAACACCCCAAAAGATGCGAAAGTGCCTCCATTTCTTCCATGAGATAATAGACCCTCTCAATCCCAACAAGGTTACCGCATATGAAGATTGGATTAATCATCTCCGAACAGTATGGAGAAGGATTAAAAAGGTTGATTAACACTCCCAAAGATGCGGAAGTGCCTCCATTTCTTCCACGAAGATAATAGACCCTCTCAATCCCAATAAGGTTACTGCATATGAAGATTGGATTGATCATCTCCGAACAGTATGGAGAAGGATTAAAAAGGTTGATTAACACCCCAAAGATGCGAAAGTGCCTCCATTTCTTCCACGAGATAATAGACCCTCTCAATCCCAACAAGGTTACCGCATATGAAGATTGGATTGATCATCTCCGAACAGTATGGAGAGGGATTAAAAGGTTGATTAACACTCCCAAAGATGCGGAAGTGCCTCCATTTCTTCCACGAAGATAATAGACCCTCTCAATCCCAATAAGGTTACTGCATATGAAGATTGGATTGATCATCTCCGAACAGTATGGAGAAGGATTAAAAAGGTTGATTAACACCCCAAAGATGCGAAAGTGCCTCCATTTCTTCCACGAGATAATAGACCCTCTCAATCCCAACAAGGTTACCGCATATGAAGATTGGATTGATCATCTCCGAACAGTATGGAGAGTGATTAAAAAGGTTGATTAACACCCCTAAAGATGCGGAAGTGCCTCCATTTCTTCCACGAGATAATAGACCCTCTCAATCCCATAAAATTCAATTTCCGCAGCCACCGAGGCAAAGAATACGCACCTCCGATGCCATTCTTCCAGGAGAAATAAAAAACCCAAACAAACGACGCCAACAGCGCTCATAATTTTATTCACGCAGTCGACAATAGTCGACACCGGCCTTGATACAATTTACCAATTCTCCGACTCCGAGGTACCCGCAGACGAAAGTGCATACACACGAAAAAAAGATTCCTCCACCCCTACTCGATTCACTTCCACTTTTTTCCAGCTCTCTTCGCTTCTTTTTATTATTAGTATCAAGGGTCGATGAATAGGATTCCCGAATGGTGATGTTTTTGTAAGAAGGGGCGACCTTATTAATCAATGCGCGCTCTGGGGTCCTTTCCTAATTAAGCTCCAGACTCCCGTTTTTCAATCTCACCTTTTTCAATTTCCTCCACACGATGAACGTTTTTTCGTTTGTTCTTTTTCCTCCCCTCTGTCTCTCGTGTTGGTTCTTGTTTTCTTCTTTTAATTCCGTCGTTCTCTGGCGGGGCGTGGATCGATCGTCGATGCCTAATAGGATGGAAAACACGAGTCTCGGCCTGTTTTCGGGAAAAGTCAGCGGCCCTTTGTGCGGAGCCGACGCAAATATCGGAAATGTGCGGGAACGCCTCCGGGAAAACGGGAGAACGCGCGTCGGGGTTTAGAGGGAAGCGCCGCTTTCGGGGGGTCGAGTCGCTAGGAGGTCTGACGAGTTTCGGTTCGCGAAAAGCACTCGGCGAGGTGTCAACTCCGAGGAAATTGTTTTCGGAAATTCATTTGATTCTTTTCAACGTATTCGATTTGTTCGTATCAAGGTTCGAAACTAAAGAATGCCGATTTCGGGCATTGATTTTGTTTGGGGTGTTGCATAACCCGGATGTTTGATTTATAGATCGGGGTTGTCCAGCTTGCATGGGTCGCATGGTGGTTGTTTTCGGGTCTTACGGCGCAAAGGCCTTGTTCAACCAATCTGCGCCAAAACACAAGAGATATAACACAAAGAGGGATAAAGGTAGGTAGGTAATTAACGTCACACTGGAGCAACACAACGGGATATTGGTGACGGTCCGGGATCAATCCCGAAGGGAGAGATCCGAGGAGAACACCTCGTCATTTTGAACCACGATCAGATGACGAGGCAACGCCTGAGCTGGCAGCCCACTCTGCAAACTTCCACACCACGCCAACGTGAGGACATTTGAGGCCGCGACGGATTTAACGTACACCAGCCCCAGTGTACATGAAACGGTCTATGGCTGGACCGAGTTTCGGACTTGCCACCTTCCTGAGGGTGAAAGAAAATGCAAAAAGCAGAAGGGTAGGCGAGGGAAAAAATGAAAGGAAGGAAATATCACTCGTTACCTCGGGTTTGGGATGACCGTACACACATAAAGACGATGTGCCTCTGAGGGACATAGGCCGCATTGAGATAAGAGGAATTGTCGTGGGTCGCATATAAAATATAATATATTTGATATATCGTCTTAAAGCAGAAACTCATCAACTGACGAAAGAAATGTTTAACTGTATACCTGTTTAAATAATAACTATTAACTTACAGGGGTAAAAATATTAATTATAAGCATTTTGAGTGATATATCTTTTGAACAGATTACAAAGTGAAAATGTATTTCTCATCAACATGAAAATAACCATTCAGTGTTTCCGAAAAAATGTCAGTTAGTGGGTTTCTGATCTCAGGCGTCGATATGCAAGTGAAAAAATTCCATCGCTTTTTTTTCAATGTTCTTTATTATAACATTTGAATAAAAAGGGGAAAATAAATATAAAAGGGGATACTTGACAAAGTTTTTGTGAATCTAATCCATCAATTTGAATGCAATTCATAGTTGGTTGTTTTTAGGTTTTATGAATACTGGACATTATGGACCAGGAATGCTGGGTTTTATGAGAACTGGAATGTTTTTAGGTTTTATGAATACTTTGGTGCAGCTTGGCCATATTTGGCCAAGTTGAACCAAACACAAGACAACGACCCGCATGTATACTAAAGAGAGTAAACCCCATGGTAAAAGGAAAGGTCGCTAGAGTACCTTGGGTCCATGACTTCCCCAAAGACGTGACCCTGATGGCTGCAATTCTTAAGGGGCTCGACAGATAATTTTTATTTAATTTTATTAGCTTCGTCCTTGAAAATAGTTTATAACTTTATTACAAAAAGGTGATGATTTTAATAAGGGGCGTGGTATTTTTAATTAATGTTGCACTGGAGTAATACAACGTGCTACTGGCGACGGTCCGAGATCAAACCCCAAGATCCGAGGACAACACCACGTAATTTTGAACCGCGGTCAGATGCCGAGGTCACACCTGAGTTGGTACCCGACGCTCCATTGAATAAGGCCTGAGTGGGAATCGAGGAATACTTTTGTGTGGAAGGATAGATTTTCGAATCATGAAAGTTATTGCTAAAAATCACAGCATAAAAGGTTTACAATCCAATGGGGTCAGCATGCGGGTTGTTCATCTCTAATATAGATCTCATTCATTTTCCGCTTCGTTTTCCTTAAGATGCGCAGCAAAGTTAAGTACCTGTAACGTTAGTTAAGTTAATTTAGATGCACTTTTTCTAAATGTATGGAAATGGTACATTTACAAAAGTACTGTCCAGAATCTACTGCGCAATAATCATACCACACGACGATTCTTTGTTGAAAACTAACCTGAAAAAATATCCGTTTTTGATTGGACGTGGCCTTCTCGAGAAAGCGTACCTTCAACTGATAGTTATACGCACGGATTTGCATATCCGCATGGTGCTTTATTTTCTAATTTTCATATGTATTCATATGGAGAACAGGCAACCCCATGAACGCCAAAAGCCTATTTTGTTCGAAATTTCGAATGACTGGAAAAGACGTCATAAAATTTTCGATGGCGATATCTCCGGAATGCTACGCCCAATCGTAAAACGGACACTTCTTTGGGTTGGTTTTCCACATGCTATGATTATCGTGCTGTCGAAGCCACTCACGCTGCGTACTCAAGTGTGCAGACTTGGTATTACGTTTCATACTGTTTAAAAAATATTTATGTACAAATAACTGAAAAATACCAAAATTCTTGTGTTTGGGTTCTCAAAAATGAGTATAAGAACAATTTACTTTTAATAAATTGTCACGTCAATACAATTCATGATGGTTGTCGAAGATCTAATTTACTTACCAAGTTCTTAATCCTCCAAGTGTTATCGAAGAAATATCTCGTTCATCAAGATCTGACCAATTTTGTTAATGACAAGATAGCTCGTCAAGATAATATCGATTTTTTGTGGCGATCGTCTTTTTCTTTGAATGACGAGATATGTCGTTCAACAAGGTCTGGTCAGTTTTGCTAATGACGAGATATCTCGTCGAGACAGCCAAGAGGGTCAATATTGGCAGAAATGGCATCTCGAAGACAGAGGAGGTAAGAAAATTACGTTTGAAGTTAAAATTGAAATAAATTTTGAATTTAATTTATACTTTAAAAATTGATAGTTTTAAAACTCGAGTTCCAACTGTCATTGATTAATTCGAACACTCGACGGTAATTTCAAAAATAATTCATTTCAACCATGCGGATGTACTTAAGCGGATAAAAAGATGTCGTGATTTTGTTGCTGATTGAATGAGATCAGTTTCTTTAAGAATATAATACCTAATCGTATAACAATGCATTAGCTTACAACCTAGCCAATGATGAGAATAACGTGTGAACGTACTACTAATCTATCAAGAGGTAAGGCTTACCCAGTGGAAGATCTCTCTAATATGCCCTTGTAAAGCAAAACATGACCATTGAGCTACAAACCAAAACAGGCTAACCCAATATTATCACTCAGTACTTATTGGATCAGCATCCCACTCTCTCAACTTCCACACGAAGCCAACGTTTGAGGCCAAGACATATTGAACATATATCAGCCCCACGTACAATGTCTTTGGTAGTATCGAGTGTTTCGAACTCACATCTCGCAAAATTACGAGGCGATTTCTTCGGATCCTTCTCTTCAGAATTGAACCAGGACCATCCCCCAATAGCTCGTTGCATTGATATAGTGCGACGCAAATTCAACTACCTACCTGTTATTATTATCCGCGCTACTCTACCAACCGGATTACCGTGGCCCGCTATTTGTAAGGGAGTACTTATCAGTCGCCGCTACTCCTGATTAGGACAATTACCAATATCCATGCGCTTACGAACCGGGATTCGAACAAGGAACCTACTAGGTACCAGACAAACGCTATGACCGCTGTACCGGTTAGGCGGCTTCCATCAAAAATGTTAACTAAGATATGAATAATCATTGGTATACTTATTCTGACATTGAAATTTAGATCTTTGAATTAAATGGTTTCTTAAACATCTCTTATAAACACAAGTCGCCTCTTATAAACACAAGTACATTAAGGAAACACAAGTATTAATTCATTAATTCATCATAACTTCATTACTACGTACACCTGGTTAAACAGTCATCCATTGAATCGGAAAAAATAAGCACAACTTCAAATTTAAAAAAATGCAAAGTACGCCAGAATAATTCATGTTTCCCAAACGAGCCCGGCTTTCTATTCAATTAAATTTTCTTCCGCTTGTATTTGAATTGTAAACATCTCCAAAGTGCAACGGTGGAGCGACAAAAATAATATGCCCCAGCGTTGTTTTCCCAAAAAGTTTAACAGCATGTGGTCAATAATAACAATAACAAAAGAAACGCATAAAACTGAAGATTCCTCTCATACAGAGCATTGCCTCCGATATTATTTCGCTCCTTTTCGTCACCCCCCTTCCGTCTGGACATCCCCTTTAATGGAGTAAGCGACGAAATGAAAGATTTTTCATTTCTTTTTAAAGTGTCTAGGAAGATGTTTTCTGTTCTGTAGGAGGGGTGCGTAAAAAAAGCGGGCTTTGTGTTTGTTATCCTAACATCTATCTCTCTGCCGTGGGGGAAAGGGTGGGGGAAAGATTTATCGAAAATTCCATCCTTTCTAAGTAAATCAAATTAATAATGGAAAAGCTGCCTTTTGCGACATTTTCCACTCCCTCCCATCTCGCTTTAGTGTTCGACGACTCCTTGAATTTAATACCGAAGAAAAATGCGATCGTCAAATTAAATAAAGGCCAATAAAGGCGATACTCTCTTTAAGAGAACTTCCACCTTTTCACCTTCGCTACTTCCTCCTCGAGTTGCGACTTTATTTCCGGAATCTGGGCCCCCGCCCCCAGCCAGAGAACAAATAGGAAATTCCTTCCTTCTCTGTTCCATGGAACACCTTTGGAACGCTCGCTGCTGGGGAGAGGGGTCGAAGAGCTTCGGGGGTTTTCGCCTTCGTTACTTGATGCATTCCTTTCAACGTAGATTGCGCGGAAGCCAGGGTGGGGAGCAACATTGCCCCAATTAACAATACGCCTTCCATTGTAATTTCGGGAAAGATTGTTGTGGAAGATGGAAGATGTTATACGAATGAAATTAAAATTTATAGCGTGGATTCTAAAAGTGTAATTGATAATCTTACGGCGGGCTTTACACATGTGCTCTACCGAGTTTCAGAACTAACTTAGATGATGGGTAGTCTCAGTTCCTGTTTAGATGATGGACTCCAGTTCCTGTTTAGATGAAGGTTCATAGTACCCGTTTAGATGATGGGTCATAATACCCGTTTAGATGATGGACCCTAGTAACCGTTTAGATGATGGCCCCGTACTTGCTCAGATGGATCCAGTTCCTGTTTATATGAAGAATCACAGCACCCTTTTAGATGGTTCATAGTACCCGTTTAGATGATGGGTCATAATACCCGTTTAGATGATGGACCCTAGTACCCGTTTAGATGATGGCCCTGGTACTCACTCATGATGGACTCCATTCCTCTTTAGATGATGGATCCCAGTTCCTGTTTACATGGAGTATCACAGTACCCTTTTAGACGGTTCATAGTACCCGTTTAGATGATGGGTTATAATACCCATTTAGACGATGGCCCTGGTACTCACTCATGATGGATTCCATTCCTGTTTAAATGATGGATCCCAGTTCCTGTTTAGATGGAGAATCACAGTACACTTTTAGATGATGGTTCATAGTACCAGTTTAAAAGATGGGTCATAATACCTGTTTAGATGATGGATCTTAGTACCCGTTTAGATGATGGCCCTAGAACTTGCTTAGATGATGGGCCCTAGTTCTCGTTCAGATGATAGATCCCAACACCCATTTAGATGATGGACCGTAAGTTCAATCAATTTTTTTACGGTGAAGTGGACATGCAAAAGGACATAAAATGTTTACGGACACAGAAGATAAAAATACACCCAGGGTAGTTACACGCTACGCTGTAGGATAGCCCATTGTTGCAGTATTTGTTTCAAATGTACTTTACGAGTACAAAGGCTTGAAACGTATCGTTGGCAGATGGTACAGATTCAGATTGTGATCTTACAAAGGAGATTGGGGAGGTAGGTAGGTATTTAATTAACTTAGCACTGGAGTAACACAACGGGCTATTGGCAACTGTCCGGGATCAGAAAGATCCGAGGACAACACCACGTAATTTGAACCACGGTCAGGTGACGAGGTCACACCTGAACTGTTACCCCACTCTCCAAACTTCCACACCACGCTAACATGAGGACATTTGAGGCCACGACAGATTTAACGTGCACCAGCCCCTTTGTAGATTACGGTGGTTGGATTCGAACTCGCAACCCTCCAATTGCTAGTACGATACTTTTCCAACCGGGCTACCACCACTCACAGGAGATTGGGAAAGAATCCATTAGAAAAAAAATGTGGAGCAATTAAATTTATCAGAGAACACATGAGATTTATACAAGACAAATTGCAGGTACGGGATTGTAGGAAATTTCATGTCTTTTAGATGTGAGGATCTCCTAAATCAATGCCTGTAGCTGCGAGAAAAAGTTCATTACTTAGTGAATTTTGTAACGGCAAATTTTAATGCGTGTCAATTGTTTCCCTCTAACTTAAAACAACGCTATGGATGAGTATTTTGCCATCATATTTAGCTCCAAAGTGAAAATGTTTCTGCAGAAGCGACCGAATGAAGGGGCAAATAAACGACTTCGGTGAGGTGCTGACGAGTATCGATCTGGGCGACCAGAGAAGAAAGGCACTTCACAAAATTCCTGTCTCAGGCAAACTACCCTCCGTGATATCTTGAAGATCAAGAGACTTGTACGAGCTTTCTGAAAGAATTTTGAGAGATGAGTGGAACACGAGCTGCATTGCTGCAAAACTTGCACCCACACGCCCCTTGATGTTGAGCAGTTTAAAGTCACATCATTTCCTCTTTCTTTTCTGTCTCTACCACATGTCATCCCTCTTGTTCCTTGATTGTACCACCTACGTGCTTTAGAAATCCTCAAGTTGAAATTATCTCAAACAGAACGTTCTTTCGACATGTTGGAGGATATCAACGCAATCATATAATCTCCCAGAGCTTGGCAGATTTATTAAACAAATAGTAGGATGGTTGTATATATGTATGCCAAAGACAAGTTTGAAGGTGTCATAAGACAGAAAAAGTAAGTTTGATTGCTAGAAGGATTTGGATCTTATTTGATTGAGGATTTAGGAAAAGTAGGTTTATAAATGAGAAAAAGTAAGTTTGATTGCTAGAAGTATTTGGATCTTATTTGATTGAGGATTTAGGAAAAGTAGGTTTATAAATGAGAAAAAGTAAGTTTGATTGCTAGAAGGATTTAGGACCTTACACCATAAAATCCTCAAATTCCATTTCATTCCTAGAGGGATTCAGTTGAACGAATTTTACAGCCACTTCATAAGATGCAAGTCTCGTGAATGAGATAATTTTTTGAGTCGGAGATACCATTATTATTATTTTTATAAATGAGAAAAAGTAGGTTTATAAATGAGAAAAAGTAAGTTTGATTGCTAGAAGGATTTAGGATCTTATTTGATTGAGGATTTAGGAAAAGTAGGTTTATAAATGAAAAAGTAAGTTTGATTGCTAGAAGGATTTAGGACCTTACACCATAAAATCCTCAAATTCCATTTCATTCCTAGAGGGATTCAATTGAACGAATTTTACAGCCACTTTATAAGATGCAAGTCTCGTGAATGAAATAATTTTTTGAGTCGGAGATACCATTATTATTATTTTTATAAATGAGGATGCTATTGAGATGAAATGATATTAGACCTAGGGTAAAATGAGACAGCGGTAGCACGGTTGGAGAGTAGTGGGTTAGCGAGTGGAAGGTTGTAGTTCGAAACTCGATCCAACGAAAGATCGGGGTGTGCATGGGAGCTGATGCCTGTTACATCAGTCAATGTCCTCACGTTGGCGCGGTGGGGAAGTTTGGAGAGTGGAGTGCCAGCTCAGGTGGTGCCATGTCCTCTGACGTGGTTTAAAATTACGTCCTCGGACCTATCGCTTCGGGATGGATCCCGGACTGTCGTCAATAGCCCGTTGTGTTGCTCTAGTGCGTCTTTAATTATTTATCCCTTACTGTGTTATATTTCTTGTGTTTGGCGCAGGTTGGTGAAATATGGTCCTTGAGCCATAAGACCCGAAAACAACCAACCATGCGACCCATGCCAGCTAAAAGGCTGGACAACACTGACCTATAACCCTGATATATAAGGTGTGACCTTGTCATCTGACCGTTATTTTAAAATGATTATGTGTTTCCCTCAGTATGTCTGTAAATGTTGTATAATGCAATCGCCCATAGAAGTATTTTTATCTTTCTTTGTGCTGCTAGAGCTGAGTCACTCTTTACAGGCAGCATATATGAATGTTCTACAGCTTTCTTGGACGCCCGTCCATTTTAATAAATCTTATTGGTTGTGCTGCAATCCTATCATATCTGTATATATATGTGTTGTGTTTTCAATAAACTAGTCTGTTCCCTTTTGCGATCCATATGGCCTGTGTCATTCCTTTCCTCTGAAGGAATCGTATTTAACAGTAAATAATTAAATTTATACCTGTAAACAATTAAAATTGTTTACAGGTATAAATATCTGTAATGTCTAATGTAATGAATGTCTGTAAACAATTTTAATTGTTTACAGACATTCACAGTTTCAGATATTCACAAGTTACGTGAGTTTGAAAAGGGAACGCGGAGAGCGAAACAATTATTTTAAGTATAATTCAAAGAATCAGTGTTGATCAAAACACGTCTAAACCGGTCTCAGGCGAGTCTACAGGCTAAACGCTATAATGCATTGGTGTGTTCAGTGGTTCAGTAATCAATCAGTTTTATTAACGATAACAAATTTATTTTAAATTTGACAAGTTCAGAGGTTGGAGCTATTACGAGGTGCTCTGACCTTCTACTTGCATTCAGTTTTTGCGTTTGCCTACCAACTTCTTACCAACGTTTGGCTGCCAACAACTTCTTACCCTTTGGCGCGCTTAGCGCCGTCTGGGGTATTTCACCACACGCAGTGGTTTGTATCGTTCATCCCACAGCACTGACAGAGGGCGGTTTGTTTCAGCTTCAATCTGCCTAGATACGAAAGGATTGGGCTGTGGTCCGTTAAAAAGAGAACTAAATACCTATTTACGAGGAAAAAGTTTCCTGATTTTAATGAGTACATAAGTTCCGATCGTGGTACATTGTTCCCACAGGGATTTCCATTCCATATGGCAAAGTACGATAAATTCGAACTCATAAACAACGAGACTTCAATTGTTGGAACGCACTGTTTATGTTTGACCTACCCTCTAATTTACTTATTAGACTCGTATAAAACTACGTGACCCAAATGCCAAAACGGTAAGTTAATCATAGTCTTTCTTGTGTGGGACCAATAACAATGGGTCGCTCACAGGAAAATTCCACTAAACTCGTGGAATTTTCACGGCCCCGTGTTTTTGCCGCACCCTTCGTAGAAGAGGATGTTACACTACATAAACAAAAAATTTTAAATCATGGTACACGCTATTATTACTTAATAATTGCTATCGAGACTTTAGAAAATATTTTCAAAGGACCAGATTTTTGTTCAGACATTAAAAAAGATAAAACAACTTGGTACGAAAAGTCATAAGATGACGAAACGCTTCGGTAGACATGATTTAGAAGATTATAGTGTCCAGTGACAACGGAAACGAAAACGAGGCTCCGACATAAGTAGGTGATCATATTACAGGGCGGGCATAGAATAATTCACTTTCTAGAGGCATCTGTAGCTAAATCGAAAAAAGGAATGGAAACAAATTTGGAATTGTTGTATAATGTAATCGCCCATAGAAGTCTTTGTATCTTTCCTTGTGCTGCTAGAGCTGAGTCACTCTTTACAGGCAGCATGTGTGAATGTTCTACAGCTTTCTTGGATGTCCGTCCATTTTAATGAATCTTATTGGTTGCGCTGCAATCCTATCCTATCTGTATATATATGTGTTGTGTTTTCAATTAACTAGCTCTTTTCCCTTTTGCGATCCATATGGCCTGTGTCATTCCTTTCCTCTGAAGGAATCGTATTTAACAGGGACTGAATTGAGACTTTTGAAGACACGGGAGATGTATTTCACGAAAAATATTTTTACTAACTAAAGTCGCCAATGGGGAGAAATTTGGTGCTGATAGAGTCGAAAACAGTACATTTGCACTAAACACAGATAAAATGGATTATGCAAAGTTCCAACTGAGTAAGCAATCACGTCACTAATTTCAGCTGGAATTGTTGCAATTAAAAAAACTGGCAATAGACACCAATTAATATCGAGGTTCAAATTACAGGAAACTATCTTATTCCCTATAATCAGGTTCCCCTTGACCACATAGACCATTTTCAATGTGCTGACCTTTCTGCGCTAACCGTCTCATACGCTTAGTTGTAGAACATGCTACACACCGGATGCAATTTTGTAGTACACAAGAAATGTCACTGCTCATTGAAATTGGTCTATGTGGTCAAGGGGAACCTGATTATGGTGAATGGTTGGTTGATTTGGGTTTTATGGCGCAAGTCTGGTGAATGAAAGATTTTTTTGAGTTGAATCTCTATGTTAATTTGTGTCTGTTTGCCATTTTTTTCGCAGAATACATCTCCCATGTCTTCAGAGGTATCAATACCAAATTTGATCCCATTCCGCTTATTAGATTTAGCTACAGATGCATCCAAAGAGTGGGTCATTTTATGGCCATCCTGTATTACAGCCACCTTTAAAAACTAACAATTTCATATTAAAACCAGCCATTATAAAAGGAAAACATGGTTACATAGAATTATTTTAAATTTTACATGACATACTTATGCATGTTAACAGGCTTTAAATCAATATTTGGCAACACTGTTTAGTTCATAACTTCTCATATTAACAGCCATCCACTTTTACCAAAACTCAGGAAATGCATATTTTAATAATTATACCCACTGTAACTCTAGGCAGATTTTTATCAAAAATAAAGTTTTTTTTACTTTTGCTTTTTTTATCCTCCTGATGGTTTATCTTCGCGTCGATAACCACAATGTAAGGTCCAGCATGCAAAAACTTGTTATAAACTGTCACCATTTCTAGGCAAAGAACAGTTTGTTTTTCCCATTTGGATTTTCATTCCCTGTGGAGTAATAGGGAAGTTTTGTCTCGACGAGATATCTCGTCATTAGCAAAATTGGCCAGATCAGTTGGAGGGTTAATACCATTTCGACAATTATTTCATATTTAAAAATATATCGAACGTGTCGCGTGAAACATGAAAGACACTGTTCTTCAATGTACTATTATAAAGCGTGTAAAAGTAATTTAAGAATAAAAAAGTCTGATAAGGGAAACAATTTATTACGTTATTGGGGAGCGTAAGAGTGCGACGAGGCATTGCCAAAATAAATTCAACTAAATAATAATACTCGAATAAAAGTGGGGTACACGAGTGAAATTGTGCGGTGAGGTGGGAGGGAGAAAAACTTATCTGTTGCCAGATCACTCACAGGCGCAAAGGGCAAGAAGTAAGCGCTGATCCATAATAAAATCAGTTTTAAAGTAATTAATAACGTAGCGTGTGGCTGAAAGAAGTAAGGAAAAAGTCCCAGAAGGGGCAAATTATGACACACAATTACCCACCAGCTGCTGGATCCCACAAAATAACTTTACACGCATCTGGTGGAAGAAGCGGATTCCTGAGAAAAGCGGTACAAGATACCTTACATACCGGTATTAAAGTACCAACATCCATCAATCATCGAATATCCACGCTTCAAAAATTCAGGATCGTTTGTTGCAAAGCTCCGTATGATATTCTTTTTGGACAGTGGTTATTAAATACTTGTTTGATAATTAAAATAGTTAACTATAGAAAATTAGAATTTTCCTTCGTAAACGGGACTGTCTGAGTCTTCCCTCTAAAGGGTTCTCACGCATAGTGGAGCTATAAAATTAGAGTGAGCAATGTTAACATTTTAATGTAAGCACGATCACTTAACCAAAACTTGTAGCAACGTGATCCTTAAACTTCCTTCGTCTGCTGGAAAGAAACGAACTTTATCATCATATTGGTTCACAGGACAGGAAAAGACGACACTTCATTGATTCATCATCTGATTGGTCAGCGCGACTTTGGCGATTTCATCATTTTTGTCGCCACTCTATATATAGAAATGCGCATTAACACATTTACCCTGTCAGAAGATCTTATATCGTTAAACGAGGCGATAAGATTCCAAATCGGCCAACCAAGTCATTTTTCCACAGATCAATCACGTGACTACTAGTCGACATATTGGTCAGTTTTCGAAGCTCCTCTCACTAACAATGTACTATACTTACATTTCACGTACCTGTTCCCATGCGGCCTTCCCTACATTGACTTCTAACTATGTTAAGCTTATTATGGATAGCTTATTATGGATAGCTTGGAAGGTCTTTAGACCATTGGAAAGTACTTTGAATGTTGTTAGAACGCCTGAATCCGTCTCCAAAGAGATAATCTCAAAATACTGCTCTTTGATAGAGATGGTAATCATGCTTTAAATAAAAAAATCTCTCAATTGTCTTAAGGAATGCTTTTAAAGACTCAAAGTAGTAATTTAGATTATACCCGACAACGAATTGATTTCTTGAAATGTACCGTCAATCAAAAGAACAACCCTCATCTACCCGAATCATTTACTTACAATGTCAGCTAAGAGATCGCATCGACCTTCTATTAAAAGAGACGGAGTATGCGCGCCCATTTTCGTGCAATTTCTTCCGGTCGCTCTATTTGAAGATCTGTCACTTGGTTGTGGGAAAAAATACGAAGCCTTATGTGGGATAAATTCTTGATAGGTTAAATTGATTATACAGCGTGATTAAAAACACCAATCTCCGCTTCGATTGCCAATCGACTCAAGTCGATTCGTACTCCAAGTGGTTTCGACAAGATATCTTGTCAGTAAAGATCTGACCAATTTATATAATGAAGATATATTTTGTCATCAGGATATTACCGATTTTTTTATGATGGTGAGAGCTTTATCTGGTCAGTTTTCTCCTAATTACGAGATATCTCTTCCATCAAGATCTGGTCAGTTTTGCTAATGCTCTCCTGGTGAATGTATCGACGAGGTAGGTTTTCTAAATTAATTTTTTGGCAGATATGAGTTTCTTAGTTTTCGAGTGAAAACCCTACCACCTCCTTCAACCTGCGCTTCTCTCAAAAATTTTCTCAATAGTGTGCAGTAGCCACATTCTAAAAAATAGGTTGTCATGTTAAAATTTTGACGTAACGAAAGGTTACAGCTATCAACTAAATATCAGATATTATCATGGTAATAAAGTCTAGACTTGACATTTATGGAGATGACTTGAAGGCTTATTAAAATATCGAACTTCAAGAATGTAGCCGGGAAATCACTGAACGCATTATTATACCCAAATTTATTTTCTTGTTTAAAGTGAAAGGCAAATCACTACTTGTTAAAAAAGATGGTCGAATGAAAGTAGAACAGCTACGAAAAAGATCAAAGCATATTTCTTAATTTTTATTCTGCCTAAGGAAGTTTGTCTCCACTGGCATCTGCATTAGAAAAAGGTATTAAATAAGTCATATTTATCACACATAAATTCAATTTTTAAAGAATGTCTATTAATGGAATAATACCCCTGATATTAATCAAGTAAAGTTCCATTATTGTATAGTATCTTGATAGAATTGGTTCACATTATTCTCTGAAAAATATGGGTTCCTAACTGTAGGTAGTTTTATACATGACCAAATATACATTTGCAACAGATTACGTTTTAGTTATTAGCAACTCCATCTCACTATTCATCTCAAAATGAATATTTTATGAACGAACCATTAACATTCTCTCATAAATTTCATCAGGTATGTTCCCTTGTCAATCTTGAATGAGCACCCATGTATAATAAAAAAGGATGGATTGCCTTGAAGTTCTTAGTCCAATGTTATAAATCTTCCCAGTATATTTCTGGATTTAGCCGGGACAAATACTAGAAAAAATATTTTTCTACAAAATATATAAACTCTGGTGGGTAGGTATTTAATTAACGTCACACTGGAACAACACAATGGGCTATTGGAGACGGTCCGGGATCAAACCCGAAAGAGTTTGTACTCTGTACTGGCCATCTTGATTCAAAAACTTGTTACAAACTATCACCCGTATTGGCAAAGAATAAGGGTCAAATTAACGTCCCACTGGAGCAACACAACGGGCTATTGACGTTTATCGAGATCAATACCGAAGGGAAAGATTTGACGATAACACCTCCATGACTACTAGGCAAGTCACAATGGTCTACTAGGCAATAAACCATGGTCTACTAGGCAAAGCACAATTTTTTCTTCTTGGATCTTCATTCTTTGGAGTTATAATCGCAGTTTTGTCTCGATGAGGTATCTCGTCACTAGCAAAACTGACCATATCTTGATGGACAAAATAACTCGGCATTAGAAAAATTGACCATATCTTGGACGAGGTACCTCTCGTCGAAACCATTTGGAGGGCTACACACTCTAACATTGAATTATTCCCAGAAAGATTGCAAAGTTTAGTTATACTTCTAGGAAGTCTCATAACGGTACGGAGTCCAAAAAATTGGAAATCCATATGCGTCTGCGAATGTAATATCAGCCTGCTTTTGCCCTTTGCGGGGCAAACTATTCTTAAGTCATACAAGGGGAATCGCACGTGTTAATTAGATTAACTGGAAAGCTTCGAATCGATGTCGGACGAGAGTGTGGCTTACCTGCTGGTCACGTGAGATTTCTGTCAGTCAACCGCAGAGCTATTATTAATCATTCTCTTTTCCATTTTCAACGTTTGGTTGCGTGACCCCGTAGATTAAGAAAACATGGCAAGAATTCCTGGAACATCGTTTTGCAGTGTGTGACGTACGTGCTCTATTATTACAAAAAAACAAGGTCCGGGAAATAGGACTTATGTCGGATACATAAACTACTGCACAATAGGGAAATTTAATTCTAAAAATCAACTCTTTGTATGTGTGGTGGATGTTAGCCACGACTACAAAAATTAACTTTTAATACAGTGGTATATATGACAATGCAACCTATTTACAATGGAGTAATTTTTGATTGACTGACGTTGCACTGTTCTTCCACTTCCTGTAACAATTGTTGACTGACGTTGCACTGTTCTTCCACTTCCTGCAACAATTGTTGACTGACGTTGCACTGTTCTTCCACTTCCTGCAACAATTGTTGACTGACGTTGCACCGTTCTTCCACTTCCTGTAACAATTTTTGACTGACATTGCACTGTTCTTCCACTTCCTGTAACAATTGTTGACTGACGTTGCACCGTTCTTCCACTTCCTGTAACAATTTTTGACTGGTAGACGTGTATGCGCTCTTTCAAGCAAGTCAGTTGACGCTTCCGACAGATTCTAGGTGGCGCTTGCTTCGATGGATGGTTCACGTTGAACAGTTGAGTCGACAATGTGATGTCAGCAATGTCTGATGACAGACACTGCTTCTCCTATAACGGCTTCAATCTTCACTGTCGATCAGCTTCTTTTAAAATATACTGCCAGCCTGCACTTGGCTACTGAAGGCAACAGGGGACAGTCAATGGTCGTAAATTTACATTGTATGACCATATCTCGTCCATCAAAATCAAACCAGTTTTGATAATGATGCGATATATCGTCAATAGTGCCAATTTTTTTTATGGTGGCGAGATCAAGATCTGGTCAATTTTCTCCTAATGACCCGATACCTCATCCATCGGACAGTCAATGGTCGTAAATATACGTTGCATGACCATATCTCGTCCATCAAAATCAGACCAATTTTGCTAATGATGCGATATATCGTCAATATTGCCGATTTTTTTTATGGTGGCGAGATCAAGATCTGGTCAATTTTCTCCTAATGATCCGATAACTCGTCCATCGAGATCTGCTAATGGTTTTGCTGATGGCAGGATACCACGTCAAGACTACAACCAGGAGAGGGTTAATGCAGCTCTTACAGTCTAACAATATGTCGACTATCGAATGCAGAGACTGCAAATTCTAGAGGGGGAATACTGTAGAGATCTTGTCCCCTTTTGAAAATTTAACTTTCAATAGAGAGCAGTGGAACTTACCTCCACCACGAAGTACTTCTTCGAACGAAATACTTCTTAAACGAAGTACTTCTACTGACGCTGCACTATCGCGTTGCTACTTACGACTCGCTCCAAGTGAATAATTGACAAAAACCACTTGTTGATCAATTAAAAAATAAGTAGAAGAGAAAGAAAAGAAGTAACACCCTTTAAGTAAGCTCAACGTACTCTTCCTCACCGCTACCAATAATTCCATGTTAGACTATTTAATAATAAATCAACTAATAGTATCTAGTGAGACTACCTTTTCATTTAAGTCAAATCTACTTTCCTTTTAATCCTTTGTAATGCTAGCTTTTAACATTATTTTCTATTTTACTTAAATACCACCCAAATTTACATCTTTAAATACTTTTGGGTAAGTAAGTATTTAATTAACGTCAGACTGAAACAACACAACGAGCTGCTATTGGCGACCTTCCGGGATCAAACCCGAAGGGAAAGATCCGAAGATAACACGTAATTTTGAACCAAGGTCAGATGACGAGGTCACACCTGAGCTGCACCCCACTCTCCAACCTTCCACACCACGCCAACGTGAGGACATTTGAGGCCGTAACAGATTTAACGTGTACCAACCCCTTTGTACACGACGGTCTTTGGTTGGATTCGAACTCGCAAACCTCCGGTTGCTAATCCCTTACTCTTCCAACTGGGCTACCGAATACTTTTGGGAGTATGCGTAGAGTATTTTAAACAGTTGTGATGTGAACGCTAAACATTAAGTTATAATTTTTCATTTCATCAATATTTTAACTACATCGGGTTGCATTATATTATATATATCACATCTTTTTTATATGAATGAATTTTCCGAGTGTTTAATTACAATAGACCTTATAACTAGCATTGTGCAATTTAATTGAGGGCATACCGTTTTAATTGCAACTTTTGCGTCACTACACTTTGAAACCTCAAGGAGTATATAATTTTTCCCCAAACAAAAAGTACTACCAAGAATGAAAGAATATAAGTTCTTTACTATTATGTTAAATTGAAAAGTCAAATAATGGCGGCGACATTAATTTTAGAATGCCCACAGCTTACATTCCGGAGTTTCTAAAGAAACCTAGACAAAATTTCTTCTTCACTTGAATTGAATAAAAAATTCCAACATGCGTCCAAACTTCGGAGCGATATTTTGCAAAATACCAATAAAACAAAACAAACTCATATTGTTTTTAAAAAAGATTGAACTCTTTAAAAAAAACTCAGTGCGAAATTTTTAGTAGACTTTTTGTTTTTCGCTTATCTACATGGAAAAACATGTCGCACGCACCAACTTCTTTCCAGCCCGATTAGAGCAATAGCCTTTCGGAAGATAAGGCTGCATACCCAAAGGTGCAATTAATTTCCTCCTTTTTAACCTACCTCCGCAGCACAAGAACGAAATGATTTTCATTAAGTTAAGAATCAACTTTCGGGTTTAATGAAACTGTCAGACTAATCTTCCACGAAGAGTGCTTAAATTAATATACTCGTCTCCCCTTTACTGAAATCCTTTATGTAAAGAGTTTTGTAAGGCTCTATTATCGTGGCACGCATTTGTTATGGCTGCTACTGGAGAAAAAGTCCCTTTTTGAAACTGGTCTTGCATGGCCTCTGCTCTACGATAACCTAAATGATCCTATTAAACTTTAGTTCACTGAAGTTTTCTTATGATAGGTGTGCCTTTTTCTCATTGGTATATACCATCTCTTACCAATTCTGTCGTTCTCTCTGATTTCTGCTAATTTTTTAAATCACTGTGATTTTCATGCTTCTCGTCTTCAAAGGAATTCCAATTTAATCTTTTTAAAGAACTTAACGTAGAACTTCTTTAAGGTGACGCTTAAAAAGTAGCACGAGTCTAGTTTCAAATATATTCTAAAGCAATTACATGGTATGGGAAACTTAAATTTTTTTTGCATCTACTTCTGGATATTGAAATTTTATGTTTAATCAAAAAATCCAAGGAACGCTTATGAAACATGATCATATTAATAAGAGCCTCAATGAAATACAGTTCTGAAAATAGACTACGTGTTTACGAGTGTTCTGTCTGGAAAATATTCTTATAGGTGGTAGTACAGAAATCCTTCTTACGAAGAATGTATGAACATTTCATGTTCTGACTATTTTTATTAATGGACCTGGTCAGACATCTACCTAATGAAACAAAGAAAAATAACACTTCCCCAATTATATTTTTTATTTATATCCTTCTTACAACTCTAATTTCTGAGAAGAAATCAGCTTTCAGTGGCCACCCAATCAAAAGCCACATAAATAACAAACTGTTGTTCCTGCTATAATTTACATACTTTTATTTATTGAAAGCATTCATTTACTTCTCTAGTCTCAACCTTTGATGATATTTTTGTCTTAACCTTTCTGGTGGTTGTCACGACGAGGCATCTCGTCAATAACAACACTGATCGGATCTTGATAGACGATATATCTCGTCATTTGAAAAACTGACCAGATCTTGATCTCGTCGTGACAAAAAAAGCCCGAGATATCTTGATGGACACGAGATATCGCGTCAAAACCACTTACAGGGATAAACCGATAAGAAATGGATCTCTTTTTGCACATAGTCGTAAACCTCTGCAAAACATTCAAAATAAATAATAAGTGATTGAAAAATATTAATGAAGGTCGTTTCCCAACAACGTCATTAAATGAAGTTAATGATTTTAGCTAATTTCTCATGAAAATTTTACATATTATTTAGGTTGCCAATGGAGGGGAAATGGAGTCACGAATTCAGATTGCTTGAAGCTAACGTACACGCCAGTCGAAATGAAAGAAATCATCCATTCATGATGCAATTGATATTTTCATGCTAAGATTTAATTCCTTTCCCAAACTGTTTAAATCGTTAGAAAGCTTCATTATATAAAATTTTCATCGATAAAATAAAAAAAACGGACCTCGATAATTAACCTCATCAATTAAATCGGTAAGGAAATAAGCTAAGGTGGTTTTCGTCTTGAGATGTTAGATTCGTGAGCCGATTTAAGCACCAACATATTGAATCCTAATCGAATAACAAATTGATAGTCTTAAGTATTTTATACACGTGATGTTATGTGTTTAAGCTTTTCCTTCGATTAAATATCGGTAATTGTTTTAACTATTAGATGAAAGCATTAAAGACAAAATGTCATGCACGAGTGTTGATTGATAAGTAAAGGTAATATTTGAAGAACAAAACTGCTTCCGCATGCGTTCAGCAGCCTATACTGTGTTGTGCACACGAGCTTACTTTCACTCCAGTGTTTGACATCCTCGAATAATGTTCGTTAGACATGAGTGATACCTCCGAGTTAAATATAAAGTAGGCAATCCGTAATAGTTGTTAACGCTCTATCTTCCTTGCTAGAATCAGCCCTTAAAAGAGGACTTTTTAATGTGAATACGCCTTCAAAATCGCAACAGTAATATGGACATGTAAAACGGACGAGAGTTTCAAAAAAGCTTCGCAACTGTTTTGTCGTATGATTTCATAATTAGAAGAAACATCCGGAAGATAAATATACCATCTTGTAGACAACGGATTTCCGTACTTGACATGACCTTCGAACCGAGTGCGAAAGCCCACTGAGCTCGAGGAGGGGGATCCGCAATATATCGAAATTCTACGGTGCTGGACGAGTTTTGGGCCAGTGTAACTTTGGATTGAAAGGAATGAGTAAGTGGTGTCATTCGACAGCTATTGAATTAAGCTACAATCACAGGCCTTTAAGGTGTATGTATGCACTAGAAATTATGGAAATCGACAAGAATATCGATATTTCTTTTATTAATTCAAAATATTTTCCTACTCCTTAGCTTTGAAAAGATACTAAGATCTTGTAAATATTCAGAATAGTTTTTCATTATAACGGTTTTCGTAAGGTACTAGGCACAAAGTCAGTCATAGGTCAGTAACTTTCCAAAACTTTAAACTCCATTTCTGAAGAACCGTGTTTTTGCAATATGATGCTTTATTCAAACAGTGATAACTCAACAATGAATTGATCTATTATAATTATTTTAGTATAATTGAAATCAATGTAATACAGTGGATGTTTTGACCCTCAATCAAAATTAGTAGTTAAGAAATGAATTTTTTGTTAATTTTTAAATGTTAAAATTCCTGAAAAAATCTTGATTTTTAGACTTCCTTGGTGAAAAAAATTGTAAAAATAATCTATTCACTCTAACAACTTGATCGAGTAAAAACATGAAGAATAATTATAGGAATAAATTCCAACAGCAATTGTCTTTCTGAACAAATTATAATTTGAGATATCACTGTTCAAAAAGCATGCTAATCAACTTATTATATCTAAATTAGATAAAATTAATGATTAGCTTAATCTAAAGTTCTCACACTGAAATGAGTTTGAGTCCAAATCAATAACCTATTGTAAAAAAAAAATTGGATTTTTAAAGTCAAAGTTAAAAAAATCTTCTAGTGTAAGATACAACTTAGTCAATAAAATTATCCTTCAATATTAATATCAAACTTCTTTAATCGTTCAAACTGTAAATGAATTATTGAATATTTACAATGAACAATCGTTCGAACTTCCTGTGTCAGCTTCATTCATTCCATATCCAACATCAGACCCAAGTATTCACGTCAAAACTATGGCTTGTACTCGATACAACCTACCTATTTTTTCCATCACGACTACGAAAGGTTGCATCGCAGTGGACAAAAAATGAAAATAGCGGTAAGACTAAAACTCTCACTTGTTCCACACCCACCTTACAGCCCAGATTTAGCACCGTCCTGGTTCCGATTGTCCCCTAAATTGAAAGGATGCTGATAGGTCAATATTTTTCTTCGACGCCAAAAATAAACCTGCTGCGGAATCAAACCCTAAACTTTTTCATAGACGTAAGTAAAAATAAGGCGTAGCTCGGTTGGAAAACCGGGTAACAATAAATTGTGAATACATTGAAAAATAAAGTTGTGATGTCGGATATAAATTTTCTTTATTTTTATATAACTCTCATTATTTTATTTTGTCGGAAACTTATTTGATACTATTGGGCGAATTTGATACGAATCAGACAGCCCTCGTCCTTGCATCTTAGATTATGTTGGTCCTTCATTCACTCTAACAATTTGACAAGGACGTTTACACAGCTTATGTAAGTGATAGGTCTAGGTATGTACCAGTTACATACATTACCCAACTTGACAAGACGGAGATCAATTACTTCATGTTATTTACGGCGCACACGAGGTCTTTCACCGGTGTAACGGTACTGAGACCGTGTGGTCAGACCAGATGGCACTCTCAATTCTCTGTTCAGTCCTGAAATACTTGTGCAAACTGGACTAGAATCTTTCGTTGTTTCAACCGTCTGATCAATTACTTCATGCTATCAACGGCGCTAACCGGTGAAAGACCTCCATGAATGGAGGTCTTTCACCGGTGTAACGGTAGTGAGACCGTGTGATCAGACCAGATGGCACTCTCAATTCTCTGTTCAGTCCTGAAATACTTGTGCAAACTAGATTAGAATCTTTCGTTGTTTCAACCGTCTGATTAATTACTTCATGTTATTTACGGCGCACACGAGGTCTTTCACCGGTGTAACGATAGTGAGACCGTGTGGTCAGACCAGATGGCACTCTCAATTCTCTGTTCAGTTCTGAAATACTTGTGCAAACTGGACTATCATCTTTCGTTGTTTCAACCGTCTAAGCGTCACGAGATTTACTACTAGTGTAGTATTGCTTTTCCCCCACAGTACATATGATTAAATAATCACATCGATTGGTTAAAAGAATCATAGGACAGATTCTATTGGTCATCGTGACGATTTACTTCCCTTTTCCGCACAAGGGGCAAAATGGGTCTAGATCGTGGCTGGTTTTCATGGCACAAGGACCATATTTGGACATGCTGTGCCAAACACAAGACAGACAGCGTCAAGTAATTGACATACACACATACAAAGAAAGTTTTACTGACACAGAAGAAAGAAATATACTAGAGAGGAATCGAACGTGCTCCACCTACAACTCGGAGGTAGCTAGCGTAGTGGACAAACTCACTGAGCCACAACGATGGGTGACCCCCTTGGACATGTATAAGGAGCAAGACGAGTCTAGGAAAAGACCGGAGCCAGGAAGGCTGGTTAAAAAGGTGCGCTCCGTTGTCCATATGAAGATGAAGACTAGTGCTATGACTAACAATGCAAATAAAAGATGTCGTTTTGTCTTATAACGCAAGGCCTGAGTTGGATCACTAGGATGGTTAAGTTATTAAACCTTGAAATCGCGGCTAAAACAAAAATGATCAACAATACGTAATGCTTGAAAGTGTAGTTATTTTTTCAAACTATTTAGATGGATGAGGGTGAAATTGTGCCATCTAAGTAATAAATAAAATCCATTCAATTTTGATATCGTAACACATTTTATTGTATCATGATCGATTCTACGGTTTGATTTCACTCAATAGTTTTTCTTCCTACACGATGACTGATTAGACAGGAGTCTACGACTTAGTGATCTATTTTATGGACGTCACTAACGAAGAAGTCTTCTTGCGTAGCATTTTTGTAAAGGAACGACACGAGAATGTAACCACTATAGATACTAGCAGTATTTGAGTTCGCAATACCAAGACGCCAACTATCTTTAGCCAGAACTTTTTAGCAAATTTTAAAATTTTCTATGTTCCTACAATATCTTTATATTACCAGAGATTTCTATATTTTCTAAATACAAATGGTTGCTAAGGACACAATTGTTCCTTATCAAGCGGGGAAGGAATCCGAAATCCTAGACTTTAAGAAAAGAAAAATGTCACTCTATTTTAAAAATTAGATACCGTTTCACTTTCAGAATGGTAATTGGATATGCTTAAGTTTCTCAACTTTTCTTAGAAAGAGAAATTTTATGAACTCTTAAATAATGTGTAATTTTAAAACTAGTTTAATAGTTTTCTTAAGTTTATTGCCAATTGTAGAAACATGATCACATACAGATATTTATTAGGTTATACCTTCCGTACTTGTAGCATAAATATTAGTGTGCTTTGGATTATGAAACTCCTTCAATTTCGTGACGTTTTGTATATTTAAAACAATATTGATATTTTGCTTAAAAATTTTGTCGCATGACCTGTTATTGAGTTGCAGAAATCAAATCAGTCACTTTTATAGATATTAATACTTTTGAAAATATTTCTTGAACTATGTTAATAAGGTATGGTACTCAGGTAACATGCCATTTTATGTGACGGCTTAGCGCTCACCTTTTTAACATAACACTAACACTTTCATATCGATTTTGATGCAGATAGACAGCGTAAAGGTTGTATCAAACAGCAACCGATATATTTTTAATTGAATGCCTCACTTGCCAAATCGATTAACTCCATAAAAAAGGTGAGAGAAATGATGAAATAGTATACATTGTTTTTTAAAATTACTTTTAAATTATAAATTCAAATAAACGATGTAGACTGTATTACTGCAGATATATCTTTTATCTAACGACATATAGAAAGTATAAGATAGAATATCCTTGGAGTAATCGTTATTATTACTACAATTTTTGCGTGATTAAGGGAGTTAATCGATTTGGCAAGTGAAAGAAAATTATTCATTCCAATTCAGTCTTCAAATTATTTTTTATTACAGAAAAACTTCATTATATACATTTTTAATTAAAGATTTTAGCAAAAATGAATAATAACTGTTCTGTTACTGTTACATATATTACGAGTATTATTACTTTGTTAAAATTTGTGTAATAAAACACCTCTTAATGTACTTTCAATTTATATATAACTTTTTAAAATTTTTGTGTTTGTTAGGACTGTACGTACAAATTCCTTTAATTTCCTTTGGTGTTCGGTTTTTACTTTGACTCACTGTATATAAGTAGTCAATTGCTTTGTTAAAAAGTGTTTTAACTAAATATTTATTAAGATTTACATTAGAGTATGGAATTAATCAGATTGGCTTCTGAAATAAATTATTTATTATTCAATGGCTAAAAAATTTTGTCATTTAGTGATATTAATACTTATTATTAGAGAAATTTGTTTTGAATATATAGTTAGGAGTCAATCAAGTGCTTTGACATTAAAATTTAATAAAATTCAGAAAGTGGAGTTAATCGATTTGGCAAGTGAAGCATTCAATTAAGTTCACTGGTGAGATACGAAAAGGAAAATAGTATGAAACGTTTCTCCAGTCTCTCTGTTATGGCGAAAAACAAACTGACACAGAAGAGGGAAGTGTAGGGTAAGTTACAGGAATCTAATCTGAGCCACCTGCAACTCGCACTTGGTAGGTAGTTAAATTAACGTAGCACTAGAACAACATGGATATTAGCGAGGTTCTGGGATCAACCCCGAAGGACAACACATCGGAATTTTGAACCAGTCAGATGACGAGGTCAACTCCTGAGCTGTCACCCCACTCTCCAAATTTCCACACCACAACGTGCGGACATTTGAGGCCACGAGATTTAACGTGCAGCATTCCCCACGCTCACGACTGTCTTTTGCTGGATCGGGTTATAGAACATAGGAAGTGGAATGCTAGGAAAATATAGGACGAGACACAGTGCCCTAAATCTTAGCCAACGCCATTTGTATACGACCCCCCAGCGAATCCTCTTTTGTTTTGAGAGGAAAGACAAATATGTCTTCACCTCCTCTCTTGCGATCTCATCCGATTCTTAATCCCCCCACGTGTGGTCGCAGATCCACTTCCCTCCCCCCTCCGCTGATGAGTGAAGGGGGGGTTGAGGAACACGGGAAAAAAAGGCTGCGGTATAAAAATGAAACCGTCACGGGGTGCGGAGTAAGAGATGTTGGGAGGAATTCCCTGCGCTCTCTTACGAGATGTAGGGACGCTCGAGCTTTTTCCTCATTTCGTCTTTTGTCTCCATCTAGAATTTACGGAGTGTTCTATCTCCCGATCTCCTCGCGGAAAGCCAATTTCCTACGGCTCCGGATTTCTCTCCAGTTTTTGTACCGGCGCACCGACTTACGGAATGTCCTGAATGTGTATGAATTTGTTATAAAGGCATGGTGCAGAGTAACGTTCTTAGGGAACCTGCATCCGTCCGTACGGATGAAAGCCTGTGCTGTGCAGGGGCGGGATAGGCAAAAGGTACGTGTTCAAAACAAAGGCAGGGATCTAGGGAAGGACTAGGGTGAAGCACTTATTACTAGTGTGGATAAATCTATTTGTATTCAACTGTCGAAAGGTAAAAGTAGAATTCGGTGCTTTCTTTAGTTCTGTATGTATTTCATATCCTAAGGTTAGAATCGACCAATCATACCACGTTATACCTAGGAGGTCGCAATCATCTACAACTGATAGTTTAACCATCCTGGTCGTTGTCTCAATGATGTCATTAGCAAAATAGACCGAATGTTGATGAACGAGATATCTCGTGATTAGAAGAAAACTGACCAGATATTGATATCATCATCAAAAATCTTCATGACGAGATATATCCTCAATAGCAAAATTGGTCAGATCTTGATGAACAAAATGTCTCGTGGATACAACTTGGA
Organism: Meta bourneti; assembly: GCA_933210815.1. Classification (NCBI taxonomy): domain Eukaryota; kingdom Metazoa; phylum Arthropoda; class Arachnida; order Araneae; family Tetragnathidae; genus Meta; species Meta bourneti. Next base: position 4,304,086 of record OW119926.1, read on the forward strand.
GGGTTAAACCAAATATGAGACACCACTTTTAAAGGAATATTTAAATAGGGGTTCAAAACATCATTTAAAAAGAAAATAAGTATCGAAATTTACCCCCCTGTCCGTAATAAAACCCACCGGCCTTGTAGCCGAGTGGTTAAAGTCCTGACCCTCGGTTCAACAGGCGTTGGGTTAGAATCCCAATCTGGGTGTGGATCTTCGTAGTAGTTCGGATTCCACTTTGAGCCTCGAGTCCCTATCTAATCATCCCTCGTGTACAAACAATGACCGTAGACTGCTGTAGTTTTTGAAAAAGCACCAGACGAACCGCTCTATCGATGGTTATTCCGTCCAAACCACATGGAGGGTTAACGCACACATTTGGATTTGCATATGCTTCTTACTCGATTGTCTCAGATATCGGAAACCTCAGTGAAGAAAAAAGTAGCTTCTTGGGTCTGCTTATTTCGAATGATCGAGTCACCTCATATGACTTTTGACGTGAATGTCACAAGAATGCCACGTCCAATCTAAGAACGCCACTTTCCGAGAAGGAATTGCGTGGTTTGATTGTGATGGATTCTGACCACCCTATATACTAGCATACACGAGCCTTTGATTTAGATTAATTCAAATGCCATACATTTGGAAGTACATTAGCAACCTTTGGCATACCATTATCTCTAAATTCTACATCTATTTGGCCCTATGCAGGATTTCCCCTTCGTTTTAACATGCAACACAATTGAGACGTACGTCAACACTTTATCCAAGTTCTATATCAAACAGCAGCAAAGAGTCTAGACTTCTTAGTCTCATTAGAAAGCTCTAAATTATTAATAACAGTTTTCGTGATGCTGCTGCATACTAATATCAAAGATACAGACAGTAACGGTAACGTAGGAATTTGGCTGGTAGTAGAAGCAGATTTATCACGTCATAAACAGATTTTGCAAATTTACTGATTCATACGCGGACTCTAATTAATGCTCACAAAGAAAAAACCTTATTAACTTTACATCACAACGGAACAATTCTCATATGGAAAACCATCTTCATCTCTCTACGACTGCCCCTTTTATTCAGCTATGATTTGTCTGTACTACAGAATTTTTAGAACAAAGCAATTCGTGTGATAGCGCGTGCGTGCTTTCCACCAAATCCTGCTTAGTTTCCTTATGTAAGAAAGTCTAGATAGATGAGGAATGTCCAATTAGAATTGAAATTTTTCCACATTTGTAAAAGTACCAAGATTTCTGGATAAATACAATTTGAAGATAAATTCCGGAATGCTTATTGATAAAGGAAAGTGTTATTATTTATTTGTGCACGCAAGATGCTCCTAGTATTCTAAATCTGCTAAAGATATTTTAATTTATAGTTAAACTGCAACTTCATCCATGTATAAATTCTATGTAGAATATTCTATGCAAAATTATTAAGTAATTGTCAAATAAACTGACTACTACAACAGGAACAAATCTGTTTAATTTCCTTATGAAAGAAAGTTCTACAGGTAGAACAGAAATATAAAATTAGCATTAAATTAGTTCCACATCTTCAAAAATGTGATGCTCACTCAAAGTACCTAGCACTGGAGTCCCGACTTAGCATTTGCAAAATTAAAATTAATGTGGACGAATACCAATCTGTGCTTTTTAAAGGAAAAAAGAATATCATCCTACCCTAAACTCTGAAATTAATTAACCCTCGGTCTCTTTATTATGCATATTTAGTTGTCACGATGGACTCGCGATTAACTTTGATATGCAAATTATTTCCCTAAGAAGCAAGTTCTTAGCTGCTATAAACGTCATATTTCCCTAATTGCTCGAAACTTTCTATTGAAAACAAGATGCCCATTTAAAAAAATCCTGCTCAGAGCAATAAGCTATTCCTGTCATGTCTGGGATAGGCAGCAAAGACCCATATTAATTGATTAGAATATATTAAACATTCAAACATTAAGGATCATATGTGAGAGATCCTGCTTCTATAGGAGCATTACAATTAGAGAAAATCTGAGTGTTGGAACTCAGACAATACTTAATGCTCAAATTTTTCCAAAATTTGGTTGTTTGATTTGGGTTTTTGGTGCAAGATCCAAAATTTGAAAATATCGATAATGAAGCAAATCAGCATATCCCCAAATATGACTTTCTTCAAACTGCTAACAGTAAAAGACCACAATTCATTCTAAACTTTTAAATAATCTGCAGTTAATATAAATTACCACTTTAAATAAAAATTTATCTTAAATCTCGAACCCACTTAGACCCTTAAAATTGCAAATTCTTAACTCTCCTTGGCAAAGTAGAATAGTTCTTGTGTACTGACTCCACATTCTGATAAATATTAAGCAAGCTGCAAAATAACCAATTTCATTTGTGCCTCGCACCCCTTTGTAACTGACTCCAAGTCCCCTTCGAGCTAATATAAGACGACCTGGTTACAACTTCTCAACTTGGGGAAAACTTCACGGGAGATGGAGATTTTCTAAAAAACCAAGACTTCTGGTTTAATTCCACGAGAATGTCAATTCTGAAATGATTATAGAAAGAATATGCTCAATTTATTTATGTTCTACAGGTAGTTCTACAGATGTTCAAATTCCGATTAGCATTGAAATAGGTTCACATTTGAATAAACCAAACCTGCTTTGAATTATACTGTTTAGAATTATAAAATCCGAATTCAGTAAAGCCTTTTGAAAAAGGAAGCAAATCGGCTTGGTCTTTTTTTTGAAAGTTCAGCACATGTAACAGAAGTTCTAATTAACATTAAAATATCTCCACATTTCTGAATGAACTATTCTGAATTGTACAATTTAAATTCTGTAATGCTTTTTGAAGAAGGAAACAAGTTTGCTTAGTTTCTTTATGAAAGTTCCACAGATAAAACAGAAAGTTCTAATTAGCATTGAAATATTTCCACATCTGTGAAAGAACAAAGACTGTTTTGGTTTAATTTCACCAGAATGGAAGTTTTGTTATGTTGATCGATAAAATAAAGATATCTGAATATTCTAAAGGAAAATCGTTCCAGCTATCATTGGTACCAGCTATTTTTATCTGAATTATAAATATAACACATAAAACAATATTCTCTTAATTGCCAATGTTATGCAGGTTTTCGAACACCAAACAAGAATATCTCACATCCAGCCAAATTTATTTATTTCTTCATCAGGGGTTTATGGTTTCACAATTCATAAAGACTTATAAATAAGGCTTCTTCAATACAATAACCATCAACCTTTTCGGATTTTCGTGTCATGTTTAAGTCTGGAAATGTTCACGAAACTTTATCTGGGTTACATATGGTAAGAAGTTTGGATCTCGGACAGCTTCTACCGAGTCTATAAATCTGAACTGTTATTAGTTTTTAATCGATATTTTCATAATATACCATACATCGTAGGCTTAGAGCAGAAATTCATTAACTGACGTTCTTTTGGGGACATTAAATTATTTATTTTTGACACAAAAATACAGTTACATTTCAATCGATTTAAAAGAGGTATAGCACAATCAAATTGCCTACCAATTTTATTTTCTGATCCATATATATATATATATATATATATATATATATATATATATATATATATATATATATATAAGTAAAGCTATTATTATTTCCCTTTATTTGTTCTATGCGGCTTTCAGCGCTGTTCATCTAAAGGGTCAATATTATCGTTAATATTATTGTTGTTATTTTGCTCCAACTTTTGTTCTTATTATTATTTGGTTTTTGTTTTTATTTGGGTTCTCTTTTTTGATTTGTGGTGATGGTCTCCATCTCTCTCTATATATGTATATATATGTATATATACGTATATGTATATATATATATATGTATATATCAGCGCTATGAGAGTTTAATGATGACTAGTAGAAGGCGTACAAAATCCACCAGTATAACTGTTTAAAGACTAATTACTACATGGCTAAATTTCAACGAAATTGTTTCATTAAAGATATTAATTTACAGTTATGAATTGAATTGATGTGCGGGAGTCCATGGATCGTGACAGGAGGCAGATCGACTTAGATCACCTGAAGTGATAATGGTTAGGGCCAGAGGAAAAATAACCAGGATATGTATAGGATATAAACGAAGAGAGCCTGGAAGAGTATTTACAATTACGCTGATACAGCAGTATTGAACTGAAAGGGTTGAAAGAGAGCTTGAGAAAGAGGAAACGAAATTAATGTAACACTAAGTGAATTACTGCACAATAAAAGGGAAAAAATTAAGGCATAACATTTTTACAATTGTAAAGGGTGGTAGAGAATGGGTCCAAATAAACATTTACAGAGAGGATGAATTCATTCAATACGGACAGACATCCATTCTTTACCCCTGATTCGAACCAGGAACATTTAAATTCAGAAACAACGATGTGACCACTGTACAACCTTTGAGTAGCTTCCGTTTAGTGCCCCATACATTACATACATATTTGCGAGTTCCGAATTCGTGCCGTTGAAAATCCGAGCGGGAAATGTCGCCTTACGCCACAGAAACGATATTATTGACTGACCAAAACAGAGCCATCTATCACCTAAACGTGGCATTTCCGGACACGCAATCTTTGATAAAATTTTATTTTGGACCCCTCTACCACCCCTTATCATTTGGTCGAATATTTTCGAAGAACCCTGTATTCTATTATATTTCGATAAAACAAATAATTCATAAGAAAGAATAGATTTTCACATTCAAAACATACGTAACTTACTCTAACATTCGGTATTAAAATGGAATAGGAGCATAGTATTTTCAAAACACATGGGGAGAAAAAGTGTCTAAAAGAAAATTAGACCCAAAAAATTCTTAGGTTTTGGGTCGTGAGACTTTTGAGAGTTGAAGGGTGTACAGATTCGATTCTTGTAATTTACCATAGGTATGTTTCCCTTTTCTGTGTCTGTAAAACATTTATTGTGTGTATGTCCATCAATCGTCATTGTCTGTCTTGTTAAAACGACGTTGTCTGTCTTGGTCAAATGGAGCCTTTGCCAAAGTGACGCAATTTGGGCAAATGTGGCGCTTGCCAAAGGTGGTGCAGCTTGACCAAATGTGACCCTTGCCAAAGGAGGTGCAGCTTGGCTGAATGTGGCCTTTGCCAAAGGAGGTGCAGCTTGACCGAATGTGGCCTTTGCCAAAGGTGCAGCTTGGTCGAATGTGGCCCTTGGGCAAAGGAGGTGAAGCTTGGCCAAATGTGGCCCTTGCCAAAGGAGGTGCAGCTTGACCGAATGTGGCCCTTGGCAAAGGAGGTGAAGCTTGGCCAAATGTGGCTCTTGCCAAAGGAGGTGCAGCTTGGCCGAATGTGGCCTTTGTCAAAGGAGGTGCAGCTTGACCGAATGTGGCCCTTGCCAAAGGGGGTGCAGCTTGGCCGAATGTGGCTATTGCCAAAGGGGACGCAATGGCCAAATGAGGCCCTTGCCAAAGGAGGTGTAGTCTGGTCAAATGGGGACCTCGCTTGGATTGGCTTAGTTTAAATGGATCATGTGATCCTTCAAGCACTAACTGGGGACTAATTGGCAGACTCTGCGTTACCCCGGATCACCATGGGAGGTGTTGCCGCATCACCCAGCCGTGAACTGTCAAGTACAGGACTCGGGGAAGTTATAGTCGTGAAGAAACAGACATTTCAAGCAGCCAACCCCACTTCGACACATACGAACTTGATGTATAGAAGCTATATTTAACGCTGAAAGTAAATTTAATCTGTATGGACCAGACAGCTTATTTCATTAACGTTTTACTTCCTCTAACTGTGTGGTGTGTACGTAAATAAAATGAAACGGACACGACAGAAAAGCCACATCTGGTGCGTGGTTGAAAGTATCTATGGTAAGAATTATACTGATCAAGGAGTCTAGAACTGGTTATAGAAGTCATGCAGGGTTGTTTTAGGCATTAAGGTGCAAGGGCCATATCTGAACAAATTGCGCCAAACACAAGACAACGTCAAGTAAATAGTGTCGTGCCAGGGGGAAAAGAGGGATCGTTGAACAGAGTAATGGGATCAAAGCAGAAAAAGATCGCCTTGGGTTTCCCCGTGTTTATTATTTAAGACAGTAAATCCCGTGGGAAAGAAAAGATCAGGAGAGTACCTCGCGTCAGTGAAGCCCGTACTAATCTAAAGGAAATGCGCTCCTTAGGCAGTCATGCTGGGAAAACTGCAGGTTGGATGGTGGAATATCATAAGTTTCATCGTCTGAACCGTGGTACGGTAAAACCACACGGATCAATCCAGCTACACACAGCGATCCCTGAACACAAAAACGCAGCATCCCAGAAAGCGAACCAACAATTTCCTCCCACATCCCAAAACGAACCGACGCGGGATAATTATCCCGTGGAAACGGAGGAGGCGCAAAAAGCGTCGCGAGGTCTGCGATCCCACCGAACTTCCGGTCAGCGGGAGGGAAACCACGCCGGTCATCATCCGGAAGCCTCAGTCCAGGGCGGAGTGGGAGGGGACATCGAGATTATCGAGACTTTCGAAACGGCACGTGACGTCACGCGAGTCCGCCATTATCGAATGGTGCGGCGGAGGAGTGTGCGTGTCGTCGGACACCGTGTACACGTCAGTTTCGCGTATAATGTTCGGACAGGAAACGAAATAATTAAGACTTCGGGGGCCCGTCCTTTCGGTGGGCACCATTGATCGGTGTACGGTCACGCCTGATGCGGCCGCCTTGATGGGAAAGTTGCACTAAACTACCGGACTTACGCCGATTCTTGGTGGAACTGCATTAGGTCAGGGCTGCACACCTAAACGCAAGCATGATTTGTCATGTTGACTAGTTTCCAGAGTGGCTTAATCTCTACAATGCTTCACGAACCCGATGTTTCATGTGCTATTATTTTTGAGTTTAGTTTAAGCTTTAGGTCAGTGGTTCTTGAACAGTGCGTCGAGGCTGGTTCACAGGGTCCACTAAATATTAGTTTATTTCATATTTCATTGGTCTTTTATTGGAGCTTTCATACATTTCATTGTAATGACACATGCTAATAACCGTCTTTTAAGCCTTTGCTTGCTATTTATGAAGCCATAAATGGGCTTTCAAAGTAAAAATATTTCAATATTCACTGACAGCGAAGCAAGTTTAAGAGCTATTCACTATTTTGCCGCAATACTATGGTAAACGAAACTAGAAATGTCCTCAATACACACAGTACCCGATACAAATACGCAACAAATGGGTCAAAGCACACACTAGCATCACTGGAAATAAAGTACCTGACCAACTGGTCAAATTAGCAACGAAAGGCAGAGCCCTCAAAAATACCCTTCAAGTTTTCAAAGGGCCACACCTTTCTTATCCCAGTGTAAAAAACCCAAATTACACTAAGTCACTGCGTCTGTGCAAAAAAGGTTTTGGGCAATGGAAGATGGGTCCTTAAAAATGTCTTCATGTATGGATCGAATGTAATTCAAGATGTGTAAGAGAAAGGCTGGTAATAAGCCGCCCTTTATACAGATGGGAAAGGATTTATGGCCATCAAGGAATATCATCTTTTTCAAATGGCCAGATCGGAGCCTGGCAAGCATAGAGAAAGTTTCCCGGGGCAAATTTAATGCAAGAATCTCTCCTGGTGTTTTATTGAGGTACAAGTGGTGAAAAGTTTCTAGAGATGGTACATCGTCAAAACCCTCAATAAGCAAATTTGCAAGGAATAGCAAACAGATTGGGAAAACTCAGATAAGGGAAGACGTTTTCCAATTCTTAAAAACGGTTAACAGTATTAAAAGTTGCCACCACAGATTAATCCAATTCTACAGATTTAACGTGCACCAGTTTACACGAAGGTCTTCGGTTAGATGAAGTTTCGAACTTTCAACACTCTGATTACTCGTTCAACTGAGCTACCACTGCCTAAAAATTTGTTACTCCATCAAATTTATTTCATGTAAATCAATTAAAATTTTATGAAAACGAATTTTAATTCCAAAGAATTTGTGAGTTAGTTTTCGAACAAATACTGGAAGAACCAGAAGGGAAGATGGGGGTGGGAAGAGAAACCTGTTCGTGTTGCTAATGCTCTATTCTCTTTCCAAAAGGGAAGTGGTGAAAGAGGCTAAGTGTCAGACTTTCCTCTTTTTGTTTCTGTTCCGGTCCCACCTTCCTATTATTGGAAACCGATGCCTCTTCTATTAGAAAAATCGATGCAGACTTTAATCTCGCTCTATTTTGTTATGGAGAAAATGGAATCTGTAACAGGTATTGTGGCTTTTGCTTTCTTTTGTTGGTTGTTCAGGGAAAGCAATGAAACCACCTTGAAAATCTCATGGATATCCAGTGTTACCTTTGAATGAACTGAAAGGATGTCATGCTAGTCGTTTGATTATTTATGCACTGGCGTGTTCTTCCATTGAAATTTATGAAAATAATATGAGATACATTTTTATACCTGAGGAATAACTAGAAATCAAATCTCGATTTATTTTTTAATACTTGGGAAGTTCCTATTCTTATTTTTAACTTTGAGCGTGACGAGATTTCTAATTATTGACTTTTAAATGGTTTATTTTAAAGATGGAGTGCTTGAAAGCATTCACTCCATACGCATAGTAGTGAAAAATATTTCTGTGACAAAGATAATATGCTTAAAACTGTAAACACTTCCAAGAAAACCCACGAACATTTTAACCCTCTTACCATCATTCAATTTCCGCGTAGTGTAGTGTTGTTTCTACTGCTAAATTTTATGTTTCATTACGGTTTTCAATTAGGTGTCCTACGGATGCAATGGAATTCGCAAAAAACTCGAAAAATTATTTTAACAACGATATTATCAGTAATAATGCGTAGGAAAAAATGAATAATTAGATAATCTCTAAGATGATATTAAGCTGAGTTGTCAAACCACAAGTGGGATAATATCATTCAACTGGGTTGCCATATATATTAATTTGTTATAGAAAGCATCAATTTTAACTGACAGTAAAACTAGCTAACGAAAACAAATGATCATGAATACCCCAGGATGGATGAATGGATCTTCAGTAACTAAATTTAAAATAAATTGATTATGACTTCAAGAAAATATGATCACTTATTTCGAAGTAATGGTTAGTATCCAATTCCATAGTAAACCATATTTATCGCAAGTAAAGGTATCCATAAGGTGATATGTTATAAAATTTGAGTCAAACTGGTGAAACACTACTTATTGTATTTCCAAACTAATTTTATAAATGAGATTTCCTTCAGAAAGTATAGTCCGATTGTATAATATAAGCGTTCGAGTTATCTGACAGTAAAATTAGCTAACGTAAAAAAATTATCATGAATACCCACGATTCATGCATTCCATGGATCTTAAGTATCTAAATTTAAAATAAATTGAATATGATTTGAAGAAAATATGATCACTTATTTTAAAATAGATTAGTGTCTAATTCCATTGTAAAGCATATTTTTCGCAAGTATAGGAATTCATAAGGTGAGATGTTATCAAATTAAAGTCAAACTGGTTAAAAGTTTGGTTGGTTAGGTTTCTATGGCTCAAGGGCAATATTTGACCAGGATAAACGTTAAGAACTACAGACGCATTATTGTATCCCCAAAACTAATTTTAAAAATGAGGTTCCAATCAGAAAGTGTAGTCCGACTGTAATGTTTAAGCGTTCGAGTTATCTTATTCGTAATTTCACGACCTTATATGCCAAATATTCAACAACAATAAAAACTAACGAACCGAAACCAGCACTAAAAGATAAACCCACTGCTGAATGTAAGAAAATAGATATGCCGTTTTATTTCTCTCGATCAATATGTTCGCTTGAGCACGTACGGACACTGCATCCGAAATATATATATATATAAATACTAGGGAGTTTGAAGTTCACCGATGCATAAAAAGTGTATCTAAGCAAAATCTCAAGTTCAGTAATCCTCTGTGTCTACTTTTCACGCCACACACGTATAAAAGTGGTGTAGAAAAAAAAGACGAGACCACAAGGAAAGAAAAAGAGAGCGACTGAAAAGTGGGATTTCCCGGTAGTGAAGACTAAAAATCTGGCCGCGAAAAGGCCTCGGTTCCAACCCATTAAACCCCTGATACCCGACTCTCTTCTCGGTCTGGAAGCGAAAGTCAGCCGCAATAAGTCCGAGAGATTCTAGAACCAAAACAAACGAGCCGTTCCCGACCGCTTTCCGATTCCGACCGAATCTTGGGCTTCAAAATGGCAGTCGAAACGAGCTCTTCTCAACGGAACGAGGCGACGCTTTTCTCGTTTGCTGTTGGGGCTTTTTTTTTCTGCCGCCGCCCTTTTTATGATCGCCATGATGCTAATAGAAGCGCGGGCTGTTAGTTCCACCCGGCTTATTCCTTATTCATTCAGTGGTGGTTACCTGAACGGAATTATTGGGCGTAAAATAAACTTCGCGCACTGAAGTTTGTGTAAATGCGCATTGTGACGGGCAGGAAACTTAAAAACATTTACTTTTCCGTTGCCTTCGTACATGCATTGGGATTTGTGGGTAGAGTTCCAATTTTGGAAATAACTTTTCAAGTATCGAAATGTCAGTAAAAAGCTGTAAACCATTCAACGAAATGAGTGCCATTCAGTGTACATTGAAAAACCGACACTTCGGCAATCATAGTTCTACAAGTTGTTAAAAGTATTATTACTTTTAATAGAATATTACTTAGATAAATAAAAAAAAAACTAATTTGAGACCAAAGTTGTTTCTCTGAACGAAAGATGCATATGCTGGTAAGTAGCATTGCCATAGACGGGGCTTAATCAGCCATACTGTTTTGTTTTCCTGTACAAAAGTTTTGGATGCTGAAAATAAATATTTCCTTAATTTGGACAATGCAACAATTAGCGTGCTTACTCAGCTATACTAATGTTTTTTTCCTGCACGCGAACCGTAATTTATTACGTAAAGCAGCAATGAAGTAATAAAGACAGGGCAACAATTCGACTATCTGATTCAGCCCTACTAAGGTTTGTTTTCTTGCACGAAGAGTGCTTATGCCAAAAAGCAGCATTGCCGTAATTTAGACGAGGCAGCAATTTGCGGTGCTTGTTAGGCCATACTAAGTTTTGCTTTCCTATACAAAAGGTACGGATGACGAAAAGCAGTATTTCTTTAATTTGGACAGTACAACAATTAGCGAACTTACTCAGCCCTACTAAGGTTTGTTTTTCTGTGAGAATTATATTTATGCTAAAAAGCGGCATTGCCACTATTTTATACATGGCAACAATTCGCCTGGCCTACGCGTCCATAATAAGGTTTGTTTTCCTGCATTCATTGTTCCTATGCTAAAAAGCAGCATTGCCGTAATTTTGCCAGGACAATTAGGGATCTTACTCATCAGCCATACTAAGTTTTGTTTTTCTGTACGAAGTGACGATTGGAAAGCAGTATTTCCTCAATTTAGACTGGGCAACAATTAGCTCGTCTTACTCAGTCATACTAAGGTTTGTTTTCCTGTACGAAGGGTGCATATACTGGGAAGTCAGTCAGCTTGATATTTTACACGTAGACACACGCTTATTCGTTTCATAAGGGAAGGAAAAAGGTACCACCATTTCTTGTTTTGATTTGAGCATTGTTCTCAACCAAACGAGATGTATTTTTAAGATTATATTAAATACTTAAACGTCTTAATTTCGTGGTAATGATCTACGATGATTTGAAGGACAATAATTTGAACGACACCTATTTCACGGAAAATCTCCCTGTATTAAAGTGGGGGGGGGTGTATTTCAATTAACGTCACACTGGAGCAACACAATGGGCTATTGGTGACGGTCCGGGATCAATCCCAAAGGGAAAGATCCGAGGACAACACCACGTAATTTTGAACCACGGTCAGATGACGAGGCAACACCTGAGCTGGCACCCCACTCTCCAAACTTCCACACCACGCCAACGTGAGGACATTTGAGGCCACGACAGATTTAACGTGCACCAGCCCCCTTTGTACACGACGGTGTTTGGCTGGATTCGAACTCGCAACCCTTCGGTTGCTAGTTCGTTACTCTTCCAACCGGGCCACCGCGGCCCTCCTGTATTAAGGAGATATACATGTTCGTATCGAACCCCAAAACCTTTATCAAGTAACACAGTAAATGAAAAATAATTTTTCTCCACATTGTACCAGAATGAGAGGGATTTTAAGTGTAAACAATCCAAAAGGATACAGAAGATTTTACTTTCACTACCCAAATGCTATAGCTTCATTAATATCGAAACTAACTTAAATGTAGTTTATCGCCGTTTTGGAAATGTTTGATGTTTAATCTAATTGATGTTGACCAATAAACTATCATATATCGTTTGAGATTCGATTTCGGATCTTTGGAATTTGTATAGGCGAAATGCTGAAATCATATTCGATAAACATGTCATTACGTTGGGAATATGTACATATAGGTAGGTAGTTCAATTTACGTCACACTGCAGCAACACAGAGGACTATTGGAGACGTTTCGAGATCAATCCCGAAGGTAAAAATCCTAGGGCAACACCTCGTCATTTTGAACCACGGTCAGATGCCGAGATCAATACCCGATCTATCTACACGGCGGTCTTTAGTTGGATCGGGTTTGGAATTCCTGTTACTAATCCGTTACTCTTCCAACCGGGCTACCGCGGCCCCTGAATATGTTCAGGAAACACTCTCCGCAGCAGAAACAACCGCCACCTACATTTATCTTGACAGAAAAAGCCTCACCTACAGATTCTACAAAATCCGTCAAGATGGAAGTCAAAACAAACATCTACTGCGAAAATATTCATAATGTCATTGATTGAAAATTGAGTACATACTTTCTCCATTTAAAATATCTCCCTAAGCTATCCAAAAGTATGAAATATAAATGACTCTCAATCAAAACTCGGTATTTATCCTTTCACGGGTTAGTTTTTTGAGCGAGAAACCTTCCTTTAAAAAGCTGGAGTAATCCATTTAGTTAATCGTTTATTTTTAACAGCAAAAAGAGCCTAATGTTTAAATCCTATAAGAAAGTATGCACCTTTCCACGATCTGCAAGGGAGAGAGACGAAGGAGCTGCGGAAGAATTATTACATTTCCCATTGATTTGTGACGTCTCTCGGAGAAGAATGATAGATTCTCTTATGATCCGTTTATTACTCCCAGCTGTGTTTTCAAAAAGTCATCTTTTATGGATGTCACTTGGATTTCCAATTATTCGCTGTGAAATACCTTGTTTCTTACTCCGGCGTGTCCCGTTGGCATCACTATTAATCTCGGGGATAAAACAGGAAACCAGGAGTGTCATTTTCATTTGAATAGTCGATAGAAGACGGTGCTTCGTTTGGAAATTTGGAAATGGAGTTGCATTGAGTTAGAACAGGAGGGGAAATGAAATAGAATTATAGTAAGTTGATTTGAGAAAGGGAGGAGGCATTACTCTTATTCATCACAGCAGCATTTTAAAGCGTGTAAATATTTTACTTATTTTACAGACATTTGAGATGACAAGAGGCGTATCACCGAAGGCTTGAGCTTTGGAAGACTTGAAATATTCTCTTGTTTATGGTTCAGTTTTAAAAAAGGAAAACCACCTACGTGATTGGTTGCTTTGGGGTTTCATGGCGCAGGGGCCAAATTCGGCCAAGCTGCGCCAAACACAATACAAACAACTTCAAGTAAAAAAAATGCCGTGAAAAGGGAAAAACAGTGCTACATAAAATTAAGAAAATAATGCAATTCCTCACGGAAAAAACATTGACATTATTAAAAGGTAGTAAAGCACATAAACTAATGAGACAGTGCATGTAACCCAATAGGGGCGAACAATCCATGAGTGATAGAAGTGAATGTGAACAATGCAAACACCGTATATAAGATTGTGCTAAGGAAAAATTGTAAATTATTGTGTTGTGCCTTTGTATACCTGTACTTGCTAATGGTTTATCTTGTAAATATTTTTGTACATTAATCTAAAATTGGAATTTATGCAATTATGCTTTAAGGAATGATGCCGAGACGTCTGGTCACGGTGGTGACTTCGGTCACCGTCGTGACTGTCGCCTCCCAATAGGTGAATTCAGACTACTTTCCCATAGGTGACCTAGACACCACTTAAACCTGATTCATGTTGGGAGGTAATGCCCATGAAAGCAGAAAAAGATCACTTGGTTATCCTGGGAGGGGGCGACCCCCGTGTTAATCAAAGACAGTATAAACCCCACAGGAAATGAAAAGATCACTTGAATATCTCGGAACCCTGAAGGCCCGTACATATCTATCTAAAACAGGTGTACTCCTGATGGAGACTACCTTCTTAAGTGGGTATTAAAAATACTAAATCAAATACGCAAAGCATGTGTTTTTACCCTTTTGGTGTTTGTCTCGACGAGGTATCTCGCCATTAGCAAATCTGACCAGGTAGGTAGTTAATAGCCCGTTGTATTGCTCGCACTGTGGCAACACAACGGGCTATTGGCGAGGGTCCAGGATCAATCCCAAAAGGAAAGGCCTCGAAATTTTGACACTTCGTAATTTTAAACAACGCAAAATTGATCAGATCTTCATGGACAAGATACCGTCATTAGAAGAAAACTAAACAGATCGTAATCTCGCCATCAGAAAAAGTCTTCAAAATATCTTGATGGCTAGATATCTCGTCGTTAGTGAAATTGTTCCGATCTTTTTGGACGAGATATCTCTTTGACACCACTGGAAGGTAAAGACTATAAATAATGCAGAGTGTTTTAAGACTTCTTGCACGAACTCTAAGGGAGATAGGGAACATAAAATTAAACTGTTTTCCCAGAAGGAGGATATTTGTTGCCAGCTCTACTTGGATTTGCTATAAGGCGTTGTTCGATAGCCCTACAGTCAGCCAGTTTGGGTCATCGTCATTTCCGCCGACGCCGACTTTATACATGTAATATTTCATGAACGCTGAGGTGGTGACATGCACCTAAAAGATGGGACAGCTAAAAGAAAGGTACATGGGTTAAATGTGTAATCCAATCATCGACGTTCGTCCGTCGCGCTATTACTGCTCGCTGTCGCAACTTTGAGCACCTAGTGGTTGGGTTTTTATGCAATAAGGGCCAAATGTTGCCCTGATGTGCCAGACACAATACGTACAATATCAAGTAATGGACATACACACAAGGAAAGTTTTACTGACACAGAAGAGAGAAATACTCATAGGGAGGAAGCAAATCTGTGCCGTCTACAGCTCGCAGGTTGCAAGCCCAGTGGGCATACCCACTGAGCCACGACGGTCCCTTAAGCACATACTGTGGAATTATAAAGGTACAATTAATGTCAATCTGTATGTTGGTTGGTTCGGTTTTTATAGCGAAAGGGCCATATTAATCCAATCTGCTCCAAACACAAGACATAAAATGACATGTAATGGACATAAAGAAAAGTCTAACTGACACATAAGATAGAAATACACTCAAGGAGGAATAGGACCCCTGTAACGCCTGCAACTCTCAGTCAAACAGTAAGAGTAGGGCTGATAAAAATGTTGTCATCATATACATGGGGTGTTTCATTACTATACTTTAGAGTATAGTATCGGAGAGGCTTTCGGTCATACATTCCTATGAGAATAAAGTTGACCTCATATATGATCAAGGCTACCTAGTTTATCATTCTTGCTTTTCTTGGTTTTTACTCAGGCATAGTAACCCTGCCCTGCTGAAACTGACCCCAGTAGGGAAACGCTTTGTTTACATGATTTAATTCGCATTTTTTTAGGTTATTTTACACATTTCAAATTCAAAAATCTTGAACTATCATAATATCCAAATGTAGCTCCTTATTTCTCATACCATTTAAATTCTATAATCATTAAGCTAATACGAAACTAGATTAATTATCTTATTTGAAAAGTCAAATAGAAAATTAAAAGAGAGCCATCGTAGTAAAAAAGTAATAACAATTACATAATTTTAATATTCCGAAACTCAAAACTAACAAAAAGCAAATATTTTTTTATAATAATTTGAGTCTTCTTTGACACGCTTTGAGGGGTTTTGATATTGATACATGAAAGCCTTTGTTCTCTTGTAAAGGAATTTTCACTTTAATTTCAAATATGCTAAAAACTATCCTATCTTAGATGTGCAATAATCAATATGAATATCATGAGGATCAAATGAAATGAAGAAAAATTGTGGTGTCAGATGATTTTGATTGCTTTTCGAATCACATTTCTAGGCTTTATATTTTAGGAGTAAAGAATAAAACGAATTAATTTATTTCGACGTGCATCATCTGAAATATGCATGGCCCGCTCTAGTGATATAATGATTTGAAATTCCCTGGAAAAGCTTTGAAAGGTGTACGGTGTATCGAAATAAAAATTCCTTGTCAAAGAATGCATGTTTAATTGTTGCAAGCAGGTGTTAGAGGACACTGTTTGGAATGTTTGTAAACAGTTCTTTTCTTTAACTTTGTCATTCACAACGCAAATCTCATACCGGATGGAACATTACACGAATTCCAAGATGACTGACATGCATCTAACGTATGGAACATCAGGCATGATGCTGGTTGGCAGGGAAGTTCATGTATTCCAGAAATGAAGAAGACACCAGGACGCAAGTTCGAAAGTTATTGCATTTATCCTAGACACAGCTAATCCATCGTTTTATTGGTTTTACGTAAGCAGCAATTACGTCGATTATATTTACGCGAAACTGTTCGACGATTGGCCATTTGCCTATTGGGGAAGCGTTTACGGTGCAATCTTTGAGCAGCCCTCCCATTGGAAGTCTCATGTTAAATGCATGTCAGCCATCTTGAAATTCGTATAATGCTCCATTACGTGTCGAATCTAGGTTGATAATAATGGCAGGTATAAAAAAACAATTTGCAAACGCGTCAGACAGAACTTTCTAGCATACACTGAACAGTTGCGGACAAACTTTCTTCGATAAAAAATATTTATTTTTGGGCACCCCACCACTTTTTAAGGTCGAGTAAGAGAATTTCAAATCACCATTCATAAAACCTTGTATAGAATCACAATGTATAAAATCAAACTCTATAGAATCTCCCTGTATAAAAAGTATTCTGTAAAATAAAATCTACAAAACTGATGGATAGGGTGTAAGATTTCGTTTTATTATCTGTATATTTTATGTCAGGATATTTACAACCTAGCTGAATAGTGATCGAACGTCATTGATTATTGGATTATGTAAACTATTAAGTATTAGAATATTTGATGTCCTGAACTAAGGAATAAAATTTATGAAGTGTGTTCGTCTTGGTGTAACTCGGACATAAATTTAATTTTGGAATTACTATTATTGCGCTACCATTTCAATTTTTCTCATTTTACCGCTGTTAACTGTCAAGTGTTTTAACTGCCCCATCTACTTAGTTGTACCACATGTTGACTGTTCGTGTACTGTTTTTGTGTATTGTCCTTGTTACATTGTTATTGTATTGTTATTATTGTCCCGTTATTGTTTTCAATAAATAGGTCATATTGTCGTGGAAGTGCGGATCTTTCAAAGTCAACTGGAAATGGTCTAAATTCTTTATTCTATTTTAATTTATCTACCTAAATTTTATACCTCTACCACATCTATTCACACAAAAAAATTAATTTAGTGAATTAACATCTGACCTAGTGACGCATGTTGCAACACAGGTGTCCATTTCAATCTTGATTTTTTTTGTGCTTCCCTAAAAGGTTCTTTACATAATACTCCTTGTTCAGTTTTCTTGTACGTCATTGCATAAGACCTCACTTTTTTTATTTAAACTTCGAAAACCGGCGACTAGCTTTTTGAATACCTTCTAAAAATTCAGGAAAATTATGGAAACTTTTTCTTTCCCCAAGTTTGCATCAATAAATAAAATCCCAATCCTGTCTTCTTTTAACAGATATAAGTTTCGAATTGCGTTCGAGTATCGTTTCAACAGTATTTGTGATTTAACGCAGCATAACTAGGTTATAGTTGGTTGTTTGGGGGGTTTTATGGCGCAGGGGACATATTTGGTTAAGATGCGCCAAACACAAAATAGACAAACATTATCAAGTACAAAAGGTCGTGGAAGGGAAAAAGGAGGGATTGGTAAATAGAATAATGGGATGAAAGCAAAAAAGGGTTGCTGGTTACCTCTGAAGCGTGACACCTACGTTTACTAAAGACAGTAAATCCCATGGGGAAATAAAAGATCACTAGATTACCTCGGGTCCGTGAAACCTGTAAACTCCTAAAGAGGATATGCCCTTGAAGGCCAAACATGGCTAGGTTCTTCACAAAAGTATTTTCCAGAACAGAAAATAATCCATGTTGCGCGGACGATCATTCAAAATCATTGCGTTTCTAAGCAATCGCAATAAAAAAAGCGAGAAAGGTAAAATATTTTTTAAAAACCTCTCAAAAGAATCCGAATTATTTAATTTCCAAAACGTTCCATCCCAAACAACCGAATCAAGAAAAATGTTTAGCATCGCAAACCGATACGATTATACCCGCTCACAAATTCCTTCTGCCATTCCTCAAAAAGTATTAGCACGTAAGCAAATTTGCTCCCTATTTCCCCCGTGCGTGATTTAGCGTCTTTAATCTGCATTATTCTGGCATCTGGCATCACTCCGCTTATCGTCGGGACCGCGAACGTTCGGCCGTTCTAAATAGGATGTGATTTGGCAGACAATCTCTTCCTGTGCTCTCGACCCTCCTTTACTTTTCCAGATCGCTTCATTTAAAAACCCTTTTCTCTTTTAAACACGGCGAATAATGGCTCGCGCGAGAGAGGGTGTAAGGGGATTATAAATTTCCATTAGAGAGGGGGGAGTGGGAGAGGAGAGGGGGGGGCGTAATCGAGATGAATGGAGTGGGCCATTACTCAAACTCTATTTCATCCATGCCGCTGGCAACACGTCCCGAGTCGGGTTCAAGTTTCCCTTCTCATTGAAACCCAATAAAAACAACGCTCTCCAGTCATATAATGCATCTGCTATGTAAAGTCTTTCGGCGGATAGCGTTTATGCGGGCTATCTATCAGATTTTTCTCACTCCTCTTGAAGCACGTCGCTGCTTACGTAACAATGGATGGCCTTTTTTCGTTTGTGTATTAGATGGGTCCCTGCTTAGGCTGGAAAACCCAAAGGTTGTTTTCATGGTGCTATTTGTTTTAATATGCTGAAGTTAATGATGTAAGGCAAGGATGGAAATTCTTATTTTTGAATGTATCTAACTTCTTTATTTAGCTTCATTTTTTGTGGTGCCATGTGTTGAGAAGGAGGAAGGACCGTACCAGTAGTTTCTTTTAAAGGCAGGCCCTATTTGTATTAATATGTTGAAACACATAATGATGTGATGGCAGGTCAGGAAATTGTATTTTCGCATGCACCTAAATTATTACTTAATCATTTATAACGGAATTTAATCTCGTGATGCCACATGTTGATTTTCCGACGGACCTGATTTTGGCAATTTTAATCTAATTTCCTAAGCTGTTCAATTCGTCATCTGACCGTGTTCAAAATTACGTGGTGCTGTCCTCGGATCTTTCCCTTTGGGATTGATCCCGGACCGTCACCAATAGCCCATTGTGTTGCTCCAGTGTGACGTTAATTGAAATTACCCTCCCCTAAGCTGTTCAATACTGATGTAGGTACCCGTTTTGATGGGTGGTTGTATTGGGTTTTATGGCGAAATTGGAGGGATCGTCGGCACCGTGCCAGTAGTTTCTTTTAAAGGCAAGCCCTATTTGTATTAATATGTTGAGGCACATAATGATGTGATGGCAGGTCAGGAAATTGTATTTTCGCATGCACCTAAATTATTACTTAACCATTTATAACGGAATTTAATCTCGTGGTGCCACATGTTGATTTGCCGACGGACCTGATTTTGGCAATTTTAATCTAATTTCCTAAGCTGTTCAATTCGTCATCTGACCGTGGTTCAAAATTACGTGGTGTTGTCCTCGGATCTTTCCCTTTGGGATTGATCCCGGACCGTCACCAATAGCCCATTGTGTTGCTCCAGTGTGACGTTAATTGAAATTCCCCCCCCCCTAAGCTGTTCAATACTGATGTAGGTACCCGTTTTGATGGGTGGTTGTATTGGGTTTTATGGCGAAATTGGAGGGATCGTCGGCACCGTGCCAGTAGTTTCTTTTAAAGGCAAGCCCTATTTGTATTAATATGTTGAGGCACATAATGATGTGATGGCAGGTCAGGAAATTGTATTTTCGCATGCACCTAAATTATTACTTAACCATTTATAACGGAATTTAATCTCGTGGTGCCACATGTTGATTTGCCGACGGACCTGATTTTGGCAATTTTAATCTAATTTCCTAAGCTGTTCAATTCGTCATCTGACCGTGGTTCAAAATTACGTGGTGTTGTCCTCGGATCTTTCCCTTTGGGATTGATCCCGGACCGTCACCAATAGCCCATTGTGTTGCTCCAGTGTGACGTTAATTGAAATTCCCCCCCCCTAAGCTGTTCAATACTGATGTAGGTACCCGTTTTGATGGGTGGTTGTATTGGGTTTTATGGCGAAATTGGAGGGATCGTCGGCACCGTGCCAGTAGTTTCTTTTAAAGGCAAGCCCTATTTGTATTAATATGTTGAGGCACATAATGATGTGATGGCAGGTCAGGAAATTGTATTTTCGCATGCACCTAAATTATTACTTAACCATTTATAACGGAATTTAATCTCGTGGTGCCACATGTTGATTTGCCGACGGACCTGATTTTGGCAATTTTAATCTAATTTCCTAAGCTGTTCAATTCGTCATCTGACCGTGGTTCAAAATTACGTGGTGTTGTCCTCGGATCTTTCCCTTTGGGATTGATCCCGGACCGTCACCAATAGCCCATTGTGTTGCTCCAGTGTGACGTTAATTGAAATTCCCCCCCCCTAAGCTGTTCAATACTGATGTAGGTACCCGTTTTGATGGGTGGTTGTATTGGGTTTTATGGCGAAATTGGAGGGATCGTCGGCACCGTGCCAGTAGTTTCTTTTAAAGGCAAGCCCTATTTGTATTAATATGTTGAGGCACATAATGATGTGATGGCAGGTCAGGAAATTGTATTTTCGCATGCACCTAAATTATTACTTAACCATTTATAACGGAATTTAATCTCGTGGTGCCACATGTTGATTTGCCGACGGACCTGATTTTGGCAATTTTAATCTAATTTCCTAAGCTGTTCAATTCGTCATCTGACCGTGGTTCAAAATTACGTGGTGTTGTCCTCGGATCTTTCCCTTTGGGATTGATCCCGGACCGTCACCAATAGCCCATTGTGTTGCTCCAGTGTGACGTTAATTGAAATTCCCCCCCCTAAGCTGTTCAATACTGATGTAGGTACCCGTTTTGATGGGTGGTTGTATTGGGTTTTATGGCGAAATTGGAGGGATCGTCGGCACCGTGCCAGTAGTTTCTTTTAAAGGCAAGCCCTATTTGTATTAATATGTTGAGGCACATAATGATGTGATGGCAGGTCAGGAAATTGTATTTTCGCATGCACCTAAATTATTACTTAACCATTTATAACGGAATTTAATCTCGTGGTGCCACATGTTGATTTGCCGACGGACCTGATTTTGGCAATTTTAATCTAATTTCCTAAGCTGTTCAATTCGTCATCTGACCGTGGTTCAAAATTACGTGGTGTTGTCCTCGGATCTTTCCCTTTGGGATTGATCCCGGACCGTCACCAATAGCCCATTGTGTTGCTCCAGTGTGACGTTAATTGAAATTCCCCCCCCCCCTAAGCTGTTCAATACTGATGTAGGTACCCGTTTTGATGGGTGGTTGTATTGGGTTTTATGGCGAAATTGGAGGGATCGTCGGCACCGTGCCAGTAGTTTCTTTTAAAGGCAAGCCCTATTTGTATTAATATGTTGAGGCACATAATGATGTGATGGCAGGTCAGGAAATTGTATTTTCGCATGCACCTAAATTATTACTTAACCATTTATAACGGAATTTAATCTCGTGGTGCCACATGTTGATTTGCCGACGGACCTGATTTTGGCAATTTTAATCTAATTTCCTAAGCTGTTCAATACTGATGTAGGTACCCGTTTTGATGGGTGATTGTATTGGGTTTTATGGCGAAATTCGAGGGATCGTCAGCACCGTGCCAGTAGCTCCTTTAAAGGCAAGCCCTATTTGTATTAATATGTTGAGGCACATAATGATGTGATGACAGGTCAGGAAATTGTATTTTCGCATGCACCTAAATTATTACTTAACCATTTATAACGGAATTTAATCTCGTGGTGCCACATGTTGATTTGCCGACGGACCTGATCTTGGCAATTTTAATCTAATTTCCTAAGCTGTTCAATACTGATGTAGGTACCCGTTTTGATGGGTGGTTGTATTGGGTTTTATGGCGAGAGGGTCATATTTGGCAATACTGTGCCAGACACAAGACAATATTAAGTAATGAACATACACACACTACTGAAGAGAAAAATACACCCAGAGAGGGGTCGAACCTGACAGGAATCGTAACCACACTGCCAATAACTCGCAGGTTGCTAGCGCAGTTGGCACAATACCCACTGAGACACGGCGGCACCAGTACCGGCTTTGAATCGTAGCCTAGATTGATACCTACTTGTAATATAAAATCATATTTTAATACAACACAGTCTTTTCTAATGCGTCAAACATCGAAAGCGACCAGTGCCTATGCGGGGAGATCGGCACCCCCGACCACTGTGTCTTTGGATGCCCGTTAACGTGTAGTTATCACGTAGGGGCACCCATCCAAACAAATTATGGAGCCTGGGCCACGAATACGGCAAAAAACAACACAGTGCTATATAAAATTAAGAAAATGCAATTTCTCACGGAAAATATTGACATTATTAAAGGGTAGTAAAGCACATAAACTAATGAGCCAGTGCATGTAACCCAATAGGGGCGAACAATCCATGAGTGATAGAAGTAAATGTGAACAATGCAGACACCGCATATAAGATTGTGCTAAGGAAAAATTGTAAATTATTGTGTTACTTACTGGTTTATCTTGTAAATATTTTTGTACAAATTAATCTAAAATTGAAATTTATGCAATTATGCTTTAAGGAATGAAGCCGAGACGTCTGTCCACGGTAGTGACTTCGGTCACAGCCGTGACTGTCGCCTCCCAATAGGTGAATTCAGACTATTTTCCCGTAGGTGACCTAGACGCCACTTAAACCTGACTCCTGTTGGGAGGTAAGTGGTCACCTGCGGTGCCCATGCTCAAGCGTCAAACATTTAAATGAGTTTTTCTAGAAACAACGATTTTGTTGACGGGTAATTTTGAGATGGTAACTATATTTATAGCAGCTCAATTGAAGGTAGGTAGATGAACGTATGTCGCACTGAAGCAACACAACGACCTATTCAATTAAAATAATTATTTTACTGATGAACCTATATGGTCTACAAAAACGGACTTGCATTACAGGATGCATATGGAACGCAACAGTGATTTGCGTTCGTAACAGTGATTTGCGAGTACCAGCAATTAACGAAATGACATGCGTAGGTGTACTTGCTTATAAGCGCATAATAGGAGTTTACGCTAAGGCATACATTTCTAACTATACGTACTGCATTCCGAGTTGCGTTAAACTACCCAATTGGAAAATAAATTTGTTAATTGTGACTTATATGACTAATTTCAGAGTTGAGCAACATTGCTCAATCTTACAAAGCTGAATTTGTAACCAATTCACTGTTTTTAGAACTCACATAACGTATGTTTAAATTCATTAACTTATGTTATTTTAAATTCATTTAAGTTTAATTTTATGTCAACATTTTTGTTACCAATATTTGATAAATTAACTTGAAAATAAACAAGTTTTTTTTCACAAGTTCAATCGGTTATTAAAACTTCTTCATTTAGTTTGCAAAGGTAAAATATAATCTATTTATAAAAGACTGGAATACAGATGCATATTTTAGTATTCTGTGAACTTAAATATTTATCCAAGGAAACAAGATGTATGAAGCGAGACGAGTTAGCCACTGAAGTACACCGATACTAAATGTTTAAGAATTGCTGTCCGAGGCTTATCAGAGGATTACAATAGACTTGGAATATAGGTAAATGTGTGTACTCAGTACTCACGTCTACTATGACACCTTGAAGAGGGAAGAACTGTCCGGGAGGTTTGTCTCTAGGAACAAACCTGAAGAATTCTACGTCATCTCGGTACCATTTTATTGAATATAGTGTGTCACCTTCTAGATCATAACCACACGATAGTTTTATAGTGTCGCCTACAATCACTCTTGTGGGAACATGTAACGATACCAGCCGTAGACACCAGATACCTGAAAACAAAAAGACCGTTTTAGTTGCATGTCCTGTGAAACATGAAATACGAAACAACAGTTATAGAACATAGAGATAGGTAAGACAGATAAATTACAAAATAAACTTGTTTTGCGTAAGATTTGTTTTCTGATTCCTTGGTAATATAGTTCAGGAAGCATCATGTTAAATTATTTTACAAACTAATAAATTAGTGTAAGAAAAATATAAGTGTAGAATGTATGCCAAAAAATAATTTAGATAACAATTTCATACATTTGGGATGACAATTCGGAATTTGTTCAATTTTGCAGTCTCAACTCATTCCCAAGTTTTTCATTTTTGTTTAAAGTAATATGTAACATCTAATAAATATTTGAATTAAAACTGTTATTCAGATAAACCACATTATACAGGGTGAGTCTAAATTGTTTTTACAAAATAAGAGGGGTGATAGTACCCATCCAGACGATGGGTACTATCACCCCTTCGAATAATTACCATGGGACATAGGGTCGCATTCCACTCTGAGAGGCAGAAAAGAGTCAAATTAGAATTTCAACATGAACTTACAACAGTGTTGGAAAAGCGAATGAACGATACCAAAAGTTGCACAATCTGATTTATTAATCAGAGAAAAACTCACAGCAAGTGCTCAAAGTGGCGGCCACGCGTGTCGTTGCACAATTCATACCGGCGAAGGAATGACTGGCTCTCGAAGATTCCTGGTGTTGTGTTCATTTTGTCTGCGGCAACACCGATTCTCGCTACGAGATCTTCAGTCGAGTCCACAGGCGTCTGGTACGTCAGGTACTACCGACCAGGCCATCTTGCTTAGGAGATATGCTACATAGGCAGGTACAAAACGACGTCATAGGCGATGACTTGTTCATGCTCGACGCGTTTCGACTTTACTCTTTTCTGCCTCTCAGAGTGGAAAGCGACCCTTTGTTCCATGGTAATTATTGCTCGTCTGGATTGGTACTATCATCCCTCTTATTTTGTAAAAACAATTTAGACTCACCCTGTATATAAGAAACATCTGGGGTAGTGAAATTGCTTTATGTTTATTTAAAATACGTATAATGCTTATAAGTTTAAAATATGGAATCTTTCTTGTAAAAATGATCAGTTAAAATTACACTTATTTTTTCGTGAATTTCCAAACATTCTTACGATAACAATTGGAAAATAAACATAGGTAACATATTGGTAAGCATTGGAACTTGCTCTGGTGAGTCCTCCTTCCGGTTTATTCTAAAGAATGAAAATTTCTCCAGAAGTATTCTCTTTCTGTTAAACTTCAGAGTCCTCGAGATTTCCGTATAGTGAATGTTGCTTTTATCCAACCACACAATGACATATAAATGACCACATGTATTGATTCAAAAATTGTAGGTAGAATTTTTATTAATGTCACATTGAAACAAGACAACGGGCCGTTGGCAACGGTCTGGGATCAAATCCGAAAGGAAAGATCCAAGGACTAAACCACGTGATTTTGAACCACGGTCAGATGACGTGGTCACACTTGAGCTGGCACCTTACTCTCCAAACGTCCAACGCCAACGGGAGGACATTTGAGGCTACGACGGATTGAACTTTGTACTCGACTGTCTTAGATTGGATTCAAACTTCCAACCCTCAGCTTGCTATATAATCCGTTTCTCTTCCAACCGTGCTTCCGCTTTGTAAGGATGACGATGCACTTGCATATCTTGGACACCAGCAGATGCTTATAAATTCTAATCACAAAAAACAATGCTGCCCAGGGGTGTGATGGCAAACTAAAGGCATACAGAGGTAAGAGCATTAATTATGATACTTTTATCCATGCAGTGTATAATACATACACTGCATGGATAAAAGTATTTGCAGAAAATCATGTTGTTTTTCCTGGTTAGGACCCGGCCCATTGCTTTATGTATCTGGTACTATGAACGTGTACCTCGACATTCTGGATAATTCGGCCCTGCCTATACTATGGCAATACTACGGCGATGATGGTTGTTTCTTCCAACAGGATCGAGCTCCATGTCATACTGCGAAACGTGTGCTGGACTGGTTTCCTGAAAATGAGGAATTTGCTTGACTGGCCAACACAGAACCCTGATCTCAATCCGATCTAGCACTTGTGGGACGAACTGGAGCGATGGGTATGACACCACCACGCCCATCTTCACAACAATCTCTTCTCACAGCCTTGCAAGAGGCATGGAGAGCTATTCCTGACCAGACATATAGAGAACTTGTGGAAAGTATGCCTCGACGTGTTGCAGCTGTAATACAAACAAAAGAATGGCCTACCCGTTACTAAATAGAATAATAAAGCACTTTTTCTGAAAAACATGCATTGTCCAAATACTTTTGTCCATATAGTGTAGACAGTGAGTGTTATGAGACAATCCAATCATTTTTGTCTTCGTAATGTATTAATCTATATCTGCATTCATATTCCTTTGATCTCTAAAATTATAGCAGTTGAACCTTGATTGTCCCATGTAATGTTGACCAAGGCACTTCGGATGTAGTAACACAAGGGAGCCTACACGATATACGGAAAAACATTTTGAGTACATACTGAACAAATTACTACAACTGTTCTTGAAATATTCATAAAACTAGGGAAAAGACTTATTTATACTAGTATTTGTTTCACAGTCCATATTTATTGCGATAAATTTACAGTATAGCGTAGCGAATTACGAACCTTTTAAAATATTTTGAAAAATCCTAGATGGTCTTCTGTTTCGCAGCATTTTCCTCCCCTTTGAACTAAGTGTGCACATTCGTGATCGAAAGCTTTATTTAACCCACCTGGTGGTTATTGTTGACGAGATATCTCGTCATTAGAAAAACCATTAGATCTTGATAGACGAGGTGCCTCGTCAGAAGAAAACTGACCAGATCTTGATCTCGTCATCATAAAACAATCAACAATATCCTGATGATGATACATTCTCGTCATTAGAAAAATTGGTCACATCATGATGGACGAGATATCTCGTCGAAACCACTTGGAGAAATAAAGCTTAAAAAATCTCTGTATCAAATTTGGCTGGGATAACACTACATACGGTTAATCGGAACTCTGATAATCAAGGATATACTGTTCATGCAACTGATATGAATTGAGGTAGGAACAGTCAGGTAGATAGTTAAATTTAACATTTCACTGAAGCAACAAAATGGGCTATTGGTGACGGTACGGGATCAATACTGAAGAGAGCAATCAGAGGACGCCTTTTGGAACCTGATTACTAGGTCAACACCTGATCTGACATCCCACTCTGCAAACTTTCACGCCAACGTGAGGAAATTTTTGGCCACGACAGATTTAACGTACAACAGCCCACGCGTACACAAAGGTCTTTGGTTGGATCGAGTTTCGAACTCTCAACCCTCCGTTAGCTAATCTGCGATCATTCCTCTTCACTTTGAACCAGATCACGAGGTCAACATCTCAGCCGTCACCCCACTCCAAGCTCTCACAGCACGCCAACGTGAAGACATTTGATTCCAAGACATTTAATGCGCACCATCTCCAACGTACACGACGCTTTGTTTGGATCGAGTTTTGAACTCGCAACCCTCCGTTTGCTAATCTGCGACTCTTCCAACAGCGGCCCCGGCAGTCAGAATAAACTCGTTTGATTAAAGAGTTACAGTCTGCGTGCAGCAATGTGTCCAAGAACCCTTACCTGCCATAACGATACCGCTGAAAACGTTTTCATTCTTAATAAACTCATCCTCTCCCCTTGCTCATTTCGCACGAAGAGAAAAGCAAAACCGAATGCAGACATCTCTCGTGCGGTAGGGGTGGAGTAATTATGTACACACGTCATTTTTTTGCCCCCTCCACCGCCGCAACAATCGCATACGTGATCGGCCACTGCTTATTTTATATCTATCGGGCGCTTCCGTTTTAAATTGCAAATTTGTGTGTTCTGCGGCGGATGAATCGGATTAGCTGGGGCGCGCGGAATCGCAAAACATCTCTAATTGGGAATCAAAGAGCGGAGGGCGTAATGAAAGAAGGGGGCGCAAAAAATTCAATTATCTCCTCGGCCGCTGAGTTGGTAATTGAATGATTTGAAATCGCGGGGCCTAATGAGATGGAAATGAAGTTGGCGCAAAAAGCCCCGTCTCGTTAGCGGGCGCTTTCCGCGGGCGCCCCGGTAACCGAGTTACGGGGGCAGAGAGACGAGATGGCTCGTTAGTCGGGCGATTATGCAAATTGCACGCGCCGATTGAACGGCATTTATCGCCGCCGCTGCGCCCGGTGACAAAAGGTGCCTCCGCGTAACTCATTACATCGCGATCCGGCCCTGACACCCGCATTATCTCGTTATTTCATTTGTTGACGCCGAATGCGGTTCGGGTGCCGGATAATGCCATTCACCGGCCATGGGAACGGCTCGAGCTTGCGCAATGCTTCTCGATAACCATGCGCGATAATCCGTTGCTTGCCAGTGTTTGGCTGCCTGGTTGTGCAATGGTGTAACACTCCAAGTGGTTTCGACGAGATATCTCGTCCATCAAGATCCGACTCATTTTGCCAATAACGAAACATCTCGTCATAAAGATATTGCAGATTTTTGGACGATTACGAGATAAAGATCTTTTAAATTTTCTACTAATTGGCGAGATATTTCGTTCAAGATCTGGTCAGTTTTGCTAATGACCAACGCACCTCTTCGAGACAATCATCATAACGATCTGACACAATCCATTGCTGAAATCAATGACCCGGTTTTGCAATGGTTTAATATAACGGTTTGAGACAATCTTTGGTGAAACCAATTAACCAGTTTTGCAATGGTTTAATATAAGGTTTGAGACAATCTTTGGAGAAACCAATTAACCAGTTTTGCAATGGCTTAATATAACGGTTTGAGACAATCTTTGGTTAAACCAATGACCCAGTTGTGCAATGGTTTAATATAAGGTTTGAGGCAATCCTTTGGTGAAACCAATGATTGTTAAGTTGATGTTGATGTTGATTGTTAACCAATGATTAACCAGTTGTGCAATGGTTCATATAACGGTTGACTATCCATTGGTGAAACCAATGACCCAGTTGTACAATGGTGATTGTTTTTCGAGAACCATTTGTGATAGCCCGTTGCAGATATCAATAACACACGTTGCTTAATGGGATTTGGATCCTCTTCTTATCTGAATTGGCCTTGTGCTGGAGAAGAGGAATTTTGCTCAATAGTATCTTCTATAATCTGTTATATGGTGATACTGAAAGGTTAGCAACCAGTTTGGTGCAATGGTCAATGGCTTAATATAAATGTCTAGGACAATCCATTGGTGAAACTAATGACCCAATTGTGAAATGGCGGATGTCCCATTTGTAATAACCCATTGGAGATACCAATGACACAGGTTGCGTAATGGGATCGTGTTCCCCTCCTAATCTGTAATGGTATTCTTGTGCTAGAGCAGAGTTTAATGCTTATCGGTAACCATCTGCAATAATTTATTGCTTGGCAGTGGAAAAAGGTGGGTAACCAGGTTGGCACATAAGTCATGTGTTTATGAGACCCATTCTTGATAACTCATTGGAGATACCAATGACACTGTTCGCATAATTCGATCGGGATCTGTAATGGCCTGTTGAAGATGAGCTGTTTTCCTTTTAAATAAGGTTTCACCATAGGGATTATGGTTTAAGGTATTCATTTGTGATATTCCATTGGTGACACCAAAAGACCCAAGTTGCAGAGGTGAATGTTTTCGATAATCATCTCTGAAAATCCATTTATGACACTAATGACCACGGTTTGGTAAATGAGAATGGTTTGAGATCAAACCACTTGACGTTATGTGGTTACACCAGTGGCCCTGGAACTATCTTGTTATTTTATTTGTTGACCCCGAATGAGGGGACGCCACTGTCGGAATCGGCCACCACTGAGCAATGCATTTGTATTTTTGGATAATGCGTCACACATTTACTGGCTATGAGGTTTTTAAGAGACAGGCTGCTCAATAGAAAATGGTAATCAATCTACTAAAATAATCCATTTGTCACAGCATTGGTGTACATTAGCATTGGCGATACGATTTGGAGTAATCCATTGGTCACAGAAATGATGCACATTGGCATTGTCTGTGTGACTAGGAATGAACCAAGATCAATGAACCAAGTTGTGCAATGATCAATAGTTTTCTGTACTTATCTGATACAATCCATTGATTACACAACGAACCAGGTTACGCGATGATCAGTGGTTTTCTATAATGATCTGGAATAATCCAATTAACCAGGTCGCAAAATGAGGAATGGTTTACGATAACCTTATATGACACCCATTGACGCAGATTGTATAATGGTGAATGGTTTTAGATAAATATCGCTGATAAGCTATTGATAACTGCAGATCGACATCGTCTCGTTGATACATATTGACGCTGAATGATGAAGCGACTACAGAAACGATTCTCAGATTGCTCATCGCTCTAACTATTGGTAAAGCTGGTCAATTCTCGGTGTGGGAATGTCCATGATTCGGAATCCTATTCTCGCATTGTATCAATCTAATGTGTCCTTGTGTAACAAAACAAAACGAAACGAGAGCAGAAAACCAAGTTGTAAAAATGCAGACGAAAATAAATACATTTAATGCTTTAACCACTACACTAAAATTCATTTACAATTAGCAGAAATAGGCGAACTGAAAATATATTCTTTTAATAGGAAGGATACTTACTACCTTGGCAAATATTGAAGTCCGCTAAATGAAAACTTTTAGTTTGATTAGGCGAATATCTGTTGTACTGTTAAAGTGCACTTTAAGTTCCTCAGAATAAATAAAAAAAATTGAAACTTTGACTACACTTTATTTCACAGAAAAGTAGATTTATTCGAACATTATAGCATAAAAGGTATTAGAAAAGTAAACTATTTTGTGATATTAATTTAGCTTTCATATCTAAAGTAACGGCTGTCATGTGCAAAGAATTAAAGATTGGGGTTGGTGTGTCACTCTACAGCCTTCTTTTGCTACACGATGGCTCAAGCTGGAACCTACGGCTCAAATAGGATTTCGAACAAATTCGAAAATTCATACCAAGACCAGGATATGAGCTGTCTGCAAAAATAAAAGGTTTTAAAAATGAAAGATGTATGTAACTGAATTTACGTAGCACTGGAGCAACAAAATGGGGTATTGGCGACGGTGCGGGATTGATCCCGATGAGAAAGATCCGAGGACACCACGTAATTTTTAACAACGGTCAGATGACGAGTTAACACCTGATCTGGTTATCTCACTTTCTAAACTTTCACATCACGACAACGTGAAGACATTTGGGGCCATTACAGATTTAAGGTGCACCAGCAGCCACGTTCATGACGGTCTTTGGTTAGATCGAGCTTCGAACTCACAATCCTCCGGTTGCTAATCCGCAACTCTAACTGGGCTACCCTAAAAGTAAAGGAGACAGACTAAGTTCTATAATATGGCTGCAAATGCAAGACATGTATTTTGTTTTACATACGTGTAACTATTCTAGTTAGGCATGACGGGTGATTCGAAATAGCACCAAGACAATACCCGAAAAACTCAGTCTGGTGTATGACTTGCCTCTGCAATTTCGCCTAAGCCTCCAATGGAACTACAAAGCACAAGCGACAATGACAGATCGCAGACAAGGGGTGATTTCCCTAGACAACTCCAGTACCTTTTGAAATCACGGAGACGGGTTTTTTATATGGAAATCTACAAATACAACAACGCTATTACGTCACAAGTCGGAGAACAATATGTGCTATGAATTCGGCTCCTTTTTTGTGTTCAGTAATCCATGTTTTCGAGATGCATAACAATACTCGGAAGCACCACTACGTCTATATCAGACACTTGAGTAGATAAACCAATCTTCTCGCACTAGTGTTTGCATTGTGAGTGCGAATGCATTCCGTGTCCCAAATAGAGAGTGAGCAATGTCTTGTTCCCCAGCAGGTTGATGGACGAGGAATTTAATTGTGTTGTTAATGGTTGAATCTCGGGCAATTTTTCATCGAACGTCACCTCCAGTCGTAAGGGAAAGAATGGACAAGAACATTTTACGTTCGAAAAGGTGATGGATGGTGGTTAGGGAGCTTAAATCTTTAGTTTATGAGCTCTTGCTTACGGATTTAAACGGCTTCCGTGAAAAAAATACCGAGCGTCATGAAAATAGAGTTTATCAGCAAGGAAAGGAAAATAATTTTTCATTTACTTTTATGGATCGTAAACTTTATAATATAATGTTGGTATGGGATGCGTTCTATTTTAGTTAAGGTTATCTTAGATATTAACAGCTGTGATTTTAAGGAAAACACTGAATTTAATTTTTTGATATTGCTTCTGGTGTTTAATAAATTTGTGTGTTATAGTTTCTGGAAAATGCCCTAAAGTGACAGCCATTTTTAATTCTCAGGTTAACAAAGTTGGATTGCCGTATCAACCCTCAAAGTGGTTTCGACGAGATATCTCGTCCATAAAAGTCTGACTAATTTGCTAATGATGAGATATCTAGTCATCAAGATATTGCCAATTTTTTATGGTGTGGAAATAAAGATATGGTCAGTTTTATTCTAATTACGAGATATCTCGTCCAAGAATTGGTTAATTTTTTATGCCGAGATACCTCGCCGAGACAACCATCAAGAGTTCAGAGTGTTACAATCTCAAAAGACTTTCATTGAAGCGCAAGTGTATTTTTAGAGTAATTAGAATTTGAATTACACTATAAATAATGTTTCCGTTTTTGAGAGTATTAATGGATGATTGCAAACTATTTCGCAAGTTTGTACTCAATAAAAAATGTGTGAAATTTCTTTAATATTAAGTTCAAAGCTTAATACTAAGCAGATTTTTTAAGCTTAATATTAAAGGCATTTCATAACTTTATTTATTTTAAACTTTTAATTGCGCAGAACTGTATTTAACGATATTCCTAAAAAGAGAAAAAAAGAAAAATATCTTTTTTATACATTATACCACAAATATATTTTTAATAATTTTAATTATTAAATTAAAGCAATCAAAATGCATTTAACCTTACATATGTTCTCAAATAAATGGCCTAAATGTAAAGAAAAATTACACCAAATGTTTAACATTTGCTTATATTTATCTTCACAATAAAATTTCTCTTTTTACTTCTCTATTTTGTCATTATTTTTTATCATTTTTTACCATTCTTTATTGTAATCATGTTTGTTATCAATTTTTCTCATTAAATTTCTTAGTTCTTTATACTTCAAAAATTTAATGATGGAATATACGGAAGAAAAGCGTTCAAAGCTTTGATTAACCTTACATTCATTATCGCAGTCTTACAAAACTTATTCAAATTAAAAACATTTTACATCCGAAAATCAAAACAGATTAATCAAAATACCTAAGTTTTAAGAACAAAAAGTTTACGTTTTGCTTCTTAAATCTGCTACCCTTGAATCATATTTCAATTTGCAGCTTTATGACCTTTAAGACAGAAGCCATAAAGGCCAGCACCAGTATTATCTTCAAAACTCAATCTATGTGCGTGAGGACATTTGATTATTCTCGAGATATTTTCACTTGATCACCACTTCTGTTCCCATAGAGCACGATGCTACTCCGTTTTACTCTCACTATATTATTTGACTGAGAAGCTTATCGTGGTCCAGATACAGTCATGGAAAGGAATATTCGTAGAAAGGACTGCGGGCAATAAATCTGTGTAACACCTTCAACAAGAAGGTGAACAAAGCGCTATCCGTTTTATTCCCATGGCCAGTTGTGGACAGTAATAAACATTGATACGATTTGCCTGAGGCTCGTAAGTGGCAGACCACTGCATCCAGGCAATCACAATAAAAGCTTTTAAGTGGCATAATAAAAGAGCAGCCACTTCGCCTTTCCTTGAAGATAGCATTGGTAATAAGGAGCATATTTTCCTTCACTCGTATCGCCGTCCGTCAGTATTTCAGGCGTCCACTCCTCATGCATATGGTTCAGCAAAGCAACAAAAGGAGTGACTGATTTACCAGCCATAGCAATGGTTGCTGGAGTCGAAACAGTTAATGACACAAGACTCCTCATGCATATGGTTCAGTAAATCAGCAAAAGGAGTGACTGATTTACCAGCCATAGCAATGGTTGATGTAGTCGAAACAGTTAATGATAGAAGAAATAAAACAATGGGATTTCTTAAGTCATGGAAAAT
Organism: Meta bourneti; assembly: GCA_933210815.1. Classification (NCBI taxonomy): domain Eukaryota; kingdom Metazoa; phylum Arthropoda; class Arachnida; order Araneae; family Tetragnathidae; genus Meta; species Meta bourneti. The sequence goes on from OW119926.1 coordinate 4,338,559, forward strand.
GTGGTAAAAAACCTAATTCCGTAAGGGCCATTAAGTAACCAATAAATAAAAATAATGTAAATAAAAAATGTTTCATTTAAAAGTTATTCCAAAACAAAAAGATGCCCTTACATAACAAACACCCTGTACTAAACTTCATAACATAGTTTACTTTGTTCTAATATAGGCCACGTAATTATTGAATCTGAAAATGATAAAATGATAGAACGTTGATATATAATTAACAACCTAACGTTAAAAAATGGGCATTATGAAGTAAAAAAGAAATATACCAATCAAGCAATGATTGGTTTAGCTTGGTTGGTTGGGACAGATAACGTGAAGTAATGGACATACACAAAGAAATACACCAAGGCAGGAATCGAACCTGCTCCGTCTACAATTCAGATTGCTAGCGAAGTGGGCAAGTATGGGTGAGTGAGCCGACACGGCCTAAGCCATACGGCTAATTTATGGGTTGCGACAGCAGCCCTGCCCAGCACAAGCGAAACTCGCCTTTGTTTCAAATAATTATTTTACATATCTATATTTTACATATCTACAGATTGAGAGCCATAATGTTAAGCGTTATTACAAGTTTCCATTTTTTCCTTTTGAGTCTTTGTTGCATCAGATTATCTCCGCAATGCCCGCTCCGGACCCAACAGATCAATAGCACATTCGAGCCCGCACCCCTGAACAACAAGCCACAGCTGGAGTTGAACACACATCCGAGACCGCACTCCGGAATCGAACACCCAGTCCACGGGACCTAACAGATCAATAGCACATCCAAGCCCGCACCTCGGAATGACAAGTCGCGTCCGGAATCGAACACACATCCAAAACCATACTTCGGAGACGAACACTCAGTCCACCTGATCCAACAGATCAAGGGGGCCGCGGTGGCCCGGTTGGAAGAGTAACGGACTAGCAACCGAAGGGTTGCGAGTTCGAATCCAGCCAAACACCGTCGTGTACAAAGGGGGCTGGTGCACGTTAATTCTGTCGTGGCCTGAAATGTCCTCACGTTGGTGTGGTGTGGAAATTTGGAGAGTGGGGTGCCAGCTCAGGTGTTGCCTCGTCATCTGACCGTGGTTCAAAATTACGTGGTATTGTCCTCGGATCTTTCCGGGCCGCGGTGGCCCGGTTGGAAGAGTAACGGACTAGCAACCGAAGGGTTGCGAGTTCGAATCCAGCCAAACACCGTCGTGTACAAAGGGGGCTGGTACACGTTAAATCTGTCGTGGCCTCAAATGTCCTCACGTTGGCGTGGTGTGGAAGTTTGGAGAGTGGGGTGCCAGCTCAGGTGTTGCCTCGTCATCTGACCGCGGTTCAAAATTACGTGGTGTTGTCCTCGGACTTTCCCTCTGGGATTGATCCCGGACCGTCACCAATAGCCCGTTGTGTTGCTCCAGTGTGACGTTAATTGAAAATACCAAATACCAAATACCGGATCTTTCCCTTTGGGATTGATCCCGGACCGTCACCAATAGCCCATTGTGTTGCTCCAGTGTGACGTTAATTGAAGTACCCCCCCCCCCAAAAAAAAAAATCGCACCTCGAAAGGCCAAATTATAGCTGGAGTTGAACACACATCCGAACCCGCACTCCGGAATCGAACACTCAGTCCACGGGATCCAAAAGATCGAGAGCACCTCCGAACCCGCACCTCGGAAGGGCAAGTTGTAGCTGGGATCGAACACATATCCGAACCCGCACCCCGGAATCGAACACACAGTCCAAACAGACCAAGAGCACATCCGCAGTGGGCATAGCGCAGCATATCCGCATAGCGCAGTGGGCAAATCAAAACCAACCAGATCTTTATGAGGGGGGGGGAATTTCAATTAACGTCACACTGGAGCAACACAATGGGCTATTGGTGACGGTCCGGGATCAATCCCAAAGGGAAAGATCCGAGGACAACACCACGTAATTTTGAACCACGGTCAGATCTTTATGAACGAGATATCTCGTGATTAGAAAACTGACCTGATCTTGATCTCGTCATCATCAAAAACGGCAATATCTTTCATCATTCGGAATTCTATCATTATTGATGACGAGATATCTCGTCATAAGCAAAATTGGTTAGATCTTGATGGGCGAGATATTTCGTCATAAGCAAAATTGGTTAGATCTTGATGGACGAGATATCTCGTCGAAACCACTTGGAGGGCTAAAAATTCATTTCAGTTACACATGGCAATTAAAATTTACCGCATTAATTTTGTGTTCACCATAAGTTTCCAAAACTGTTTTTCAACGTTCAAAATTAAATCTTTCGGTTAAACATTCTTTACTAATAGATAAAATTGACGAATGTAATTATTGAGACAGCTGTATGGAATATTCACTATTTCTGCCAGAGCTTACGAGAGTCAACGAGAAAGAATAATACTGAGATCCAAAAGTAGATTCACTCAAATAAAATGTAATCTAATGAAAGTACACAAAATTAAATAAAAGCATACTTCATCTTTCTATACACCAGACATTCAAGAAAAGCAAGTTTAGTGATCTATAAAATCCGGTTTTGAAATATTTCTCTGATCCTAAATTAAGCTTCATTCAAACGAGGTGTTTCGATTCTGAAGATTTCTTGAAACATTCTGTTGACACAACTTAAGCCTAACCTGAATGTGTTGACTAGGCAAATATTGAAGAGTGGTTCTGGAGGCAAACTACTAAGTAAGTTTGAATAGGAAATTCGTGCTCCAGAAAGGAAATAGCCCTAAAAGTCTAATCAGAGAGTTAATTGGATCAAATTCTCGAAGGTAAATGGTTGCCAGATCCCCCTTAAGATCTAGAGTCATGTTTCTTATTTAACTTGCAGATTCACACTTGAGGGACTCAATTGATCCCGGACTGTTGCCAATACCCTGTTGTGCTGCTTCAGTGCGACGTTAATTCAGTTATCTACCTACACATACTTGAGGGATACATACTCATTCCTGTAAATTGACGATAATTAATTATCAGCACATAATTAGTCAGAACGTGTCAGAATTGCATTTAGATTGATAGGCATTTTAGGTATTTTAATTGACTCCGCACTGGAGCAAAACAACGGGTTATTGACGACGGTCCGAGATCTAACCCCAAGGGAAAGATCCGAGGACAGCACCACGTAATTTTTAATCACGGTCAGGTGACGAGAACAATACCTGAGTTGGCACCATACTCTCCAAACATCCACACCACGCCAACGTGAAGACATTTGAGACTGATTTAACGTGCACCAGCCCCTTTGTATACGACGATCTTTAGCTGGACTACAACTCTCAACTCTCCTGTTGCTAATCCGTTACTCCTCCAACCGGGCTACCGCGGCCCTGTATTTAGATTGGACTTTATTTAATATAAAAAGGAAATCCGAATACATTAAAAAACGTAGCTACATATCATAGAATATTTTTTTTGGTTTACTGTGAAAATTCACTCTTATTCTCTGTACGATATGCAGGGTGAGTCTAAATTGTTTTTACAAAATAAGAGGGGTGCTAGTACCCATCCAGACGAGCAATAATTACCATGGAGACCCTATGTTCTCAGAGTGGAAGGCGACCCTATGTTCATAGGGTCGCATTCCACTCTGAGAGACAGAAAAGAGTAAAGTCGAAACGCGTCGAGCATGAACAAGTCAGCGCCTCTGACGTCGTTTTGTACCTACCTACGTAGCATATCTCCTAAGCAAGATGGATCGGACGTGGCGGATCTGTGGCTTGGCCTCCTCGCTCACCGGACCTCAACCCACTGGACTTTTCCTTCTGGGGGCACATGAAATCTTTAGTATACCAGACGCCTGTGGACTCGGCTGAAGATATCGTAGCGATAATCGGTGTTGCCGCAGACAAAATGAACACAACACCAGGAATCTTCGAGAGCCAGTCATTCCTTCGCCGGTGTGAACTGTGCAACGACACACGTGGCCGCCACTTTGAGCACTCGCTGTGAGTTTTTCTCTGATCAATCAATCAGATTGTGCAACTTTTGGTATTCGCTTTCCCAACACTGTTGTAAGTTCATGTCGAAATTCTAATTTTGCTCTTTTCTGCTTCTCAGAGTGGAATGCGACCCTATTTCCCATGGTAATTATTACTTGTCTGGATGGGTACTATCACCCCTCTTATTTTGTAAAAACAATTTAGACTCACCCTGTATAATATCATGTGTGCTCTTTAAATTGCTAAAATGTCTTCGAATTTAATTGTTTTATTATTTGTCACTAAACTAGATTGATTTTTCCAGTCTATTCAGTGAGATAAGTATTCATAACATAATACTCGTAAAAATTATTTTACACGAGTCTTTTTTCAGTAAACGTGATCTGAAGTCACCCAGCATCTCAATTTGTCAGAAAGATCAATGATTCCAGCTCAATCTTTGATGTTTTCTTTGACGATTCAGTAGTTTTTAGGAATTGTTAGCTTTACCGTTTGTAAACAGATTTTAAGTGTTTATCTATAGTTGTATGTTTCGATCCGGTGTTTCTTGTATTATTTTTGTTCCAAACGCATTGACCTGGAAGAGATTGATTAAAAGAAGCAATTGCTACTCTAGAATATCATATTTACTCATGCTTTCCTCTTTGTTTACTTATGTCCTCATGATGGTGGACTTTTAGTTCCACCTAGCTAAAGACCATTTTTTACATGAAAGAAGAGGTTACTACTCTAGAATATCATATTTACTCATGTTTCCCTCTGTTTCCTTATGTCCTTATGATGGTGGAATTTTGGTTCCACATAGCTAAAGACCATTTTTTACATGAAAGAAGCGATTGCTACTCTAGAATATCATATTTACTTATGTTTTCTTCTTTGTTTACTTATGTCCTTATGGCGATTGCTACTCTAGAATATCATATTTACTCTTGTTTTCCTCTTTGTTTACTTATGTCCTTATGATGGTGGACTTTTGGTTCCACATAGCTAAAGACCATTTTTTACATGAAAGAAGCGATTGCTACTCCAGAATATCGTATTTACTCATGTTTTCCTCTCTTTGTTTACCTATATCCTTATGATGGTGGACTTTTGGTTCCACATAGCTAAAGACCATTTTTTACATGAAAGAAGCGATTGCTACTCTAGAATATCATATTTACTCATGTTTTCCTCTTTGTTTACTTATGTCCTTATGATGGTGGACTTTTGGTTCCACATAGCTAAAGACAGTTTTTACATGTTTTCATATCTTTATTAGTTACATTTTGAAGTTTTTAATTTTTACCAAGGACATCGTGTTCATGTAATGCAGTTTATGTTGCTGTATAAATGTACTATGTTCAGTTCGATTGTTTTTCTGTTGTATATTGCTGTTCTTTTCTAGCTGCCATCATTGGAGCACCAATACTTTTATCGACTAACCTCCAAATATGAGGGGAGAATATTACAACTAAATAGATAATATGTATACCGATATTTATTATTAAAAGCAGAACTCCCTCCCAATCCTAGTGTCGTGAGAGCCAGTTGGAAGAGTAACTGATTAGCAACCGGAGGGTTGCGAGTTTAAATCCAACCAAAGACCATCTGATACAAAGGGGGATGGAGCATTTTAAAACTGTCGTGGCCTCAAATGTCCTCACGTTGGCGAGGTGTGGAAGTTTGGAGAATGGGGTGCCAGTTCAGGTGTGACTACGTCATCTGATCGTCGTTCAAAATTACGTGTTGTCCTCGGTTCTTCCCCTTCGGGGTTGGGGCCGTCGTGGCTCGGTGGGTATGTTCTTTGCGCTAGCAACCTTCGAGTTGTAGGCGGCGGAGGTTCGATTCCTGCCTGTTGCATTCCTCCCTAGGTATATTTCTCGCTTCTGTGTCAGTAAAACTTTCATTGTGGGTGTGTATATTACTTGATATTGTATGTCTTGTGACAGCATGGAGAAATATGGCCCTTGCGCCATTAAACCCAACAAACCAAACCCCTTCGTTGGTTCATCTCGAACTGTATCTAATAGCCCGTTGTGTTGCTCCAGTGCGATGTCAATTAAATGCTTCCCAGTGCCTCGAGACACGTCTTCAATGGCTAGACAGTCCACTGTGGGACTTGACCTCTAGATAATTCCGTTCCATCTTGACATGTTATTGGCTCAGAAAAAATGGAAGTTACAAAATAAACAGGATTCAGAAACCAGACAAAATTTTAAAAAGCGGTCTAACCACTAACATCATCGCACCCTCGCATGTCTAGTGTCGTGAGACACTACACAAAAGCGGTTTACAACTTGTAAACGGATTAAGACACGCATATTTTGAAGGCACTTGAGTCTCCAATAATTGTCCAAAGTTGGTTCCACTTTAGGTAGGTCGGTATTTAATTAACATCACACTGGAGCAACACAACGGGATATTGGGATCAAACCCGAAGGGATCCGATAACACCACGTAATTTTGAACCACGGTCAGATGATGAGGTCACACGGAAACTGGCACCCCACTCTCCAAACTTCCACACCAAGCCAACAACTTTAATGGACATCTACGTACAAGAGGAGTTTATCTGACAAGAGAAAAGATTCCTAGGATAAGCAACGAAAGTAGTTAATTGACATCGTACTGGAGGGCAACACATAGGGTTTTGGCGACAGTCCGGTATCAACCCCGAAGGGAAAGATCGAGGACAACGCCACGTAATTTTGAATCACTGTCGGATGACGAGGCCAACACCTGAGCTGGCACCCCACTCTCCAAACTTTCACACCAATCCAACGTGAGGACATTTGATGCACCGACAGATTTAACGTGCACTAAATACCTTTGTACATGACGGTTGGATTCGTACTCGCAACCCTCTGGTTGCTGCACTCAACAGAGGCAGATGAAATTGAAACGCGTGTCAGCCATTTTCGTGATCACGTGCGGCTTATCCAAATAAAAATCCCATCGCACTTGACGTAAAAGGTGTCGATTGATATCCACTAAAGGGATTAGTCGCCGAAAATGCAATCAATGGACTGGCATGGAGCGGAAACTCATGAATATGGAGTGCAGGAAAAGGGGATCATTCATTTATCAGTTCTAATCGACAATTACTTCCTCTTCCAGCCTCGGATGTTTGTCGGCAGATAGCCGAATGAATTTCAAGTCCGTCTATGATTACCAGGAGGTGGTATCCTCGAAATTAAGCACCTCCTGTTACACAATGCCTGTTTTCTAAATAGACATCTGACTGGGAGAGCGAACATTGGAAATGAGTGTAATTGCATCGGGAAACTAATTTAAGGACTGTATTATTCTCTTTTGGGGAAATTGGACCCGGATTGATGGAATGGAAGTTTTAGAATAGGACTTTGTTGTTTTAGTTACATGCGCCCTTGTGTTTGTTTAATTACCTTAATTATATTCCGGGTGATTGATTTTGTTGCGACCTTTGAAAATGCATAGAAATCTGAAAGAGAAATTGTCTCCTCGTACTGAAAACTCTCTCCAGATTAAGACGCTAAAGTTTCCTATTTTAGGTATTGCATATTTGTTAACCCTCCTGGGATTGTGCCGACGAGGTATCTCATCGTTTGGCAAAACTGATCATATTTTGTCAGACGCGATATTTCTTTGTTAGAAAAAACTGACCTGATCTTACTCTCTTCAGGGAAAATTGACATCTTCATTCGGCATTCTTTCTGACGATATCTGGGAATTTGCAAAATTGTTCAGATCTTGATAGATGACATCTCGTCGAAACCGCTTGGAGGGTTAATTAACGAAGTAATTATAGTTCTATGCGATTTGCATTGCGAATATGTGGGAATGTATGTAGTGTGGTTAGGTTTGTCACTCCAAGGTTATTTTTATGCTGCACGAGAGCTAGTTAGACCGGCCCTTACGACTGAATCTCACAGTAGCCGGACATGCAGCAAAGTAGTTAGTACTCTGACTCTTGTGTCGATTGATTCCGGCTTAGCCCACTAAGGGGTTCACACGCGCTGGGCGTGTGGTCTTCTTTGCTGGAGCTTTGGGGGTTCCCGTTGGGCTGCTTGGCGCTGGGGATCAACTTTTACCAGCCTCCTCATACAAAAGAATCTAAACCATTTGGTGAGTCGGGGAGGCGAGTATCTGGAAGGGGTTCACACGCGTATATCATGTATGCAACTTGCAGCCTTACCTACACGATTTGGACCAGTTGGATTGGTGGATTACAGACTATCAACCCTCCTTGTGGTTATCTCCACTTCGAAAACCACCCTGTTGTGACCACCCTGTTGTGACCACCCTGTTGTGGCCAGCCTGTTGTGGCCACCCTGTTGTGGCCACCCTGTTGTGTCCAGCCTGTTGTGGCCACCCTGTTGTGTCCAGCCTGTTGTGTCCAGCCTGTTTGGCCACCCTGTCGTGGCCAGCCTGTCGTGGCCACCCTGTTGTGTCCAGCCTGTTGTGTCCAGCCTGTTTGGCCACCCTGTCGTGGCCAGCCTGTCGTGGCCATCCTGTCGTGACCACCCTGTCGTGGCCAGCCTGTTGTGGCCACCCTGTCGTGGCCACCCTGTCGTGGCCAGCCTGTCGTGGCCAGCCTGTCATGGCCAGCCTGTTGCAAATTGCCACCAGTTCTGAGTAAGGGGCAATTTCTTTTTCCTATTTGGATCTTCATTCCCTTGGAGTGAAAGGGAAGTTTTGTCTCTATAAGGTATCTTGTCAATCACAAAACTGGCCAGGAGGGCCCTTGGAGGGTTAAGGACATCCATGCCTGGCTTCTCATCGTCACGATATTTACAATAATATTGTTTGTAATTACTATAATATTGTGTGATAATTACTATAATATTGTTTGTGTATTCAATGAGTAAACACTCCATCTATTGGTGGAAAGAATCCTATTAAACATTCTGCTGGTCGTGACGATAAAAACTGGTTAGCAGTTGTGAGAAGGGAAAATTACAGGTTGCTGATGTGACATACACTCTATGGACAAAAGTATTTGGACACTGCAGAAAATCAGGTTGTTTTTCCTGGTTAGGACACGTCCCATTGCTTTATGTACCTGGTGCCATGAACGCTGACGTGTACCTCGACGTCCTGGATAATTCGGCCTTGCCTACACTATGGCAATACTACGGCGATGATGGTTGTTTCTTCCAACAGGATCGAGCTCCATGTCATACTGCGAAACGTCTGCTGGACTGGTTTCCTGAAAATGAGGTGAATTTGCTTGACTGGCAAACACAGAGCCACGATCTCAATCCGATCTAGCACTTGTGGGACGAACTGGAACGATGGGTACGACACCGCCACGCTCACCCATCTTCACAACAATCTGTTCTCACAATCTTACAAGAGGCATGGCGAGCTATTCCTGCGCAGACTTACAGAGAACTTGTGGAAGGTATGCCTTGACGTGTTGCAGCCGTAATACAAGCAAGAGCAGGGCCTACCCGTTACTAAATAGAATAATCGAGCACTTTTTCTGAAAAACATGCAGTGGCCAAATACTTTTGTCCATATAGTGTGTGTACCCCTCAGAGTGTTAAATCGAAATTCTCGAAATCAAGGCCAGAGTGCTGACCGCTTGGCTAACAGAACGGATTCTGAATTCCGACATAGGGTACATTTCACACAGAAGCTATATTTAAGTTGTTCATTTATATGCACACAATACTGAAGACACGAGTTTCATTTCACCGTGTACCATTCACGTACTGTCAATGCTACAATTCTGAAGTGAAAGTCGTGGCTTGTTGATGCAAGAGCACACGACTTTCCATACTTTTCTTTGTGCATAGAATAACTTGTTGATTTATTCTTGACTTTTTCTTTTGTCCATAGAATAACGTGTTGATTTATTCATGCACAATGTGCGCATGAATAAATCAAGACGCTATTGAATTTCATTCGCATAGCTAATACATCGTATATCAGGATACAAATATCTGGAAAACGGATATTGAAAAATATAATTTTAAAGTAGTCGAGGTGAAAAGTAAAATGAGGGGGACACACAAACACTTAAGTATAAAAGTTTATTAGATGTTTCGTTTTCAATAAAAATTTTAAACGAAATAATCCTTGAGATGAATTCAACAAATATAATTATATGAAAATTGTTGTACTCAACAAAATGACAAATAATTTGTTTCAAATTGCAGTTCGTCAGAATCTTTCAATCTATTAACTTTTTATTAATATTCTATCCATCTTTCTTTTCAAAGAAGAAAATGGCAAAAGAATCTGGCATTGAAGATAATATTTTCATCTATTTAATAAGCCCGCGAAGTCGGATTCGTAGCAAATATCAAATTTACAACTATATTTCGTTTTGTCAAACAAACAAATAGCAGAAAGAGACGTGTTCAATAAATTTTCCACGAAATCTAAATTCGCGACAGGCATCTGGGCACGCAATTCCGCTTCTAATAAAATGATATCCGGATTTATCAGAAGGCCATTTTCCGGACAAATTCAAAACACTTCTTCGTAATACCGGAGTGTTTTTCATTTCGTTTTGGTTTTGATATTTTTACCAGGAAACGCCGGAATTTCGGAGGATAAAAATAAGAGAAATGCAATTGGAATATTTTAAATAACTTATTCTTTGCTTTCAATGTGTTTTTTTTCGGGGAATGTTGGGAAATAGATTTGATTTATATTGTCAACTGAAATTTGGGTTTGAAAACACAAACTTAGATAGCAACCCCTCTAACTCAAACATTTTATTTAGGGATCCTAAGTCAAACCAAATTTTGTTACTAAATCTATTATTCAAATACCGATATTTTCGGCTTTTTCTTTAAAGTAAATACGAATTGGGGTTTTCCGTATACTTTGTCGTTCAAAGGCATTTTTCATTCTACCAAAATATTTATTCAACAAGCGGGTTTTTTTTTTCTCCTTTCCTGATTTTTCGTTACACTTTGACTTTGTATGGTTTCAAAAATAAAGTTTTAGCATCACTGTTTACAAATCGAAGGAAATAATTTTTTGTGAATGAATGTTATTCATAAGTACTGGTAAATGAAGTTTAGTGCTGAGTATAACTGTACTGAACATTGAAAACTGCAACAAAAATCAAAAGCTCAGAATATTTCAATTACGTTTGAAAAAAATTGTTTTTTAATGCTGAATGTTACAGTTCGACTCCTTGCGTTATACGACGATCCATAGTATTTGTATTATAATGGCAACAAAATCGAGATATGATATAAGAAACACTTAGAATCACTCCACAAGCGGTCATACCTGTGGAATAGAATTTTACGAGCCTGATAAAAACGAACGTTAACAGTCTTACTTGCAAACGACAACAGAAACACCATGTTTTATAGAATGAAAACAATAGGGCAGCCATAGGATACTTTTTTTTACAAATTTTACGCCATGGAGCGTTTTATTTGGTGCTAGTGCGAACTTAATTGTTAACATTTTAACATATATAAACGCTGATTTGTATAATTATAGTTTTATTGATTTATTATAAATACAATTCACGAACTCTACGTGAACTTATATTTTCGAATTATATTTCGCTTCCTTAGTCAGAACAAAAACATACCTTATACTGAAGATTAGATTGCACATAAACAAGAAATACCTAATGGTGTAAACATTCAGTTTTATAGAAAAGCTGTTTTACACAACGTTAATGCAGATAAAAATTAATCTTCTAACAGCATGATATACTTTACAGCATTATGCTCATTATATCTCACTGCATATATTTATATCACACTTTTGTGCACAAATCTCGTGTTATATCTATACCTATTTACATATCGTTCTATTTGTATATCTAGATCTATATCAAACGATTATTTAAAATCTTAATTCGGTATCATAATTTACTCATAACGCTTAATGCACAGTTCTATCGACAGGCCCCTACCTTTTCTGCTTCCCTTTTCAACCAAACTTTAACAATTGACTGGTGTGTCGCAAGTGTTTAGCTGCTATGCGGAAATTTCCATCTTGTTTGCAAAACAGATTAAATTATCAATTAACTAACTTGCGAGTTCCAAACTCGATCCAAACGAAGACCGTCGTATACGTACGGGCTGGTGCACGTTAAATCTGTCCTGGCCTTCAATGTCCTCTCGTTGGCGTGGTGTGGAAGTTTTGAAAGTGGGGTTGTTTCAGATCACAGGTATTACCTCGTCATCTAACCGTGGCTCGAAATAATTAGGTATTGTCCCTCGAATCTTTCCCTTCGGAATTGATTACAAATGGTCTCCAATATCCTGTTGTGTTGCTCCAGTACGACGTTAATTCAACTACCTACACATTTATTTAGCAAGTGCATGACATGTGGTTCTGTCCCACTAATGACAGCATTCTGACGATTATAACGAAATTTCTGGCAAAAGAAATTGTACTTTACTTCAGACGTCCCTCTAATTATTACTTCATACAGAACAAATTAAACTACGAGGAGTGTTCAAATGAAAAGGTACGAAACGTCGTAAAAACCAAACCGGTTGAAATTTGAATATGCCGCTTTGGGATAACGTAGTGAGACATCTAAGGAAGCGAATGCACGAGTACCGGCGTGGTTGTGCGCATGCGCGGGCGCCCGCACATGACGCAGAAGAGAAGCATGCAGTTGTGTGTTCCGTCCAATTGACGCGGCAGTGCGTGTGAGGACATGGCGTTCACATTGCAAAATTCGACGATTGAGGAGCAGCGAGGTGTTATCAGATTTCTGATTGCGGAAGGTGTTAAACCGGTAGGTGAGACACTCCGTAGCCTACGCAAGTCCATCAAGAGCAAACGGCCTGGGCTGCTCACGGAGGGAGTGATTCTGCTCCACGATGACGCGCGTCCACACGTCTCCAGGGTCACACAAAGTGTACTGCCCAAGTTCAAGAGGGAGCAGCTTGAGCATCCGCCCTGCAGCCCGGACATATCGCCCTACAACTTCCATCTGTTTTGTCCGCTAAAAAACATCTCAAAGGGAAGCGCTTCAACTCGGACGACGAACTGAAGGACACAGTGGAGGACTGGCTCTTGTCACAGCCACAGGAATTCTGGGAACAGGGAATCCTTCGGCTCGTGAAACAGTAGGATAGTTGTGCTCAATCCTCTGGTGATTACTTTTGAATAAAGACTTCAATTATACCCACAGTGTCGTTTCGTACCTTTTCATTTGAACACCCCTAGTATATGCTTCAGAGGTAAAAAGCATGGCAAAAAAGAAAAACCTCACGAAACAAACAAATCAATCTGGATAACTCATGCCATTTCGTCAGCGCATTCCTACGCAAGCATTCTGAGGAAAACAAAGCAAACAAATCAAAGCACCCCTTCCAAAGTTACGTCTCCAAAACTCTCACCACTCACGCTCAATCAAACCATTTCCTCCAGTTATATCATTTAAAAGATCAACAGCAAACTCGAGGTTCAAACATTTAAAAATATATTTTAAATTCAAACCCTAATTTTTTTCCACTCGTTCGAAAGACAGCCTCTCCTCCACCCCCAGAACTCAAATAGAACACGCATATCTAAGCGAACGAGACAACGAAACACTCCTCGTCATGGCCCTGAATGGAGGTTTTGTGTTCCCCCAAATCAGCCCATTACGCAAGTTAATTAAAACGATATCAGGTGCACGATGTATTGAACCCCATTTAAACTTGCCTCCAAAAGCGAAATTACAAAGAGCTCGTTTCCCCGTGTTTAATTTCCACGCATTATCAGGCAAACAATTTTTAATTACCTCCATTCTTCTCATTAGATTTAGAGCAGCCTGCCTCTCATTCAAACTCCATAAATATGAAATGTCTTCCACGCGGGCTTAATGTTCAGGTACTTACGGAAGCAGTCGGTAAAAACTGAGTTTCCTATGAGATGGCTCGATATAATTTAGGCGTATCAAGTTTCGTTTTAACGGAGTATTTTGTAGATGAAAGGTTAATAGTATCTTACGTGGAATGTAGTGAGTTGTTATCGAAGGAAGAAACTTTCTATCCTAAATTATATAACAGTCTCCACATTTAGATTGGTTTTGAGTTTTTTTGGCGCAATTTGACCAAGCACAAGACATACGATGTCAAGCGATTGAGAAAGGAATAGGTAGATATTTTAATTAACGTCACACTGGAACAACACAACGGGCTATTGGCGATGGTCCAAGATCCATCCCAAAGATAAAGTTACGGTATTTATCTGGATGGGAAAGAACCAAGGACACCCCCTTATAATTTTGAACCACGGTCAGATGACGAGGTCACAACTGAGCTTGCAGCGTACTCTCCAAACTTCCAAACCACGACAATGTGAGGACATGACAGATTTAACACTATCCATAGGATTATAATTTTGATTTTTTTACCTAAAAGCTAATAATTAGTCTTTAAATATCTGCAAGATAATGGGTTTCTGCTTTAAGCCGACGATTTGAATTTAATGCTTCTTTTCTCAACTATATGTATGATAAAATGAATTTCTTCCGTTTGAATTTCGAACCATTTATAGAAGTAAACAAAGAAAATCGTTTAAATGACTATGAAATAGCATTAGCTAACTTCGCAATAGAAGGATAACACTCACAACTTTAAGCTCTTCGGCGAGGTCTAATCTAACATCATTTTCTTTACTTTTGCAGTCCTTCCGTAAGAAATTTTCGACTTCTTTTTTACTAGGCCACAACATTCACTCTGAAGAGTACTCGCGTTTGAAGCAAGGGAGGAGATATTTATTTCAATGTATATATTTTATTTCCTTACTATTTCATAAAATAAGAAAGGCAAAAGTTACAGGAATGGAGAAAATAACCATTTCCTTCTCAGACACATAAATGCCAGAATAAATACGTTTCACTTCGTTTTTTTGGAAATTTTGATTGTTATGATTTTTATCAATAATAAAATGATGCATTACCTAGTCAAAGTAACTAAGTTGTTGAAGATAAATAATGTGCTAGTACTATACGAATTGTTTTCTAAGCACTAATAGTGCAATTTAAAAATATTTCTACACATAACCAAAATCTTCACGTAGCATTTTCTCAGTGGTAGTTATTAAATTATTGTTTGTTACGACGTTCGCGTATAGAGTTATGTTAGAATAAAACGGTCTAGATAAATAACATTTCTGAATTTAAACATCAAATAACCAATTTTCACTGAAAACCTGCCAGCGAGCGTTGTGGTAGAGTAAACTTGTTACGCAACTTCGTTACTAAATTCAAATGCAACGCTTAAGAGTTGCAACAAATGTGAAGTACGCCAGCAAGCAAACAAAAGCAAACAGAGATAAGTAAATAACCTATTGTTACCAAAAGAGAGCACTTTAAATAACACGCTGAATAGGAAACTTTTAACGGATAACATCTGATAAAAAAGTACTTTCTAAAATAAAATGACTGAATTGAAGATGAAACAGTGTATTTGTAAACATAAAATATTAAATTTCACATAGTAGGGGTAATATTAGATATACAAAATCATATCGCTTAAAATGTAAAACAAATGAGCATTTGGAAATGTAAAACAAACGAGCATTTAGAAATGTAAAACAAACGAGCATTTAGAAATGTATAACTTATTCACTTGGTATACGAATATGCATTTCATTGTACCCACCAAAATAATTATTATTATCATTAATGTGTAAGTGTACAAATAAGTAAAACATCTAGAATAATTAATTGAAACATTTAAAAATATAAAACGTTGTTCTCTTTTACCGTGCACTTATATCGTTAAGTCTAAGCGTTTCCCTCCCGAACATGATAGAACAAAATTTTTACCTTTATAACCCCCACCCTACGTTTTGCTGTATTACACTTAAAACATCAGTAGCATTCCAGACAGCGAAGTGCTGCTGCCTAATATTTTAAAACATTTAAACTAGAGAAATGATGGTCAATAAAATTTTATATAAATTTTCACATTCAAAATTTATATAGGATCTACGTTCAAAAATTTTTACAAATGATGAAGGAATCGTTTCTGCAGTTTTAAACCATTTTAAGGCCAAAAATTCAGATCATTGTTAGTGATATAGAAAAGTTAAGTTTATTAATGTATTGAAATCAATATTTAATACAAAAACAACTAAAAATTATTTGATTCTATACTATGAGCCAGAAACTTTCCGATCTTACAACTTGGAATTTGAAATTTTAAAATCGTCGCGTTCTCTGTAAAAGCGTTTTTGTTACATTTATAGTCTACTCGAGGAAAAGCAAAAATGCCATTTTAAGGGAAGTCTTCATTGGAACGATGAAATTTGCTGCACTATTTATGTTACATGAGTAACAGACAGTTTCTCATGCCACCTCAAATGGCATCGAAATTTAACATCACTTTAAGTTTGCGTCCTCTCAAATTTTCTTGAATACTTTTATGTCAAAGTATGTTACGTTATTTATATTCAACTTTTCAATTACACATTGATGTTTGGTCTCCTACTGAAAGTGCAGTCGTTAGTAGATTAGGAAGTAAAAGTTCAGTAGCTGATACTATATAGTGCACACGAGCTTAATTTCAGTTCACTGTTTGATGTATTTCAGTAATATTGTTTGTTAGTTATGAGTGCTACGTCCGAGTTTCGTGTAAAGCAGTGTGACAAATAATAGTTTTTGACGCTTTTTTTTTTTGAGAATCAGGCCTCAAAGGAGGATTTTTCTTATGTACCACACCAACGAAAGGCCACATTTCAATCGACAAAGAATGGAAACGATGATTAGCCAGAAATTCACACTTGTTCCACACTCACCTTAATCCTCCAAGTGGTTTCTACGGGATATCTAGTCCATCAAGATCTAACCAATTTACTTTACGAAATATATCGCCAATTTTTTGATGGCGAGATCAAGATCTAGTCAGTTTTTTTATAATGACGAGATATCTCGTCTATCAAGATTTGCTAATGACGATATACCTCGTCAAGACAACCACGAAAAGGTATAAAGCCCAGATTAGTCACCGTCCAACTTCTGGTTGTTCAAGAAATTGAAAGGACGTTGAAAGGTGCACATTTTCCATTCGATGCCGAAGTTGAAGTGGAACCAAACCACAATCTTTCTTCATGGACGGAATGAGACAGTGGGTAACACGCTCGAAAAATCGTGTAGCAGCAAATAGTGACTACTGAAAAATAGAGTTGTAATGTTTAAGAGAAACAAATTTCCTTCGTTTTGATATGACTTTCATTGTTTTATTTAATCTGAAACTAATTTTATGCGAACGGAAATGTTACCTTTTGAATCAACTCTCCGTATTGTTCAATACTTAACATATTTTATGCAGAATCTAATTATTTCATGGTTTGCTAACAATTATCGCATGAATTATAATTTGTAAGCAGTAATCCCAAATACTGAATGGGTCAACAAATGTTAGTACCAGATAAGAACAAATTTGCATTAATTTATTATAAAACGAAATAAAAATATAAATGACTGAAAATGCTACAAGTTTGGCAAAAGCAATATCACTATTGCATATGATACCACTTATAATTTTAATTCAAATCTTGAAAGCAAATTTGAGTTTTCTGTAGTTATATTACACTGCTGGCCACCCAAATTGCAACACCGAGAAAGACAAGAGATATCACAACAAAATTTATTTTGTAGATAACATGTTGACCAAGTATCAAATGATTAAATTTATAGACTTCTGTGAAGTGTGGTTCCTGCCAAAATCAGTAGCCAGAGTAGCCGCCATTGTTGGAGATCACCGCTGCCACACGCCTCGGCATTGATTCAAAGAGACTTTGGATGTGTTCTTGGTGTACAGCAGACCAAGCAGCTTCCACACGTTGCCAAAGTTGATCTGGTGTGGCAGCTGGGGATGTATTCTGGGTCAATCGTTGAGCAACCATGGACCACATGTTTTCCATCGGCGAAAGATCCGGAGAGCGAGCTGGCCAGGGAAGCAATTCAATCTGGCGATTGACGAAGAACCCTTGGACAATGCGTGCCACGTGTGGTCGCGCATTATCCTGTTGAAATATGACTGTGGGCAAGCCCTGAAGGTAAGGAAGGACAACTGGCTCCAACACCTCGGAGATGTAGCGCTGGCTGTTTAAAGTACCGGCAATGCGTACTAGAGGAGTGCGAGAGTGATATCCAATACCGCCCCATACCATAATACCCGGTGCAGGACCAGTGTGGCGGTGCATAACGCAGCTGTTCAGCATCCTCTCTCCACGGTGTCTCCAGACTCGAATCCGACCATCGTGGTGTTGCAGACAGAAGCGTGACTCGTCAGTAAAGACAATTTCATTCCATTCTGCCGTCCACATCCTTCTTTCATCGCACCATTGGCGGCGGAAACGTCTGTGGTTCTGCGTCAAGGGTAGACGAAGCAATGGACGTCTTGCGGACAGACCACTCTGCTGTAAACGGCGTCGAATGGTACGCGCAGACACTGGATGATGCGGTACAGACTGAATGTGCTGTGCTATGGTTCGTGATGTGGCTGAGCGATCCGTCACTGTCATACGCACAATATGCCTGTCATCACGTGAAGTGGTGCACTGAGGTGGATGCGATCGAACACGTCGGTCCGTCGTACCCTCCTGCATCCAACGATCACATATCCGCATTACAGCTGTTTGGTTTCGTCCAACACGACTACCGATTTCCCTGAAAGATAATCCACAATCACGGTAGGCCACTATCCTTCCTCTGTCGAACTCGGATACTTGATCAAAAGATGATCGCTGTTTTCTACGAGGCATAATTGCTCGTTTTTTTGAAAAAACCACAAGAAAAACACAATTGCCGTACTTGAAATCGTCGAAATCTCCAAGCCTTAAATAGCGCTTTGAAGTGGCGCCACAGGCGCGCGTGATGTGCGTCTGCGCTGAAATTCTAATCATTTGCCTATCTCACCTCCGCTAATGCATGTTGTAAATTTCATATTATTTGCATGCTTCCTTCAGGGTGTTGCATTTACGGTGGCCAGCAGTGTATTATGCTTCTAACTATATTTTTTATTAATCTAATAATAAAAAACTGACTAAAGCTAACTGTGCAATATAACTATATCAATAATTTCCTCATTAAAATTGTTAAATGGAAAACAGAGATAAACTGGAAACAATTTTTATAAGCAAATATTATCTCTGAATATTATTGCTTTCGTTGCATGTCTAATATCGTGATAAACGAACGACTGTTCAAATAGATTAACATGAAAATATATTACAATTTTTAATGTTGAAAGAAAAGGCATTGAACACAAGACTGCATTAAAAATTAAAAAAAAATTAAATCTAGTAAGAAACAAACTTAATTCAGCTTGAAAAACTTTTTACTGTTTCTTCAAGCTTAAATTTAAAAGTTCCTGTTGCGCCAGACAAACGTATCATTGTTTTCCATTTTATCATAAACAGAACTGTGTTCAGAAATGACTTAAGGCAAATAAAATATATCATGCTCAACTGACTGTAAGTTTCAAGAAAAAGAACTTTCACGCTCGACGAATTGCAAAACTTTTAGTTTTTTAAGACCTTTTTTCAATGTGCTACCTTTTGAATAGTTAAAAATAAATTTGCAGTTGTTGGTTGTTTTGTGGAACAACGTGAAAATGATATTCTTCACGATTGGTTAACTTAACAACTTCAAATCTATAGAATATAAGGGTAATAGGATTTATTCTCTCGAATAAAATATTTGAGTGACTGATTATTAAGGTGTAATAAAATTCTCTACATCATCTAAAAATTAATTTGATAGAAATAGAAAGTTTGATAATATTTAAATCAATTTCGTACAATCGAATAAAAATGAATATAGTAAGAATATCGTACTTAGAACAGTATTTTTTGAAATATGGTCGATCTGTTTACACCACATAAAATGAAGTTTCAAAACACTTGAAATCCAAAATTTATTTAAAACAATTAGTTTAATAGAAAGTTATCTAGCCACGCCTTGTTCATGAAAAATCGTGGTCTATTTGGGAAATTTTTAGCATTATTTTTAATGTTTTTCACAACAAAAATGAAGTTAGAATAAACTAAATGCATTTAGATAATATTTTCATAAATATTTAAGTAATAAAGACACAGGCACATAGGAATAATTAATTTTACCACCAGATTGTAGCTAGTACATTAAAACATATAAGCATATGTATAGAATATAACTATTGAACCAAATCCTTAAAATTTATTTACATTTCCATGTATTGACATAGGCATGTGATTCACAATACTAGAAACTGGTAAACAGATTGGGTTTACTGTTGTTTCTAATAGAATATTTGTTTAATGAAAAAATGTAATATATTTAAAACTGATGATAAAACTTGATAACATTTATAAATGTTTGGAAATTTAAAAATTTAAAGTTAATCTCGTATGTTAAAAACAATATTTAAAATTATATTCAGAAGTTTGATACATATTCTTATTTCATTAAGATAAGTAGTTTTAGAGGGAAGAACAAATTCGACTTTAAATCTTAGTAGATGTGTTTCAGTGAAAGATAAACGCGTATACTAAAAAATACTTTTAAAATTCATTTAGAAATATAATGCAAAACGTGCATTGAAATGGAATAAATTTATTTAAGAGAATATCGAAAATGTCTAGTAACATGGAGAATTAGTCATATTCATTGCGCTGGAAAAAGAAAACAGTTTCATCGCCCTTTTTGAATATCTTGCGAGGATATTCAAAGAATTTCGCTTATAAATCAATTTTATTCTCGCTAATAGATAGTGACTTTTTAAATATTTTCTACAGCCTTTGAGAGAATTGAAAATGACGTACAGATTTTATGATACCGTAATACGTTATCCGTCTTACGTTTGTTGCGTCATAGGAAATGTGCATAGTTTTTTCTCGTCATCTCTTCAATTTCAATTGAAAATTGCTTTATAGAAGGAACGAGGAAAAAGTTTATTTTTGATTGAGGAAAAATTTAACTTTCTGTACTTCCTTCGCTTGAAGCTCTCAATTACGTCCGCTCTCTGAATCCATATTGAAATAAGTTTACCAATGATGAAAATTCATCCAAGTCCTCCAGCCATAGGTAAAATAATTTAACTATATACTCCAATATTTTTGGAGTATTTTATTCCATCAGGCACCATCATTTAAAACGACCAATAAGCTGCATATAGCACATAACGGCAATTTAACTCTCTGAGGGCTTCACACGCATAATTCCACCTTGCAGTCTAGACCTTCTTGCATGACTTCTAAAGAATTTTGACCTTTTTGACCAATAGAATATTTCCAAATTATTCTACTCTAAGGAATGAGCTAAAGAATCTTTCCAATGGAGTCTATTCTACAGAATAGAACGATAGAGATGTCCCAAAGAAAGATTCCATTCTAAGGAAAGGACCATTAGGATATTTCTAAGGATTGACCGAATCCACGTATTGTTTTAAAAATATGTGGTCATTTAGACATTAAATCCAATCATTGAGACAGAGAAGTTCAGGGTTCGCCACCTGTTTCCCTCATTTTTTAAATTTTTTGTCACCCCCTGTATCTGTACGATTCTTCAGTTGCTTAAAACACTTTTCTCAAATCGAGCACTGATGGAAAAACGACTATACATCTCCAATCGGGACTTGATTATCATCAGTCCCAATCAGACGTATGGTTCGTTTCGGGCCTCATGTATAAAAATATACGAAGATGAAAATTTTCTTTGGCATATTATTCTATAGCCTTTTCAAAGCAGTTTAAATCAGACGTTATTCATTTATTTTTATTTGCTTATTAATTTTGCAGTGCGAATCACTCAGAAATGAACCTGAATGAGATTTAGTCATTAAGACTTCATAGTACTTTAAAGTCAGATATAATTGGTAGTTATATTCATGAAACAGTAAAAATCTAGAACAGAGTCCTTTGGCGACTACTTTTTGGCATCAATTTAGATCCACCAATGGTATTCACTTTTTTGACTGAGTTCTGGCAACCCTCCTAAACCTATATGACCAGATTGCATGGTCTAATGAATTGCCATTTTGACGATGTCATCATGGGTACCTTATTCTAGGTAGATTCTGAATAATGCTAATTCATGAAATTATAATATACTATCATAGTTTTCATGATTGGTGTACGGCCATTTAATTTTTGCTACACCATTTTAAGGACGTTTTGTCGATCAATGATAAAATCTTGTTACTGATGGATCATACTTCCATTATAAAACGTTTATTATTTGATTAATTTATAACATGCATTTTAATTTTAGCGAAATATCCATTTTAAAGTTTAAGCGCAAATGTTATTCAACTCTCTGAGCGTCACAAGATTTCAGAGTAGCGTAGAGTTATTTTTACCTTATTTTAACACATGATGTCTAAATAACCACATCAATTGGATGAGATATTCCTAGGAAAAATGTTATTGGTCAAGAAAATCAAAACTGGTTATAAGCCATGCAGGGAAGACTGCATATTTCCTAACGACTATATGAACATCTCAAAGGATCAGCAGATAAGGATAAGGATTAACAGAAGTACCAGCATAAAGTAAAAGTAAACACAGCATTAAGAGTGTAAAATACAATCACTATTTAACTACAAACACTTTATTAGCTCTGTATGACAAACCCAAGCGCTTTCTTTGGAATTGGGTATGTTCTTTTACCAATAGATGCAGATGCCACATAAAAAAGAACAATCAGAGATGAAAGTTTATAATTGGCAATACCATATCTAAAACAAAACTTTCCCCTTCCAACCAATCTAACTAAAGTACCAGCATAAAATTAAACGTAAACACAACATTAAGAGTAAAATACAACCCCCTATTGCTGCAGTTTTCACTAGATCTGTACATCAAACCCACTAACATCTTTGCAATTGGGTATGTTGTTTTACCAATAGATGCAGATATCAAAGCAAAAAAAAACCTTATATTAAAGCTGTGTGTGTGTGTGTGATTCTAATCGCTAATATCATATCTAAAACAAAAATTTTCCCCTCCAACTAAAGGCAGACACTAACTTTATACTCAGTCATAAATACCAAGTTCAATCTATCACAACGACAAAAATTTCGGAACTGACTCTTAAAAGAGTTAAAGTTTCCCTTTTAATGAAATGACATATCCGCATTCGACAGTGATGAGGGAAATCTCGCATTCGTCCCACGTAGCTCCGAAATTATACAGTTCTTTTTTACGGCTCAAATTTCTCACTAGATTAGTAGTGAAAAGCAAAATGAAACGATCAGAGATCGAGTGATTGGCGACATTTGGCGAGATGTTGCGGAGAGAGCGAAGCCTCAATTAAGGCGTGAGAAATGAGGCCAAGAGAGAAGAAATGCGAATTAAAAACCTTTCTTTCTTCTTCGCTTGGAGGAACACGATCATGAGTAGAATTAATTCTACACGACGCTCTCGGTTTTCGGGGACCGTTCACTCGCTGCAGATGGCGATGGACGAGTTTTTACGTGTTGCGGGGATGACTTATTTGACGTATTAGAAATTCATGTTTTAGTTTTTTAGGATTTGTGTATTAAAAGGAATTTATGTTATGAAAAAAAGAGTTAGTTATCTGAGCGACACATCTCCGAGTATTGTAGTGTTGCTTACACCTCACAGCCATATAAAGTGTAATTAACCAAATCGATGGCCTGGAAGAATCCCAGGTAAGACTACTAGTCATGAAGGGACGATTGCAATCGGATTTATGCGTTCGAAACCTCAGAGATTGAAAAATATGTAAATGTAGAAATGCACATTTCACTTCGTTTTTTAGAATTTTGGTATCGGAAGGAATTTAGGTTTAGAAAAGAGTTAAATCTCTGAGCAACACGACATCTCAGAGTAGTGTAGTATTGCGTTCACCTTCCAACACGCATAATTACTAAATAACCACAGCTAGTGGTTTAAAGAATCCCAAGAAAGATTATATTAATCAAAAAAGTCAAAACTGGCTAGAAGAAATGCAGGGAAGATTGCAAACGGATTTACGTGTGTGAACCGTAAAAGGTGCATTAGAAATGCACATTTCACTTCGTTTTTTAGAATTTTGGTATCGGAAGGAATTTAGGTTTAGAAAAGAGTTAAATCTCTGAGCAACACGACATCTCAGAGTAGTGTAGTGTTGCCGTTCACCTTCCAACACACATAATTACTAAATAACCACAGCTAATGGTTTAAAGAATCCCAAGAAAGATTATATTAATCAAAAAAGTCAAAACTGGCTAGAAGAAATGCAGGGAAGATTGCAAACGGATTTACGTGTGTGAACCGTAAAAGGTGCATTAGAAATGCACATTTCACTTCGTTTTTTAGAATATTGGTATCGGAAGGAATTTAGGTTTAGAAAAGAGTTAAATCTCTGAGCAACACGACATCTCAGAGTAGTGTAGTGTTGCCGTTCACCTTCCAACACGCATAATTACTAAATAACCACAGCTAATGGTTTAAAGAATCCCAAAAAAGATTATATTAATCAAAAAAGTCGAAACTGACTAGAAGAAATGCAGTGAAGATTGCAAACGGATTTACGTGTGTGAACCGTAAATGTAGGTAGTAGCAACACACTAGGGTAGTGTTGCTTTCACCTTCCAACATGCATAGTCACTAAATAAGCGCATATATAGGTTGAAAGAATATCAAGATTCTATTAACCAAGAAAGTCAAAACTAGTTGTTGGAAGAAATGAAGGGAAAATATTAAAACGGATTTACGGACGTGACGACGAAACGGACGTAAGAGGTGCATAAGAAATGCACCTTTTAAATAATTTTTTAAAAGTTACGTCTTGAAAGGAATTTATATTAAGAAAGGAATAAGCCCTCTGAGCGTCACGAAATTTTCGAATTGTGTTGAATTGTTTTTATTCTATAACACATATAATGACCACATCGACTGGTTGAAAGAATCCTAGGAAATATTCTATTAGTCAGGAAGGTTCAAACTATTTAGAAGTCGTGCAGGGAAGATTAGAGAACGAATCTACGTGAGTGAATTCCTTACAGGATTGATCTATTTCGTTCTATGAAGTACTAGTTTTATTCCCTAACTTCACCCGACAGTTTTTTCCGCTTTAGACAAATCAAGTCGTGCCTCTTTCTACAGTTTAGTTGCATCGTCGAACAGTTTTTGAGTTTCGTCCGATTCACCTGCTCGTGTTCTTTCCTCTTCGAATTGCTCGGCTTTTGGTAGCTATTTAATTTTTCTGTTGATTCGAGTTTGATTAAAAATGTGCTCATTGGTTATTTTCTCTTGAACTCTGATAATTTTAAGTTCTTTTTAAACAGAATTCTTAACCCTCTGAGCATTATGAAACTGCCAAATAGTGTAGTGTTGCTTTTACCTCACAACACACAAAATAAATTATTAAATACATCGATTTACTGAAATAATTATGTTAATCATTGTAAAAACTGGTTATAAGCCATTTCCTTTCCAAAATGAATTATTAAGTTATTAATTTGAGATTATTTGTTTTAGTTGAAACAATATATATTACTTTACACCGTACCGAATACTCAAGATTGTGTCAATAAACCAAACAGTATTGTTTCGTTTCATATCAATTTCTTCCATCGTTGATTAGTTTATCATTACTTCGATAATAATGACGAAGAACCGTTTTTCAACCAATCAGAGCACGTTTTTGTTTGTGTTTCGATTAATTAGAAAAATAAATGAATGACTTTCAGATACGAATTTCACTGCCATGCATTCTCGTGAAGGGAGTAATTCAATTTAACTATCCTGGTGGTTCATCATCGCATTGAAAACTGCCCTTTAGTGTCCAGCCTCTGGTGTTAAAGCCTCTTCCAAACTGTCACCAGTTCTGGTCGTCAAAGGACAATTTATGTTTTCTACTTTGATCTCCATTCCCCTAGCAGTTTTGTCTCGACGAGATATCTCGACATTATCAAATTTGGTCAGATCTTTATCGACGAGATATATCGTCGTTATCAATTTAGTTCAGATATTTATTGACGAAATATATCGTCCAAACCACTGACATCGAAAAAGTAATGAATCTTACGTTGAAAGAGATAGTTGTTTAAGAAGTACAGAAATTTTTATAACGTATTCGAAAAACAAGTCGTGACATCCCGAATCGGAAGGAATAGGTACAGGAAGCACATGAATGAATACGTACAGGAAGCACATGAATGAATACGTACAGGAAGCACATGAAGGAATACGTACAGGAAGCACATGAAGGAATACGTACAGGAAGCACATGAAGGAATACGTACAGGAAGCACTTCCCGCTGCATAAACACAACGACAAACTACATTTAGCTTGACAGAAAAAGTCTCTCATATGATTACGATACGACAGATCACAGTAACGAATTCGTCAACCTTACTCTTTGGGTCTGACTGAAGAAACTCAAGGCGTCTGACACATGACCATGTCTGTACGACCATAGTCTGACTCCATTGATGCCCCTATGAAATTTCCCAATGTGGCAGAAGAGTCCCTGGGAAAAAGTTAAGATAGCTGATAATTGAACAATAGTCACATACATTCATATGAATAGTTCATCATGGTACTACAAGGGCGCAATTATGAATCCATTGGAGTTACCCTGGTGCACTAAGGGATGTTCACTTTACACCTGATATGCATACCATATATTCAAGGAACAACCCGTTTGTAGAGAGACCACGCATTCCATCCAGACGACAAACATCCATTCCTAACCATGGACTCGAACCAGGAACTTTTCTATCTAGAAGCCAGCACTCTGACAGTCAGCCCAATTGGTGAGCATCCAATTTTAAAGAAAAGTATTGAGATTTCTACTGCTGTCCTCAAACCAAGACCAAGTATAATATAGCGATACAGTTGAATGAGCGATATATTGAGGTGCGAAGTAATGAGGGGTTACAGTACATTAAACTCTATCCCACGCGTTAATTTTTCATCTGAATAACCTTTTTTGAAGACTTCACTCTGCGCAAGGGTAACCATTATATTCCAACTATAGGAGATATAAATGTAGAGTGAGACAGTGGTAACCCTTTTGTTTCGACGATCACGTGACCAAAACTAGTACTAAGGTGACCCTAAGACTACTTTCGTCAGTAGGGTGGAAACGAACGTTCATCATCTGATTGGTCCTCGGAACGGGAGAAGCACATCCATTGATTCATCATCTCATTGGTCCATTGATTCACCATCTCATTGGTCCATTGATTCATCATCTCATTGGTCCATTGATCGATCTGATATTGGTAGACTTTGACGATTTCACCACTTTTGTCACCACTGTAGAAATGCGCATTCTTACACCTACCCTGTCCTAAGATATATCGCCAAACGAGGTGATGCGATACCATATCGGCCCAACAAATAAATTTCTCACAGGGCAATGGCATGTTGACCTACTAGTCAACATGTTGGTCACACTTTTTGAAGCTCCTATCAAAAGCAATGCTCAGTCTACTTTATATTTCACGTGTATGATTCGAACCAGAGCATTCGCCTCAGACGCTCCACTTTTGTGCATTATGAAGTCATAAAACCCTCAGAAGAGTAGTCCATTTATCATTTTCGTTTTATATTTGGAGCATTTCCTAAAACCGAACAAGAAAAATGGAGCCATAAAAATCAGAGTTTAGGGTATTTGATTTCTATTTTCTATTATTCTACGAAAGGGGTCTCGGATAATCAATCTCTTTTCACATACCTGCCAGAAACGAATTGTACTTCTGGACCAGCTTCGGCCGCGGGAAAACAATTCCTGGCTGCTCCTTTTTTTGCTCCTGCATTTATGGCTTCGATCAATGATAATAATGTGCTTGTTCTCTCTGATGCAAGTTATAGTCTTGGTGTACTATAAATTGCGAGTTCGTGCTTTCTATTGATATTAATAGGAATTTTGAAAACAGGATTATCAATAAACATAAATATCAATCAGAGGAAGTAAACCTCTCAAGATTTTACTTTCCTTGACGCATGCGTAATAACCATTAACATATTGATTGTACAGTACACTAATTAAATTATTGAAAAGAAACGATATACAAACTGTTTTCAACAGAAGTGTTGTCTGATCTCAAGAATAACCCTCAATTAGTGATAGTATTATATGGAAGAATATTAATTTATGAATGCGGTTGCTGTGTTTATGGATTAAGGCCGTAAAACAAATTGCTTTCTGTTAAATATCAATTTATTAACCCTCCAAGTGGTTTCGACGAGATATCTCATCCATCAAGATCTGATCATATTTGCGAAAGACGGGATATCTCGTCCATCAATATCTGGTCAGTTTTGCTAATGACAAGATGTCTCGTCCATCAATATCTGGTCAATTTTGCTAATGACAAAGATGCCTCGTACATCAATATCTGGTCAGTTTTGCTAATGACAAGATGCCTCGTCCATCAATATCTGGTCAGTTTTGCTAATGACAAGATGCCTCGGCCATCAATATCTGGTCAGTTTTGCTAATGACAAGATGCCTCGGCCATCAATACCTGGTCAGTTTTGCTAATGACAAGATGCCTCGGCCATCAATACCTGGTCAGTTTTGCTAATGACAAGATGCCTCGTCCATCAATATCTGGTCAGTTTTGCTAATGACAAGATGCCTCGTCAAGACAGCCACCAAGAACAATGACAATCAGCATAAAGTAAAATCTTCGATAAATTTAAGTAGGTCAATGTTTTAACACTTTGAGAGGTTCGCACGAATATATCCGTTTTGCAACCTGAAGTCTTCCCAGTATGACTTCTAACCAGTTTTAGTCTTCTTGACCAGAACCATTCCTACTTGACCTTCTTGATCTTGATTCTTTTATCCAATCGATGCAGGGTTTTTGCAATTAACTTTCCAAGATATCTCATCCAACAGGATGTGACCAATTTTGCTAATGACGAGATGTCAAGATATTCCCGATCCTTTGACGGATGACGGAATCCAGATCTGGCCAGTTTTCTTCGAATGACGAGATATCTCGTCCATCAAGATCATCTCACTTTTGCTAATGACGAGATACCTCGTCGAGACAACCATCATGAGGGTTAAATTGGAATTCAAGGTAAAAACAATGCTATAATTCCCGGAAATCTGAGAGGGAATTTATATTTTACGCATCACTAAAGGAGCACAAAATTTTATGCGATGCAGGTACACATAACATTAAAACCAATCACAAAGAATGCGCTGTTACTCAGGAAGAATTTTACTCTGATTACAGTCGAGGACAAGGACAAGACTCAAGACCAACACGCACTCATACATCTACCGGTCCCTTGAGCTCAACTCTGAATCGACATTTTTAAAACTTATCTATTTTAAGGTCATTTTCAAAGTTACAATCGATCATGTTGAGCTTAAACGCTGAACATATTTCTGAGAGTTGATTTTTCAAGATGGGCACTTCTGTGTATCCCAATTTCATTCCATTATTCATATGAAAAGTAAAAACCTTTAATTGGTCAAGGAAGTTGAAGCTAGTTAGGGAAAACTGTACGTTACTGTACGTTAGTTTAAGGAAAACTGCACGTTACAATCCTCAGATGGTTAATTTCATTATAACATCAGAAGAAATAATTGCCATCCCGATTCTCACCCATTTAAAGTTGTAGGTATGGTAAGTATTTTAACTAACTTCGTAATAGAGCAACACAACGGGCTATTGGTGACGTTCCGGGATCAATTCCAAAGGGAAAGATCCGAGACCCCATTTTAAGTGGTGAGAATGCATTCACAAAGCCAAGGGGCCATAAGTCTTCCTTCTATGAGCCCGTTGGAAGAGTAACGGATTAGCAACCGAAGGGTTGGGATTTCGATTCCAACCAAAGACCGCCATGTACATGGGAGCTGGTGTAAGTTAAATCTACCATGGATTCAAATATCCTCACGTTGGTGTGGAGTGGAAGTTTGAAGAGTGGGGTGCCAGCTCAGGTGTGACCTCGTCATTTGACCGTGGTTCAAAGTTACGTGGTGTTGTTATTGACGTGGTCGTGTTAATTAAATACCTACCTATGAGCGAGTACCACAACGTCTGCAAGTGCAAATTATATATTCTATTTAGAAGTTACTAACCTATTGTGAAGATTAGTCGAAATGAATTTAGCGAAATTTTAGAATTGTTCAACACTACTTTTGTTTTCGCCCTACCCTTTTATGGCTTAACCCTCCAAGTGATTCCGACGAATTGCCTCGACCATCAAGATATTAGCGATTTTTTAATGACGAGATCAAGATCTGGTCAGTTTTCTCCAATGACGAGATTAAGATCTGGTCAGTTTTCTCCAATGACGAGATCAAGATCTGGTCAGTTTTTCCAATGACGAGATCAAGATCTGGTCAGTTTTTCCAATGACGAGATATCTCGTCCATCAAAATAGGGTCAGTTTTGATAATAACGAGATGACGAGACAAACACCAGGAGGATTAATACTTATTGGAAATATTAGGAAATTTCGATTGGTTAAGAGAGCTAAATCTGAGTACGAAACATGTAGAAAAAACGAGTTTGCAGAGTGGAATAATGGGTTTCAAAGTTTTAGAAGATTAATCACATTTACGCACTTTTCATCCAATTCTTGGTTTTTACCAACGGACCTGAATACTCGATGATCACCTATTTAAAGCGACAACTCCCACATGATAGCAATGATAACAAGCAAACTCGAAGTTACGATATTGTGGAAAAACGTTGAAGGTAAACTTAGTCATGAATTTTCTCAAGTGTATTATAGTTTTCACCCTATTCAATATTTTATGGAAAATAGTCGTTCCTATTAGTTGACTAGTTAACTTTCAACTGGTGGTCAAGAAGGCTGAAACTGGTTAAGTTGGTTGGTGGTTTTCAGGTTTTATGGTGCAAGGGCTATATTTGGTCATACTGCGTCAAATATAAAACAGACTTAATCAAGTAATGGATATACACACACAAGGAAAGTTTTACATATACTGGAGAGAGAAATAGACCCAGGGAGCAATCGAACCTGCGTTGCTATAACTCGCAGGTTGCTAGAGCAGTACCATACCCACTGAGCCACGACGGCCTCCGAAACTGGTTAGGAGCCATGAAGAAAATTGTTGTTTGCAACGTGAAATAATACGTTTCCAACGCTCCAAAGGACTAATTATATTCATACTCATGCAGTATTTGCTTTCTAAAAGGGGTTCTGAATGCCAGATGCCCACCCATTTCAAGCAGAAACGCGCTCACAAAAGCATGGCCGCGAACAAACTCACACCTGAGTCAGAATCATCGAATTCCGAAACGACAGGAGAATCCGGCACCCCTACTCCACCCCCAGCAGACGCTTTTTATTGTACCCCGATGTCGTTGAAAACGATCAATCTCTGTTCGTCTACCTGCTTGAAGAGAATCACAGCTCGGGACACGGTTTTTATGCGGCGGGGGAAAAAATCTACGGTTTCCGCCTTTTCGCCGCCTCGGATCAATAATCATCAGCCACCTCCACCCTCATGCATATATTGCTTCGATTTAGTTCTGTCGCATCCCCTCCTCCCGTGAACTGCACCGTATTCCCTTGCAGAAGATAAGAATCCGCGTGAACTGTGGACGTATTTCCATTAAGGTTGTAGATCCGTATCGTGGAGAAAGGTTTCGTAGGAAGTGGATGGGGCGTAAGTTATAGCGAAGAATAAATGAGAAAAACTTGCAGCGTTGTTTCGCGTTTGGGAGGAATGTAACTTCGTAGATATTGTGTTTTGTTTGTGGTAGGGCAGTCGGAAGATTTTAGTCCCTTACCTCCTAACTATCGTTCACCATGTCCATTATGTCCATTTACCGTGTCCACTTGCATTGTTTACAGGGTTCATTATCGCTTACCAAGTCTACCATTAACCTAGTCCGCCACAATCTACCTTTTACTATTGTATCATTTACCATGGTTGTCAACAACCTACGGCTTACCTATTATGCCATTCATCGTGTTCGTCAATATTACCATTGTGTCCGTTAATCCTATCATGCACCTCTTGCTATGACCGTCACAACTTACAATTTTCCGAGAAACCATTTACCGGGTCCTCCACTACTGTTTACTTCGCTCTTATCGCTAAACGATAGTACCATTTACGGCGTCCGTTACTGTTTAACTTGTTCATCACCATTACCATTTACCGAGTGTATCATTTACCATGGCCTCCACTATTGTTTGCCACGTTCAACACCATTTCCGTCTACCGAGTGTACCATTTACCGGGGCCGCCACAATCTACCGTTTACTATTGAACCATTTACCATGACGTCCACAACCTACGGCTTACCGAATGTACCATTCGCCGCATTCGTCACCAGTACCATTTACCGAATGTATCATTTTCGTGTCCGTCATTCCTATCATGTACCGAAATTACCTTTTACAATAACCGTCACAACATCCGATTTATCGATTTACCGTGGCCTCCTCTACTGTTTACCGTATCCGCTACTGTTTACATTATCGATTACTACTTAAAAAAGGTAAGTCGATTTGACAGCGTTTTTTTAAAGAAAATCACTGTACTTTTTACAAACCTTTAACTGTTATAAGTTGCTTAAATATCGCTACAACTTATACAGTAGGCAACCTTGACCTTCTATCACTACAGCAAAGAGTTTTTAATATTTCAAAAGTCCTAGTTCAGATTTTTTCTAACAATAATATTCTTTCTATATTGGTAAAGTCCCATTTTAAATTTGCTTTATTTTAACTTGCATGCAGTTTCAAATAGACTCCTTTGTGTGGATGCTGTTCCTTGTGATGAATAGGAATTACAATTTATTGAAAACATTAATATTTACTAAATTTAAATCCACATAAATGAAGGCGAAATGAAACTAAAGTCGTCGGAAAAACAGGTATAGATATTCGTTCATTATTGTCCTCTATCACGTGATCTCGCATAGTTACCACAGCTCATAACGAAAAATATAAAAATACGAAATTAGTTCCGAGCGAAAAAATCAGAAAAGTACGTGATCAACGAAAACGATTTTTCGTTTCGTTGAGCACGCACTAAACCTTAAGCATTTTTTTCAATTCAGATATTTAGATTTGAATGAAAACCACGTACCTGCTTAGAATAAGAATGATGGTGTTACTTGCTGATTGAGTACAGCTTTCAATAGTAACAAGTAATTTTATTTTAAACATGGTAAAAATTGCAAGTTTTAATGAATTCAATCGTTTTGTAAAGGAAACCTATGTTGAAATCTTAAAATACTTTGAATAATTTCGAATAGCTACCAATCTTGGTTCAAAAGGTTTTGCGCCGTATATTCTAATTCTTGTTATAAAAAGGAATTACAGACACGTGTGTTAAACCAAGGAAACTGAGGAAAGTTGGTCGAAAAGTACATATGCCGACCAGCAATATTTTTTGGACAAAATAACGAATTTCTGTCAAGGTGTATTATACAGAACTGAACATTTTATTCTCTTAATATCATATGTCACAAATATTCGGAAATTACTTATATATTTCGAAAAGAAAAAATAAGCTTAAAATAAGTATATTAAAATTTAAATTCCATAAAATAATATTTTAAAAAATAAATGCTCTTCCAATCTGAGTAATCCAATACTAATACAGTATACATAGTATACATTCCAACTTTTCCAAAACTGCCAAATTAAAGTTCGTTTAATAAAATAGAGGCGAGGATCTACAACCTCGTGACCATGCACATCCGATTTTTAAACGTACGGCGCCGCTGCGTTGCCGTAGCCAACTATGTACACACAACCGTGAAATGACGCCTATTCTCATTTGGCGGCCAGCT
The DNA here is from genome assembly GCA_933210815.1 of Meta bourneti. Classification (NCBI taxonomy): domain Eukaryota; kingdom Metazoa; phylum Arthropoda; class Arachnida; order Araneae; family Tetragnathidae; genus Meta; species Meta bourneti. The sequence goes on from OW119926.1 coordinate 4,372,131, forward strand.
GCGATGAATGTCTATCGAAGGAAACGTATTTCGCTTACTTGGTGTACAAAAAATATATTTTGAAACAAAATAGACGTCACTGGATACATCCATTTACTGATTTAAGACTTACAAGAGGTAGATTTTATACATCTTTTGTGGATTTACGAGAAAACCCAGATAAGTTTTTAATTACTTTCGAATGAGTGTCCGATCAACTTGCGGGAAAAATTGTTGACAAGATTCTGTCTCAAAATACTTGGATGATACCCTCCATACCTCCATTGGAAATGCTAGCTGTGCGATATAAATTAAGATAATATTCTGTATAGAACCTGCATTGTAACTAGATTTTCGTTAAAAAATAACGTTCTTCTTTTCTGTGTTCAGTCATATTTTTCTGCAGCGATATTCCATATTTCAGGATACCTTTTACTTTGTCAATAAACAATTCTACATCCAAATCATCAAAATTTACCGCCATTACTATAAAAATATTAATAATTCATGTAAAATAATACGCCGCATTTACTTTTATAATAGCGGTGTGTGCACCGCTCAATAGAGAACAAGGTACTGAAAGACCTGAGGAGCGTTCGCGGCTACCGTGCGGCGACGTGGAAAACTACGGCACAAATTGCACGCAAGGTGGACGTACGTCGCCGCAATGTCACTGAAGGTATGTGTGCACTACACTATCTAATGTCCTGTATCTCAGACCGCACTTACGGTGCCGCAGCGGCACCGTACGTTTAAAAATCGGATGTGTGCACCGGCCCTTAACCTCTAATCACCCACCAATTTTGAACCTTGAAAGTTGATTTAATTATAGGTATTCAGTTACCGTATTTAACAGTATTTAACAGTAAAACGTAGCTAACTATGTAAACATAGGACTTTAAAGAATAGATTCACTAAGTTAATATATGTCGTGTAAAATATGTAGCGTTTTGTGAAGATGTATTGAATAAATTTTATCTGATTCTTGTATAAACGCAAACGCAAATACAAAAACAGATAAAACGGGAAGACCGACAGACTGACGCAACCACGTTCAGCCACTAAATGAATGTAAATACTCACAGCATGCAAAATTACATGAAAATATCTCTAGCCGTTTAAACGTAGTGCGGCACACATACAGATAGGAACACAGAGAAACACAGACAGCAAACGCGGAAACCACAGAGTTTACATTAGAATTACCCAAAACGTATAAATAACTTGAAATGGGGAGAAAGTATTCAAAGTACAAACACTCCATTTCTATTTATATAAATCCGCATTGTTTTTACCAATTTATTAGCAAGCTGTACACTGTCACGTGTGAATGGATAATTTACATTTTCAAATTAGTAGTTACCTTTGTTTGACATTTTCCAAGAAAATAAATCGACAGAATTTTAATTTTCTCAGCACAATACCGAAATAAATATCTCTGATGATAAGGATAGACGGTAATGTTTGTTTTCTTCATTAATTCGCTTCCTTCACGTTCTATTTATTTTTTTTACATCGTTTTAATCATTGAACGCAGCGAGACGAAATTTTTGAAAAAATGAGAAGTAGGCGATAAGAAAGGGGTGAAGACGCGGTTAGAATCCAGAAACAAAACTAAACACTCCGCAAACTGAAAAATAGTGCTGGAAGAACTGTTCAACGTATACCAAATCATGATCAAGAAAAACTACTTCCGTAAGATAAGTAATTACTATCGGTGTTTAATTAGCGTTACGTAAACCGCGTTTTCTTTGCAAAGACATACAGAAATCGTTCTTTCTTCATGGAATTCCGTATCCGGAAAAAGTCTAATCAATGAATTAATTATCTGCTCATCCATCAATTTTCACCAGTTACTCAGCAGACTTTTGATTACGTAACTTAAATGCTTCTGCGAATGAAGATAAGCATTACAAAATGAGTATGCAAGGGTAAGTTGAAAAATGAAGGCTCACAACTTTACGAGAGGGTAGGGAAACATTTAATTCTAAATGAATGTACAAGGATATATCAAAAAGTAAGGTGAATTTTTATCTAAAACTCAGAGTTTTTTGTGTAGCTAATTAATTTTTTATATGTTGCAAGTACCAAGGTGATAGAAGTGTGACGGCTTGAAGAAACTTCTAAGTCAACCCGTCTAGTGCTTAGAGCAAATCAAAGATGGCGCATCGACTTGAGCATTACTCCAAGGAGGAGGTGCGCGGCGTCATTCGTTTTTTATGGGCCAAGGGGAAAAACATGTAATATTCATCGAGAATTGTTGGAAGTCTATGGAGAGAGTGTTATGTCGCAGAAACAAGTGTATGTGTGGTGTAACGACACGAATGTGGCTGTCGCCGATGCCATGATTCGTGAAGACAGAAGAGTGAGGTTGCATGATATTGCAAATACATTGAATAGCTCATATGGTTCAGTGAGCAGTTTTACCATTTTGGAAAACCATTTGTTTGGCCCCCTGAAGAAACACCTCCGTGGGCAGCGTTTCCATACACTGGAAGAGGCACAACACTTACCTGGTTAGGGAACCTGGAGCAAGATTTCTTTGAAAAGGGCATGGATGATTGGGTGCCACGTTGGAATAAATGCTTAGACCACTATGGTTCCTTTGTCGAATGATAGTGTGATACGATTTGTCAAACATAATAAAGTTTCATGTATTTATCTCTGCACGTTTTTCTGTCAATCAAAAATTCACTTTACTTTTTGATACTCCTTTGTATAATATAAATGTGTGTATGTGTGAAATCTGAGGCATTCGAGTTTAGTTTTGGTCTCTGAAACGGAGGGAAATCTTGTAACCCTCCAAGTGGTTTCGACGAGATATCTCATCCATCAAGGTCTAATCAATTTTTCTAATGACGAGATACCTCGTCACTAAGATATTGACGATTTTTCATGACGACAATACCAAGATTTGGTCACCTTTCTTCTAATGACAAGATATCCCGTCCGTAAGGATCTGGTCAGTTGCCTTCTATGACGATAACTCATCCATAATGTAGGTAGGTAATTAACGTCGCCCTGGAGCAATACAATGGGTTATTGGCTGCCTCATCCATAAGGATCTGGTCAATTTTGCTAATGACGACGACACAGCCACCAGGAGGGTTAATGGAATTTATAGTGAGACTCCAATGAGATCAGATGACTTTGGAGGAGTCTCTTCCTACAAAGGTAGAAAGGGGCCAAAGGCAAAGTATTTCCGAAGGAAACATCAAATAGGGTAATCACCACAGATGATTATTTGTTTTGCCAACTCGTAATCAATGCTATCGCTTCCGGCGATGGATAAAAAATGTGGAGCCAGAATCATAGTTAAAGACGCCAATCGTGGAAAGGCGTTTAACTAGTTCGTTTAACTAGTTCTAGGCGTTTTGCGTTTAACTAGTTCCCTAATTCACCCTCTTGGTGGTTGTCTTGACGAGGTATCTCGTCATTCCACAAGCAGATTTTGATGGACGAAATATCTCGTTATTAGAAGAAAACTGACTACATCTCTATCACGACATTTTAAAAATATCGGCAATATCTTGATGACAATATATCTGGTCATTAGCAAAATTGGTCAGATCTTGATGGACGAAACCACCTTTAGGATCAACAAATAGACTCGTTCAAAACTACGTGATTCTGATACCAACTCACAGGAACCGGAGTCTGTTGCTTTCGGTTGTCATCAAATGGATGTGAATGTACCAGTTTTACTGTTTAATTTACAAAAATTTTTAAACTGGCACACATTTTTTGAATTACTAATATGTAATTTTCTATGTGACGGGGAGAAAATAGTATACTTCTTTTTATAAAAATGGTACATTTGAATTGTGCCTTAAAATAGCTAATTATTTTGGTCTGGAAACAGAGACGAGATGAAGAAGTTACCTTTGTTTATGCATGAAGCATAAAACGTGTATACATTATGCATACAGACATAAGATATCCATTTAAGAGGAGACACTTTCAGAATCGCCACAATTCATCAAAAAATCGTTATTTTTTAAAAATTCTAGCGTTAAATATTAATTTATATGAAACTCTGTAGATAGCAAAATAATTTTCAATTTCGATCATTTTTGATAGAGGAAAAATATAATATATAAGTATAGTAACGTAGTCAACTACAAAAGCGAATTTTTCTCCGATTAAGATTTTTTGGTTTTCTTGTTCCCTGTGCAACTGTTTTTTTTATTTACCTGCCCCCTTAAATTTTTATCCAACTATGCTTTTCGTGCTACATTAGGAAATCAAATGCAACCTCTAGAACACTGTCAGATCTCAAAAATAGATTTTGATTGGTTGATTTTGGGTTTTATGGCGCAAGGGCCATACACTAGGGCCAATACACTGAGGAATATGGACCGGAAGGAACCATTGGATCCCGAGGGATGTTGGCGGGTGTGTCCTTAAATGGTCATCTGGGCTAGAAGGAAAAAAGGAGAATGGTAGGGGTGAAGAAAGACTGGACTTGCGGAGACAGAGGAGGGACGTGCGAGGGTTCTTTTCGCTGCGATGTTCCAAAAAGATTTGGAACTAGACTCATATAATGCCCTAGAAATGTATAAATCAATGTAGAATAAGTTTACCGCATGAATAAGCGTCACTCTGGTAGATAAGAAAAGAACCACAAACGCGTTTAAAGTGTTTTTACAGGCCATATTTGGCTAAGCTATGCCAAAAAAAAATAAATTTTGAGAAGTGGGAAAAAATATAAATCTCAATCTTAGTTATTGCAACTGAAAATTCCAACATTTAATTAAAGCACAGATAAATAACTATTCCTCCAAGTATAAATATTTTCAGACTTGGAATGGGTAGCGTTATTATCGGAGTATTAAATCTACAATAAAATTTTTGAATTATATACCCACACATACGATCATTCAAAACTTTTAAAATGGATAATCAAATATACAACGTTGTTGCCGAGCGGAGAGAAACATATTGGGATCGAAAACATGTGGTTTCTTATTCAAGTACTAGTTTTCAAGATTTCATCAAAACAAGAACAAGAAAATCATCGGATCAACTTCCAGATGCAGAGGAAAACAAGAGCATTTTACAGAATCGAGTAATTTCCATGCATTCGAACAACTACATCACTAATAAACGTTCTCGCCTCGTGCATAAAACTCGGTCTTCGAAAACAATGTGATTAAACATCCAAACGAAGATTGAATCGCAATATTTCCCCAGATTATAAATGCATTGCAAAGGTGTCGACGAACGAGTAAAATTCAAATCGTGATTTAACCCTCGTCGCAGAATTCTCGCCACGATAGTTGTGCTCGGAAAAGCTCGTGCCCCAGTTCACTTCATTTGCATGCTCCAAGGAGACATCGGTTCTCGATTACCCCATAAGACGGACGCGATTAATAAGGGGAGCATCTTTTCAGTTTGACTGCGAACGTAATTGAACTCCAGCATTATTTCGCGTATTTTCGTCTTGGCCATGTAAGGAAGTTATGGATGGTCTGACTTAGTACAGGAGATTATCCTTACAACGAATACCTATGCAACAAAGCATCTGATATTACGAAAATGTCAAACTTTTATTCAAATCCCATTAACCCATTAAGTGGTTTCGACAAGATATCTCGTTCATCAAGATCTGATCAATTTTGCTAATGACGAGATATCTCGTTATCAAGATTTATATTGCCGATTTTATGCTGACGAAGAGATCAAGATCTGGTCAGTTTCTTCTAATGACGTGATATCTCGTTCATCAGATCTAGTCACATTTGCTAATGGCGAGATAACTCGTCGAAATAACCACAAGGAGGGTTAAGGTGATGGATTAAAATATCGGAGTGATCGAATCACATATCCTGGGAGCTTTCGCTGTGACAGAAAATTTTTATCAAGCTAGGCTTTTTTTCAACTGCAAAAAAATAAGGGTCTCTTTAAAAATGACATGCGAAATAGACGTAGCATCGATAATTTCTTTTCAGAAAGACTTAGAATACTTCATACCTGTATGACAATGTCCGGGTATGATCTCAAATCACTATTATCGATATCTTTCAGTGCGTAAGGACACTTAAGTTTAACAGAGACGAAAGCTACAGGATAGGTTAAAACCAGAGACGGTGCTACTGGGGACGAACTAAAAGTTGTGTTGGAAAGTTTTTCATGCTTAGAGAAAATGCGTCAATATGTATGCTGAAAAAAAGAAAGTTCCAGGCAGTGTAATTTATTAGAAATCTTAATTACCTTGTTAAGAATTCCCTTATCTAAACAGAAATCAAGAAATATTTACAGGATTATAAATAAAGGTTGGTTTTTAATTTAGTCACGCATCGTATTTCGTCGTAGTAAGGTTCAGAAGTTCTTTACGTGTTAATTTTTGTAAAATATATTAAATAGTAATGTTTATCGATAATTTGTTACAATGAAAATCTCGTAGCAATGGAATATTTTAATGACCCCGTTAATTAAAATATCCAGTTCGTTACAATGGGAATCCAGTAATATATGTGCTGTAATAAGTATTTACAGCATTTATTGAGATTTTATAGGTGCCTTTTCTTAGCAACATTAAATATAGCAACACATCGGGGTATTGGTTACGGGATCAATCCCAAAGCGAAAGAACCGAGGACAACACATCGTCATTTTGAACTACGGTCAGATAACGAGGTCAGTACCTGAGCCATTTGCTTTTCAAGATCTAGAGCTGTTAACAATCAAGACACGTTCAGATGGTTTAAAAAACCAGGAAAGGCCAAATTTTAGGGCTTATTTAATTTAATTGGAATTCGCTTATTTTATAACCCTTTGATTGTGAAGCCCAATAAAAAAAATTACAAATCACCTTTTCTTAAATTATTAGTTTCTGTTTGCATGGATGAATCAATAAATATGAATAAAGTGCTTTCAGTTTAATATTGTCATTTTAAGCATTTGCAACGTAAAGTTACGAAATAATTTTGATAATGACCATGTTTCTTTTCTAATATAGTGCGTTTATATTCTAGAAATAAAATTGGACAAAAGAATATATACGTTGCATTTATTTAAATATTGTATTGTCTCCAGCGCATAAAACTACAGGAAATACTTCCACGATTGTGTTCGTTCTAAAAGTGTTGCAGATAGTGCTCTTCTTTAGCAACGAAAGGAAATGTTGTTTTAGGTATTTTTACTGTTTGATTTTGTATTTTTGAAGAATGCGCGAGAGCTGGAAGAATTTTCCAAAGATTTCTTTTCTTGTAACATCAAAGACTTCTGTAAAATTGAATCGAGAATACTAGGATTTTGTAGGGAACCGTGAATGTTTAGAAAGACAACTAATACTTGTTTAGGTCTGCTTTCTCTTCTAGGTTTCAATGGTATATATCTGTACCTCAGAACCAGACGAACGTAAGTCACGTTATGACAACTTTTCAGGAGAGTATAAAAACTGAAAAGAAGGATCTCGTTGCCTGACTAAAAAGCTAGTATTTGAATTAGCCTGCAAAAATTGATCGTTAACAATAAAAATGTACACGCTTTATCCATTGTTGGTTAATTTTTATGTATTTTATAGCTTATTAAGACAGGACTGGACTTACGTTATTGTGGTTCCACATCAAAAACCTGTTTTAGGACTTACGTAGCACTACAAAAAGGTGTTTCAAGTAAACTACACGGACAATCATACTAACAATGTCTTTAATACTTTTAAAAACATAGAGAAAGTACAAAAATATTTAATATTGTATACAATATATAATATTGTATTAAAATATATATAATATTGTATTATAAAATATGTAATATTGTACAGATTGAATGTTGTAATGTTGTAAATGACTTGAAAGCTACAGATTAAGCAAAAACATTATTTTAGAGCAGTTGAGTCATCATCAGGAAAGTTTCCTTCCTTCTCTCCATGTGGAAGATTTTCAAAGAAGGGTCTATACTCTTCAGGGACCCACTGCATTAAATTCATAAGGTCTCTACTCATTACTTGTCTTGTTTTTAGTTACTCTCAATTTTGGGATCGTCGCTGGCATAACAACCCTTTGTTCTCTCTGATTTCTTTTAAATTCAACAGTTTTAAAGGTATCTGCGAAAATGGTCTTATAGTACCACTTGCTGTCTCCTTTGCGAAGCTGTAACCACACTGCATTGGATATCAAAAATGGTTTTTTGTTTTTCTTCCTTGAAACAAATGGAGCTTCTTTGCTCTTCAAGTAGAGAAAATCAAGAAAGTCTTCAAGGCACATCCTTCTCACAACCTTCTCACAACAAAGGGGTTCTTTTTTGAACATGAAGGAATACAATTGGCCCAATCATTTGTGGTAAAAATAGTGTGGTTTTTTAGTTGCTCTCTATAACACTATACTTGCCATCTACTTCCATGTGGGTGTGTCCAGCAAGTAGGAACTTATGGTTGACTTCTTTTAGAGTAGAAACTTTTTCCAACAGCCATAAGTACATGAAAATCATTAATATTCCTGTTTTGGCCATTGCAATTATCTGTCCACACTGTTAAGTTTTCAGTAGGCCTATCAGGATTTCTAAGCTCTTCATTCGCCCATGTGAATAAACATGACGCTATTTCGTTACATCCTAAACCGACTGTAACTTCATCCCAGATCATACACCAAGTTTTATCAACGGTTGTATTATAAATTGTACTATTTAATATCTAGAGTTTTCTTGAGTAAAAATTTTGGGAGTTCTTCAAATCCTGGCGTTGGAAAACATTTTTGGAGATCAGACATAGCGACTCTCAAACTTTGATTAGCACGGCCTTTCAGTTTATCTTCCGTTTTTAATTCATACCTACATGAAGCTTCTTCCAAGTGGTTTTCTTTTTGCAATTTAAGTTCATTGAGTTTTTCATCATTTTTTCATTTTTAATTTCGCAGTCTAGTTTGTCGCAAACATCACAAGTGTCATTATTTGCAGAGTGGAAAGATAAGTTGAAATCTTTATTGAAAACTTTGAAATAAACCCACTTTTTCTTTGGTTTAATTTTTTCTTTTTCGCACTCATCTACATACATGATTGTGGTTGATTGCCCAAACATTTATGTTTGGATCTTTTCCTGCTGTAGAGGCTTTTATACACCGGAAACTTTGAAATATGGTTTTTGATCAGTTCTAAGCTATCACTCGTTAATTTATTTGCTGGAATATGTTTTCCCCTATGGTCTGGGTTTACCAAACCAGACTCACTGGCTTTCTCAAAGCAACTCTCATGAAGGTTTCAGAAATAGAAATCGTATTAGGAAAAAAGTTTTTCAAATGATTTCCTCCTTATTATTAAAGTTAAAAATAAATGTATGGCTCTCGGTTTTGTTTTTTGTGCCGTCTCTTTTCCGTTGTTTAACAAAGTTTCCTTAGTTTTTATACATGAAAGTACAAACTGTCTTTTTGAGTGGATGGACTTACGTTTGTCTGGCTCAAACAAAGGTTAGGACTTACGCTCTTATAACCCAAGTAAATCATGAAAGGAGAATTTTTCACAGACTTACGTTGTTATGGCTTGTCATTGGTTGCAAAGTCATTTTTGGACTTACGTTTGTCTGGTACTGAGGTACAGATATAATCTTTTATTTGTAAAGACTAAATTATGGTCAAACCTTAATACCTTAAATCATACAGGTGTAGGTGGGGGTATATTTAATTAACTTCGCACGGGAGCAACAGAACAGGCTATTAGCGACGGTCCGAAATCAAACCCGAAGGAAAAGCATTCCATTTACGTTTAGAGAATGGTTCTTTTAGCTTGCAATTACCAAACTATCCTGTAAAGTGATAATTAAACAAAACACATGAATATCCTTGTAATATGGTATTGGTATGGTGTGGAAACTTGTAAAGTGTTATGCCAGATCAGGTTTTGACTCGCCATCTGACCGTGGTTCAAAGTTACGTGGTGTTTTTCTCTTCTGTGTCAGTAAAACTATAATTGTGTGTTTATGTCTATTACTTGATAGTGTATGTCTTGTGCCCAGTAGCTTGTTGTGTTGCTCCAATATGACCGTTAATTAATTACCAGTAATATGGGGTCACCATGACTCAGTGGGTTTGCCCAGAGCTAGCAGCCTGCGATTTGTAAGCGGAGTATTAATTACCAGTAATAGGGGTCACCATGACTCAGTGGGTTTGCCCAGAGCTAGCAGCCTGCGATTTGTAAGCGGAGTATTAATTACCAGTAATATGGGGTCACCATGACTCAGTGGGTTTGCCCAGAGCTAGCAGCCTGCGATTTGTAAGCGGAGCAGGTTCAATTCCTGCAACGTACTCTTTTGAGTGTATTTCTCTTTTCTGTTATAGTAAAGCTTTCCCCGCGTTTCCATTACTTCATATTGTTTGTCGTGTTTGGCGCAGCATGACCAAATATGGCCCTTGCACCATAAAACCTAACCAACCGTGTAATAGGCCACTTATATTGTTGTTTGAGTCGCCTAACTGGTACAGTGGTCATCACTTTGTTACAACGGGAATCCATTAATATAATATGTTGCAAGTAGTTATAGTTTTTTCGAGATTTTATTGTTATTTCTCAAGGAATTAACTTTGCAGTGGAGCAACACAACGGGCTATTGGAGACGGCTTGGTATCCATCTAGAAGGGACAGATCTGAGTACAACACCTCGTAATGTTGAACCATGGTCAGATGACAAGGTCAACACCTGAGTTGGCACCCCATTCTCCAAATTTCCACACCATGCCAACATGGTCACCCAAAGGGAACTGGAAGTTGTAACAGTCGATTGAGTTCTTGATTGATGACATCATGCGGTGGCAAGTATATGCAGCAGACTGTAATTAGAGAATGAATATGAATTTGTACAGCCTGCAAAGACGTGCGTAGTGTGCCTACAGTAATGGGATAATCGTGTGAAGTGAGAAGACACTCCGCCAGATACTGTAGTACTAGCATCATTGTCTTTTCTTATGCAACTATACCTGCATGTGTGGGAAGATTTGACACCACGACAGATTTAATTTGCCCCATCCCCTCCTACACGACTGTCTTTGGTTGCATCGAGTTTCGAACTCGCAACTCACCGGTTGATAATGCACTCTTTCAATAGGGATAGAGGGCCGCGGTAGCTCGGTTGGAAGAGTAACGGATTAGCAACCGAAGACAGTCGTGTACAAAGGGGGCTGGTGCACTTTAAATCCGCCGTGGCATGAATGAAATATCCTCACGTTGGCGTGGTGTGGGAGTTTGGAGAATGGCATGCCAGCTCAGGTGTTGTCCTCGTTATCTGACCGTGGTTCAAAATTACGTGGTGTTGTCCTCGTTATCTGACCGCGGTTCAAAATTACGTGGTGTTGTCCTCGATCTTTCCTTTTGGCATTGATCCCGGACCGTCACCAATAGCCCGGTGTGTTGCTCCTCAGTGACGTTAATTAAAATACCAGAGACGTTAACGTTAATAATAAGACGTTAATAACCTATCTACAACAGGGATATCGCGACCCAGGTTTATGGCAGGGTATCTCATGACATGATAATTACTTGGTCGGTTATGATCATTCAGCATACGGTATAGTGATAATTATGAATAAAACCTGAAATATGCATTATTAAATTTGGATTTGAGGCGCACAAAGCGTTTATATTTTATACGGTTCATACGTTTTTGAGGATTGGATCGTCGTCATTTGAACCTCGTTGTGATACACAGAAGCCCGATACTATTTCCAGGGGGAGTCTGCTCCCTCCACCCGCAGAACCGAACAAGAAATTGCCGTTTTCGCCCCATAACAAACAAGAAAAAGCAGTTGCTAGCTTATCTGGAAACGTGTACCACGGGACACAAATTTCATTTACGTCTGGCCATCGGCTTTTCGCGAAGTGGACAGATGGAGTTTTTTATGGTTTGTGTAAAACGACAGAATATGGCGTCGTTTCGGCGTGAGAATCGAATAAAATGTTCTGAGTGTTTTTGAACGAAGCCTGATGCACCCGGGATATAGCGTCCTTCTTTATCGGATAGAAGTTTTTGGAAATATTCTGCAAAAAGAACTCTCCAGCCCCTAACCGCGTTTTCTAAGGAGTTGAAATTCGATGGCCTTCATTTTCTAGGTGTTGGAAAATTGCTTTATTCGGTAGAAATGTTAGAATTCAGAAGGAAAAAAATTTTGGAGCTGTTTCCACTTGATTGTTTTGAGATTATTTTACTGCATTATGCGATTATTTAGATTTTTCAATTAAATCGGAAAGCTATGCTTCACAAAGACTCGGGGAAGGTAGACGCACAATTAATTTGGACTCTTGTATATATAATTCATTTATTCTAGACATAATTCATTTATTGTATATATAATTCATTTCATATATATACAAGAAATGAATTATTTTAGTTTCATGGCAATGTATTCTGTATGCATCAAAGAGGAAATGCGATAGGAGGTAAGACTTCCTTCGAGCCAAATTGAAACAGCCTCCTGACATGTATGGAGGGCCGCGGTGGCCCGGTTGGAAGAGTAACGGACTAGCAACCGAAGGGTTGCGAGTTCGAATCCAGCCAAACACCGTCGTGTACAAAGGGGGCTGGTGCACGTTAAATCTGTCGTGGCCTCAAACGTCCTCACGTTGGTGTGGTGTGGAAGTTTGGAGAGTGGGATGCCAGCTCAGGTGTTGCCTCGTCATCTGACCGTGGTTCAAAATTACGTGGTGTTGTCCTCGGATCTTTCCCTTTGGGATTGATCCCGGACCGTCACCAATAGCCCATTGTGTTGCTCCAGTGTGACGTTAATTGAAAAAATACCAAATACCAAATACCTGACATGTATGGATCATAAGAGAGTAAAATCTACATAATAAACGTGGGTATCCTTTTCAGTTTTATTTGTTAAGAGCTGAGTCTGCCATGTTTCGTTCATGACATGGAGGTCGGAATAAAGAAAACCATTGCCCACTTAAAGGTGTTCCTTTACATCAGATGGTTGTTTGTATGCTTTATTATTGTTGCTTCGTAGTTAGTTTTCCTTTGATATCTTTTAGCATGCATCGTTTAAATGATCACTGTCTCACTTTTTCTTGTCACCAATCGTTTTGTACGCTTCAATAAAGAGTTTTAACAGGGAAAGGCGCTTTTTAATAGAATCCGGTGTCAAATCATCTAAAATGTCATCTTTAGGCAGTCGATCAATTGGTCTGGTGGTTAAAGTGCTGACGTCTGGAGCGAAATGTTCCTGGTTCGAATCCGGGGTACGACCTGGATGTTTGTCCGTCTGGAATGAAAGCGTGGACTCTATAAACGGGTTGAGCTAGAATGTGTGGTAGGTGAGATATAACGTGATGCCTTCTCCCACGTGATGCACTCGTGTGATAGGAAGTGATTCACAAATCTGCCCATTTAAGGGGGCACAGTACCTTTAAGCATGCAAATCAGCAGGTAAAATAGACTAATTTGGGTAAATGTATCACCAAAAGTTTTATGTGTATCATAATGAAATTTTTATTTATATTTTATACTGCACAATGCAGAAAAATTGGTTTGATTTTTAAAAATTAAATAATATTTTACTAGAATTTACATAAGGTCATTTTTTAACATACTTTTTTACAAGCATAACTTGTGCGCAACATTCTGAGTCATGCTGTGCATTTTCTATAACTAATGACTGATATGAGTAACACAATGCTTTTATTTTAAATTAAAACCAAAAAATAGTAGTTAAGTAACACATAAATATAACAATCAATTAATATTTCACTTCATTAATTGTTTCCAAATTTTCACTCATACTATATCAAAATTTTTTAATATATTTTTAGCTTTTGAGTAAAATTTTGGTTTCATTTTGAAGCCCTTTTGATAATCTATTTTCATTCAAAATTTCAGGAGTCTACGTTCATTAGTTGCAGAGTTATAGTGCGCGCAAGCTTCAAAATTACCATTCTGAGATAAATGCAATTAAAGTTGAAATAGTTATTTTTAGCATTCACGTGAGTTCAAGTAAACAAATAGATTTGTGAAATGAAAGAGTTGAGTAGTACATATTCTGCTTATATTTGTTACAGTAAAAATATTATTATTAAAACTTTCGAAAAAAATAAATAGCATAATTCCAAAAATTAATAGCGTAACTCCAAACAGAAACTAAGAAACGTAAACAAACGAACAGCTGAAAATAAAAATAGGTGTGTTCGAAAAATCCTCATTACGAACGAACGAATGCGATTTTTTCATGCGTTTTTTTACCAGAATTAGAACATTTCAAACTATCTAAATAGATCAAAATTGGAAAATCAATTTTTTTAAGGTTTTAAAAGTACTGTGCCCCCTTAATGGCCATTGTTCAATTAGCCGGACGCTAGAAAGGCTTAAGTATTTAGGTAGTTGAATTAACGTCACACTGGCGAAACACAACGCGCTATTGGTGACGATCAGGGATCCAACCCCTCGGGAGAGATCCGAGGACACCTCATCATTTCGAACCAGTCAGATAACGAGGTCAACACCTGGGCGGGCACCCAATATCTGAACTTCCACACTCCTCCAACGTGAGTACATTTGAGACCACGATAGAATTAAAGTTCACCAGCCCCTACGCACACGACTTTCTTTTGTTTGATCGAGTTTCGTACTCGTAGCCAATCCGGTACATTTCCAATTGGACTACCGTGGCCTTCTGAAGGCTTAATCGCTTAAAGTAGCGCGAGTGTCAGGGATATCCTTGATCTCAGATCTATGAGAGGAAAGTTGACACTTGGTTTCGTTTACGAACAATCCACTTCGAAGATTCAAGACACATTACAAGAATCAGTCAAATTACCTGGAGTACCCTTGCTTGTGTTTACAGAAGAAGATGTATGTTCAAAAATTCTATCACCCGAATATCGTCACACATACTAGTGTCCTAATCGAATTTTCGACGAACTACTGGCTTCTAAGTTCAACCCAAACTGTTAAGATCGATCGTCGAGTTTCTCATATGGAACAAAAATAGACTGAAAAACGTCCGAAAAACTTCACATCCGCATCTCGAATACAACAGAACTATAAATAAAACAATAAATCTGAAAATAGAATAAAAATATATAACCCAGCACAGAATAAAAATGTATTCGTTCGAACGGAGAGTAAAAAAAATTGTTCGATCATAGAACAGAAGAAAAAAAAGAACTCCCAACATCTCAGTTGATGCAGCTTAGAAAGTTCTTACCGGATTTACGAAAAGTTTAATCGTATCGAATAAAACGAATGCAGATGTTGCTATTGGTTGCCTCTTTTGAAAAGATGGGCGTGGGAAAACATACAGGTCGGTATTTGAAAAGTTGGAAAGAGGGCGCAGTACCTATCTATACGTGTCTCTGTGGGGAGGGGGTGGAAGACGTTAAAGGTCATACGTGCCGTCTACGGACAATGGTCATTCCCACGCTTTTTGATCCTTAAACAGAGGGGAAGCGTGGGATCTCGCTCTTATCCGCTGTGTTAAAGTTTTATACGCCGAATTGATTTTATTGATTCTAAGTTAGAGTTCCCGGTTCTTCGTGGTCTAGTGGCCGCGGGTTGTGTAGAAAGCTTTTGACAATAGCATCCGTATAAAACACTTTATAATCGCTGTACAGAGCAGTCTTTTCCAAACATTGATGTTTTGCTCCCTAAAGCTTAGTTATATTATCGACTCCTTTGAATTCTAATGAATAGTATTTTAATTATATTAAATATTCATGGTACAGTAACCCCACGATATATCACGCTTCTTGGGAGTCAAGAAATGCGATATACCAAGAGAAGGGGTATATAGAAATATTGACTTAGAGAAACTTGTAAGTATTTTTTACTCTCCCATGTTTTTGCTGATTCTGACAAACAGATTGGTAGTGGAATCACCGTCTCATTGGAACAACACAACGGACTAATGGCGACGGTACGGGATCTATCCCGAAGAGAAAGGTCAAAAGGACAACACCTCTTCATTCAGAACCACGGTCAAATGATGAGGTTCTGAACGATGAGCTGGAATCCCTCTTTTCAAACTACACAACACATCGAAGGCCACGTGAGATTAAACGTGCACCAACCCCACATATACGACGATCGTTGGTTGGATTGATTTTGAACTTACAGCCCTTTGGCTGTCAATCCACTACTCTTCCAACAAGGCTACCACGGCCCATTGCGCTGATTTTCTTCTTTATATACAAGGAATGTGTTTCTTATATAAATTAATTAAACTGCAATACGGAAGAATATTTCTGTATGGTAGCTTTGTGATTTTTCCACTTTCCTTTCAGGGCCCCAGCGCCCTAAATTCAAGTGCCTGTGGTTAGCTTTATATCGCAAGGGCCATGCTGTGCCAAATCCGACAAACAACATCAATTAATGTAGACACACACAAAGAAAATTTCTCTAACACAAAAGATAGAAATACATCCAAGAAGGAATCGAACCTGCGCCACATCACAGGTTGCTAGCGCAGTGGGAAAACCAAAGCCCCGACGCACATTTTCTAAAAATCATCTGAATCCAAAGAACCCTCTCCAGATGAGCCCAACTCCCTTTCCTGTCCATCATAGCCTCATTCGGCGTAAGCTGGGTCAAAAAGAAGAGGGTGAAATTGCTGCAGATGAACAAGGCTATAACCCACGGCTAAGACGGATCGAGCGGCCGGCAGAAGAGACTAACGCGGCTTTATAAAAGAGCGGAAAAGAAAGCGAAACTTTAAAAAGAGAAGGAATAATAAAAAAGGCCACTTTAAACAGTCATAACGCCAGCCAAATCGAAATGTTGGAGCAAATGTTCGTCTCGTAAAATTCCGCGCCATGGCTGTTTTTTTACGGGCCTTAAGAGTTATTTTTACGCATTTCTTTTACCTTTACGGCCTCCGGAACCTCCATTCCTGCTGCACGAAGTCACCAGGGCGTGCAATGAAGAATATTTTTTTCCTTCCCCTCCAGTTTTCTAATGGCCACGGGCCTTTTGAATTTTGCAACTCGATAGGCTCATTTCAAAAGCCCGCCCTACAAATAGATCGGGTTCAAATCACTCGGGCGGGCCATGCCACAATTACGTCCTTTGCTTCGTGGTCGGAATTGCCAGTAATCCGTGAATTCAAGAGGAAGAGAGTGAAAAATGAGGGATTCATTGGTTGTTCGGGCGCCTGTTTTATGGCGCACAACTTGCTTTTTCGTGCTAAGTTTATCTTGGATAGGGAAATGGGATTCAGATGCACATGACGGTGACCTCAACAGGTGGGTTATTTTTGTCGCTGTTGATCAAAATTATGTGCTTCTAGGCTTAATCGAACACAATTGTTGAACTCGACTTTAACCCTTTCGGGCCTAATGGGCATATACGTCCCAGAGATTAGATTGGGTAAATAAATCCCACTTTTGAATGGGTTTTTACGTTTTTAGTGTTCTTAAGGAATTAGGGAATAAAAATATGACTAAAGAAACCTGGCAATACTTTCAGATTGCAAATGGCGGATTTATGGTTTTGAGCACGCCCATTCATTCTGATGAATGAGTGACCGTGGTTCGGAAACAAAAAGATGGTACAAAATTAGACGTTAGTTGCCCAGAATCCATTTCCCACTACAATATGTACATGAATGGAGTTGACCGCTGTGATGAAATGGCTACTTTTTAGGGTCATGGCAGAAAATCAGACAAGTGGGGGAAAAATATTTTTTGGAAATTAGTTATGATTTCTGTTGTGAATGCATGGATTACGAAGTGTGATGTGGAACATAAAACAGAACCACTATTATCATTCATGGTCCCCTTAGTTGAGCAACTAATAAATGTCGGAAGGGAGAAAGCAGACACAAAAAGAACGCGAAAGTACGGTCGTCCGTCAAAAAGAGCAAAAATTACTAAATTAAACTACTTTTCAGAGTTAAATTTAAATCATGCAAAAGTCGGGGCGAAAGGGTTAAAGGGGCATCTTAATACAGTGGTTAAGTGAAATAGAGTTACGGAACACAACATTTCGTAGCTGGTTTCTATTAAATCACTTGTCAGCCCAAGTTTAATTTAACCTACATGTTGGTTGTCTGTACCTTGTCATTAGCAAAACCTATCAGATCTTGATGGAAATCCTATCCTTAGAAAACAAGTGACCACATCTTGATGGACGAGATATCTCGTCATTAGAAGAAAACTGACCAGATTTTGATTTCGTCATTAAAAAAATCGGCAATATGCTGATGACGGGATATCTCGTCATTAAAGGAATTGGTCGTTTTCATTGACTAGATATCTCTTCGAAACCACATGGAGGGTTAATAAAGAAACTGATAACAGTACGGGGTAAGATATATCATATACTTATCTTACTTATATAAATTCTCTATATCATATACTTATATAAATTCTCTGAAGCAGCAAAGGGGTCGCCATGGCTAATTTTACGCTCTTGACCAACAGAATGAGTTTTCCTTGATTCTTTTAACCAATAGATGCAGTTATTTAGTCATTATGTATGTTGTAAAAGAAAATCTCTTGACGCTAGGAGGGTTAATTCTATTTAAAAAATTGATGTTATAAGAGAGTATAGACTAAATAAAACTTATATGTATGAAAACTATTTTACAATGGCAGTTATTAATAAAAGTTATTGCAGCTGAAAATATTTAATTAAAACCTTGTTCTTCATTCTTTGAAGTTCTAAAATAAAAAATAGTCTGCTAAAGATGCATAAATATAAAGTTATTCTGTAAGGAATAAACTAAATCTTAAAATTAAAATTCAGATAAACCATTTTCCTATTCCCCATAATCTATCAAAATAATATAACATTCTTAGAATTATATTATAGAAAATAAAAATTCAATCTCTTTAAACGATGAAAGCTTGAATGGATCCATAGAATATTCATTTTATCAAATATTTACGTAAGGAAACGTAAAGGAAATTAATTTCTTAGTAAAAGGTTGTGTTACTAATATTCTCCCGCTGCTTTCATTTTCTAGAAAACTTTTAGAACCAGTTTAATTCGAGGAGATAAAATTTTCATCCATTTTGTAATGACATTAGGTTCGGAAAAGGTTTCCATTCTCGCTCGCACAAACCGAGAAGCTACAGAAAGTAACAGTTTTAATTCAATTAATGGTGTTACCAACTGTGTTTCTCAATGATCATACCCCAACAGGCCACCATTCTGAAATATGAAACATTTATCTAAGCTAAATTGAGACAACATTGCGGAGATAACGTAATTTGAGTCCAAATCAAACAATTGAGCTTTTCTCCGAAAAAAGAATTAAACATCTCATAATAATTGTATAAATTGGGAATACAATACCCATCGTAATGATTGTTCCGATTCACTCTCGTCTAACTAGGCTTGGAGGCTTTCAGATGCTTCAATTCGGTCGCTTGTTTATGCAAAGCATTAAGTGCCGAACAGTGTTCCTACAATTATTTCCTTAACTTTTCAAGAAAATAAAGATTTAAGAGAATATCGTAGGTTGCGATTTGATCACACTACTTGACACTGATTATCATAATTCCAACTATATTAATTGCTATTATTATTGAGGAATTAAAATCCTTCTTGAAAGAATTAAAATTAGATCCTAAATCCCTCTGGAAGTGAATTAAAATTAGATCCTAAATCCCTCTGGAAGGAGAATTAAAACTAGATCCTAAATCCTTCTGGAAGTAGAATTAAAATTAGATCCTAAATCCTTCTGGAAGTAGAATTAAAATTAGATCCTAAATCCTTCTGGAAGTAGAATTAAAATTAGATTCTAAATCCTTCTGGAAGTAGAATTAAAATCAGATCCTAAATCCCCTTGGAAGTAAAATTAAAATTAGATCCTACATCCCTCTGGAAGTGTCTCCCCTGCTTGTTTTACTTGGCCAAATATGGGCATTGTACCATAAAATCGAGTCAACCCACCATTAAGAAATCTCGTAGCTCGACTACTGCGCACTCGATTCTGACCAACCTATATAGTAAGGATTTGAATGCTGCATATCATACCTCACAGAATGGTTAAAGCAGATTTACCATTTAATCCTCCTTTGTACTAGTCGCTTCTCATTCATCGTCATGAAAGATCATAGTATCTCCGTATCAGATGGTACTTGGCTATGGGAGCTATGAATCTCATTATCTCTAAACTAAGATGATCAGTGATTGTGACTCTAGAGATGATGTACGTTCCGGGAAGATCCTGTTGCCTTTCAGACATTTAGCTCTTCAGCATGAAGTAATGGTTTGAAGTGTTATGGCACCAACAGTCTATCCCCACTGGTATGCAAAAGGATTCTCAGATGTCAAGATTTAGCATTAGCTTAGGAGTATATTAAATGGAATTTTTATCCCTTTTACGCACACATAAGCAGATGGGTGGGGTTGTGTTTTTTTATGGTGAGCAAGGGCCATATTTGGCCATGCTGCACCATACGCAAGACAGACAATATCAAGTAATGGACATACACAAGGAAAGTTTTAATGACATGGAATAGAGAAATACACCCGGGGAGGAATAGAACCTGCGCATAAGTAGATGGTACCTGTTGCTTATTTAGCCCCATGAATTCACTCTCTAATTGAGAACGTTTACCACATTTTGGAAATACATCTGTCTTACTTTCAAAATGAAGATAAATTTCAATCAATGAAAATTAAAACCTTTTGGTTATAGTGGACTAACCCTCACTTTTTAACCCTCTGAAGGATTCACAGGCGTAGTTGCTTGTAAAGAATATAAAAGGTAACTACAACTTTTATTTTAAAATATATATATTTCGACAGAAGACAATGATACACACACAAGTACAAAAGCATTATAATTTTTAGAATCTAATGTAAAGTAGAGTTGGCGTCTGTCTGTCTGTTCTCTATACAAATCTATACCATTTGATCAATCCTCACCAAATCTGGTACACTTATACTTTAAAACCCTGCGGGTAATGTAGGCTACATATTAACCATGGTTCTATTTGTCCTAGATGTACAGAGGGGTTAAAAACAATTCGAAATCCCCATAGCAATAACATTGAATGTAAAACCATTGCTGTACGCAACTCATTTTGTTTCACCAGTATTGATGTAAAAAAAAACTTTTCCGATAAAATTGTTTTACCTATTGCTAGAAAAACAATTTTTCCAAAACAAGTTAAATTCTAATATTTATGTTTGAACTGATTTTTTTATTTCTTCCCATAATCTAAATAATTTATGGATATTTGATTGATGAAAAAAGGATACTTAAAATATTTAATTTTACCTAACTTACATTTTGTAAGTAATGTAGCCCAAACGAAAAACTCATTGATCATAAAATCGTAATTTTGCAATTAGGTATCTGACAACGCCAGAATTAATGTTTTATTTTATAAATTTGATTTAGAATTCCGTGTTTGTGTGTTTGACTTAAGACAGCGAAATGTTGCGGTAATTTTTAGAATAAATCATTGTCTTCATTAATATTTTTCGAATGTCTTTTCTCGAATTGCTCTATTTCAAAATGTACTCAGAAGGGCGAAATTCGATACTCTTGCTCATATCTTTCGTTTTTCAGAATTCTGCGCTTTTTCAGTGATTGGAATTTCGTTTCTGTTTGTATTTATTTGTGTTCCAGTATTTTTTATATTGTAGATACGTATATTATTTAGGAGTTACATTTTAATGAGTTATTTTTATATTCTGCAAAATATCACTAGACATGGGCAATTTCTTGGCGCAATAGGTATGTTTCGACCAACTTTACTTAAGTTTTTGGTTGAATACGTTATTCTTTGTAGAATTGTTTCATAAAAATAAATAAAATATACAAAGCAAAAATATTTTTAAGGTGTGTAATTTCTTATTTTAAAATGACCATTAAAGTTAAAATACAATTATTTAAAATCAGATAGGTAGTTAATTAACGTCGCACTGGAGCAACAGAACGGGATACTGGCGACGGTCCAGGATCAATCTCGAAGAGAAAGAGCTAGGACGCCTCGTAATTTTGAATCGAGGTCAGATGACGAGGTCACCACATGAGCTGCACCCCACTCTCCAAACTTCCACATCATGCCAACGTGAGAACACTGAGCCCACGACAGATTTAACGTGTAT
This sequence comes from Meta bourneti, assembly GCA_933210815.1. Lineage (NCBI taxonomy): Eukaryota > Metazoa > Arthropoda > Arachnida > Araneae > Tetragnathidae > Meta > Meta bourneti. The sequence continues at coordinate 4,394,095 of OW119926.1, forward strand.
CAGCCCCGTGTACACAACGATCTTTGGCTGGACAGAATTTCACTCGCAATCCTCCTATTGTTAATCCGTTGCTCTTCCAACTGGGCTACAGCGGCCCAGATAGATAAGATAGGTTACGTTAAATTAAAAACGGGTAGCCATACGTTGTAGTTCAAAGATATTTCTAGTCACAGTTTAGTATTAGTAGCCTGAAGTAGTCACCTTAGAAAAAACTTTTGTAGTTTATCTTTCGTCAGAAGTGCGATGAGTATGAAATGGATTACATGGGTGGATATATCATATATACATAATATTTGCGTCCGAAGTAAATTGTAAAAGCTATGAAAAGTTAAAACGGTGCTAAAAAACATTTTCCGTACATTTAAATGCTTACATTTTTCTTTGAATGAAAAGTGATTAGTCTAATCACTTTTTAGTCAACATTTAGCCAATTCAATCTAAGTAACGCCGGGAAATTCAGATATTTATAACTATCTTTTTTCTCTACTCCGAAGTCAGGCATCAGAATGTTTATTCTTGTTCTGCTTTTTTTATTTTCATATTTCTCCGTTTGGCTCTCTCATTGAGGATACTCTGATGAAGCAGAATATCGTGTAAACGAGAACATCGCATCCAGAATATACACACGCAATATAGAAAAAATATCTGTCTTGTACCAAATGTTATCAAGTTCTTGTTCTGATTCAGATAAGATTAATTGTAAAATTCTTGCAATTCTGTATCACATGATTAACAGCCTTAAGCGGCGTCACCGCACACACATATATCCGTTCTGCAACCTGTAGTCAGTCTTCCCTGCATGACTTCTAACCAGTTTTGATGTTCTTGACTAAGAGAATCTTTCCTGATTCGTTCACCCAGGATCTGTTATTTAGTGATTGTGGTGTGGGGTTAAATCAGCACTATACTATTCAGAAAACTTATGACGCTTAGAGAATTAATCTACTTTTGTTTGGAAAAGATAGATTAAGCATATTCCAACAGGTATTTAGTGTTAACATAGTGTTAGTCCACCCTTTGGGAATCATAGGGGGAGCGGTCACTAATCAAACCAAAGTTTTTGGCCGGGTGGTGATATAGCCTATTGTTTCAGGAAGGTTTTCAATTTGTGACCATAGGTAATATCGAGTGATCGCAATTTTCTCAGGCTTCTACTTGTTAACATTTAGACTCACCGAGTTTCAGAATGTATCACCAAATACAGAACTGCCAGTCTAGTTGAAAAAGTAATATCACCTACTATGAGCATTTTGGGTTGGCCGATCATATATTACCTCATAAGTAACGATGTAATCCCTCAATCACTTGTTGGCTGATTGCTCTTACTGTTTACGAATGCTTTGTGGTATCAAATAATTATATACACAACATGTAACAACCATTTATCTTAAATGCCCAAACTTGGAAATGCTAATACGGAATGGAACCAATCATGGGTGTTTGACAAGCACGGATGCTTGGTTGTCTTGGGTATTATGACGTTCGGGCCATTCTTTACTGACACAGAAGAGAGAACTACACCCATGGTAAGTTACAGGAATCACACCTGTGCAGCCTACAGATTGCAGGTTGTCACCACAATGAACTAACACATTGAGTCAGTGGCCCATTGACACGTACAGAAGTACAATCGATTGAGGCGGATCAAGTTTCCATGCCCATAACTTTCCAGTTATATTACCACAAAATAGCAACAATTGAAATCAGTATGCAGTATGAAATGAGATGCAAGTCTTACAAATATTTCGTCTCAGTTCGAGCGTCCTTTCAAACTGCGGCACTTTATATTGCATATACAGTTAAAATTTCTGAGAAACAACTTCATTTTGGCCATTGTCTCTTTTTTTTTTATGTTCTCAAGACATAAAATCCGTACATAAAAGCTTTTAAAGACCATTTCAACAGCAGAAACAAAGGCAAGGCATCGGGCGAGTTCATTTGTCCGACATAATGCACAAAAGCAAGGTAATCCTACTCTCTGTTTTCCTCAAAAGGTTTGAGGGAATTCGGGATGGCCGGCCTAAAGTACTTAAGTCCGTAGGTGGGGGATGTGTTGCTGCTCGAGTTGTGATCACCAATCTATTAGGAGAGCAAAAGTGAAAAGGAAATCGCAACTCTGGAGATTTAAGGGATCACCAACCATCTGTAAGGCGCAATGCGATCGATGGAAATAGACGCCTATCCTAGAGTTCTGTAGCTTTTGCAGCTGTGTTGCGTTGGGCAAAAACACCAATTCCTTTCTCTTCTGGAAATCCTTTCAGTCATAAGACTACCATACAGGATTGTTGCTCGAATTACCTTTCCGTTTCTTCTTCACTCGGATTAAGGAGGAAGAGGAATGAAGGGTTATGCCACATATCTTCGAATTTCACAGTGTCCCCAAGTAAATAAGGCTCCCTCAGAAGTGGATTTGGAAGAAAACAGCCAATACGCGAAGACAATCTATAATTACCTAAGCCATTAGAAATACTTGGAATTATCTTTGTTTTACGTCATAGTGCTTTCGAATAAATTTTATTGCAATCTTATATCTGCTTTTCGTCATTTCCAGGGTGATATCCCTGGTTAAGAAAGCAAGTCATCAGGATTTCTGTGATCTCTGGGATTTTACCCACCAGGTGGTTTCGACGAGATATCCCGTCTATCAAGATCTGACCATTTTTCTAATGACGGGATGTCTCGTCTATCAAGATCTGACCATTTTTCTAATGACGAGATATCTCGTCGCAAAGATATTTCAGAATATTTTATGATGACGAAATCAAGATCTGGTCAGTTTTCTTCTAATGAAGAGATCTCATCCATCAAGATCTGCTAATGGTTTTGCAAATGACAAGATACCTAGTCGAGACAACTACCAGGATGGTTAATGCTGGTTTGTAAATTAAAACTCAGCAATTTCTGCCTACGTGTTTTTATTTACCTTTCGAATATACTCTTGCACTGTGTGCATAACTCTTAATATCGAACAATCAAGCATTCAACAACTATTCACTTTATAAAACAGGATTAAATATTTATGTACCATTATAATTTCAGAGTTTAGTAGTTCTTCCACCTAAACAGCATCTGTTATAAGATACCAATGGAAGGTGCAGTGATAGTTTCAATAACGGAGCAGTTCTCTTAGACAATAGCTGACTAGCGAAATATCAATACATTTGTCGTTGTTTACAAAACGGTAACATTCAATATGTTTTGTACTTTTTAAAATTTAATCGGTATGTCAGGACTTGTATTAATGAAATCTTGAAAGACATCTTTCCAGCTGTATAAATTTGTGATAGATAGGAAAGAATCCTGTCTATCACAAATTCATACAGCTGGAAACTATGTTTAAAAATTGGTGGCGAATTTACGTCGCACTGGAGCACCACAAAAGGTTATCGGTGACTGTCTAGGATCAATCCCAAAAGATCCGAAGTCAGCATCTAACTTTGAACCATGGTCGTATGACGAGGTCAACACCTGATAATGCATAAAGGATTGTAACGTCATTTAAAACAAGGATGCAAACAACCATTCAATGCTAAGCAACCACGACAATTACCACTACCAGAAGATTTTTGTTAACCTCGAACACCATGACTATCCCTTCGAGTGGTAGATAGTGAATTTACGTCCCAGTGGACAAAACGAGTTATTGACGACGGTTCAGGGATTCATCCCGAAGGGAAAGATTCCGATCACAACCCATCATCATTTTGATCCACAGTCAGATGACGAGGTCAACACCGGAGCTGGCACCCCACTCTCCAATCTTCCACACCACATCAACGTGAGGACATGATTCTAAGACAGATTTAATGCGCACCATCTTCAAAGTACACGACGCTCTTTGGTTGGATCGAGTTTCGAACTCATTCCTACGGTTGCTAATCCGGGACTCTACTAACTGGGCTACCGCGTCTCCCCTTCCAGTGGGATTACCCACGTTTTGTAAAATCGAGGAAATGAACTGCTACAGTCAGATACAGAAATAGGCAGGATGTTAGTACATTCTCATAGATTATCAGTGATAACACTGCATTACATAACTTCTGCAATTAATAGGGTCATGGTCAAGCATACATTTCCGCAATGCATTAATGCATTATAGACTTGTCCTTATTTCAATAAGGTCCAATAGTACGTAGTTAAATCAACGTAGCACTGGAGAAAAACAACTGGCTATTATAAGGTCCAATTGATAAGTCATATTTTAGCAATACAAAGTGTTTAAGACGACTTGATAATATAGGCATGGAAATATGTAAAGTGATTGTGTATACAAAAGTAATTCAGAATTGTATGCTATCAATTGATGTACATACACAAACAAAATTTATTACGAAAGCAATAACACTCGTGTCCAGAGTGAAGGTGCGTTTCTTTTTTGTATGCGGAAATACAAATTTGTTATATGCATAAATAAAATATATTCAAGTATGTTTCTCTCTCATTAAGAGTTGTTTATTAACTAATTAGGGTTCTTCAGTGGTTGTGCATTGATACAACTGGAAAGTGAAAATCATAAGACTACATAATAGGCAATATCAGTTAAAACATTTTGCTCTTAATTTTTTAATTTACTTTTGCTTATCTACTAAAGTCGCTTTTCTAATAACCTTAAGTAAACTGATACACGATCAATACAAAAGACAATTCTTCAAGAAAGCTCCCACTTTATAACGCGAAATCATTTTATCGCTCATTTAAGTCTACAAAATGTATTTTTCTAAAGAAAATAGAAAGTTTACGAACTAATGTTGCTCGGTTTGTCTTCTTTTTCGCTTTCATCAAATCCTTTTTCCAAGAACAACCCGTTGTTTTGCAACAGTGCAGCGTAAATTCAACTACCTACCTTTTTCCAAGTCTGGTAAAATCTCGAGCAATTTGTGTGAAAAGTACGATTAATTTAAAATGATCTAAGGACTCATCTGAAAATTTTTGTTCTTGCTATTCATGCCAATACCTTTCTATTACTATTTTGAAATATTATCCCATCTGCTTCATTATTCCACTTTTTAAACATCTCAAGGGAAATGGTAATATCAAAGCTATAAAAATACCAGATACCTAGAAATTTAGATTATAGATCCATCCTCTGGAGAATTTGATTTTAATATTCATCAAAATTGCTCGCGAACAAAATAGGCTGGTAATGAGTCTGCTTAAAGCTTTCTTTATCCCGTATTTGAAATTAAAATGTTTTAAAGTGACTTTGAGGCAATTTTCACGGCTGTTGTTATTTAAATTGAAACACGATTTAAATTGCCTTTGAAGGTTATTAAAATTAAAGCAATTAGTGATTGAATTTGATCTCTCAGCTTGAAAGCTACGATTCAAAAATGCGCAGACGGTCACATTTTTAACGAAGAGAGCCAATCACTGGTAATCATAAATGAATTACTAGTGACGTATTTCGAAAAGCGAAGATGAAAATAAACTTTTGGTTCATTCACTGATTATAAATCGATCGTTTCAAGGTTTGAAACTCGGTAATAAACCAAACAGATTGTGTGATACTCAGTAGATCTGTTAAAATTATATTTCGGATTAACAAAATATTTAACAAAATTTTTATGAGAGAGTAAGGCTTTACACAACATTCGATGAGGCCGTCGTGGCTCCATGGACATGCCCACTGCGCTAACCCGCGAGTGGCCCATGTTTCATTCCTCCCTGGGTGTATTTATCTCTTGTGTTGGCACAATTTTTCTTGTGCATGTGTGTCCATTACTTGATGCTGCCTGTCTTGTGTTTGGCCCAACATTGTCAAATATGGTCCTTGCGCCATAAAAACTGAATCCAACCAACAACATTCGTTATCAGTTACCCTTTGAAAGGCTTAATGCTGAAAAAGTTTCTTTTAAAATTATAGATGTATTTACATATAAACATATTTTGCTCATAACAAAATTCCGTTAAAAGTTAATAAGCTCCTAATGTCTCACCTTCCATCTAGCTCCCTTCTACAGAGTATCCTAAAAGTTCCCGTACTCCAACATTAAAAAAATCATTTGCCCGTGTTTTTAAATTATTGAATTTTATCGTCTGCTTATAATTTTATGGATTCTTTAATTTTTATCGTTTGGTTTTCTTCTCGCTCAAGTTGTGCGATAATAAAGTTCCATGTCATTTTGTTCTTCATTGCAAAATGAGTTTATCACGCATTCAGAGAATTGCGCTGCTTGAGGCTTACTTTGAATATAAATCATATGAAAGATGTAAAGAATTTTACCGACATAAATGGCGACATGGTTTCATTTAAGAAGGTTATGTAAACGCGCAAAACTCCCGCATTTTAGCGATTAATGCAAAATACTTTACATTCTCAAAAAATTGGCGTTTGGTGTGCCGTATCACGCAAAAGGATTGTTGGGCTTCTGTTTTTCCAGTCAACTGTTAATGGCACTGTACAGAGAACTCATCCAACAATTTGTTGCATTATTAGAACTGAATGAACGAGATTCTTGGTTCCAACAAGACGGTGCAACCTGCCATGCAAGTTATGAAACCATGGGCATGCTTCCAAGATTTTTTGTCGATCGACTCATCTCCAGAAATCTTTGACCACCTCGTTCCCCTGATCTGAGCATCTCTGACTTTTTTCTGTGGGGATATTTAAAGAACAAAGTTTAAGAAGATAATCCCCAAACAATAGATTATCTGAAAATTGCCATTACTCAAAGGATACAAGTCATTCCCAGCATCTTGAAACGCGTTTCTAAAAATATGCGCAAACTACTTCAGCTTTGCCTCCAAGAAAGGGGCGGACATTTTGAACATTTATTATAAATGTGAGTTCAAATTTTTTTCCTACGTTATGTTAAAAGTGCTTTTCACCATTAGCATAAAAATAATTGTTTTAAAGTTTGTTGTTTTTGTATAATAAATTCACGAATCGTCAGTACGGGAACTTTTAGGACACTCTGTAAGTATAAGGATATCAAGTGCGAATGTTATACCTGAGAAGCCAAATGTATCGGATAAATGCATAGTAGGGAAGGTTAACCAACTTTCAGATTTAAATATCTATCTGGTGACTTATTTTCGTTTCGATTGACTCTCAGGTACCGATAACTCCAGGGACGCCAAAAAGATAGTTTGTTAAATGTTTCTACTGCTGGAATTCCGCATCACCAGGAATCGTAAAACTTTGGGCGTGAATATCCAGATAGCCACGTAAAATCGAAAAAATTACACTCTATCGGGTTGATTTTCAATAAGGAATCGAGTGGTAAGATTATTATGGGGCCGTTTCTGACCCCCCTTAACCCTCCTGGTGGTTTATATTTTCGTTGAATGCTACCAAGTAGTGGCCAGTCACCTTATATATTGATTAAAATAAGTCATACCTTAGACGAAACTTTACTTCATCAGCCTTTCGTTGTCACAAAAATGAAACATTGTGCGATTAGTAATCTGCCTATGAACTGAATAGTGCAAGGTTTTAATGATTATAAAAGACATTTCGATTTTTTTTTCACTTTTACATCATTTAAACAAAAGAAAAAGAATAGACTGAATTACTTATAAAACACTAATTTTGAAAATACAATCCTATATTTGTGGTATTATTTATGTTTAAAAAACTATAAAGGGATACTTTCCATTCTATATCTTAAGTACCAACATTTTTACACTACAACTGATACGTAATTATGTGTTGAAGTACGATTTTCACGTGAGGAGATATGGGGAAACACCAGCCCTCATTATTTCGCCTAAAATAAACTTAGATTCGAAAGGATTTATTCAAATTATAACAGAATCTGAAATACGTACTTCTAAGTTCATTAAGGATATTGAGAAACAAAATTAGAAATCTGTGTTTCGGCATTAAGCAACATCTATCTATACCCCGATCTCCATGATGCATTCTCAACCACTTATTTGCGGTTCCAGTAATGAAGCAATTTAAAACCCCGACTGTTGAAAAGAGTTGGGCCTTTAACGAAGCCACTTAAGTGCTTAAGCAATGGAACTTCCCCTCAACGAAAACTGATATTTGCATTCCCGCATCTACGGGGAAGCTTAGTTATTTTGGTTTGGTGATTTTAAAAGTAATCCGGACATAAATTGGATGCTTACAAACGGTACGGCTGCGGTTTTTGATGCTTAATATCGGGCGTTTTTAATGCAAGGCATTCCGTTTGTTTTGGTGCTGTAAATGCTTCTGATATCAAAGTTAAAATATTTCAAGTTGAAATATCTTTCGGGTTTTTTTTAATTTATTTCTTCTCATGGAAGATTGAAACGGAGCAGACATCATTTAATTTACTTTGACGTTCACTCATAAATGTAAGAGAAGGTGAAATTAATTTAATTGAGGTAGGTATTTTAATTACCTTCGCACTGGGGCAACACAACTGACTATTAGATTTAATAGAGAAACGTGTGATAATGTTCCAAAATGAGATTAATAGGTTATTCTAGATGTTAAATCCTACTCTTTGATGCTCATGAAGGTATAAAAGTAACTACAAAAATCAAGAAATACAGGTTTTTGTAGAGAAAAATTAATTCGCATTTAGATTTTATAGATTGTTGTCACAATATTAGATTTAAAAATTATTATATTAGAATTTTCTCAGTTATTCAAGTGCGATATTAATGCTCCAGGAAACTTCTTTTTAGATCGTGCGTACAATTCGCATTATTATTTGCTTATCGAATATAAAGTGTTCAAAGATAAAAATATCAAATTTAAGAAACTTGAAAAAAGTCGAAATTATGCTGTTTTACAAATAATAGTAAAGTAAAGTACGCTGCTCAACTAATTTGCACATGATTAAAAAGAGTGTTAAGCAACGTGTGCAATTATCGCCCGAGATAATGGTCATAAAAGTGAATGTTCTCTAACTTGCTAAAAACAGTCGACTCAACTTATATTATGCTATTTGGATCGCACTCAAGATCGCTTTGTGAAGTATTTGATTTTTCATAAAACATTTAAGCACCATTTTTAATTTATTCCTCTTAACTTGTTTTACAAAGAAAGTAGAAGTAAGTAGTTCGATAAATATTCGATTCTCTGTTGAATTTATTTAACTTTCGAAACTTTTCAAACGATAAAAATAGTTTAGTACAATACATTTTTATATTATACAAAAGAATTTCATAAAATTTGTTTCTCAATTAAATATTAAAAAAATATTTTGTGTAATTGGGGTGCCTTTATCATATTAACTGCATCACAATATTTCTTCATCTAGAGCTAATATTATTTCTACTTAGATATAAACTTCTGAATGGTTCAGAACTATGGGTTTATGCATGTGCGATTTAAGGGTACAATGTGAAAAATTCAGTGACGAATGCACCGAAATGATATAAATACGATCTTAGCAAACTTTAAAACTACAGGGTGATTCAAAATTCCCTGCTCAAACCTTAAAGAGTTGTTGGGCACCAAAATAATAATTTGAAAGAGATTGTATGTCCCCCACTGCTGCGTTCTTGTTAAAAACTTCGTCATTCGCAACTAAGATTTTGCCTTGCGAATGACTCACGAATTCTGAGATGGCTGGTATGCATTCAACGTATGGGGCTGCCAATGGGTAGGTAAGGTAGGTATTTTAATTAACGTCGCACTGGAGGTACACAGCGGGCTATTGGCGATGGCACGGGATCAAACCCAAAGGGAAAGTCCGAGGACAACACCACGTAATTTTGAATCACTGTCAGATGATGAGGTCACCTGAGCAGGCACCCCACTCTCCAAACTTCCACACCTCTCCAACCAGGCTGCCAATGGGAAAGGAAACTGCCCAAGGAATGTACCGTGAACGCTTCCCGAAGCAACGATGTAGAAACGTCAAAAATTTGAGCGCTTGCACTGCCGACTGTGTGACATAGGAACATTTCATATCAGCTATCTCATGCGAAATCCACTTGCAAAAGACGAAACCAAAAAAAGAACGATCAGCAAATAAGTCAAGTATATCCCCTCTATAAACTATAGGACCGTCGTGGCTCAATGGATAAGCCCAAGGCGCTAGTAAATTCAGAGTTGTAGGCGTCTCAGATTCGATTCCTCCCTTGGTGTATTTCTCTCTTCCTATGCAAGTAAAAGCTTTTCGTGTGAGTATGCCCATTACTTGATCTTATCTGTCTTGTGTCAGGCGCATCATAGCCAAATATAGTTCTTGCACCACAGAATCCAACTAGCCAAACTAGAACCTATCCTCAACAGTTACGGACATGCATTGGTTGGAAAAAAATGTCTGGCTCTTTAAAGTTTGGGAAGGAAACATTTTAATTTCCGAGTCTGCTAATAATCCAGTATAAGGGTCTCTAAAATCCTAGTAACCAACAAAGAATGGCCAGATGTTTCACTTTTCAACCTTCCTGGTGATTCTCTTGACAATATATCTCGTCCTTTGCAAAACCATTAGCAAATCTTTATGGATGAGATATCTCTGCATTAGAAGAAAACTGACAAGATCTCGATCTCGTCATCATAAAAAGATAGGCAATATTTCGATTACGATGTATCTCGTCATTAGCGAAATTGGTCAGATCGTGATGGACGAGATATCCCGTCGAAACCACTTGGAGGGTTAAGGTTTGGAAGAGAAATTTTAATTCCCGTGTCTTCTAATAGTATTTTGACGTGAATACGTAAAGGAGGTCCAGTATAGGGGTCTCTATAAAAACTATAGCAACCAAAAGAATGGCCAGATTTGTCAGGCTTATGTCTCGTAAACTATAAAAGATAATCTAACGATTTAAATTTTGTAAATAGAAAGCTTATGTCCGTATCTAAAATAGTGGGTAGTGGGGTTGTGATGAGAGAGGGGTAAAGCTTACGCGTGAACACTGAAACTAGCGACGACACGAGGCGTATGGTCACTAACTTTGGATTGCGAAGAGATAAGACGTTGATATTGGTATCGATTTGGAGAGAATAGGATCTATAATATTATTCAGAAATTATACAATGCAATTTGTAAAGCTTTAAGCCGATAAGTACGCTAAGTTGAAGATGTTCACAATGTCCAAAATATTGCAACGGAAATATAAACAGAAATATGAGAAAAGTATATCATTGGTAAGAAAAATTCAAAAGGAATTAGAGAAGCTCAAATTGATTGATGCAATCGCAAGTTCAAATGCTCCACCTTTGAACCGATGGAATGACAACTTTGAAACATTTATCAATGAAATGAGGAGAAATGACAATATTACTGTCGCAGTTCGCTCTGCAGAGTTTGTAAAGAGATGACAGTGGCCCGATGTGCACTACGAATTGGCTTTTTTCAAGACTGAGTTCGGTTCTGTTTGCAAAGTTTGTGATCGCTTATGGCCTATGAGATTGAAGACAGGTAGCTTAAAACATTTCACTTCGTTGAAAGAATTTTAAACGAAGATATAACAACATTTCAATTGAATATCACTTGTCGCCAGTCGTTAAAAGTTGTCCAAATCAAATGGATTTGCTTATCCTCCAAAACCCAATGGATTGATACTACTGGATCCTATAAATGAAAGATTACTCTCGCCTAGATTACTATTTATACGTTATGAAGGAAACTGGTATAGTTGGTCAAGTAATAAATGTTCGTACCCAATATGATTCCAGATGCCAATGTATCCAGTATGCTTATCGGTGATTTTAGTGTCGATGTTACTCAAAACAAATTGCTTAGAAGGTATGCAACGTGAGTTCAAATTGAAGTACGTTTCTACATGACTCTAGGTAAGACTTGTATCGATTTAACTTTTGTAAGAAACATCGATGTAAATACTTTGCAATATGTATCTTACTTCTCCCGTCATTGACTTGGGTAAAATGATACCTCACTTATAATCACCAACGCTTTGTTCATTTGCATCTTACCCTTCCTCTTATAACACAAAGACGGATGCATTCCTTAAACGATTGTCCCCATACACAGCCCACCCCATTCACCCCATTTCTTTATTATTCTCTATTTATAAATTTATTCCTTGAATTTCTCATTTAAAATTTCTCATAACCAAGAAAAATATTTTAACCCTTTGGGTGGTTTTCGCGAAGAAGGAATCTCTCCATTAATGAACTGACCAGATCTTGGTCTCATCACCATCAAAAAATCTGCAATATCTTCATCACGAGATATCTCGTTATTTGCAAAATTGGTCAGATCTTGATGGACGAGATATCTCGTCGAAACCACTTGGAATGTTAAGCAAAGGTTTATGGGTGAAATCTACTTTATTCTGAGGGAAGCGGAAATATTACTACTTTCTTGTAGGCTCTGTTAAATGTTTAATTTATATTCAAACGTAGAGCGAATTAAAATTTACCATATCTTCTACAAAATACCGATGGTAAAATGTTAGAACTGTAGAAATGAGGTTTTCCCATGAGGCACCGTAAACGTGAAAGTAATATTAAAATGTGGTGAGCGTAAACAATTGTGATGGAAGAGGAAACAAACTCTCTCTCACATCACTCATTATATAAGATGTGTGAGTATGAATTTAATATTGCTGTAGTAGCTTTGTACAGGTAGGTACATCTGACAAATAAGCACTTAGTGTCAGTTTTATTAATAAAAATCTTTCATGCGTATCTGAATAAGAAAAAGTACATCAAAATGCAACAATTTTCTCAAATAATTAGAGGTTTCTAAACCGTCAAATTTATTGACTTACATACTTTAATTTGAGTTGAATATTTCACAAATTTTTATCAGTTTTAAAGGATGTAGTTGATTCAATAACAGTTTCAGATTGACTAGAATGGATTGGATATTATATGGACAGCAATAGCTGTGCAAACAAAAAGCTTTATTCGTCATCACGATCTAAGCCTGTAAGCATGACCTTACTGAAAGAGTCTAGAGGTTAACTAGGGGTAATATCTGTAAATTAACAGGTATGTCAAAAGTAGTTGCGGATAGTTTCGTGTATGTTTTCGCATTCCACATTTCAATATTGAAAGGGAATGCAATTTAGCTAAAAATATACAAGACTTAACCCAAAGCATAGCTTTTGTGGCTCTAAAGCGAATTTTTTCCTACCTTCCCTTTTACAATTGGATTCGTCCATTGTAAAAGGGAAGGGAGACATTGTCGTTAGTCTCTGCCTTCTCGGTCAAAAAGTACTCTATCAGAGAGAAAAGAGGGAATGGGTGTTGTGATTTCTTTCATCCTAGTCATTATTCGCTACATGTAGACTACTTAAATGGATACTAAACTATGGACGTTCTACCAAGACTGCGTTTATAACTCAAGACTCGTTGAAGGGTCTTGAGTTAATGACACATGATAATGATGGATAGGAGGTTAAGTTAACCCTCCGAGTAGTTCACACGCATAATTCTACATTGCAACCTGCAATCTTCCTTGCATGACTTGTAGCACGGTTTGACCTTCTTGGAGCAATTGAATCTTCCCAAATGATTCTATTCTAAGGAAATGAACCTCCAAAATATATTCTAAAGGACCTACAGAATCCACGATAAGAACGCCAAATGTGAGAACGCGCGTGCACTTTATCTTCCCCTAACTAATGACTCGTTCAAAATAAATGCCAATTTGTCGGATCCCAACTATTCCAAGCTTGCTGCATGTTTGAATTTTGACTTATCCACCAAACAAACAAAATATGGGATTTCAGTTTCACCATACCTTTGAGCCACTTTGTATTGAGACGCTCTGAATTGAGCGTCTTCGAAGTAGTTAACATTTGGAGGCATGGAATCAAGTTGCAAATAGGTTGACAAAGGGATCCGATTGGTTAGATGGTTTGGTTTATGAAGGGCTGTATTTGGCCAAGCTGCACCAAAACACAAGATAATGTCAAGTAATTGTGAGAAGAAAGGATGGAGATGAAATTAGAGAAAGATCGCTTGGGCATCCTGCAGTCGCGAACCCCCATGTTTACCAGAGACATAAAGCCCCATGGGAAAAGAATAGATCACTAGGGCACTTCGAGTTCGTGAAGCCAGTACACACCTAAAGATGTGCCCAGAGGAGTGTTGGCAAAGGGTTGGTTGTATGGTTTGGTTTTGTGGTGTAAGGGCCATATTTGCTGAGCTGCGCCAAACACAAGACAGACAACGTCAAGTAAAGGACATACGCACACAAGAAACATTTTACTGATTCAAGGGATAAAGGGTTAGTTATAGGAATTGTATCTGGGTCGCCTACAACTCGCAATTTCTAGGTCAGAGCAAACCCATTGAGTCACGGCGATTCTCCATAGAAATCCGAAAAAGCTATCAATGTAATATCATTAACTTTGATATTCAGTACGATCTATTATTTTAGTCTGAATCGGCAACGGGGTTTCACGCTCGATTTGGGTTAGTGACACCGAGACATTTTTCCTTCGACCCTTTTCGAACGTATTAATTACCAGTGATTTACAATATCCCGAGGGACGACGCAACCGATTTCGTTTACATCGCCACCCCCGGAAAAAAAAACGGCAAACGAAATTAATTCTAATTAACTTCCCCCCTCGGCACTCGTACGTGTGTTCTCGAACAATACTCCCGGAACATATCAGTGTCAAGATACCCCTTTGTGGTTCCCTCGAAGCAATTAGCAGCTGCCGATACTCGGAACGCTCTCTCCCTGCGTGAAAAATTGAGATTAATCCTCGAGTAACAGTGGTCTGAAAAGGAAAACTCATTTCCAAAACGATATCGAACGAAAAAATATTCCCCCCTCTAATAAACCTATCAGCTCCTTCATTAACGCGGCCAGTGAAATGAGCCACTTTTGTTTCCAATACAGTTTTCGATATTCGCCCCCCTTTGTTTTTGATGGATGGGACTCTGCCTTTTACCGATAAAGCCCCTTCCGACAACCCCTTTGTTCCCTTCAACCCCGCACTCCCTTTATCACTCCGCGCCGGATCACAGCGCAGTTTTGCAGCAATCTATTTTGAATCGTCCGGCCGTGCTTGGATTATTTTTTGGGGCCTGGAGTTTTGTAATTTATTTGCTTCTGTATTCGTGTTTTCTCTTAAAGGATGGACATGCACATCGACTATCGCTGGTAGGCTTCTACGAATGGATTGGATTTGGGGGTTTTATGGCACAAGATCCAAAAGCGGACAAGTTGCGACAAACACAAGACGGTATGTGACCCAATACAAGTATAAAATATTGAAGAATTGGTCTATGATAGAGATAAAAGTGCAACATGTCGAATATATTAATAGACTCCAACTCTATAAAAATGAGACGAAGTCGTTGGCAGAGTACACAAAATAAAATGCACAGGATTTAAAATAGTAGTGACTGTTTATTAAATAAAAGAAGCAACATCGAGATAGTGCAAACTATTAGTGAGGATTAGAACTACAAATATCACCGACCTCTTATATATCATGCTAGTTATTTACATATTACAGGGATTTGTGAATTGCCAGATCCCTAAACAAAATAACAATATCCAATAGGATGCATGTTAACATAATATTTAAGTATGAAGACAACACTTTCAAAAGACGTAGTTGAAAACTGGAGTATTACGATTGCAAAGACTGGCGTCATAAAGCACTCATGTCCAAAATTATCTTTACTTGCATAAAATCACGGATATCTCAGAAACTGTGAACTATAATTTTATGAATTTGCGTGAAATGATACATAACATCATAACACATAAATAAAAAGGAAAAAATTTAAGATCACTGCATATGATATAAAACTGTAGCATGAAACAATAAAAATGGCAATACTATGTGACCAAGGAGAGTTCGAAAAAAAAAGAACAGAAAAAATTAAGGCTTATGAATTTAATATGGAATGTGATCTCCCCTGACGTGTACACACATATCCCAACGCGTTTTAATGCTGGCAATAATGTTGTTAACCACAGTTTGGGGAATTCCCCTCCTCCAGCAATGCGGTCTTCAGGGCATTTATATCTCTAGGAGGAGGATGTCTCGGAGCAATTTCTTTTCCAAGGTAGTCCCATAAGTTCTCTATAGGGTTCAGATCAGGAGATTTTGCTGGCCACATTCGCTCAATGGCTTCATTTTCAAGGAATTCGTCAACGAGGTTTGCTCGATGTGGACGAACGAGCATTATCGTCCATAAATAAGAAGTCAGATCCATATGCACCTCTGAAAGTCTTACTTAAGGTTCTAAGACCTCATCTCGACATCTCTGGACGATCGCAGATTCGTTGTTGAAAACGTGTAGGGGCGTACGCCCATCGAACACTATTCCTCCCCATACCATCACACCTGCACTACCGAAACGATCACGTTCCATAATGTTCGAAAGAATAGTTTGCGTTCCTGACTCCCTTCAGATGTAAACACGTTTAGAATCAGATGTTAAACTAAGCCTAGACTCATCAGTAAAGATAACATGGGTCCATTGGTGTTCATTCCAGTTCTGATGTTCTTTTTGCACCAACTAAAGTGATCCCTCTTTGTTGTGAAGACAGTGAAACACATACTCTTGGCTTTCTGGCATAAAGGCCTTTTACATTAAGCCTTCCGTATACAGTTTGCCGTAATACAACAGTTCCAGCGGCGGCTGCAACCTCTGAACTTAACTGCCGAGCAGTAGACTCCTGTTACGACGGGCAGTTATTGCCAGATATCGATCTTGAGAAGCAGTTATTCGTTTACGACCTTGTCCAGGCCTCCTTACAACAGTTCCAGAGTTCTGAAATTGTTTCCATAGTGTAGAGGCTGTCTGTCTTGAAATATTCACCCATCTCTTTGCTTCCATGATTGTCTGCCCTGCTTCTAAACCGTCGATAATTCGCCACTTCACAGATTCTTCCAAATGATACTTCGGAGCCATAGCAAACCGTTTTGAGTCCTTACACACTGAAATCAAACGCTGTATTGCAGAAATTCACTTTGCTCAAAGCGCTTGATTCACCGTCGGATGACTTAACGCCTTGATTTGCATATCAGAAACCGTTTGATCACTTTTCTTTGGATAATGCTAATTAGGCTGAATGCCTTGGTCATCTAGGAATTTTTCAGATTTTTCATGAATGAATTCGAGATCATTATCGGTCCGGATATTTACAATTTTTTAATTTAAGAACCGCTCTGCCCTATTTTGATATTTCGTGAAATATTCAAATACATCCGACTTTTGTTTGAGAGGGTACACGGTAAATTTCCTACTAAAGCCATCGGTAATGGTTAGAAAATACTTATATCCTTCCCTCGTTTGTGTAGGGAGGGGATCGCAAATATCCATGTAGTGGTCGCTTGGATTTTATTTTACCGATAGGTTTGTATGATATTCTAAGGGATTTTGCTAACTTACAAGGTTCGCACCTCACCTCGACATTTTTAAATTCGGGTAGACCTTTGATACAATTGTATTAAATTATTCTTACTTGTATTAACAATGTATTTAGCATTCACGTGACAAAATCTACGATGCCACAATTCCAAATCATTCTTACAAGTGGTTACTAAATTTTCAACTTTAGATGAAATCACCTTTTTAGTATATATCGTGTAAACATAATAAAGCCCTTTCTATGTGCAGAGAAAAGTTTCCTACCAGTTTTAGCATATACGGTAATTTTACCCTTCTTCCCTGTGAATGACCCTCCGTTTTTCTCAATGAGTGGATCCGATATTAGATTTCGCCTAAGACGTGGGGTACGTCACATTATTTAAATTCACATCCTCAGTGACGCCCAATTGGGAAAACTGTATTTTTACAGTACCTATCCCTTCTACTGGACATGATACATTATTTACAGCAACTGCCATTGAGATATCGGATACAATCTCAAATGTCGTAAACAAATCTTTATTCCAACAAAAGTGATTGCTGGCAGTCGTGTCAAATAACCATGCTGTTCTTAATTTATTCCCCACACTATAGCATGTTTCAACAATAAAATTAGATTCAAAGATTTTGTTTCTTCCCCTTTTTACGACTCTTGCTTTGCGGATTTTTATATTTACAATTTGCCATTAAGTGACCTGTCCCACCACCATGAGAAACACTTTCTTTTCTCAAGTTTACTATCTTCATGTTTAGAGTTTGTAACAGTTTCAGTCTTTAAAACAGAACTATGCAAAACAATTGCCTCATGATCACTAATGCTTTTTCTTAAGTCGGGCCTGTTCAGCTAAAACTTCTTGGAGAATCCTTTCAGAGTAAATCCTTCATCAGACCACCTGTAAATAGCCTGTACTATCCCAGAAAAGTTCACTGGCAAAAATCTTATCAATTGAAAAGAATGAAACCATTCAGAAATTGATTTACCTGCATCTTCGAGTTGATCAATATTTCTTAAACGTGCAGCAAACAGACCTATGGATTCACTTCCAGTGGACGACAGTTAAAAAATCATCCATCATTCCAATTGTGCGAGCTCGAGAATCAGGACGGAAGTGGTTAAGAATCTCCCAAGCCCTCTTGCCATCGTCAGTTCCAGATATCAGCGGTCGGAAAGTCTTTTCAACGCTCAAGTAGATCGTGGTGTAAGCCTTGGCCTTCCTGGATAAGTAGTCGCGCATCTCCTTCGGATCCGAACCCTTTGTTGGTCCTGTCTCAGTACCAGTGATAATTCTCCAGGTACCACGGTCTATCAGGAGTACCTTGGCATCTATACACCATGACGAGTAGTTCTCTCCGATCAGCTTATCAATACTTGCCTCTAATGCTAGGCCCGCCAACGATTTAATCCTGTTTAACACTTTTAAAAATGTTGCTATTAAAGACATCACTAATACCTCTCTCAAAAGTACTTGCCAAAAAAGCCCAGAACCTTAATAGTCTAACTCTAAATGAGAGACGAAGTTGTTGGCAGAGTACACAAAATAAAATGCACAGGATTTAAAATAATAGTGACTTTATTAAATAAAAAAAGCAACATCTAGATAGTGCAGACTATTAGTGAGGATTAGAACTACAAATAATAATCACCGACCTCTTATATATCATGCTAGTGATTTACATATTACAGGGATTTGAAAATTGCCAGATCCCTAAACAAAATAACTATATCCAATAGGATGCATGTTAACATTTAAGTATGCATAAAACAACACTTTCAAAAGACGTAGTTGAAGAGTATTCCGATTGCAAAGACTGATATCGTAATACTTTAAATACAAGTGCAATCTTAGAAAGGTGAGATCCAATAGATTCAAATAGAAATATCTAACAGATATTATTTTTGATTAAAGATTATCACAAGATTAAAATTTGCCAACAATACAGTAATACCCCGAAGTTACGCGATAGGTGGGTCCGACGAAAATCGCTTAAGTCGAATTCGCGTAAGTCGGGGTACAACTTTGCATATCAATACATATAAATTTTGTTCAATTGGGACCAAGGACTAACAAAAACACTAGTTTAGAACAAAAATATTTAATAAAATTGCAGTTCTTTTTACATATTAATACAAAATATTGAAAAAATGAGTTACGTAAAAAAGTTATATCGATGTCGATGCTCCATAAAATCTAGCAAATTCGTCTGACGACACAATGCCTTCTTTTCTTCACGCTGAATTTCTTCGTAGCAAGCTAATAATTTTTTTATTCCTTGCTTTGTAGCTATAACGCGTTCTTCGTTGGAGTCTGTTTTCTAAAATTAATAAGTCCTTTTCAATTGAGCTGAGACCTTCTGTCAAGTTTGCAATTGGCATGTCCTTTTCTAGTGGAACTGGGTCTGAAGTGTCGGATACTTCAGTGGCGTTTCGCTCACGCATTTCTATGAGCTCATCAATTATCAGCTCCAGACTATGTGAATCCAACAACTCATAGACATCATCACCATTGACTTCCAAATCTAATTGCCTGGCAAGAATAACAACTTCTTTTATCACATGAGCGACTTGATCAGTTTCTTGCGTTGTTTCCGTCTCGTTTTTGAAAAAAAAATGGAATTTCTTCCAGGCAGCATTCAATGTTTTTTTGGAAATTTCATCCCAAGATTGTCCAATGATTCTTACGCCATCTGAAATATTGAATTGTTTCCAAGTCTTTAAAGGATATCTCACTGTTTTGCCTCATAGCTTCATTCAGATGTGCAAACGAACGCCTCGTGTAGTAAGCCTTGAATGTTTTGATGACTCCCTGGTCCATTGATGGAAGCATGCTGGTTGTGTTGGAGAAAAAAACACAACTTTCACATTGCAGGAGAATCAGATTTACTTCGTTTGGACGACATAGTTTTTAATGGTTTAAAAAACGTATAACAAAACAATCTTAACTTTCGTAGATCGTAGAATCGTAATCGTGCACGTAGAGTTCGCGCGAAACGCGTCCAATGCGTATCACCCAAGAGAAACACTGAAGACGAAAAACGAAAAAATCAAGAACCGAGTAACTCAGAGTTCGCGTAAGTTGGGGTATTACTTATGAATTGATGACTTAAAACATGTTAACTAGCAATAAGGTTTGTAACATAAAAAGGTATGAGTAATGAGTTGAATAGTAAAAATATCAAATGAGGTTTAAAAAGCTAATGTCATTTAAAAAGTTTGTACGAATGATTTTTGAGGAAATTTGTGATGCGTGGATTTTGATTCTCTTCTTGGTGGAGAGATTCTGCTGACTCTATGTGATTCAAATACCACAGGAAGTTTATGGATAATGGAAATTAATTATCGCCACACTCGAGCAACACAACGGGCTATTGAGGACGGTCCGAGGGAAAGATCCGATGCAATTTTGAACCACGGTCAGATAACGAGGCAAACACCTGAGCTGGCACCCCACTCTCCAAACTTCCGTATCACACCAACATGAGGACATTTGACGCCACGACAGATTTAACACGATCCAGCCCTCGTATACACGACTGTATTTGGCTGGACCGAGTTTCGAACTCGCAACCCTCCGGTTGCTTATCCGATGCTCTTCCAAATTGGGCTACCGCGGCCCAAGAAACTTATGGGATTATCATCAGTTCCTATCTATAGTTCAACTAGGTGACCCAGCTTGTTCATTATTGTTTCTTTTTTTTGGTGTTTTATGACGCAAAGGCCATATTTAGCCAAGTTGCGCCAAACACATGACAACATTACGTAAAAAATGTCACGAAAGGGACAAAAAAGAGGAATTGGGAAATATAGTAGTGGGATGAAAGCAAGAAAAGATCGTTTGGGTGTCCTAGGTGTGCTATCCCGTGTTTACCAAAGACAGTAAACCCCATGAGAAAAGAAAAGATCACTGAAGTATCTCTGGTCCGTAAGCCTGTGCACACCTAAAGGAGGACTGTCCATTATTGGACCTTGCACCATTAAACCTTAACCAACCAGTACAACTAGGACATTGTGACTAAATTCAAGTGCTTACAAAAACATGCGATTTCGGTTCGAATTTCAGTCAATCTTCATTAAGATAGGCTTTGTTAAGTTACAACCTAGGTACTTTGCCAAAGTTGTACCTATGTAACCAAGAAAGTACTTGGTGAAAGTATAACCTAGACTAAGACCAAAAGACCAAGGTCCGCAGCGACCAACTCTAGTATATCCAGGGGCTGTTCCAGATACTGATACAATCTAAAATACGAGGAGTTGCTGGGGTTGCAGAGCATGGACAAGTTGGAAAGTTCCTAACCCTATAAGTGTTTCGACGAGATATCTCGTCCAATATCTGATCAATTTCGCTAAGGATGAGGATCTCGCCGAAAAGAAACTTCCCTATTACTCCAAGGGGAATGAAGATCCAAGTAAGAAAAACAAATTGTCCTTTGCCCAGAACTAGTGACAGTTTGGGACACGTCAATTTTATCATTAAAAAGACATGAATACCTTCCATTTAAGTCATAAAGTTTACATACAGAATTGAACAAAGCGTTTTGAAGTTTCGTGCTTGACAAGATAAAATGTTAAAGATCAGTTGTTTGACTATGCTTGACAGTATTTATTTCACAAAAATTTGTAATCAGAAAAGGTTTTGAGCGATAGCATTGGCTGTAATTTCAGATTACAAAGAATGTCTATAACAGGAAGCAACCCCAACAATTGAAATGGAACGATTTGCAGATTTACTATTATTAAGCAGCTAAATTTCAATTGTGTGTGTGAATTTAATTAAACATATGATTTACAAATTAAATAGGACTTGCGTTGAATTAGGTACCATATATTTTTAATTGAAAGATATAGAATTTCTCACTTCGTTTAAATTTTATGCCCATAAGGTTACAGACAGGAAATTAAATTTCTTATTTAAACCTCCGACGGGATATCTCGTCCATCAAGGTCTGACCAATTTCGCTTATGACGAGATAACTCGTCATAAGCGAACATTTTACATGATGACGAGATCAAGAACTGGTCAGTTTTTCTAATGACGAGCTATCTCTTCCATCAAGAACTGATCAGTTTTTACTAATGACGAGGTACTTCGTAGGAACAACCACCAGTAGGGTTTAAAGTAGAACCAAATAAGAAATTTTTTGGCAGAAGGCAGTAAGAAAGTTCCACATTTATGAGATTGCCATCAAAATATCATCCAGTTGTCTGCAGTTGTCTGTGACTGCGCCACAGACAACTGCACACAATACGGCCCTTGTGCCATAAAGCCCAAACTAACCAAATATCATTCATATTGCAAACGAGAATACGTGATTCATTCGTACTCCTTCATCCCACTAGAGTCCAACTCTTTCCATAAAAACAATATCCTTCACCGTACAACACGAAATACGAAATGTATAACTGTATATTTCTCATTCCCAGAAATCTAAAAAATTTCATAACCCCACAAAAAAAAACTGCAACCGAAACCTGAATGTGGTTTTACTTGCTAAAAAAAGAATATTTCATCTTCCATTCTAAAGCTTCTGCGTGATGAATCTTCAATTTTTCCATTTCCGTCAAAATCTTCTTTTTTTCGAGATTTAGAATCATAGATGCGAAGAAACGGCTGATGGGATTGGACAAGCTCCTGGATTTAGACTAAAATGAAATTTTGCTGTCTTAACATATCGTATACATTCCAATCATGAGCAGAATACTTCTTCATTTCAGTCTTCGAAACCTAGCTCTAGCTTCAATACTTTAGTGCCTTAATGCAGCACTAGTGGTCGCCCAGTGGTCGAAATTCGACCATAATTCATTTAATTTTTAAGTTTGAACGTTAATAAGGTTCTTTTGTCAAAGAGTATACCTCTGTATTCATTGCATATAATTTTTTTGAATTTTGTTCTATTACGTAAGCTGCGAGCATGTACAAATACGTCATAGGAAAAATGCGGTATAGCTTGGTTAAGCCATATCTAAAAAACAATAACGCGTTGTTTGACATTTTCTTGGGTTTTTTATTGCTATACTGGCCACAGGTTTCGCCAAGGCTACACAGTTAATTTGCCTATCTTTTTCAAATTATATAAAATTTAAATAAAAAATAAATCCAAAAAATGAAATAAGGAATACATGCTTCGTATTTTTGTAATATATTTTTATTGAAACAAAAAGACCGGGTGGTTAAAAAAATAAATGTTGTCCATTGAACTTGAAATAGTTCGACAATGAATTTAATGATTCAAAACTTCTGTGTAGACGATGTTTTTTGTAAAAACTCTTTCATCGTTTGCTAAATGCCCTTGACCGTTATATTCTGAAATATAAAATCTCAAACCATCGAATGATTGAACTCTACTTGCTGCGACGTACAATTGACCATGTGTAAAAACTGGCTGCCTCAATAAAATTCCAATTTTTTCGAATGCTTGTCCTTGAGACTTATTTATTGTCATCGCAAATGCAGGTATAATTAGAAATTGAGTTCTTTGAAAGTTAAATGGTAAAATAGTACCGGAATATGTTAAATTTATACGTGGAATCAAAATTCTCTTATTGCGTGCGGTTCCAGTTAAAACTTCGCAATCAATAGTATTACGATGCATAGATTTGATGCGCATTCTTGTTCCATTGACAAATGCTTCCTTTGTATTTAAGTTTCTGATCAGCAAAACGATGCAATTAACTTTCAATACTAACTTGTGTCAAATTATGCCAAATTTCATACTCCTCCGTGTTCGCAATGTGCTTAAAAAGGGGTACAAAGTTTTTTCTTCACGTATTAATATATAGATTACAGTATATGAACGTAAACAATGAATGTTTTATTTTGTTTCATTTAATATTGTAACGCATATTATACATTAATTTTATCTTTCTGGACTCCTTCTCCATATGAACTTTAATTATGCCAAATCTCATACTCCTCCGTGCGCGCAATGTGCTTAAAAAGGGGTACAAAGTTTTTTCTTCACGTATTAATATATAGATAAATTATTTTACTCAATTTTGTACACGTAGAATTTAATTTATGTTGCATAATATTGCATCAGAACGTTTCAGAGTAAGATCAGCTTTTTAGTAAAGCTAAATGTAGATGGCACTGGTGTTTCCTGTACGTACTCCGGAAGTGACGTCACTAGGTTACATTCATCGACCTTATAATGAAATAGACGGAGCATGTGCCCGCAACTTCGTGTTATTTCTTCCAGTTACTCGGTTTGAAGATCCGTCACGTGGGTTTGGTTGATTGGTTTTTTATGGCGCAAGAGCCACATATGCCCAAGCTGCACCAGACTTAAGATAAAAAACTCTAGGTAAAATAAAGACCACTTGGTTGTGGGTAAAAGCATGAATCCTAAATTATTGATTGGTTAAATTGATAATCCACCGTGATCAAAAACACTAGTCTGCGGTTCGACAGCCAATCTGCAAGGTCGATTCGTATGTTCTCGTTATGTATCCTTCAAAGATATTACGACAGAGACTCCGCCCACATGCTCCGTCTATTTCATTAGAAGGTCGATGGTTACATTCATCGACCTTCTAATGGAATAGACAGACCGTGTGAGTGAAATTGCGGTCGCAAGATCTCTCATGAGTAAAGCACGACGCCATTTAGATAATTGGCTATTAAAGCGCAGATTAGTGTTTTTGATCACGCATGATAATCACTTTAACGAATCAATAATTAAGGATTCATACTTCTTCACACGACTATATGATAAACTTTAAAACCAAGCGATCGGGGGAAGAAATAACATAAAATTTCGCGTACATTATCCGTCTATTTTATAAAAGGTCGGTGGTTACATTTAAGGTAACTCTACATTGCATTGAATACCCCAAAATAAAATCAGTCTTCAGTTGGTTAGTTTACACAGAAAATCTCATAGGCAAAGTATATATCTACCGTGTCAGAGCAAAAGGGGTTAAGTCAAAATGGCTTCTTCTCAGTATCTGAATTTTAATATTTCAATCTTTCTCACAAATATTTGGGAAAAAAAAGAAGCATGCCATGATACAAAGAATTGGAATTTAGATTTATTTAACTTTGATTTTAAGCATGTTATATTATCTTTTAATTTATAATGATACAATTGACTCCTTTGTATCTTTTGGAGTCATCAACATTCAGACTCAACCTCTTTTACCCTGACACGGAAGATATACTATAACCTACTGTATCTACAAGAAACATCTGAAACTAGATAAATTCGAGTTTGGTATTAATTTTCTTCTCTATGTATTCATCCCCTATTATTAGTTAATTTTGATTGCATTTCACTGAGCTATTCACACTAAGATCCTTAAAAAGCACTCTAATAAACAAATAATACTCGCAAGAGAGATTGTGTAAAGGTCACCCAATACCATAAAAGAACAATATCAAAATCTTTCTTCTTGGCATTAGTCAAATTTGTTTATTTGTGCAATTATGTATAGTGCTTTATTTTGTTTTTGAAATTCTTATTAATTTTTTCTCCTTTGCTTGCGTTTACCTTTTCTAGTTCTTGCCTTCGCATTGTTTTGCTTTTGTCTCCATGGTTTTGTGTTTTTGATCTCAAATACATTTTGTTTTTCACTTCTGTAGACCTCATGCGATACTTTTGTAGTAGGCACGAGGATTGTTCCTTGCTTAGTAAAAAAACCCGAAGAATATTTAAGTTGGATTGCCGCTTTACAAGTTATTTGCAACGAGGGCTAATTAGATCGGGACGTACGACTTATAAAGTGGATTCCAAACCACTACAAACATGTGTGTCTAGACCAGGATTCCAACAGTCTGTCGAACCAATGTTCAGAGCGCAAACCACTCTCAATACAATCTCAAATACATTTTGTTTTTCACTTCTGTAGACCTCATGCGATACTTTTGTGGTAGGCACGAGGATTGTGTTCCTTGCTTAGTAAAAAAACCCGAAGAATATTTAAGTTGGATTGCCGCTTTACAAGTTATTTGCAACGAGGGCTAATTAGATCGGGACGTACGACTTATAAAGTGGATTCCAAACCACTACAAACATGTGTGTCTAGACCAGGATTCCAACAGTCTGTCGAACCAATTTCCAGAGCGCAAACCACTCTGCTATATACCTGGAGAATTCAAAATATTTCGGTAGTCATACAATTACATCGCACATTTTAAATAGCTCTCCGATGAATTTTCAGTTTCAGTAGCATGGGAAACCTCCCCACCTGTTTCTTTAGAAATAGAAGTTTAAAGGTTATTTGCTTCAAGTCGCTATCTTAACCTGAATATGTTAAAAATATTTGAGTATCTCAGAATTAAGGATGAGAAGGTTGGTTGGTCTGGTTTTATAACGCTAGGGTCATATTTGGCCAAGCTGCCCCAAACACAAGACAGAACATGTCAAGTAATGGATATATGCTCATACAAGCAAAGTTTTAATGACACAGGAGAATTCTACAATGGGTAAGCCACAGGAATCTAACCACCTGCAACTCATAGGTTGCTACCCACGGCCGCTCCCGAGGGATGAGGAGTTTGTTTTCAAAAATATATTCTACCTTATTTAAAAAGATAATACCATTTAATAAGGTTTTATCTTTTAGGTCTTTAATTTGTCCAGTTATTTAATTTTAAATAACAAAAAAAACGAGTGATTTGAGGTATAATTTATGCCTTTTACTTCTATCAGTACGTTTTTCTTGCCCTTCATTATATCGCTACCCTCGATATATCGCTCTCTCCGCGATATATCGAGGGGCAACTGTATAAGCTTTGGCGATAAAAGTATCCTGACATCAATGTGTTATTCGACACTGTAGCCCAAGGCTTTATTTATGAAAGTGCGCTCCGATTCAACTCGGAAAATTATGATCTTACTTTCGAAGTTTAAAATTAAAAAAAAAGAACACAAACACGTTTTCTTCATTCTCTTTCGCACACTCCTTAAATTCGAAACAACCCCCACATTTCCGCACTTTGTGTGCGAGCAGTGTTTATTTTTTCGGTCCGGAATTTGCATGGAGATGGGGGAAACCGCATCACGGTCGACGATTTCATACAGATGAGAGGGCAGAGTTTTCCAGTCACGTGCAGCCGCCATCGAGACAAGTTCATGCTACTTTGCGGAGCAGGGGGAGCACGTGTTATCTGAATAAGTGGGCCCTTCCCCAGAAGCTATTAGGAAGATGACTTTTGGGTTGGCTTTTCACGCTGACCGCTCCTCCTTCATCTGCTCAGGGGACGTGCAGGTTTTCGTCTCCGCCAACGGAGCGGAAATACCTGTCTTGCCCTTTTCTCTTTGACGCTTTTTGGGGAGTTTTCTATGGAAGTTTAACCTCTTGGTTCCGAGAAACACCTTGTCGTCAAAAAAATTAATTTATCGACTACTTAAAACTCAGAAATGATGAAACAAATTTTTGAAAAATGTTCCTCCATGGAGTAATGCCCTCAATGGGTATATTCGAGGTAACAACCAAATAGGGCTTAACCCTACGATCGAGTAGCTGTATGGTTGTGAGGGTTTTAAGGTGTATGTATACACTAGAACATTTTTTTTGTTAAATTTTGACTTTAAAAATCCAGTTTTTTACAATAAGTCATTGGTTTGTGTTTAAACTCATTTCAGTGTGAAAAATTCTGATTAAGCTACTCATTAATTATATAATTAGCTAATTAGCATGTTTTTTGAACAGTGATATCTGAAATTATAATGTGTTCAGAAAGACAATTCCTGTTGGAAATTATTCCTAATATTATTCTTCATGTTTTGACCCTCCATCAAGTTGCTAGAGGGAATAGGTTATTTTTTACAATTTTTTTCATGAAGGAAGCCTAAAAAATCAAGTTTTTTTCAGGAATTTCAAGATTTAAAAATCAACTAAAAATTAATTTCTTAACCAATAACTTTGACTGAGGGTCAAAACATCCACTGTATTATATAGATTATAATGACACAAAAGTAATTATAATAGATCAATTCATTTTGAGTTATCACTGTTCGAAAGAAGCATCGTATTGAAAAAAACCTAGTTCTTCAGAAAATCGAGTTTAAAGTTTTGGAAGCGTGTTTGTCTAAGGTGACAGTACCTATCCCAAACCCTTATAACTAGAAAACTATTTCGAATATTTTCAAGATCTTGGTATCGTTTGAAAGCTAAGGGGTTGGACAATATTTTGAATTATTAAAAAATATATCGATATTTTGGTCAATTTTCGTGATTTCTAGTGTATACATACACCTTAATGACGCAAGGGTCATATTTGTCCATATTGCGCTAGACACAAGACACACTATATCAAATAATAGACAGACACACACAAGGAAAGTTTTACTGGCATAGCAGAGGAAAATATACCCGGATTTGGAATCTAACCTGACAGTTATACATATAACTTTAACGTTTTGAAGATAAAAAACCTCTGTCCCAAAATAAATGTCACATTGAACACTTAAATTTTGTTTCGAAATAGTTGGCGCATTCGTAGAAAAGATGAAAGAGGAAGATTTAATCCTAAATTAGGAGATTCATTGCTCTAACGGTTGAATATTAGATTTTAAAACACTTTGGGTTTAAATAATTTCAGAATTACGATTAATCCTCCTGGTGATTGTCTCAATGAGGTATCTCGTCATAAGCAAAGCTGACCAGATCTTAATGGACGAGATATTTTGTCATTAGTAGAAAACTGGCCAGATCTCTTTATTTCGTCATCAAAAAAATTGGCTAATCCTAATGACGATATATGTCGTAGTTAGCAAATTTGTCGGATCTTTATGGACGAGATATCTCGTCGGAACCATTTAGAGGGTTATTATTACTTGGAAGGCTATATTCACGTCTCTGTTTATCCTTCTAAATGTGTGCAATTCTGTAGGCATTTTTTTCAGATGACACCATTAAACTTTCCATTCATGTTTGTATTGTCAAGAAAGTATGCTGTAAAGAGTGCATGTGAAAATAAAATTTTCGCTGATTTGCCTGTCTTTTTACAGTAAAAAAAGCCAATCGAGTGGCATTCTTAGGTTGCCTTATGCCGTTTCCAAATGGTGTCTCCGCTGGTACAGTTCCCATCCAAATTGAAGAAAAACTATTAATATTCGAAATAAAAATCTACAAATGTGACACTTATTTTGAGACAAGGGAAATAATATTTTAATATACCCAAAGGTACTCCAAAAATAAAATAAAATTACGTTTTGGTGAGAAATTTGATGATGTGAATTAATTTCTTACCATATTCCGACCATCGAAGAGCATATATCATCATAGAGGGGTTCATAGAATATTTTCTATTCGCCATTCAATCTGAACAGTGAATGAATTAGAAAAGAATAAACAAGTTGAATAAAGTCGAGTATCTCAAGAAAATCTGACTTTTAATCCTTTATCAAATAAAGAGAGGAAATGTCAAGCCACTGATATAGATCAATGAAAATCGTGTTTAGAGTACATACATACGGAGTTTTCATTACGTAAACATGAGAATTGTAAACAATAATAAATATATCTGAGTTGGAAACGTCCATAACATGTACACATTAATCAATGAAAATAACAGCATTGAATGTTCACGAAAGCCATTCCGAAAGAGATATTTAACCCTGAGCGTCACGGGATTTCTGGGAAGTGTAGTATTGAATTTTCCCCACAACACCCGTGATGACTAAATAACCACATCGATTATTTAGTTGAAAGAATCCTAGGATAGATTACATTGGTCAAGATCAGAACTGGTTAGAAATCACGCAGTAACAGAACGAATGTGTCTGAACCATGCATAAATCTTTTAAAAATAAGACTTAGCTAATCGTAAGTTGTAATTATTCTTTTTTAACTTGGATATAGGATTACTTTACGAGACGATTAAAATCGGTACAGCTTTGATACTCGCATAATTTTGTGGCAGCGCTTTTGGCGCACTTTTGGTAGCGAGTTATGTCAAATGAAGGCAACCCATCTTTATTAATATTGTTATTATGACAACCTCGGAAAGCAAAAAGTTTAAAATTTCATTTCGAATACTGAATCTGAATTGGGCTATTGGCGACGGTCCGGGATCAATTCCGAAAGAAAAGATCTGAGGACAAAACCATGTGATTTTAAACCATGGAGAAGAGAAATGGAGAAACGAAATGGAGAAACGAAGTGAAATGATATCGAAATATGAAAGAAAATTTCAAGAAGTTCTTTTAGATTAAGATTAGGATATGCCCAATACTTTTGCTTGTATAGCAGTTAAGTTTTCGGTACACAATTAACTCTAACTGAATCAATTATAAACATGTTCAGCACAAGCGCAATTCGAGTCCCTTCAATTCTAATATAAAATAAATTCTATATACTTAAAATTTTGAATTATCCAATTAAAATGCCTTTACTTCTTTCAAAATGATTTTAATGGTTGGTAATCATTTTCCAGTTATGTTTCCGAGAAAATTATTCCACTGGGAAATAAATTCCTTAGAATTCTCTAAATTATTAGCCATAAGAAAATTTGATGCAATTGATGATTTTGATTGCATTATTTTTATCTTGTAGCGCCATAAAAATGAATTGATTAATTACTATAGCTACAAAAATGTATACTATCTCGCTAAGATTTTATAGAGTGATGAATATAAATTTTGAAGGATTCTTTTTGGTGAAAAGGAAATTATATAAGTGATTAAGTATTTAAGAATTGGAAGATTAAGAATTACTTAATTGCTTCCAAATTCACATTTCCTAAGTCGCTTCCCAAATAAGCTTTCTCATTCCCTAATGCATTCTATTGCTTAAAATTTATTACATAGTAAACAAAGTAACCAAAGCAGTAATTGGAAATTTTGCATTGTGGAATTGTTCTAAAATCATTATGATAATTTTTATCATCGTAAGTATTATTTTAATGTGATTAAACGAACCTTAATGTTTCGTTTAATATTAATTCAGTGTTTTCTAGCAAATTAAAACAGAAGTAACATTTTCTCTTTTTAAAATATCAAGATTTTGCCAAGGAATAATTGTAGTTCTTGGATTTCTGCAGATGAAATGACCATTCTTAATGCTCGAAAATAAAACAATTGGTTGGTTGGTCTTTATGTCGCATGGGTAAGGTTTGGCCAAACTGTACCTAGCATTGTTTCCTTCACGAAATATGAATACAAACGCAATGAAATTTTAACTAACACAGAAGATATAATTAGGAGAAATTTTAGAATTAGAAGAGTTACAGGAACCGAACCTACACCGTGTAAAGATCGCAGACTGCTAGCAAACCCATTGAGCTATTGCGGCACCAGAATCCAAAAGAGAGGTAAGTTGGTTTATAGATAGATTGTTAATTAAACGTACCACTGGGAAGAAAAACGGGATATTGGCGACGGTATGAGATCATTCAGAAGAGAAAAATTCGAGGACAACATAATTTTGAACCACGGTCAGATGACGAGGTCAAGACCTGAGTTGGCACCCCACTCTCCAAACTTCCACATCAAGCCATCGTGAGGACATTTGAGGTTACAATAAATTTGCACCAGCCCCCTTTGTACGCGACGGTCTTTAATTGGATTCGAACTTGCAACCCTCCTGTTTATAATTCACTACTCTTCCAATCAGCTGGTAATCCACTCTCTGGATTTACAAAATCTTCAACATCTAATAGATGCATTATTGTTGAATCTGCCAGACAGAAGTTCATCTATGTTCTATAATAATCTGCTTGTAAGATATATTTAAAGTAAAGAGAATCAGGCATGTTTCGAAATATTCAATCTTCTGCATGATTAGTATAAGGCAGGTAGGTATTATAATTAACTTCGCACTGGAGCAACACAACGCGCTATTGGCGACGGTCCGGGATCAACCCGAAGTGAAAGATCCGAGGACAATACCACGTAATTTTGAACCACGGTCAGATGACAAGGTCGGTCGCACCTGAGCTGGCACCTCACTCTCCAAACTTCCACACCATGCCAACGTGAGAACATTTGAGGCCCCGATGGATTTAACGTGCACCAGTCCCCCTTCGTACACGACGGTCTTCGGTAGAATTCGAACTCGCAACCCTCCGATTGCTAATCCGTTACTCTTCCAACCGGGCTACAGCGGTCCGTAAAATGATACGGAGTAAAACAACTTCGCTTTTCTGTCATGTTTAGATTTAGTTTGCCAACTAGATATTCATGTTTTCGAAGATTATGAGTCGCTTTTTCAGCCTCTAAACGAATGAGGTTTGACCGAGAAGTAAAAAATAAAAATAGGTTTTTAGGGAGTCTAGAAATAAGATGAGTTTTCTATCTAAACTGGTCTATCTTCTGTATTCTCTGTAAAGAAGTATGGAATCTTGCATTGTTCTGAGGCATGTGAATATCTACTAGACTACCTGCTTAATGCAGGATCATAATTGCTTACTGTCACTAAACATTGATCTATGCCTTATAAACTGAGCACTTTGGAGGAAAGAATGGATTATACAAACAGATTTTACTTGCATTAAGGTTAATTGGGTTCAATGGCTTAATACTCATGTGTGGCCGAGTTGCGCCAAACACGAGATAGACAATGTCTAGTGGGAAAATATACAAAGAAAGTTTTACTGATATAGAAGAGAAATAAACCCAGTGTAAGTTACAGGAATAGAACCTGCTCTACTTACAACTCGTAGAATGCTCGCAAAGTTGGCAAATCTACTGAGTCATTGTGCTTCACTTATTGTAAGTATAACTTCCTTTGGATGCAAGGCCGGCTTGAGGCTATCGATCCTTACTGTTGAGAAAAATTCTGGTGTTCTCGTACACGTTTATTCTTTCATCTGGACTGAAAACTCACTCTCCTGCGTTTTCAGGGGTGCGATAGCGAGTTGGTCGCGGATTAGCAACCGGAGGATTGCGAGTTCCAGACTCCATACAAAGACACTTGTATTCGTGGGAGCTGGTTCGTGTTAAATTTGTCATGGCCTCAAGTGGAGTAGAGAGGACCAGAGTGTTCAGTTTGAAGAACTACCACTTTTGGAGAAATATCGAGTGGTTTCTTGCCAACAACCAACTGTCTTGTACTTTGGTTTGAAATATGATGAGAACCTTAGAATGTAAACTCATGACACCTGATGAATCCGATCTATGGCTTTATCTCTCTCTCTCTCTCTCTCTATAGTACTCAATTTTAAACACACGCAGATTTGGGGTTTTCGGGGTTTTATGGTGCAAAGGCCATATTTGTCCATGCTGTGCCAGACGCAATACAATATCAAGTAATTGGCACCACACAGTGAAAGTTTTACTGACACAGAAGAGAGAAATACACACAGGAAGGAATGCAGCTGGCAGGAATCGAACCTGTGCCCCCTGCAATTCGAAGGTTGCTAGCGCAGTGGGCATACCCACTGAGCCACGACGGCCCTTAAAAACATGTAGAATGATGTTCCATCATGTAACTGAAAACAATTATAAGAGGCTGCATCATGTAACTGAATGCAATCTTTGAGGCTGTTTGTAGTAGCCAGATATTTTGCATTTTCGCATCCATTAGATGCTGGAGGTTATAGAAATTTAAATCAAAGAAAAGTGAAATGTAATTGGCTTGGTAGGTAGGTATTTAACTAATGTCGCCCTAGAGCAACACACGGGCTATTGGCGATGGTCCGGGTTGTTTTTTCGGGGGAATGGGTATGGCGCAAGGGCCATATTTGGCCATGCTGTGCCAGACACAAGATATACATCAAGTGATAGACAGACACACACAAAGAAAGTTTTACTGACACAGAAGAGAAATATACCCAGAGAGGAAGGCGACGGTCCGGGATCAAACCCAAAGGAATCCGAGTTTACCACGTAATTTTGAACCAGGGTCAGATGACGAGGTCACACCAGAGCTGGCACCCTACTCTCCAAACTTCCACACCAAGTCAACGTGAGGACATTTGAGGGCAAGATAGATTTAACGTGCACCAGCCCCTTTCTACACGACGGTCTTTGTTTGGATTCGAACTCACAACCCTTCGGTTGCTAATTCGTTACTCTTCCAAGTGGGCTACCGCTGCCCCTGGCAATATTTGAATGACGAGACTAAACGTCATTAGCAAAATTGGTCAGGACTTGAAGGACACGATATCACGTCAAAGCCACTTGGAGGGTTAAGTTTTTTAATCTTTTGCAACATTATCTTCAGTATTACCTATAAAACATAGAAAGAGGACTTATGGTGTCATATAATCATACTTACATCTGTTATGCATGGCATGAAATTTCTAGTACCAGAAAATTCCATTTGCAGGCTAAAGATACAAATTTCCGTACCATAATTGGTCGTTTTATCTGTAGCAAGGTACCTTTGCAAGATATTTGAATCTACAAAATCTAAAATACTCCAGAACCTGCATTTTTTGGAACTCTCAACGCAGGATATGTGCTAACAGGTCAGCTTTTCCTTCCGCCTTCCACCGAGATTAGAAGATTTTTATCGCACGCCTGTTCAGCCGTGGAATTCTGATGGCGAAATGAGGATCCGAGCTCAAATTTACTTGGGAGAGGGAAGAAAAGTAAAAACGGTAAAATCTCAAAACGGAAGACATCGTCCTCACCGTAAATTGATCCATATTAAATACCCATTTAGCCTTATCCTTCTTCAAAACATCCAAAAGGGAGTGAGAAGATTCTTGACAACTTTAATCTTTCCACCAGGAGGCTTTCTTTTGCCTTTGGTGTGATTAAGGAAAACTCGAAGAACGGGTTTCGCTGGAGGCAACTCAATTTAAAAATTCTAAGTCATCTCTAGATTTCCGACAGGAGGCGGATGGATATAAACTAAAATTTGCTCTTTGAGTGATATGAAGAACATACAAAATTGCGAACTCGCTGATAAAAGATATGAATGAGCGATTATACGTATTCAATCAACTTTTCTGTCTAGTGTGGGATGAAAAAAAAAGTTTCGCTAATTATTAGTAGCTTAGTTATATAATTTTACTAGTTATACGCATGACGCAACTCTTCTCATTGATCATAAGTGTCAGAAAGGTGCTACAGTAGTATCCGTTTGAAGTAGGTAGGTAGTTTAGTTAGCGTCGCACTGTAGCAACACAGAGGGCTATTGGTGACGGTCCGGGATATATACCGAAGAAAGATCGAGGACAACACCTCGTCATTTTGAACCACGGTCACATTACGAGGTTATCACGTAAGTTGACACCCCACTTTCCAAACATTATCCGTTTGAGGTTGTCATCAACTCTTAAATGGATCGTTATTTAGCATTTTTGTCAAGTTCTATACCGACTTGTACCAAGTTCTATACCGACTTGTACCAAGTTCTATACTGACTTGTATCAAGTTCTATACGTGTACCAAGTTCTATACCGACTTGTATCAAGTTTTATACCGACTTATACCAAGTTCTATACGTGTACCAAGTTCTATACCGATATGTACCAAGTTCTATACCGACTTGTACCAAGTTCTATACGTGTACCAAGTTCTATACGGACTTGTACCAAGTTCTATACATGTACCAAGTTCTATACCGACTTATACCAAGTTCTATACGTGTACCAAGTTCTATACCGATATGTACCAAGTTCTATACCGACTTATACCAAGTTCTATACGTGTACCAAGTTCTATACGGACTTGTACCAAGTTCTATACATGTACCAAGTTCTATACCGACTTATACCAAGTTCTATACGTGTACCAAGTTCTATACCGACTTGTACCAAGTTCTATACCGATTTATACCAAGTTCTATACATGTACCAAGTTCTATACCGACTTATAACAAGTTCTATACGTGTACCAAGTTCTATACCGACTTATAACAAGTTCTATACGTGTACCAAGTTCTATACCGACTTATAACAAGTTCTATACGTGTACGAAGTTCTATACCGATTGTGTATGAATCCGATTTAATCAAGTCAACATTTTATGTCTTGTGCGTGACACATCTTGGCTAAATATGGCCCTTGCGTCATAAAACTCAACAATTCAACCAAGTCTTTCAATGGTTGGTTGGTTTTGGGTTTTATGGCACATATTTGGCTAAGCTGTGCCAAACACAAGACAGACAACGTCAAGTAATGTACATACATACAAAAAGCTTTAATGACACAGAAGAGAGAAATACATCGAAGGAGGAATCGCACCTGCGGCGTTTGTAATTCGCAGTGGACGACCCCTGAGCCACGGCGACCCCAAGTTTTTTAATGGAACAAGATAAATAAAGGATTGAAGACGACCAGAGTTTATAATGAAAACTCGTCACTTTAGAACCAATATTTAATGGGGTTTTTTAGAGCTGTTAACATGACACCTGTTTTTATCTGAAATCAATACTCTAGAATTTAAATTCAAAGTACAAGTGTGAATCTCCTCTATGCTTATGCCTTCAGTGTTGGATTAAAAACACATGTACAATGATTTTATATCACATAACTTTAAAAACAATTCCCAAATTTTTTTTAATCTGTTGTCAACAGTCAAATAGGCTAACACACAAGCCAATACAACCGTCTCTCAATATAATAGGATAAATAGAATATCGAAGATGACCAGAGTTTATTTTGAAAACAGTTTAGAACCTATGCCCATTGGTTTCTTTGACATATGCTAACAAAATTTGCCTCGGTCTGAAATCTGTACTGAACGTTTTAGAATTCAAACTCGAATCTCACCTGTGAATCGCATCTATGGCTAACTCTTCAGTGTTCAATATGTAGAATGACGTTACATCGCACGCAACTTTGAAAGCAACGCTTATGTGCTTGGCGTTGTGTAAAAGTCGTTGACTCTAAATGGTTTCTGCATTCAGAGTGTCATCGATTCTTATGGAGCGAAGTTTACCTTAAAATCGTTTTGTGCAATTAATGAGTTTAAATTCAGATGAATTAAGTCTTCATCTATTGCTGAAAATATTTTCATACGTTCTTGGAAGGTAAGGGTATATATCGTTTTACTTCCGTTTGTAAATAAATGCAAAATCTGCAGATGTTTTTTACTTGAAATAGCTGTTGGCTTGCAGTCAATGTATAAATTTATTCAAGAATTTTTTAACGAGCCTTAATACGGTATAGACGAATTTGCTTTTTATATGATAGTGATTGGGGTTTTATAGCGCAAGGGCCATATTTGGCCATTTATATAATGATGACTACATAAAATCTTTAGTTTTATAAAGTAGGTAGATAATCAACATCGCATTTGAGCAACACAACGGGTTATAGACAATACCATGTAATTTTGAACGGCGGTCAGATGACGAGGTCACACCTGAGCTGGCACCCCACTCTGCAAACTTCCACACCACGCCAACGTGAGGAAATTTGATGCCATGACCTATTTAACGTGCACCAGCCCCCCATGTACACGACAGTCTTTGATTGGATTAGAACTCGCAACCAATCCGTTACTCTTCCAATCAACCGGGTTACCGCGGCCCTTACTTTTATAAGAAACGTATTTCGAAAATAGACCTGTTTTTTTTATTCATGCATTGAAAACAATGATAAGTTGGCAGTATAACCTAACGTATATGATCATGTTACACGTGGTTTATATCAATAAGCTACCGAAACAATCAAGATTCATTTAAAATTGAAATATATATTTCGTTACACATTTTTCCATATTGTGTTTTAAGTCATAATTCTTATCCTTAATGAAATAAACTGCGCAAAAGTTCGTTTTAGGCAGTTTTTAAATGTAACATCATCATGGAATGATGACTTGTTCCTTCTAATATCTTACCATCTTTATTTAACTACATTTATGAATTTTATCACATTTCTTTTCTAGAAAAAAGACATCCGGTTATTGAGATTTGGGACACACATCTCCTTGACAAAGTCAAATTAATTTCAAGATTCACTTAGGTGCTCTCCTTTTTAGTCAGTCCTAATCATCATTTATTGCATTTGAGAAATGTTAGTAATCCGGCAAGGGGATGCACTGTTTCAGAATTCATTAAAAACAAAAAAGAAGCTGATAATAAATTTTGAATGAAAAAAGTCATCTCCGTGATCTAGTCACCGAGGCAATTCGTCTCAACTATTTATAACCATCAACAACACATTTATTTATGTTATTGAAAATATCTTGCTTGGGAATTTATTTACATTCGTTTTCATTACTTCTTCATGCGTTAAAATAATGCTAGCTCGGTTGCCCAGCTAGTAGAGCAATGGATTAGCAACCGGAGGGTTGCGAGTTTGAAACTCGGTCCAGCCAAAGACAGTCGTTTACACTGGGACACGGTAAATCTGCCATGGCCTAAAATGTCCTCACGTTGGCGTGGAGTGGAAGTTTGGAGAGTGGTGCGCCAACTCTGATATTGACCTCGTCATCTGACCGTGGTTCGAAACGAAGAGGAGTCGTCCTGGGATCTTTCCCTTCGGGTTTGATCCCGGACCGTCGCCAATATCCCATTGCTTTGCTCCAGTGCGGCTTAATTCAAATACCTACCTACCGTTTGAAACAGGGCCGTGGTAGCCCGGTTGGAAGAGTAACGGATTAGAGAGTTCGAATCCAACCACAGTCGTGTACATGGGGGCTAGTGCTTGTTAAATCTGTTGTGGCCTCTAGAGTCCTCACGTTGGCATGGAAGTTTCGAGAGCGGGGTGCCAGCAGTTATCTGACCGTGTTTAAAATTACGAAGCGGTGTCCTTGGATCTTCCTCTTCGGGATCGATTCCGGACAGTCGCCAATAGTCCGTAGTGTTTCTTCTGCGTGACGTTCACTAACTACCTACCTACTATGCGTTTAATGTTAGTTTCGAAACATTAGCTGTTTACGCCAACCTCGTTTCAATTTGTGTTGCACATTTTGTTTCGCGATTTGATGAACTAGCTCTTCTTCCAGGGCTGTCGGGACGTTTCCCCTCGTTGGAAAGGCTACACTCATAATTATTCTCGGTATATTAGAGCTGCTAAGGAAATTAATGTTCTCACACTTGGTATTCCTATGAGTGTAGGAGTGCTCTGAATGGATGGTGAGACAAAATGTATTAAACCACATGGGTCCGTCATGGCTCAGTGGGTATGTCCACTGCACTCGCAACCTGTCATCTTGTAGGAAAATACTCAATGCGCATCATGAAAGTTTTACTGACACAGAAGATGGAATTACACACACAAGGATTGTACAAGTTAGATTCCACCCTGTGTATTTCCCTCGTCTGTGTCATTAAAACTGTCATGGTGTGTATTGAGTATTTTCCTACGAGATGGCGCACGGACAATCCAACTATTCGGGGATGTCACGGCGCCTGCTTGTTTATGTTCAAAGGGGCTGTTTAGACAACCCCCTGTTTTTTTTGTTTATCTATTATTTGCGAGGGAGCTGCCTTCCGAGAACCAACCTCGCAGCTCCTCTCTCTGATGTTACTTATCAATAAACACCTGTTATTTGATTATCCTGAGCTCTATTCTGTTAACTCATCAAGCACAGAACGGGATCGATTGACGTGTCCAAACAGTTACCATTACTTGACGTTATCTACTTTATGTTTGGAGCAGCATAGCCGTATACGGCCCTTGCACCCTATGAAAACCAACCATCCATCACCACTTAAAAAACTAAATATTTGATATGTGCACAATATATTAGATCTTCGTCTATGGATTGTATTTACATCAAACATTTTTAGTCTTCAAAGGGTTAACCCAAGTCGGTTGGTTTGGTGTATTGTGTTTTATTGTGTGTTATGGCCATATTTTGCCGAGTTGCGCCAAGTAAAATACAGACAACGCTAAGTAATGGACACACAACGCATACACACATTGAAAGTTTTACTGACACAGAAGAAAAATACACCCAAGGGGAATCGAACTTGCGCCACTGAGTCACGGTGGATCCAATTAACCCAGGATATCCCATCTGTTCCTGAAGACTTTTGATGATTTGGTTTTTCGGGGGTTTTATGGAGCGAGGGCCATATTTGGCCATGCTGCTTCAGACACAAGACATACAATATCAAGCAACAGACACACACAATGAAAGTTTTAATGACACAAAAGAGAGAAATACACCCAGGGAGGATTGCATCTGACAGGAATCGAACCTGCGCCGCCTACAACTCGAAGGCTGCTAGTGCAGTGGGCATACCCAGTGAGCCACGACGGACCCTGAAGACTTTTGAAGAATCTGATTCAGATGTTATCGCAGGCACGAACAACCCTAACTAACGATTGATGTCCGTTACTCAGGCAACTGCAACGATACTGTCTGTCTATCACGAGAATTGATCCAGACGCTAAGTTTACCCTCGTCTGTTGCTGTAGAAATGGACATTATGCCATTTTACATAAGGGATGATTGAAGAAATGTGTCAATTTTGTCATATAGGTGCATTTGATGACAATTTACAAATATTTTTACTTGTTGCTTAGAAGATCTATATTAGTAAACTATACCTTGAGTGCTCCCACATTCGCGAAAAACAAAATAAAATTACGTCATCCCTATCCAAGATGAACGAATCATGTTTGGACCGTCACCACCAAGACTTGGTGCTGGGAACAATTCTCGTGGTAGACGGACAGCAATTATTATTCTGTTTACCCGTGATCAACAGACTTGATCACTATGTGCTTAAAAAACGTCAATGCAAAAACCTTTGTATAATACTAAATTTTTAAAGGTACCAAGGTCAAAGATTTGCTGTTTCTTTCTATCAAGTAATTATTTTTTGTTTCTTTCCGCTAAGTAATTATTCCTTTGTTTGCCCGTAATCAACGGACTTGATCACAATGTGCTTAAAAAACGTCAATGCAAAAACCTTTGTATAATACTAAATTTTTAAAGGTACCATGGTTTGCTGTTTTTGCAGTGCATATTTTATTTTATCTTTAAGTAATTTATCCTTTATCATACTTCAAAGAATGTTTCAGTCGTCCTTAAATTGTGTATTATTTTCCGATAAATAATGTACGCCGAATACATCCAATGCATCCGTCCATATTAAATGACAGAAAATACACAAATTATCGATGTTTAAAAGGCTTCTCGAAAGAAAAGACACTTTTCATTCGACATTTAAAAGAACGCATTAGCTGTTTAAATTGCAAATTAATTTAGAATCATTTAGTCATTAACGAACATCCTAAATATCACTAAAAATCATTTTCTTCCCCGCGAAACGAAACAGTTTTTTCCCCTTCAGAAACAAAAATAAAGAAGGATATCATGGAACCTTTTTCATTCCTTTTCCTCCCCCCTCGCTCGGTTGTTTGACTGTCTCGAACATTCGCCGTTTCTCGCGCCATTTTTTTGTTCCTAGGCGAGAATAATTTCCCTCATTTCTCACATGATACATCGAGCGACCATTGTGTGCTCCGAGGAAATCCCCACGAAAAAAGAGGGGGCGAAAGAGAGTGAGAGAAAATAAAATTTGGGGGAAACGGAACATTTTGGAAACGATTTATCATCGCTGGAGAGGGAAAACGCGAAGGGGAAATGTTTATAAAAATAATGTGGAGGTCGGATTTTATCTGCCATTTTGCTTTAATACATCACAGCTTGGAAACGTTCCTCGTCGAGAAATAAAAGTAACAATACGGACGGAAATACGCAGGTTGGTGGGAATGAATTTTGCTTCTAAAATAGCCCAAGCATTCATTTCGAATATCAAGTTTTGCCTTCTTAAATAAAGCGCTTTTGGGACGATCGGTCGCTATATATCTTCCATAAAAACGCTGAATATCTTCGTGGAGCTCGGACTTTTATGTACTATGTGAACACTATGTTTTATCATACATTTGTTGCGTGTGTTGAGTTGACTGCTACGTACTAAAAATACTTGAGAACATTTTAACCCTTTTGCGGGCTGCATTTCTAAGGGTCGATAGGGTTAAGGGTTTTAGGGTCTACTATTGTTTGTACTCTGTACCACGTTTAATAGTTAATGAGAAGAACTCTAGCTATTAAATGTAACTAAATGAATAGGTAAGGGTGGATTAGCTTGGGGTTTTATGGCGCAAGGGCCAATTTGCGCTAAACGCAACACCGATGATTTTAAGTAAATGGTACGTAGTTAAAGTCACCCTGGAGCAACACAACGGGGTATTGGCGACGGTCCCTATTGGTCAATCCCTAAAGGAAAGATCCGAGAACAACATCTCGTAATTTTGAACACAGTCAGACGACGAAGACAACACCTGATCTGGCACCCAACTCTGCAAACTTACACACCACTCCACCGTGAAACTTTTGAGGTCACGTCAGATTTAATGGTCATGAGTCCCCACGTACAGTACGGACTTTTGTTGGATCGAGTTTCGAACGCGCAAGCCTCCGGTTGCTAAGCCGCTACTCTTATAAGTAAATAGCCGCCCATCTTATGAGCAAATAGCCGCTACTCTTATAAGTAAATAGCCGCTACTCTTATAAGTAAATAGCCGCTACTCTTATAAGTAAATAGCCGCTACTCTTATAAGTAAA
Source organism: Meta bourneti (assembly GCA_933210815.1). NCBI lineage: Eukaryota > Metazoa > Arthropoda > Arachnida > Araneae > Tetragnathidae > Meta > Meta bourneti. The sequence continues at coordinate 4,436,669 of OW119926.1, forward strand.
TAGCCGCCCATCTTATGAGCAAATAGCCGCTACTCTTATAAGTAAATAGCCGCTACTCTTATAAGTAAATAGCCGCTACTCTTATAAGCAAATAGCCGCCCATCTTATAAGCAAATAGCCACTACTCTTATAAGCAAATAGCCGCCCATCTTATAAGCAAATAACCGCTACTCTTATAAGCAAATAGCCGCTACTCTTATAAGCAAATAGCCGCTACTCTTATAAGTAAATAGCCGCCCATCTTATGAGCAAATAGCCGCTACTCTTATACGTAAATAGCCGCTACTCTTATAAGTAAATAGCCGCCCATCTTATAAGCAAATAGCCGCTACTCTTATAAGCAAATAGCCGCTACTCTTATAAGCAAATAGCCGCCCATCTTATAAGCAAATAGCCACTACTCTTATAAGCAAATAGCCGCTACTCTTATAAGCAAATAGCCGCTACTCTTATAAGCAAATAGCCGCTACTCTTATAAGCAAATAGCCACTACTCTTATAAGCAAATAGCCGCCCATCTTATAAGCAAATAGCCGCTACTCTTATAAGTAAATAGCCGCCCATCTTATAAGCAAATAGCCGCTACTCTTATAAGCAAATAGCCGCCCATCTTATAAGCAAATAGCCACTACTCTTATAAGCAAATAGCCGCTACTCTTATAAGCAAATAGCCGCTACTCTTATAAGCAAATAGCCGCTACTCTTATAAGCAAATAGCCGCTACTCTTATAAGTAAATAGCCGCCCATCTTATAAGCAAATAGCCGCTACTCTTATAAGCAAATAGCCGCCCATCTTATAAGCAAATAGCCACTACTCTTATAAGCAAATAGCCGCTACTCTTATAAGCAAATAGCCGCTACTCTTATAAGCAAATAGCCGCTACTCTTATAAGCAAATAGCCACTACTCTTATAAGCAAATAGCCGCTACTCTTATGCGTAAATAGCCGCTACTCTTATAAGCAAATAGCCGCTACTCTTATAAGCAAATAGCCGCCCATCTTATAAGCAAATAGCCGCTACTCTTATAAGCAAATAGCCGCCCATCTTATAAGCAAATAGCCGCTACTCTTATAAGCAAATAGCCGCCCATCTTATAAGCAAATAGCCGCTACTCTTATAAGTAAATAGCCGCCCATCTTATAAGCAAATAGCCGCTACTCTTATAAGTAAATAGCCGCCCATCTTATAAGCAAATAGCCGCTACTCTTATAAGCAAATAGCCGCCCATCTTATAAGCAAATAGCCACTACTCTTATAAGCAAATAGCCGCTACTCTTATAAGCAAATAGCCGCTACTCTTATAAGCAAATAGCCGCTACTCTTATAAGCAAATAGCCGCTACTCTTATAAGCAAATAGCCACTACTCTTATAAGCAAATAGCCGCTACTCTTATACGTAAATAGCCGCTACTCTTATAAGCAAATAGCCGCTACTCTTATAAGCAAATAGCCGCTACTCTTATAAGCAAATAGCCGCTACTCTTATAAGCAAATAGCCGCCCATCTTATAAGCAAATAGCCGCTACTCTTATAAGTAAATAGCCGCCCATCTTATAAGCAAATAGCCGCTACTCTTATAAGTAAATAGCCGCCCATCTTATAAGCAAATAGCCGCTACTCTTATAAGCAAATAGCCGCCCATCTTATAAGCAAATAGCCGCTACTCTTATAAGCAAATAGCCGCCCATCTTATAAGCAAATAGCCGCTACTCTTATAAGCAAATAGCCGCCCATCTTATAAGCAAATAGCCGCTACTCTTATAAGTAAATAGCCGCCCATCTTATAAGCAAATAGCCGCTACTCTTATAAGCAAATAGCCGCCCATCTTATAAGCAAATAGCCACTACTCTTATAAGCAAATAGCCGCTACTCTTATAAGCAAATAGCCGCTACTCTTATAAGCAAATAGCCACTACTCTTATAAGCAAATAGCCGCTACTCTTATACGTAAATAGCCGCTACTCTTATAAGCAAATAGCCGCTACTCTTATAAGCAAATAGCCGCCCATCTTATAAGCAAATAGCCGCTACTCTTATAAGCAAATAGCCGCCCATCTTATAAGCAAATAGCCGCTACTCTTATAAGCAAATAGCCGCCCATCTTATAAGCAAATAGCCGCTACTCTTATAAGTAAATAGCCGCCCATCTTATAAGCAAATAGCCGCTACTCTTATAAGTAAATAGCCGCCCATCTTATAAGCAAATAGCCGCTACTCGCCTACATCTCGCACGCTGCCAGAGCTGTGAGCCTACTGAGCCGCAGCAACCCCTATTAAGAAAAGAGCTAGGGGAAAGGCATTTTCAGTGTTAAGAAATTTCATTTCCTGTAACACATACTCTCACATGATACATATCGGGGTTACTTTAAAATGTACTTTATCGCCGATTTTGTGACGATTGGGGATTAGATCTAAATGGAGTTGACCAATTGAACGTCCTGCATAAAATTGGAATTCATTCTACGGATTTTCTAAGAGCGACGTACTGAAACCGTAATATTAGAACAATTATAGTGACAAATCCGGAATACGTATAGGAAGCTTATTTTACTACGAAAAACCTTCTACCATCTACTTTATGTCTGATAGAAAACCCTTCAATTGTCTGAAGGTTAGGAAGTTAATTGACGTTGCATTGGAGAAACACAAGGGGTAATGGACGGCGGTCAGGGATCAATCCCCAAGGGAAAGACCCGAGGACAACACCGCGTAATTTTGAACCACGGTCAGCTGACGCGTTTAACATCTGAGTTGGCACTACACTCTCCAAACTTCTACAGCAAGCCAACGAGAGGACATTTGAGACCATGACATTAACGTGTCCCATACCCCGTGTACACGACGGTCTTATTGTCTGAAAGAAAAGCAGATATCAGCAAAAACAAAGAATTTGCAATATGTTATAATACACGTCCCCAATATTCGGAGCTTATCTTCTTTATCATTGTTCTGTGGATCGTAACGAAAGAGATTTTAAAATGAGAGTTTAATTAACCAAAGAAATTGGCTCCGTAATTGCAATCAACTTGATAATCGTATTTTAGAAATTTATCGATCCATATTTGGAGTTCTAGCAATATTGCATAAATTATTCGTATTATCTTTGCATTCTTATTAACTATCCTGTTCTTTTGACATGTACCCATTTAATCTCTTTTCAGTTTTTTTAAATTTTTTGAATTAATAACCTTTTTTGTAAAATTCAGCGTCTGTTAAGCTGCACTGTCGCGTTGTTGATTATTTTGATTTTTAATTATTTTAACCATCCAGGAGATTCACCTGCATATATCCATCCTGCTTCATAGCATGACTTCTAAAAAGTTTTGACCTTACTGATCAAAATAATATAATTCCTAGGATTTTCTTTCAAAGACAAATCAATCATAAAAGTATTTTACTCAAATACTTTTGAACCAATCTATTGGATTTATATTTAACATTTCTCAGTGAATGCATCAAGTAAATCTTTAAGCAGGCGAGAGGTTGGTTGGGGTTTTATGGCGCAAGGGTCATGTTTGGTCGTTCTGCGCCAGACAGACAAGTATTGAGCATACGCACACAAGGAAAGTTTTTCTGACATAGAGAAAAATACGCCCAGGAAGGAATCAAACACGACAGGAATCGAATCTGTATCAGCTACAACTCACAGGTTGCTAGCGCAATGGGCAAATTCACTGAGCCAATGAGAGAGGAATATATTTTACAATAGAATAAAATAATTATCTAGTAAATAAAAATGAAATACAGTAAAAGATATCAGTTCAATTATTGCATATAGTTAAATGCAAAGTATACATTAACCTTTACACTAAGGCTCTTTTATTCCGTAGGGCCGCGGTGGCCCGGTTGGAAGAGTAACGAACTAGCAACCGAAGGGTTGCGAGTTCGAATCCAGCCAAACACCGTCGTGTACAAAGGGGGCTGGTGCACGTTAAATCTGTCGTGGCCTCAAATGTCCTCACGTTGGCGTGGTGTGGAAGTTTGGAGAGTGGGGTGCCAGCTCAGGTGTTGCCTCGTCATCTGACCGTGGTTCAAAATTACGTGGTGTTGTCCTCGGATCTTTCCCTTTGGGATTGATCCCGGACCGTCACCAATAGCCCATTGTGTTGCTCCAGTGTGACGTTAAAAACAAAAAAATAAAATAAAAAAAAACTTTTATTCCGCTACATGAATACGGTACGACTGTTGTAACGCCCGTAGTCTAAAGGTTAAATAAGGTAGGTAGTTGAATTAATTTCCCACTAGAGCAACACAACGGGCTATTGCCGTGTTCTGGGATCAATCCCGAAGGGAAAAAACGAGGACAACATATCGTCATTTTGAATCAGCCAGATGATGAGGTCACACCTAAGCTGCATTCCACTCTCCAAACTTCCACACCACGCCAATCTATATCTATCATTCTATCTATATCTATCACTCTATCTATATAACCACTCTATATCAAACAAATCTCAGTGTCCTCTATAATGTAGCTATTACATATACAGCGGATTTTAGATAAGCAGTATGTATATATTTTTGTACATGCTAAAATAATTAAGAATGAATTAGAAGAATATTTGAAATCTCGTAAGATCATATCTGGTATCACCATCCAGATAATCCCTGTATGTATTTTGTGTATTATACAAAATATCCCTAAAATTTTTTGTTCATCCAAGTGAAAAAATATGTATACCCTACAAATATCATGTACTATCATATATCCTAAAGTATTTTGGAATATTTTGTCTGATAACAATCGATCCATGAGGAAGCATATCACCAGCTTACAAGTGAAACATTATTTCAAAACACAGTAGTTCTATGGAAACGAAGGGGGATTCTACTTCCTATGGTACGTTGGTTGGATTTTTATGGTTTAACGACCATATTTAGCCATGCCGTGCCAGTCTTAAGACATGCAATATGAAGTAATGTATATACACAAGCAAAGTTTTTACTGACATAGATAGAAATACACTCAGGAAGGAAACGAACCTGCGCCGCCTACAACTCGTATATTGTTAGCGTAGTTAGCATACCCACTGAGCCACTATGGCCTCTTTACTTCCTACACTTTACTCACCAAGCGTTTTCTTATGAAATCTTATCTCCATACGAAGAAAAATAGCAAACACACATTTCATCAATCTAAAAATTACCACATTCTGATCAATAAAAGTTAAAAAAAGCTGGTATTTGAAAGTTTTGACTGAGTGTGCTTCAGTAAGCTGACTATATACCTTACAACATTACCAAGTATTGTATCAGAATTGAAAAAAATTTACAAGCGATTTAATCAGATCTAATATAAGTTTGTTTATCCATAACTTTCGCACCACGATTTCATTACTGTTATAACTCAGATTAGGGGACTTATTATATTATTCGTTATGCTCACATGTTTCAACAGAGTTAGATATGTATTAGAGCAACTGAAACTATCATCAATTAATAAAGAATGAGCGTCTTTTGTCTTTGGGAAGAGCACATATATTTGCTATTTCCATTTCCTTATTGCTCATTTTCCTAAAATGTCCTCTTGTTGTGTATTCTCAATGCTTAATGATCTGTAACCAACCATCTCTCTTGGTCTGACATGCAAAATTAATGTCGTAATATCGTTTATTATATTATGTTAGAGTTATGGCCGAAAGCTAGACACGTTACACCAAATCGTACCAACTGAATATTTTTAACAGATGGAAACGATAGATGATTAGATTATCTTTCTATTGTTTAAGTTATATTGTTTCTTTTCACTGAGCACAAGTGAGTACAGAACTCCAAAGAGTGAATAATTACTCGTAAATGAGTGTATTCACTCTAATGACTATAGGAGTACATCGACTTTTGCAGATAGACTTTAGTGTTGATTTACAATTTTGTGATTAAAGAGATAGAATGATCAAATAATTATTTATTTTCCTGCATTTTCTATAACATTTACAGTACTATGGAATGATAAAATTTCGATTTAATTAATTATTAATTAACTAGTACGTTTCCTAGTTTGGAAAGTTTTCCTTGCAGTTAATCTCTTTTCATAAATAAGTTTTTGGAAATTAGTGTATTAAATGTCTAAAAGAAATATTTTGAATTAAAAGACAATCTTAAAATAAATGGGAAATTTTATTGAATAGGAAATATATTCAAAGATATTTACGAACTTTAATTAGTACATTAATACTTTAATACTATAAATATAATCTATTCACAGAATAACACGTTTGAAAAGCAATCGTTTGTCAGTCGAGCTATTTTTTTCAAACATTTACCAGCAGTTAAATTGAAGAACTTTACGTTTAAACCACGCATTTCCGTTTTACAAAACGTTTCAATGCTTAGGATGTATCAGAATTTTAAAACGTGAATTTGATACAGTTAGAAATGATTCGAAATGTATTGAAAGAATTTTATATGAACTACATTATTCAGAAGGACTACATTCTCAAAATCATGTTTCCAGATCAGTACATTAACGACTGAACATTTTGATATTTTATCTAATTTTCACAAAGCTGTAGACAAAAGTTATTCAACTGCTGATACATTTTAGAAGCAAATATTTTTGTCAAGGAATTAACATGAAAGTAATCGTATTTGACACACTTAAAAAAATACAACTAATGGCGTTTTATGTTATTTATCCCTCTGACGTCACGAGATTTTTGAGCAACAGTGTTGCTTTAATCCACAACATGACTAAATAATAGCATCGATTGGTTGAGAGCCTTATGAAAGATTGTACTGCTCAGAAACTTAAAAATTGGTTAGATGTCATGCAGAGGGAAAGACTGCAGGTTACAGAATAGATATACGCGTGTCAGTCACTCACATATTAAAATGATTATGTTGTCATTTTTAATCATTATATTAATGCTATCATGCTTCTTTTAACGCGAAAATATTAATGTCATTCCATGTGACAAACAGGACAAATACAGAAGAGATTTCTATTTCAATTTTCCCTCTGATTTAACCCTCTTGGTGGTTGTCTTGACGAGGTATCTCCCATTATCTCCCTTAATGGACGAGATATTTTGTCATCAGAAGAAAATTGACCAGATCTCTTTATTTCGTCATCAACAAATTGGCTATAACCTGATGACGAGATATATCGTTGTTAGCAAAATTGGTCTGATCTTTAAGGACGAGATATCTCGTCGAAACCATTTAGAGGATTAATACACTGCTGGCCACCCAAATTGCAACACCAAGAAAGACAAGAGATATCACAACAAAATTTATTTTGTAGATAACATGTTGCCCAAGTATCAAATGATTAAATTTATAGACTTCTGTGAAGTGTGGTTCCTGCCAAAATCAGTAGCCAGAGTAGCCGCCATTGTTGGAGATCACCGCTGCCACACGCCTCGGCATTGATTCAAAGAGACTTTGGATGTGTTCTTGGGATACAGCAGACCAAGCAGCTTCCACACGTTGCCAAAGTTGATCTGGTGTGGCAGCTGGGGATGTATTCTGGGTCAATCGTTGAGCAACCATGGACCACATGTTTTCTATCGGCGAAAGATCCGGAGAGCGAGCTGGCCAGGGAAGCACTTCAATCTGGCGATTGACGAAGAACCCTTGGACAATGCGTGCCACGTGTGGTCGCGCATTATCCTGTTGAAATAAGGCTGTGGGCAAGCCCTGAAGGTAAGGAAGGACAACTGGCTCCAACACCTCGGAGATGTAGCGCTGGCTGTTTAAAGTACCGGCAATGCGTACTAGAGGAGTGCGAGAGTGATATCCAATACCGCCCCATACCATAATAGCCGGTGCAGGACCAGTGTGGCGGTGCATAACGCAGCTGTTCAGCATCCTCTCTCCACGGTGTCTCCAGACTCGAATCCGACCATCGTGGTGTTGCAGACAGAAGCGTAACTCGTCAGTAAAGACAATTTCATTCCATTCTGCCGTCCACATCCTTCTTTCATCGCACCATTGGCGGCGGAAACGTCTGTGGTTCTGCGTCAAGGGTAGACGAAGCAATGGACGTCTTGCGGACAGACCACTCTGCTGTAAACGGCGTCGAATGGTACGCGCAGACACTGGATGATGCGGTACAGACTGAATGTGCTGTGCTATGGTTCGTGATGTGGCTGAGCGATCCGTCACTGCCATACGCACAATATGCCTGTCATCACGTGAAGTGGTGCACTGAGGTGGATGCGATCGAACACGTCTGTCCGTCGTACCCTTCTGCATCCAACGATCACATATCCGCATTACAGTTGTTTGGTTTCGTCCAACACGACTACCGATTTCCCTGAAAGATAATCCACAATCTCGGTAGGCCACTATCCTTCCTCTGTCGAACTCGGATACTTGATCAAAAGATGATCGCTGTTTTCTACGAGGCATAATTGATCGTTTTTTTGAAAAAACCACAAGAAAAACACAATTGCCGTACTTGAAATCGTCGAAATCTCCAAGTCTTAAATAGCGCTTTGAAGTGGCGCCACAGGCGCGCGTGATGTGCGTCTGCGCTGAAATTCTAATCATTTGCATATCTCACCTCCGCTAATGTGTGTTGTAAATTTCATATTATTTGCATGCTTCCTTCAGGGTGTTGCATTTACGGTGGCCAGCAGTGTATTACTTGGAATGCGATTTTCACGTCTCATTTTATCCTTCTAAATGTGTGAAATTTTGTAGGCATTCTTTATCTTTATGACGATATATCTCGTCATTAGCAAAATTAGTGAGAATTTGATGGACGATAAATCTCGTCGAAACCTTTTGAAGGGTTAACACATGGCAATTTTAATTGGTTTTGATTTCATGCTTGATGTTCTTCAAATGCGTTCAAGTGAATGAACCAAAGAAGAATTTTAATTAGGCAAATTTTAAGCAATTACTGAATATGATGCGACGTGACACGCAATATGTCAAAATTTGGACGAAGGATTAAGAAAGTTTAATCTCAGACACTTTAATTGAATGAAAAATCTAGTTTTTTCTTTATAGAATACATGAATATATTAGCTAACTAAATCAATAGATAGAATGTCATTAGTTGAAAATATGCTATAAAAATCAAGTACGTGACAGAACAGGACGCATCATATTTAGAAATAGGACATTTTCAAAAGGAATTTAAAATTTCTAATTTTTCATCGAAATATTTTTAATCAAAAGTCAATAATAAAATAATAGACAATAATAAAATAAAAAATAATGATTTAAATAAGGATATTTATGCATAAATGGCTAGTAAAATACGCATTTAATTTACACTACATGACTCAAATCTAGTCCTGGGAAAATATCGATTACGATTATCCTATTTGATGAAGCAAGGTTTTTCAGAGTATCAGTTTTGATAGCAAGGTTGAGTCGTTTCGATTCAAAGCAATACAAAGCAGGTCATTGTTACTTTTCTTATCAACATTTCAAATTCATCATTATAAACTAACAGAATTTGCACTAATGAATTACTTCATGAATTTGCACTAATGTGTGAATTAATAAATCTTTCTTTGCTCAAACAGTGCAACTACAAATGATTTTAATATAGTTTAGTAGTGATTAAATTTTTTTTATTTTGTTGAATAAAAAAGTAACAATTAAAGAAGTATAGTTTAATATATCTAGAAATAAAATTATCAATTACATATTTAGAATTTCAAAAACAAACCATATATCTAGAAAACAGAATAGCTCAATCACAGGATAAACTTATGAGTAAGTTATTGCACACTATGACTTCTTGATGCATTATAGATGACGTTTTTAAATAACTTTTTGAAACATCCGATCAGCGAAATGACGTTATTAAAACGTATGGAAATCCAATCACTTCAGAAGTACTTATTAAGTTAACTTCTTTGTTATGAACGTAACACTTGACAACTTAACTTAAATTCATTTTTAAAATACAAACTCGAAATCACTAGTTTTATTTGCTGTTTTAAGTTAAAACAAAGTCGATTTTTCAGTTTTAAACCTCCGAGCTTCAAGATATTTCCGAGTAGTGTAGTATTGCTTTTCCCCCACAATACACACGATTAATTTACCACATCGTTTGATTCAAAGAATCCTAGGAAAGGCCATATTGATCAAAGGTTTAAAGGTTTAAAGTCATGCAGAAAAGACTTCAGGCTGCAGAACCGATGTATGCGTGTGAACCCCTGAGGCGGTTAAATCCGTAGATGAAATATAAAAGTAGAATGAGTAACAATGGCAACCTTTATATATACCCAGGATCATGTGACCAAAAACTAGTAGTAACGTGACCCTTTGACTACTTTCGTTTGATTCATCATCTGATTGGTCCCCGTGATGGGAGAAGACGCTCATCCATTGATTCATCATCTGATTGGTCCGCGCGGCATAATAGTGGACTTTGATAATTTCACAATTTTTGTCGCCACTGTACGTAAATGCGCATTCCCACATCTACCCTGTCATAAGATGTTATACCTGCAAACGACGCGATAGATGTCTAATGGACCAACCAAGTCAATTTTTCAGAGAGTAGTCACATGACTACTAGTCGACATGTTGGACACTTTTTGAAACTCCTCTCAATAGGAAGGCTCAGTCTACTTATATTTCACGCGTATGGTTAAATCCGGTGAAAACTTTTGTATTTTCTATCGATAAATTCGCTAGCGGGATCGCTTGAACGAATCGTCACCGCACAAAAAATACAAATTAGTTATTTTTGTGCCAAGTAATCGAATTATCTATACATAATCAAACTGTTCCGCACTGAACTAAACAGAACAAATGGTAAAAAGAGCTATCTTCTATTTAACTATCCATCTCCTCTGACAGAAACCAGTGGTCGCACAATAATGTGCGATGCTCATACCCTAATGTTCCCGAGTGATCGACAAAGCAGCGTTATATACAGAGAATACGCACATTCAATCCGTATGCTTTAGAGGTTCTGAGAGTTAAGAGAACAATATGCGTCAGCGCCTAGACCGTCTATAGGGATTAAGAGCGTTTACCCTGCATTGGAGGTTCTCTAGTGTTTAGCCATGGCAGTGAGATTGTGGGAGTTGGACTATGCATCAATTGTCTCGGGTCGACGCTATACAGAATGGGAACATTCGTTTCATATGATACGAATATTTTACTTTGCTTTTAATTCCTTTATGAATTTTGAAACGTGTCACTGATAGCTTAGTGATCAATGTATTTTATTAGAGCAGAATGTTTCGAAGAATTGATCGATATGCATCAGTACCTCATGTAAACGCTACACAGAATGTGAACATTTGTTTCGTGATACGAATATTTTACTTCATTTTTAATTCCTTTATAAGTTTTGAAACGTGTCACTGATAACTTAGAGACAGGATATTTTATTCGAGATTAATAAGTTTCAAGGAGTTGGACTATATGCATCAGTGCCTCACGTTGACACTACAGAATATGAACATTTGTTTCGTGATGCGCATAAATATTTTACTTCATTTTAACTGCTTTATGAGTTTTGAAACGTGTCACTGATAGCTAAGGGATAGAATATTTTATTAGAGAAGAATAAGTTTCGAAGAGTTGGTCTATATGCATCAGTGCCTCATGAAAACGTTACACAGAATCTGAAGATTTGTTTCGTGATACGAATATTTTGCTTCATTTTTATTTCCTTTATAAGTTTTGAAACGCGTCACTGATAGCTTAGAGATAGGATATTTATTTTATTCGAGAAGACTAAATTTCGAGGAGTCGGACTACATGCATCAGTGCCTCACGTTGACACTACATAGTATCAACATTTGTTTCGTGATACGTATAAATATTTTACTTTATTTTTTATTCCTTTATGAATTTTGAAACGTGTCACTGATAGCTTAAGGATCAATGTATTTTATAGGAGACGAAATTTCAGATTTTATACTGATCTTGAGTCGATTTTAGTAAAACTTGGAAACTACTCGAATAAGTTTCAATTAGCTTGGGATGCTTCTAATAAAAATGGCACCATTAGAATTTTTAACACCATTATAACCTTCTTCTGAGAAACGGGACAAGAAATACAAATTTTATCGTCCACTCAAAAAAGCAACACGCACACTAAATAGTAGTCATTCCTTTTAAAATTGGCACTGAATAGCAGCTCGTAATCAGTGTTTGAAATTGACATACTCGGAAATCGAAGGTCGTGTGTTCAGAGGTCACATGCTTTGTTCCATTGATAATGGATTATAAAATGCAGATAATTACTTTATTTTAATTTAGTATGCCAATTTTACCAATTAATCGTTAATATTTCAGTTTTGATTTGGATCATGTTATATTGAGTTATGGATTTTTTAACCCTCTTTCATATTGAACCAATTATTACAGACCAGTAACTTTAAAAATGTTATACCCTAATCAGACTCGTAACTAATATGTTCGTACACTCATTTGTTTTCACTCTCCTAATTGTTAGTCTTCGAGTCGAAAACTTTCAGCAGAGGTCAGCTTCTGTTGCAAAAACATGTTCCAAACTGTTACCAGTTATTGGCAAGGGACAATTATTTTTTCCTATTTGTATCTTCATTCCATCTTGGAGTAATAGAGCAATTATGTCTCGACGAGTTATTTCGTTATTAGCAAAACTGACCAGATCTTGATGGACGAGATATCTCATTGAAACCACTTGGGGTGTTATTGCAGAATCCATGCAAAACGGGATCCTTATATTCCTATCTTTTGTTCTGGTGTCAAAATACCAAACTACTAAGAGTGAAACGCTAACTAAAAATTAATTTAAGTATATTATTAGTGAGATATTTAGCAAACCAAAAAAGTTTGAGTAACATTCCAGTTTTCTAAAACATTAAAGTACTTAACAAGATTTTATTTTTGATCATTTCAAATTGATTAAAATGCCTTAAAACTTTTAAAACAAGCCCTTAATTGCCTTTCAGATATTTAGAGAGTATTTGTGCTATTATGTAAACGAAATTGATCGACAATTAAACTCTTAAAACAAGCCCTTAATTGCCTTTCAGATATTTAGAGAGTATTTGTGCTATTATGTAAACGAAATTGATCGACAATTAAAACAATTGAATCACTGATGCGGATGTGCCTTTTTCATGACTACTGCATGTTTAAACTCAACAATATGAGAGCACTAAAATTGAGAATATTTAAAATATGGTAGGAAATCTGGATATTTTTTTAAATTTAGGATTAAAAGTCAAAATCGTGAGCCCTTGAACAAATGTTTTTTTTACAAGTATTTGTCGGAAATGTTTGAAAGTAGATGTAAACACTTTCAAATCAAGTTCTAAGTGATGCATTCGACAGTTTGGGGCGGAAATGTAAATTATGCATGCCGGCTATTATTTTTTATTTTGAAAAACAATCACTCAAATAATAAATTAGATAAAATTTGGAATGTTTTTTCTATGAAATTTCGGTGTTACTTTTTTAAATATTTGGTATTTAATCTGTTGAAATATTTGTAGTGAGCTAACTTGAGACACTATGACCCGATTTAAAAAATAACCGATTCTTAAAACGTTTTAAAATTATGATTTGAAATATATTACCACATTCGGTATGCATCTTTACACAAATTCGGAGTTTGCCGTCAAAAATCCGAATGAGGAATGACACCTTATGAACGATGTTGACTGACCAAAACAACGCCCCTTACTACCTAAACGCAGCATTTCCGGCCACACATTCTTTGGCAAAAATGTTTCAAATTTTGAACTCCTCTACCACGTTTTACAATTTGGCCAGATATTTTCGAAATATTTTGTACACATATATCCTTACAATCTGATTTATGTCGTTTTAAAATTGACGTATCACCATTTAAAATCGAAAGAAGTCTGTGATATCCAGTAATTAATTATTAATTTGTTTCAATAATCACAAAGAAGGTATAAAATTGATTTTTCACATGGCTTTTTTCTCATTTGTGTATTAGGGAAGCAAATATATGCATACATAAAATTTAAAATAAAAGGAACTGCAAAGGACTCAATGCAAGTAATACCTCACAGGAAATGAAAGATCCCCGATATCATAAATTTATTCCAGGAAAAATTTAAATTATTCATGAAGTTTAACTCAAAACTAAATATTAGAGAATAAACAGGTAATCGATCGAGCATGTTCCCCTCAAGGAAAAAAGAACTTAAGAAGTGTGGGAAAATCTGTGCTTGTCCTTGAGTATTAAAAACTCACCTTCATTCCATATCACGATTAAGAGGCAATTCAAAACGCATCTCGATTTAAATATTCATCAAATTTTGTTTTTACAATGAAACGTGGTGCAAAATCTTCATTATTCAGTTCTGTTTATAAGCTTCACGATGAGTTATAAATATAGTTTATATAATTTTTCTGTCTATTCATGCTTTTTTGCTATAAATTAGTTATTCGTTCCTAATTAACTTCATGAAACAGGAAAAAGTCTTCAACCTGTGGGAACGCTTTGAGTGAATGAAACAAAAATGAAAAAGTAATTTTAATGAACTGTGCCAAAATGAATATTCTGTACAGAAAAATACAAAATATACTTGAACAAAAGACAAACAAAACAAAAAGCTTTTAAACAAGTACATATACAAAACTACATATGTATAAGTATCAGATACGGACCGAGAATATTGGCTATGCTTATTCGCATACCATACGTACGTCACGTTCGTGGACAGGTGGTACGTTAACTAGTAGTGATATATGGGGTACTTTTGTTCGTGTTTCAAATGTGAAACAATTAAAGCAAAAATATATATTGAAAGAGTTTTTATCTTGAAAACATATCTAGAATTCTAAAATAAAAAACACGGAACAGATGTTCCGTTGCTATGGTAACATACTTCTTAATTCACGCTTTCTAGGCGAAGATTACAGTGATTGATATCAACACAGTATCTCGTTCTATGGTATGCGACAAAATGTATTGCAGAGCAAATTTGTTTTCCCTTTCTTGCTTTTTTTCAATATTATTTTTACGTAATCGTGTAAATCATGACAAGTAATATAAATACAGTGGGTAAATTGGTCTAGTTTTCAAGATGCATGCCTTTGGATCGAATTGTTTCTGATTCTAATCTGGGATAAGACATGGATGTTTTCCAGTCTGGTATGAATGCGTGGAATCTATAAACGGATTGTGCCTTGAATGTGTGGTTGTTTTTGAAGTGTAACTTGAATCCCCCAACCGTGGTGCACCAGGATAACGCAAAGTGGTGCACAGCACTATCCATGTAGTGCCATCAAGATTAATGTTTAATTTGCCTGACTTAGAGAAAAGTACTATAAAACATTTTACTAGAGTAGATCATTACAATACAATCATTACAATATTACAGCAATAAAAATAATATAATGAAAAGTATTGGTTCGTTGAATGAGTTGCAACATTTTATACTTTCCTTGAATTTCACATTAGCTGATTGTGTCAATTTGAAAAGTTTTTCTGAACTTTTCAAAAATTATTATAAAATTTTTAAGCGACCTACTAGCAGTGTAAAATTCGTCATTTCAAGCAACAGTACACAAGGTCATTCTTAATTTTAATCAAACCTCCATTGCATTTAGAAATAAATCATCAAACATTTTGATTGCTTGCTTAATCTAAATTAAATAATTGATATTTAAAAAGTATTCAGAAAACTGGAAAATTTCGAGCTTTTGCAACACGAATTATCTATTTAAAGTTCTAATTAAATGCTGCATTTGGTTTAAAACAAGTTTAAACACTCTACGATAAACCTTTTCAATGAATCTTTCGGATTTGAGAAGTAGCGAATGAATAAAGAATTTGTAAAACAATTTTGCTTAAGTATATGTATTACAGTTACCATTACTCAAGAATAATTTTCATAGTGTTTGTTTTAATTTGTGTAAATATTCTCTACTTTTAACCTAAATTATATTCTAAAATGTTTTTTTATCATAGCCGATATTTTAAAATGAAACAATGATGTTCTACTCAACTCTAACATAAAAAATGTGTTATTAAATATTCACTTATTTAGCATTGAGTATTGATAAAAAGCAAAATGAAAGTAATCAGAAACATGTATTCGTTTAACTAAAAGATATTTAGGTTGAATAAAAAGTAGTAAATTTTTTACATGTAATCTATTTTTTACAATTCATAAAGAAATAGCAGTTTTAAGATGAAGAAAACTCGGTTTTCGTACCAATTGTGTCTTAACTAACATTAAAGGAAAAACATAAAAGGTCGAATTTTTAAAAAGGGTACTAATAGTTTTAATAATTAAGTTATTCAATATCAGAGAACTTCATGCAAAGAAATTTTACCGTATTTTGTTATCATAAGTAAAAAAAAAGCACTTCGTTGCTTTTAAAATGTCAGATCACTGAATAAATAAAAATTCATAATTTAATTTAGACATTAAAAAATTGTTTCCGTGTCTCAGATGTCTTTAATTTTATATATTTTATATAGTATGCACAAACAAAAAATTCTCTGAACACTAAGAAAACATAATTTGTTTTGTATGAAATATGAGAATAAAAATGGCACATTTTTTATCGTAATTAAGTTACTTACATTCCTCAAACATTTAGAAACAAAAGACAAGTATTTATTTCAGTATGAGTAATTTCTGCAGTTGTTAACTCTCCTGGTGGTTTCGACGAGGTACCTCGTCCATTAAAATCTGACCAATTTTGCTAATGACGAGATATCAAGATCTGGTTAGTTTTCCAAGTGACGAGATACCTCGGCGACTCGACCACCAGGAGGGTAAAAAATTTAACTTTTAAATAAAAACAAAATACTACCTTATTATTTCAATTTACCATACAAGTGGTTTTGACGAGATATTTCGTCAGTAAAGATATGACCAATTTGGCTTACGACGAAATATCACGTCATCAGGATACTACCGATTTGATGATGATTACGAGATCAACGATCTTGTAATAACGAGATACCTCGTAGACAACCACCAGGGCTAAAAATGTATAATTTATAACAAATTCATAATATATTCTATATTATAACAGAAGTGCAATGAGTATCTCGGGGTTAAAATTAAGAGTATAATTTAGTTACTATTTTTACATATTAAGCCTCCTGGTAGTTGTCTTACGACGACGTATCTCATAGATACCTCGTCGTAAGACAATTACCAGGAGGTCATTAGCAAATTGCAATCTGGTCATTAGCAAAACTGACCAGATCTTTATGAACGAAATACCTCGACATTGGAAGAAAACTGACCAGATTTGTAACTCATCATCATCAAAAATCGGCAACAATACTCGTCAATAGAAAAATTGGTCTGATCTTGATGGACGAGATATCTCGTCGAACCCACTTGGAGGGTTAAGAGGAAAACATTAAAAGATAACGATAAAACAGAATCGTAGAGCGCAGGCGCACGCAGGGAAACCAACAAAACTTAAGTTATTTGTACAAAAGAAAGGGGTTGCCGGGAGTCCGTTGGCGAAGTTGGGAGGCGATAATAGTTCAATTAATAACAATATTAAAATTAGTTTTATATATTACATTACACATTAAAATTATATTTTGAAGTACACCTAATTCTGTTTTTACACACGATTGATACGTTCCTGAAGAATACGTGTAAAAAAAATTCGTGCAAAAAAAGACATTGCATCTATGGACGAAAAGAAGATTGGTTCCGGATCTAAAAAATCAGAAAAATAATTAAAAAAACACATGAAAATATTCGTTTTAAGCTTATTATTTTATTTCAACAAAATACACATGTAATAATATGTAATGAAAATTAAAAAAAATTCTTCATGAATAAAAAAAATCTGTTCTACATCCCCTGTCATCCAACCTGTGCTTGCAGAAAATTCATACTTTCTGTTCAACTGAGATGAAGTGCTTGGTTCCTTTTCTTTAATCTGTCTATAAATTCTTAGTGCTGTTTGCTTGATAGCATTTCCATCTACTGGTACTCTTTTTTGTGACTTATCTTCTATCCATATTACCAGAGCCTTTTCCATCTTTTCCTTGACAATATCTCTTGTATATGATGATGAATTAACACTTACTTTTGTTCCAGAACATACCGACTTCCTAATTGCAGCTTCATTTTTCTTAATTATTCTTATGGTAGCTTCATGTACACCAAAATGCTTTCCTACAGACGTAGCAACTTGTTCAGTTGTAAGACGATCTAAAACTTGAATTTTAAGTTCCAAAGAAATCGCTTTCCTTTTCATTTTGGTAATGGGTGAATTATGTGAAAAAAGGGCTGTCGAAAAATATCTCAAATTAAAATTACTAAATAAAGGTATGAAAAATTTGTAAACTTACAATTTATTGATTTTCGGCAAAATTTATAAATTTATGTGTGCACAAATTTCACTATAGATTCTTTCACTTTGAAATAGAGCTACATACTAAATATCTTCCGAAGTTACAGTGCACGAATACGGTAGATGTGCACCAAATTCAATAATAAAAACGTTATGTAATGTATTTAGAGGAAAGCACGCGTTTCAAAACACACACACTACCTGTTATACATATAGAAAATAGAAATGATCTACTACGCCACAAATAAAATTTTGTTTTCTTAGAATTTAGGCAAAAAAAATTGTTAGAAATTGGATTGGACCGCTCGTGTTAAATCAAAATGACTCGCGTAAAAAGAGAATGAAATATTTATTTTGAATTCGTGTTAAATCAAATTGGTGCAAAAACAGAATTAGGTGCACTCGATCTGATTCGAGATTTGCAGAATGTTAATTGAAATGGGCAATTTTAGACTTCTATGCTTTAAGTAACCTAATAGAATTAATTTCGCATTCTAAGTATAATTAGGAAAATTTAGTCCATTGTGTGTAATGTGTGAGTGGGTAAAAACACCAAATGTTAGTAAGATAATTTTAAATCATTCCTGGAATGTAAAGGATTTATATATCTATTTCCATTTATAGATTCTTAACTATCAGTCTGAGTAGACAAATGCCATCATTATTATAGTTAAGTAGAAACCGATTTCAATGGTTCTTGATGATTAACAAGGCTAAAATTAGTTCATTTAATTAAATTTCTGCTTACTAATTATATTCAATAGTAAGTTAAATCGTTTCATTAAACCACTGTACTAAGTACATCCATAAGTACACAGGTCCTTATTATAGGACGGAACATTTAAATACAAAAACCCACTGCGTTTAATTAGAAGTTACTAGAGTAGGTTATTTCAGAAACCATACATAGCCCAATTTTCTGAAAACCGAAAAACTGCTCTATCTAATTCTTGCGTTAAAAATATGCGAAAATTGTTATAAATTATACGTTTTCACATTATCTCTAGCAAAAAGGTAATCAAAATGTTATACAAATAAAATGAAACAAAAATAAATGTTGAAAATTTTTCACGTTGCAGCTTCTCGAGAAAAGGAACAACATTCGAAATAACATTTTTTTCCAACCAACAAAAGATTCTATTAACCCTCCTTAACTCCCTTAAACATTAAAAGATAAAGGTTGTCTAAATCAGGTATCTAATCACTAGAAAAACTAACCAGATTATGATGGCAGAGATCGCATCTTTTGAAAACTGACTAAATCCTGATTGTTGCGATATCGCATCGTTAGAAGAAAACTGACCAGATCTTGATGCACGAAAAATCTCGTCGTTAGATGAAACTGACCACATTCCCATTGACTAGTGATCCCATCGTTAGAAGAAAATTGACCAGATCTTGATATACGAGAAATCCTATCGTTTGAACAAAACGGACCAGAACCCGATTGACAAGAGATCTCGTCGTTACAAGAAAATTGACCAGATCTTGATCTCATCATCAAAAAATCGGTAATCTCTTGATTCGTCATTTGCAAAATTGGTCTAGATGGAAGAGATATTTCATCATTGGCAAAATTGGTCAGACCTAGATGGACGAGATATCTCATCGAAACCTCTTGGAGGAATAAACTTGAACAAATGATGAAAAATGCCCGGATAATAGTTCATTATCCGGACATTGGGGAAAATTGTCATTATTGCTCTTCAAGGGTGGAATTGAGAACCACTTGGCCTTACCCTGGTGTACCATGGGGGATTTCATGATGGAAATCAAACCTAGAAAGGTGCTGTGAATTTTTATTTCGATTTGAACGAACTCTAAACTTCAAATTCAGATGTGAAATATTCTTTAATACTCCTCCATCTTTTAAATCCCTTTCAAAATCTACTTTGAGTTATATCGTTTTTCTAGAAGGTGCGTTTCTGCAGACTTTCCACCTTTTCATTTTAGGGGAGAAATTTACTATTTAAAGCCTAATAAATACCACACTTGATTTCGAAGATATTTTATGGAAAGGATACATAAACCTGTCCCTTAAATCTAAATTCTGTATGGATCTTTTACACAGCATTTTCAGCAAGTTATTTGAAAAATTCGCAGAAATTCAATTACTAACACTTCTACATTAACGCTTCATTATCTTTACAGGATCTCTGAGTTCTGAATTATAATCCTCGGCCTCACATTTATTCGTTTCATCTTTAAACTTATCTTTGATGTGACTTTTAACAGGAATACTTTTGAGGACAAATTGTATCTTACCGATTGAAGGGTCTTTGCAAACTGTACGAAGATCCGTACATCAAGATCAACAAAAATGCCTCACATCGTTGCTGAAATAACATTTTCAATTGAAGACAGCAAATTCTCAATTTCAGATAAAGTGTCAAAACTTCGTAATTTGCAATCGAAACAAGGTACAAAATTATTCTACTTCCGCTCTCCCCAGTTCTTTTCTCAAACCATATTTATTTTTATCAGCTTGCTTAGGCAACATCCAATTTAGTTTACCATTTCTATTTCAGTGCTTAGTTATAAAGTCTGGAAATACTTCCCGAAATTCTTTTCTAAAGAACAACCATTTATCATACACGCATGAATTACTAATTATATTTCATATTAATTTATATCTAAGCCGTATTGTTTTCTCACCTTAAAATATTTCTCAGGAAATAACTTACAGACGAACAGTTCTAAAGAATTTTTAAAAAATTATTTTGGGTTCGAACAAAAAATGACACCATTTTTCTTTATTCCCAAACTTTTTCGAATCTTGCATAAAACTATCAATATACTTTCCAGCATCACTGTTATTCAAGATACAAAAAGAATGTTTGAACTGACATTGAAAATTACAGTTCGAGGAATGTTGTTGAGGGAAATGATTTTTCAGTTTCCATCTCTGACGCCATCAGGAAAAATGGCTTTAGGAGACGTTTGGATCTATTTTTTATGTTTTCAATTTCCTTCTTGTCATGCTTTATCTAAAAATCTTTCCCTGCCACAATTGACTCAAGCTCTTTGGAATCCGTAGTAAATTCGACCTGCATTGTACTAGTTCGCAGTTTTCTTACATCAAACGTCACTTGTATGGGTTCAGTAATTCTGTTATGACTACCTGTGTTCAGAATGGATATTTGTCAAGTGTCCTCAATTTCTATATAAAGATACTTGTATAACGCGCTAAGATATAGGGCGTGGTGATGATAGTACGAAACCACACCTTCTAACTTCATTTTAAACCAGTTACTTATATATATATATATACTCCATGCAACTATTTAAAAAAATTATACCTTAATCAGACTAGTTACTAATATGTTTGCACTCTTATTTGTTTAACCCTCCTGATGGCTTAGCCTCAAGGGCACATCTACTTTAGGTGTGTACGAGCTAAGTAGTAGGTGTGTACGAGTGTAGGACCCGAGATAGTACAGTAATATTTTCTTTTTCCCATGGAGTTTACTGTCTTCAGTATACATGGGGATCGCGCTCCATGGATACCCCCAAGTGATCGTTTTCTGCTTTCATGCCACCTACTGCCCTCCTATCCCTCTTTATTTTCCCTTTCACGACATTTTTTACTTGAAGTTGTCTTGTGTTTGGTGCAGCTTGGCCAAATATGGCTCTCGTGCCATTAAATGTTAAAACGACCAAACTGATGGTTTATCTTCGCTTCGAAAACTACCCTGTAGAGGCCAGCCATTGATGCAAAAACGCGTTCCAAACCGTCATTAGTTCTAGACAAGGGACAATTTGCTCTTCCTACTTGGATCTTCATTTCCTGGGAGCAATAGGGTAGATTAGACTCGACGAGATAGCTCGTCATCAGTAAAACCCGCCAGATCTTGGATAGGATGTCTCGTCAAAACCACTCTGGAGAGTTAAACTTACCATTTATAATATAAAAAACACCTTCCAATGTTATTTCATAGGATGACAGTTGCCTCTCACGATGGGTAAAGTACATACAATGGACTGTCTCTTATTTGCTGAGTGGGGCAAGAGCATATCATTCATTCCTGCCCTTTGGTCTGCGCAGCTTCCCTGCCGAAATTCGAAGCGTTCAAGCGGT
The DNA here is from genome assembly GCA_933210815.1 of Meta bourneti. NCBI lineage: Eukaryota > Metazoa > Arthropoda > Arachnida > Araneae > Tetragnathidae > Meta > Meta bourneti. The sequence continues at coordinate 4,458,981 of OW119926.1, forward strand.
GAAACTAATCCATAGGACTCCTTCAAGCATTTCCAGCAGGTGGCACTTTAATCACAGACACGTTTTATATTCAGAGGATGCACTTGCTCCGCCTCATCCAATAGATTAAACTAAGGGGCACGCTTCCACTAGCCAACCCCGGAAGATTACTAACAATCGTCATGCTACACTCGCCTAGCAACAAAACATTGATCGATGTTTCGTTAAATTAAAAACATATTTAAGACATATAATTTAATAATTGTAGAAGGAAACTTATCAATTTCACTATAAGGATTGCACGATATTGACCTTGTATTCTGAAACAGATTCCATAAGAAAGTTGTGACTCATTCCTTGAATTTGTTCGGTTAAAGTCGTAACCCTTCGAGTGTCTCTTCATCTGACCGAGGTACAAAATTAAGTGGTGTTTTCGCTTTGGGATTGTCACCAATAGCCCGTTGTGTTGCTCCGATGTGACGTTAATTAAAATACTTATTTACCAAGTGGTTTCGATGAGATATCTCCTCCATCAAGATCTGAACCATCTTGCTAATGATGAGATATTTCTTCAAGGTATTGCCTATTTTTTATGATGACGCCATTAAGATCTGGTCAGTTTTGCTAAAAATTAAGTGGTGTTTTCGCTTTGGGATTGTCACCAATAGCCCGTTGTGTTGCTCCGATGTGACGTTAATTAAAATACTTATTTACCAAGTGGTTTCGATGAGATATCTCCTCCATCAAGATCTGAACCATCTTGATAATGATGAGATATTTCTTCAAGGTATTGCCTATTTTTTTATGATGACGCCATTAAGATCTGGTCAGTTTTGCTAAAAATTAAGTGGTGTTTTCGCTTTGGGATTGTCACCAATAGCCCGTTGTGTTGCTCCGATGTGACGTTAATTAAAATACTTATTTACCAAGTGGTTTCGATGAGATATCTCCTCCATCAAGATCTGAACCATCTTGCTAATGATGAGATATTTCTTCAAGGTATTGCCTATTTTTTTATGATGACGCCATTAAGATCCGGTCAGTTTTGCTAAAAATTAAGTGGTGTTTTCGCTTTGGGATTGTCACCAATAGCCCGTTGTGTTGCTCCGATGTGACGTTAATTAAAATACTTATTTACCAAGTGGTTTCGATGAGATATCTCCTCCATCAAGATCTGAACCATCTTGCTAATGATGAGATATTTCTTCAAGGTATTGCCTATTTTTTTATGATGACGCCATTAAGATCTGGTCAGTTTTGCTAAAAATTAAGTGGTGTTTTCGCTTTGGGATTGTCACCAATAGCCCGTTGTGTTGCTCCGATGTGACGTTAATTAAAATACTTATTTACCAAGTGGTTTCGATGAGATATCTCCTCCATCAAGATCTGAACCATCTTGCTAATGATGAGATATTTCTTCAAGGTATTGCCTATTTTTTTATGATGACGCCATTAAGATCTGGTCAGTTTTGCTAAAAATTAAGTGGTGTTTTCGCTTTGGGATTGTCACCAATAGCCCGTTGTGTTGCTCCGATGTGACGTTAATTAAAATACTTATTTACCAAGTGGTTTCGATGAGATATCTCCTCCATCAAGATCTGAACCATCTTGCTAATGATGAGATATTTCTTCAAGGTATTGCCTATTTTTTTATGATGACGCCATTAAGATGTTTTGCTAATACTTCGAGAGACAACTCCTTGAGACAATCACCAACCATTACCAGGAGGTTAGTTCATTTTCCCCAAATATATAAAATTCCATATGTCGTTGATGAACTAAACGATTCATTTGCATACAAGATATACGAAAATCAAGTTGAATGTATTTAAATTTTATATTCAAAAATCAATTTGGTGGTAATTTATATTCACCATGTTTAATTTCTTCCTGAAATCTCATTTACAATTACCAAATTTCTATACTTTACTTCCTTCATTATCGTATATATCCACAGCTCTGGAAAATTAATCAAATTGTTTGTTATGGTCTACCCCAACAAATCCGACAGCGGTTATTATTCCCTTTCTATTATTCTGCATTTTGAAAATACCATTTTTGAGTTTGTATACTGGAAATACGATAGAGTTCGAGTGGCATTTGATATATGACGTGCGTATGTTTATACAAAGAGAAAATCGATCTTATATATTATAGTACTTGGAGGAAAATAAAATAATGCTAGTTTTTGTATAGGATGCATAAATCTAGAGATGCAATGTTATGAAAACAGAAAATCGTAGAAAATCAGGATCTTATTACATATATATGATAGATATTTTTATAAAGTTATTGTTCTAACAAATGTTTTCCTCACTATATATTTGTATTCGGTAATATATTAGTCTAAACCTCGGTTGATTTACGCCGCAATATTCTTACATTGGCAATAAAAATTCAGACATGATTCAATATTCGGATAATTTGAAGCTCAATTTGGAATACGTATTTGTATTCAATATTGTATTGTATTCAATTTGTATTCATATTTGTATTTAATATGTGCGTCATATTATATATGTTAAACTACTATTCCTTGCATTTTTAAGCATTCTTAGGAACTCTTTCTCTTGTTATCAACTACGTTGTACATTGATCCTTGCTACATGGGGGGCGTGGTTGCCCAGTTGAAAGAGTCATGGATTAGCAACCAGAAGGTTGCGAGTTTAAGACTAGATCCAACCAAAAATCGTCGAGTACGTAGGGGCTGGTGCGCTTCAAATCTGTCGTGTCCCCAAATGCTCTCTCCCCAAATTCGCTTTCCTAAGTACAGAATCCCTTTAAAAGAGTCTATCTCTCTTTTCCTTAGGATAGGATCCGATTGAACGATTGTATTGCTCATTTTGTGAGAACAAAATAGGGCCACGGTAGGCCAGTTGGAATAGATTAGCAATGTCATGGTGTGGAAGTTTGGAGAATGGGGTATCAGCTCAGGTATTGACCTCGTCATTTGTCCGTGGTTCAAAATGGTGATGTCTTCGGATTTTCCCTTCGGGATTGATCCCTGACAGTCGAAAATAGCCCGTTGTGTTGCTTCGGTGCGACGCAAATTGAAGTGCTTACCTACATTTAAGAGATCTTAATAAAATTTTGTTCAATGAAGTAGAAGTTATTGATTTTCAACTAGGTTTGTTCATTGCTCGATTTTTAAACTCGTAAAGGATATATTTTCTCACATTGTACTAGGATACCATAGATTACTCATTCCCTCCACATTATCAATTCATTACACGGATAAATCTTATCCTGATTGTCATTCACAAATCACTACTCCGCAACATGTAATCTTACGGAATTAGGCCGTGTTTGGTAGCGATTATAAACATTAACTACAAGCTATTGTTACAATAGTCTTAACATGCGTTTGAGATGATTTGGTATGTACAGTGATTTAGATGAGGATAACTTTGATATACAAATTAGGATAGAATTATTGCAACAATGTTTAATACATATTTTGAATGAACTGCCATATAAGGCATTGAACTGCCATATAAGACATTAATATTAAGTTTAGCGTGAACAGTCTCGTGAAGCATAAAATGACCGTTGAGATTGCTGCATAAGCGAGGGAATGAATGGGTACAGAATTACTGCTCCAATGTTTAATTCATATTTGAAATGAATTATATAAGTTGTCATTAAGTTTGCTTGTAAATCGTTGCTGTCTATGTCAAAAAATGATAATTAAGCAGCAATCAAAAAAGTTCCTAGTTTGTTTCATTCTTTAAAGTAGGTCTATGGAAGAACAAAGACACTATTTTTGGTAGGTAGGTATTTTAATCAAAGTCGCACTGGAGCAACATAACGGGCTACTGGCGACGGTCAGGGGATCAGGATCAATACCCGAAAGGAAAGATCAAAGGACAGCACGAAGTAATTTTGAACTACGTTCAGATGACGGGGTCACAACTGAGCTGGCACCCCACACTCCAAACTTCCACACCACGCCAACGCGAGGACATTTGAGACCACAACAGATTTAACGTGCATCAGCCCCTTTGTACACGGCGGTCTTTGGTTAGATTCGAACTCGCAATCCCCGGTTGCTAATCCGTTACTCTTCCAACGGGTTATTTTTGTATATTCAAACATAATTGTAATTTTGGGGAAAGAGAAATAATACCAACCCTCCACAAATTAGTTTCTTCCTTTCCTTGAACATTACGAATACGACAAGTGCTGTAATATCTAGCGGCTTATAAAGAAAACAATGGTGCACTAATCTGTATAGCAAATTGCATTTTTTAAATAGCCAGAATTATGCGATTTCATCATCTTTTTCATCTAATTTTCAAACTAGTTATTCTGTAATACGTGTATCGTCATCTGACTGAGGTTCAAAATAACGAAGTGTCGTCGGAGGCTTTCCTTCGGGATTGATAGTTTTACACATAAATTTTAACAAATTAAAATCTGACTGTTTTCTCCATTATCATGAAAATAAGCATTTAAGTCTCAGAAAAGTTGTCCGTTAATGAGTTTCTGTTCTAAGCAGACGATATAATGTGTTCGTATCTATAGAATATAAAAAAAGTTTACATGTTTCTCAGAAAGCATCTAACAAGCAATTCATTCACTTATATAAACACAAGCAAGAGTTTTGATATTCCGAAAGTAGAAAATCAACTCGATCATGAAAAGAATACGGAGATAGTATTATAGAAACCCATATTCACAACTTATTCACAGTACACTTATGTGACTTACATTTAGATGAATCTTGGAGATCAATTAACTTCTCTTGGAAACTCAACGAGTTGCCTCAAATAAAAATGAGTAAAATTCCCGTAGACGTGATCGCATGACTCCAATTACTTGTCGTTAATCCACTTACTCGAGTGACGATACGTGAAGTCGATCTCATGGAGGTGGGCTGGAGTGCCTCTTCGGAGAATGTTGAATTTCCGATACGTTTGTAATGATTGCGTTGCGAATTTTTCCTCCCTCGCGTAAAGGCCTTGATTCGAGTAAGAACTCTGATAAGACATGAACTTTTCATAGGGAAGATGACACATTTCTCATGAAGATTTTGTCTCAATTAAGAATTTCAAATTTTACCATAAGCAATGGATACCCAGACTGAAGTTTTCCAGAACTTTGACATTGAAGTAGTAAACATATTTGCAATGTTACTCTGATTATCTCAAATGCATTTGGCAACATTATTCTGATTATCCTAAATGTGTTTTGCAACGTTACTCTGATTATCTCAAAGGTATTTTGCAACGTTACTCTGATGATCACAAATGTATTTTGCAACGTCCTATACCTAAGAGTTTTCGGTTATGGTTCTAAACTAATTAAAGTGAAGCATTAAAATTGAGCAAATAATGAATTTAAGGGTAGTAAGAAACTAAATTCCAATTTAGAGGCCATATCTAACACAAAAAAAGATTTATAGAAGTTGAATTCGCGTATACGTCTAAGCAATTAATGAATTGATACTCTCGTACGATTTCGTTTCAAATAATCCTAAATAAAATGTTTATACAAAAATGTATTTATTTATTCCTTCTGAAGGTTTCGAAGTTTTCGAGAATTAAATTATTTTAGCCGAAGAAAACAATTTAATGACTAAATCGCCGAATAGTACTTGTTAAAAAATCCTAAAAACGTCCAGCTGAGGATATCGGTGCAGAAAAGCCCAGACAACTCCGTTTTTGTGTCAAATCAAGCATGTAAAGATTCAAAATATTTTTTCAGCCATTGCAAGAACATCACAATGACGAACTGTTGGGAACAATGGACATATCAGACATCGTCAATGGACATAATATTATGTTGCTTCTTTTAGCGTTTTATGGCGCAAGGAGCACATTCGGTCAAGCTGCGTCAAACATACGACAACGTTAATTAAAAAATGTCGTGAAAGATATTCAAGAGGCATTGGTTGGTTGGTTGGTTTGGGGGTTTTATGGAGGAAAGGGCCATATTTGGCCATGCTGCACCAGACACAATACAATATCGAGTAATTGACACAAGACATACAAAATCAAGTAATTGACACAAGACATACAAAATCAAGTAATAGACACACACAGTGAAATCTTTACTGACACAAAAGCGAGAAATACACCCAGGGAGGAATGCATATGGCAGGAATCGAAACTGCGCCGCCTACAACTCGAAGGTTGCTAGCGCAGTGGGCATACCCACTGAGCCACGACGGCCCCTGGGGAACGGGGAGAGGAATGAAAGCAGAAAAAGATCACTTGTGTATCCCGAGAGCACACCCCGTGTTTACTAACGACAGTAAATCCCACGGGAAAAGGTAGGTGAATTAACGTCGCACAGGATCCTGTTAACTAACTGCAAATAAAGAGAACGGAATGCACGTTAGGTGCTGCACTGTTCTTTCTTGTAGTCCGGAGTCTTATATTAATTATGTTATATTATTAATATATTAATATATATTAATTCATTGTTGAAATGAGAGTGCCGTATTTTGTGCGGAAATGTCATGTTGTCAAGGTAACGGGTTATGGACGACGGTCTGTCGGGGATCCATCCGTGAACACCATCTCGTCATTATGAACCACGGTAAGATGACGTGGTCAACGCCTGAGCTTGGCACCCCACTCCAGAAACTTGCAAAGAAAAGATCAATAGAGTATCTCGGACCCGTTACATCCGTACACACTGAAGAAGATGTGCTCTTGAAGACCTGAATACTATGTATTTGGTGCAAAAGGCAAGCAGTTTCTACACTGCATTTAACCCTCCTGGTAGTTGTCGACGAGGAACCTCATCATCGGCAAAACCATTAACAGATCTTGATGGACGGGTCACCTCGTCATTAGAAAAAACTGACCAGATCTTGACCTCGTCATCATCAATAAATCGACTAAATTGTGATGCCGATATATCTCCTCATTAGCAAAATTGGTCAGTTGGTTCGTTGTTTTTCGAGTTTTATGGCATATTTGGCCATGCTTCGCCAGACACAAGACATGCTATATCAAATAACACAAACACAAAATGAAAGTTTTACTGACACAACAGAGAAATACACCCGGAGAGGAAAAAACCTGACAGGACTAGAACCTGCACGCTTACAACTCGAAGGTTGCTAGCGCAGTGAATATACCCACTGAGCCATAACGGTCCCTAAAATTCGTCAGATCTCGATCAATATCGCGTCAAAACCACTTAAAAGGTAAAAAAATATGCTTTTGTATCGTCATTTTTTGACATTTGAAAGTATTTAAACTTTACAAGTAACACATTTCCCATTCCTTTAGCGGGGCCGTCGTGGCTCAGCGGGTATGCCCACTGCGCTAGCAACATTCGAGTTGTGATCGGTACAGGTTAGATTCCTGTCAGGTGTATTCTTCCCTGGGTGTATTTCTCTCTTGTGTCAGTAAAACTTTCATTGTGTGTCTATTGCCTTATATTGTATATTGTGTCTGGCGCAGCATGGCCCATGCGTAATAAAACCCCCAAAACGAACCCATTCTTTTAGCATGGGAGAATAATTTAAGAAAATTTTGCTCTCTGGAAACGCTAATCCCCAGTTATTCCACAACAAAAATAAATCGCTGAACGCATTAGAATAAAAATAGCATAATACATAAAATAATCGTTATCGCTTCAAAACAGCGACGCGAATCTTCGCGCACATTCTGTGTTCATACGAAGTCAAGTTGTGTTTAAGAGCCGATCATCGTTTCTATGAATCGGAACCTAAGTTCTGGTCGTTCTCCGGAAGGGGTCGAGGAGAAGGAGTGGACGGACGATCGATGACCATCGCATCGATACCCATCCGCGGTAGCTCCAATCAAGCGTCCACCTTTTTAGCACCTCCCTGATGAACTACGGACCATTGCCGGAAAGAAAGACTTCTGAGAAGAGCGTGTCTAGCGAAGTGTTAAAGAAAGCGCTTCATGGCGACTTTCACGGATAATGTCTTTATGCTGAATACAATCGAAGAGTGCTGAGAGATATTTTTCCAGCTCTTTATCTATTAGTTCCTGCAGAAAAGACTAACGATAAGAATGGTTGGTTGTTTTTAGGTTTAATGCCACAAGGGCCATATTTGGCCGAGCAGCTGCAAACAGACAATGCCAAGTAAAGTAGGTCGCGAAGGGAAGATATTGGTTGGTTTTGGGTTTTATGGCGCAAGGATCATGTTTAGCTATGCTGCGCCAAACACGACATACGACATCAAGTAATATAGACATACACACAATTAAAGTTTTACTGACACAAAACTTGAAGGTTGCTAGCGCAGCGGGCATACCCACTGAGCCAGACGGCCTCGGGAAAATATTGGATTGGGGAATAGAGTGGTGCGGTGAAAGTAGAAAAAGATCGCTTGAGTATCCTAGGTGCACGACCCCGTGTTTATTAACGAAAGCAAACCCCATGAGAAAAGGTAGATATGTAGTTGAATTAACGTCGCACTGGAGCAACGCAATGGGTTATGGGAGACGGTCCTTGATCCATCCCTTTGGGATGAATCAAGGACCGAAGGATCCTTGGATCCGATGGATCGAGGGCCGAAGGATCCTTAGATCAAGGACCGAAGGATCCTTGGATCCGATGGATCGAGGACCGAAGGATGCTTGGATCAAGGACCGAAGGATCCTTGGATCCGATAGATCAAGGACCGAAGGATCCTTGGATCCGATGGATCAAGGACCGAAGGATCCGATGGATCGAGGGCCGAAGGATCCTTGGATCAAGGACCGAAGGATCCTTGGATCCGAAGACATCTCGTCATTTTGAACCACGGTCAGATGACGAGGTCAACACCTAAGCTACCACCCCACTCTCCAAACATTCACACCACACCAACGTAAATACGTTTAAGGTCATATTGAATGTGCACCAGCCCCAGGTACATGACGGTCTTTGGTTGGGTCGAGTTTTGAACTCGCAACTCCGGTTGCTAATCCGCTACTCTTTCAACCGGGCTGCCGCCGCCCCCTCCGCTGGAAAAGATCACTAGAGTACCTTGTATTCGTGAAGTACGTACACACCTAAAGGACATCTGACCTTGAGACAGACATGAAGTGACAGCCTAAAATCGGGATCATTCATGATCTTGAGCCAAGGCTATAACCATAAATGATCAAGATCAACAGGAAAGCCATTCAGTCTCCAGAGTTAGACATTTCATAGGGGTAAGGGTCTGAAAGACATATTTTTTCGGAAAGTCTAGACTGTTTTCTAAATTTAAAAAGTTTTAAATCTTCAAGAAAATACAGGGTGCTTCAAAAGTATCTGCACAAACTTCAACAGGTGATAAGGGAACACAAAATTAAAGCGTAATCATGCACATACGCATGCTTGAAAGCGTCACACGGATGTGTAGAGAGCACTGTTCAGCAGTTGGACAGTTTGTACGGTAAACCATGCATCGATACTGTCAGGCCTATATTACTGTTTCTGGTCGCAACTTTGAGCCTCTGCTGTGAAACTGCATGTGCACAACTACTACCAAACCATAAAAGGTTTGATATAAAGATGTTGCTCACATGCAGTGTATTTCTACCATTTATTGTAAGTTGCGTCAAATCCAGGAGCGCTTGCGGACATATATGCGTTTGCGAATACGGTTGAGTTTTGGGTTCTACCTTCTCGCTTAGGGAGTTTTGAAACACATTGTAAATACAAATGTGCAAGTTACATATTGAGTACTTGGAATATATATGTGGAATTCATAATGGGAAATCATATCCCTCGGAACTGAGGCCAGTAATGCAGGAGTATCTGGTTGTTGGACAACAGCAATAAAAGACATTGCTTTAGGGCCAATAAACATAATATAATTATACCAGTTATTGTTCCGTTTGGTTTTTGAACTGTAGGTGATTAAAACAGAAGTTCTAAACATTAACACCTGAAATAGTTTGAAGTGTATTTTACTTTTTTCTTTAAATGTAGCGTTTGTTCTTACGTTGCACCACTCATCTTCGAGGAAGTGCATGATCGACAGAACAATCCCACCGCCTTAACCCACAGAGGAAAACTTTTACATTCTACCACGGCATGCCTGACAGTATTCGACTGGTCCATTTTTCACCGAAGTTCAGTGTTCAGGCCCGTCATTGCGTTATCTTCGTCAACGTTTCGAAGTGTTTATTTGCTTAGGAAGGAACATTTTTATTTCTTTATATCCATATTGTTTCTGTTAACCTCAAATAAAATTGGCGATTTATATTTTCTTCCCAATAGAACGATACTTAAGTAAAAATAGAAACTTAGAGAAGAAAGCTGAATCAGGAATGAGGATTTTTAATCAAATTTCCATTCACATTTAAGTATTACAGTTCTAAGCATATCTATCTGAATCAATTCCATATCCCGAACCATAACTTCTGAACTGAAATCTCTTCCCGTTCTTTGTAGGACGTCCACTATCTTAAGATTCCGCCCTCTAGTTTCATAAGTCATTCATTAAGAGCATATCGACATTCACCAAATCACCATCTCATACTACTTTCGTTTTCTCAATATTTTTTCTCAATACTTTCACTAGTAGCTTGAAATGGCATTTACAAAATATTGCCATGGTTCGATTTCAATGAATTCTTTCAAGATCTTAACATTCAATAAACTTTTCTCAGTTCATATTCATAGTCTAATTCCTTCGATAATATTCCTTTTTTAAAGTGATCTTCGGTAACTTGAAGCACAGTTCTTCAGACTCAACAAAGCACTTCAATATCGAAGTAATTCATATTCCGGAACAAATTTGTCCACTTTAACTTCTTTCATCTTCTCATAGGTATCATGCCCTTTTGTAGTTTCTTCAGTAACTTCTACTCCCAATATCCCAATCCAAAACTCCGGTGTGCTTTTCCACGTTTTCTTTGGACTCTGCAATTTATTGCTTGCTGTTTTATTTTTCTGCCACCGTTTCCTCCTGTTTGCAGTCGAAAGCCACAGCCAGCATCAAGAACACAGCCAGTGGTACAATGTAACACGGATTCACGATGACAATCAATCCAAACGGCACCCGAAACCAAGGGTACAATATAACTGATGATATAGTCGTATTTTCATCCATATTTGAGTCTTCTACCGCCTCTTCACAGATATCATCCACTGTCGTTTCTTTCGTAACTTCTCCCTCCATTCTACCATAGTCAGAATCTTCAGGGAATTTCTCCACTTTTACATTGGACTGAGCTATAGCCAGCTTCTGTTCAAAGTCGAAAGCCACAATTACCATCAAGAACACCACCAGTGGTACAGTGAAACACGGATTCACGATGACAATCAATCCAAACGCTACCCAAAACCAAGGGAACAGTATAACTGATGATATAGTCGTACTTTCATCCATATATAAGTCTTCCTTCGCTTCATAGGTATGACGAAATGTTTCTTCAGTAAATTCTCCCTCGATGCAATCATAGTACAACTCTTCAGTGAAGTTCTCAACATTTTCATTGGACTCTACAATTGCCTTTTTCTGTTCTCTGTCGAAAGCTAAGACAAGCATCAAGTACACCATTAGCGGTAAAATATAACATGGATCGCCAACGACAATCAATCGAAACAGCACATAAAACCAAGGGAATAGTAATACAGCTACTACAGCCGAAGTATCATCCGTATACGAGTATAAGTCTTCTGTCTCTTCATAATTATCATGCACTGATGTTTCTTCGGCAATTTCTCCCTCCATGCAATCATAGTATAACTCTTCAGTGTATTTCACCACTTTTTCTTTGGACTCTGAAATTGGCAGTTTTCTCTTTTGTACATTTCCTGCAGCTTTTCCCGCTTTTTCGCACTCAAAAGTCACAGACACCATCAAGTAAACCGTCAACAGTACAATGCATTGCGCATCTCCAACAATGCTCAATCCAATCAGTCCCCCAAACCAAGGAAACATTAATATAGTTGCTATAACCGAAATTTTATCCATGCTCCAGTATTCTTCCGCCACTTCAAAGGTATCATGTACAATTGTTTCTTCAGTAGCTTCTCCCTTCATGCTATCATAATCCATAACTTCTAACGAAGTACATTTCTTCACTTTTTCTTCAGACTCTTCAATCACCTGCTTTCTCTTTTGCCCATTTTCTGCCACCTTTTCTGCTTTTACGCAGTCCAAACTAATAACCACCATCAAATACACCGTCAGCGGTACAATGTAATATGCATCGCCAAAGATGATAAATCCAAACAGCCCCCAGAACCAAGGGAGCATTAAAACAGCTGCAATAGCAGATATTTTATCCATATTTAAGTGGCTTTGATAACCAAAATGAGCTTTGAAATCATCAACGCAAATAAAAATAATTTACTTTTCTGTAAAAAGTCCAGTGTTAGTAAAGAATACATTGTTTAGATAATTCATTGTTCTTATTTTATACGCACGATGTTGCACATACAACACAACCAGAAATTTATTATTTAAACTAAAACAGTCAACAATGAACTTTGAGCTGAGATATATTTGTATTCAAAGACGAATTTTTAGTCAAACTGGATGGATGAAAAAATGAAAGCATAATACATTTTAAAAAAGCATGAAATACAACCTAGACGATGATTTGAATTTGTTTACTTTTCAAGAGAACGATTTTTAAAACTTTTTTCGTTGGATATATCTTTAGCATTACCATTACAACATAGTCAAAATATTTAAAATAGTTAGAAACATTAAGGGGTGCTCGAAGTTCCCTCTTTAATTTAAGGCCCATTAGTGTCAAATGGAGGGGTGGGAGAAGACTTCGAACTCTAGAACTACACGGAGTTTTTTGATTTGCTGTCATCGGCAGTTGTGAGTACATCCCGTAGCATATTAATTCCTTTTTACAACGCCCACTGCTGAGGAAACTTGAACCTTTTATTCCACAGATCATATTTTAAAATTCAAATGAAAAAGTGTAAATTCCTGTCTAATAAATAATTATCTTAATTGTATTTTGACTGAATCATTCTTAGCCAACCACTCGGTTCAATACCAGTGCCGACCTTACGGGCCCAGTTCGAGGGCACCGACAAAATATTGAAAGCAAAAATTGTAATTAAATTACGCTTTTTAAGATAAAGTGAATTTAAATGATTAATTTTAATTTTGAGTTGAAATGTAAAGTTGTGAAAAGCAGCAGAAGTGAATCTATAACCAAAAATTATTTGCGTCCCCAAGTTAAGCCTCCAGGTGGTTTCGACGAGATATCTCGTCCATCAAGATTAGACCCATATTGCTAATCACGAGATATCTCGTTATCAAGAAATTGACAATTTTTTTATCTTGACGAGATCCAGATCTGATCAGTTTCCTGTCCAGAAATGTACTCACAGTTTTCTGCCCATGACGAGAAAAGACGAGATCTTAATGGACGAGATATCTCGTCAATAGAAGAAAACTGACCAGGTCTTGATCTCGTCATGATAAAAAAAAATCGGCAATATCGTGATGGACGAGATGGACATCAAGATATTGTCGATTTTTTGATGACGAGATCAAGACCTGCACGACATGATCAGTTATCTTCTGTAGACGAGATATCTCGTTCATCAAGATCTGTCAGTTTTTTTAATGACGAGTTACCTCGTCGAGACAGCCACCAAGAGGGTTAAGCGACGTAACTCAAAATGAAGATAACATTTTTAGTCCTTTTGAGGGGTTTATATATGCTTATATCCTCCGTTCTGTAACCTCAATTTTTCATTACATGACATTTAACCAGTTTCGACCTCCTGGTATCCGAACTTTCAAGGAAAAAAAAATCACACATCTATCAAAAAAGAAAAATGTCTAAAAACAATTCTTAAAATAAAAAATTAATTAGAAGCACCAAATTAGCTTTAAAGTGCCAAATAGGTCGTAATGAAAGCAAAAAGGTAATACTACTTTCAACTACTGTTATGTGCTTGGTGGCAGTTCGAACATAACGTAAGCGATTTGGCGATATTTTAAACAAAATGGCGCCAAAATTCACAAAAATTAATAATTACTTTATGTTACTTAATGTTTCAGAGGTATATTAATAGGGTATTCTTAAAAGTTAGTACCATAGAAGATTTTTACCATTTAGCAACCACTGGTTCCAATTTTTTAATTTATACCACAGCTTGGCGCTAAAACATGGCGTCCTTTGAAATTTTTTTCCAAAGAAAACCTGGTAAACATTTTTTCCATACGAATGATCAGAAGTCCAAATGCTTTTCCGGAAGACTTCTGGAAAAGTTAGATAGTTTCTTGACCAATAGAATCTTTTCTAGGATTCTTTCAACCAATACATGTGATTGCTTACTCGTGCTGTAGAGAAAAAGCACCACTACACAAATTGGAAACCTCTAAATGCTTTGAGAGCTTATTACCAAAGGATTTTGCAAGTCTAATTTCGGTGAAATTGAATCCAGAAATATGATGAACATTTTTAATAAGTATAAAAATAAAATTTCAAATTCAAAAATGAATAATGCTGAAAAATTTTCAAAATTCCTCAGACCAAAAATCAGTAAAACTGCAACGCGCCAAAGGTAGGTAGGTATTTTAATTAACGTCACACTGGAGCAACACGACGGCCAGGAATAAGTCCCAAAAGGAAACATCCGAGGACAATATCATGTAATTTTGAACCACGGTCAGATGACGAGGCAACACCTGAGCTGGCACCCACTCTCCAAACTTCCATACCACGCCAACGTGAGGACATTTGAGGTCACGGCAGAATTAACATGCACCAGCCCCCTTTGTACACGGTCTTTTGGTTGGATTCGAACTCGCAACCCTCCGGTTGCTAATCCGTTACTCTTCCAACAGGGCCACCGCGCCAAGGAGGCAGATGCGTTTTGGTAACCTCGTTTCTATAGCGATATATTAGGTGTTCCGTTTTATAAAATAAGAAAAATCATTTGATATTGCAAAAGTTTTATATACGAAAGCTGAATTTGACGAAAACTAATATCATTTTAAGAGATTACTGTCGGGATAATTCGTGACGGATAACGACCGAGCCGGCAAATTTAAAAATTAAAAATGACTGAGCTGGCAGCGGGATAGTGGATTTTGATAGAAAGCGAAAATATATAAAAACAAAATGTAAATCTTAAGACAAAATAGAATTAATTCATTTAATGTAATTTAATCGGTGCTACTCGAATATTTAAATAAATTAAATGCATATTTTACATAAAGGAAACTTCTAAAGTGTAACGGTCTGAGTGTCATGAGATTTTCGAGTGGTGTTGCTTTTACTCTAGAATACACATAATGACTCAATGACTTCATCTATTGGTTGAAAGAATCATATACACTGCTGGCCACCGTAAATGCAACACCCTGAAGGAAGCATGCAAATAATATGAAATTTACAACATGCATTAGCGGAGGTGAGATATGCAAATGATTAGAATTTCAGCGCAGACGCACATCACGCGCGCCTGTGGCGCCACTTCAAAGCGCTATTTAAGGCTTGGAGATTTCGATGATTTCAAGTACGGTAATTGTGTTTTTCTTGTGGTTTTTTCAAAAAAACGATCAATTATGCCTCGTAGAAAACAGCGATCATCTTTTGATCAAGTATCCGAGTTCGACAGAGGAAGGATAGTGGCCTACCGAGATTGTGGATTATCTTTCAGGGAAATCGGTAGTCGTGTTGGACGAAACCAAACAACTGTACTGCGGATATGTGATCGTTGGATGCAGGAGGGTACGACGGACCGACGTGTTCGATCGCATCCACCTCAGTGCACCACTTCACGTGATGACAGGCATATTGTGCGTATGGCAGTGACGGATCGCTCAGCCACATCACGAACCATAGCACAGCACATTCAGTCTGTACCGCATCATCCAGTGTCTGCGCGTACCATTCGACGCCGTTTACAGCAGAGTGGTCTGTCCGCAAGACGTCCATTGCTTCGTCTACCCTTGACGCAGAACCACAGACGTTTCCGCCGCCAATGGTGCGATGAAAGAAGGATGTGGACGGCAGAATGGAATGAAATTGTCTTTACTGACGAGTCACGCTTCTGTCTGCAACACCACGATGGTCGGATTCGAGTCTGGAGACACCGTGGAGAGAGGATGCTGAACAGCTGCGTTATGCACCGCCACACTGGTCCTGCACCGGGTATTATGGTATGGGTCGGTATTGGATATCACTCTCGCACTCCTCTAGTACGCATTGCCGGTACTTTAAACAGCCAGCGCTACATCTCCGAGGTGTTAGAGCCAGTTGTCCTTCCTTACCTTCAGGGCTTGCCCACAGCCATATTTCAACAGGATAATGCGCGACCACACGTGGCACGCATTGTCCAAGGGTTCTTCGTCAATCGCCAGATTGAATTGCTTCCCTGGCCAGCTCGCTCTCCGGATCTTTCGCCGATAGAAAACATGTGGTCCATGGTTGCTCAACGATTGACCCAGAATACATCCCCAGCTGCCACACCAGATCAACTTTGGCAACGTGTGGAAGCTGCTTGGTCTGCTGTACCCCAAGAACACATCCAAAGTCTCTTTGAATCAATGCCGAGGCGTGTGGCAGCGGTGATCTCCAACAATGGCGGCTACTCTGGCTACTGATTTTGGCAGGAACCACACTTCACAGAAGTCTATAAATTTAATCATTTGATACTTGGTCAACATGTTATCTACAAAATAAATTTTGTTGTGATATCTCTTGTCTTTCTTGGTGTTGCAATTTGGGTGGCCAGCAGTGTATATAGGAAATATTACATTGGTTCAAATATATATAAATAGGTAATAGTACATTGGTCAAAATATCTAAAACCGGATTAGAGAGTAGAATTGGATGACTGCAAGTTGCTGACGCATATGCGTTTGAACCACTCAGAAGGTTAAGATTAGGATGATATACAAAATCTTGAAATTGGGCTTGATACCTTCGAAAAAACGCAATTAATGAGTTTCTGCTCAAAGCCGAAAAACGATACAAAAAAATTCAAAAGTTATAAACTCCATGATCTTGAAGAACTTAAAATAATTTATATCTATTTTGCAATAACTTTGGGATGGTTGGGTTGTATGGCGCAAGGGTCAAATTTGGTATGCTGTGTCAAATACAAATATAGACAACGTCAAGTTATAGACATACTGACGCAGAAGATAGTTTTACTGACACAGAAGAGAGTAATACACGCAGGGAGGAATCGAATCTCCTCCAACCAAAATTCGCAGACTGCTAGTGCAGTGGGCCGACCGACTGAGCCAGGACAATTTCGAAAAATCGCAACTCTCCAATTGCTATTCCAAGACTACCAACTGGGCTTCCGAGGCCCTACCCAAATCGGGAATCGAATCCAGAGTGTGTTAAACCAAGGGCTAGAACGCTATCCTACCCTGTCGGCTTGGAAATTTAGGGAACGCTGACTTAAGTTAAGAATATTTCCGGATTCCTTCATGCTGTTGGAATTCATGTGTCATTCTACTCAATGACTCTACGGGAATTCCGGTCTTACTCATCTGAAAAACGCTTTGTTTGGCAAGAGAAGCAAGTCTATTGTGTAATTTCAGATGACTGTTGATTATCCATCATTAGGGGAGGTGTGGCAACTACTTATCAAATTAATACTCTGTAGATTGAGCGTGAAGGAAGTAACTTTAAGAGCCTAATTTGATTGTTTCGTCCTTCATCTTGATCGCCATTTTTTTTGCTCATAGCAGAAGAAACTTTCAAGCTTTATATCTTTCGTGATGCTCGATGTTTAGGATATTAAACCTGTTTGAGGGATAGAATTTATCCTATGAAACATTTATGAAATGGGTTTTGGAGACTGATAAATATTAAAGCTTCTCTACTTCTTTTAGAAACTGTTCGAAGGTAAGCTTATACGACAATCCTGGAAAATTCTTTGAACCTGTAGTATGATGTCCAAGAATGCATCGTTTTCAGTGATTACAGATTTCGGATAATATACGGTTCGATTCGCCTATCCAATCGAGATCGACTTTTATTTTTCTTGCTCGTTACCTCATCACTATCTTTACACTTTCGTGGCTTATGTCAAGGGTACCGTAATTTTAACGATGTATATACATTCGAAAAACCAGTTTACATTTCTACTTAATCTTGAAGATAATTTCTTTTTAAATTGAATGAAGTTCAAGTGAGCATATAGAGATTGATTGATTGTTGGGTATTATGGTGCAAGGTCCAAAAAAGAACAAGCAGAGCCATCGGAAGACAAAGTAATAAAATCTGTGTCGATACAACAGTATTAAAAATAGTGTTTTATGAAAATTAAGCCCAAGAAATTTATCGTAGAACAAAATCATAAAATAATTTCAAAAGTATGTTAATCAACAAAATGAATAGATTAAAATTTAGAAGCATGTTGATCAAAATGAGAAAATAAAAAAGTGAAGTGTACATGTCGAGAAAAATAAAAATTTTAGTGTCCATGTACAAGCTCTCAATAATTTCATCCTACTGCGAGGTATGAAATTTTTCAAATTTTATCTCGTCTAGGAATAAAATTATTTTTTACCTAAATCTTAAAATAGTTGAGCAATTTTTTATTTTTACATAAATTAATTTCATGTTAACTAACACACTAAGTAATGCTATTCTAGATGCTATGATTACTATTCTCCCATATCTTTACAAGTGGTCTGAAAGGGCTTAATTAAAAAAGCGACTGGTATTCCAGAATAAAACATCTCAACTTGCGTTTTCCTTTCGTTGTCTATTTGTCCTAATGATGGTGGACTTTTTGATCCACCGAAATGGATATTGACCAATTTTTTCACCAGCTTTTACCTTTGTTATACTTTGACGTTCCTACGTTTTTGACTACCAGTTTCATTGTTATGATATTTCACCTATGACCTGAGTTATGATATTCATATACTCATTCAAGTAACAAAATTGATGAATACAGATTCATAATTAAACCATGCTTATACTTTGCACAGGCCTCAGTAAAATATTTTTACATAAAATTCATATAAAGCTACAATAAAATAAAAAATTAAACTAACTTTCCCCAGTTTCAATCGTTTCTAATATAATTTTAATTTGAGAATGCCTAATTCCGTCTGCAAGTAGTATACAATGCTTCTTTGATTTACAATAAAATATTTTTTTCACTTTTAACAAATAATAAAAATAAGTTACAAATAATAAAATCAAAGCAAATAACAAAAAGTATTCCTTAAAAAGATGAAAATGTAATCCATGCCAAGGTATTGTAACGTCATGAGTAAGATTGCATATTTTCTTGGCTGTTGTTTAAAATCGTATGTTCCTTTATCAGTTTTAATGCAAATGAAGTGATCCATATGAAGCATTCTTCTATTACCACAAATCTGAAATATCAATAAATTCAGTTTTTTCTAGAGTGCAGACGAAAAGCCTGTCAATGCAGTACTTTCAAAACAAATCACTTTAAAATAGATTTACGTGCCAGGTTATGCCTTATTGGATAGTTTCGTAGTTATTTTTAAATTGGTTTGTTTTCTAAACAGCATATATCTAAAAAAGTTGGAGCTAAAATGTCTCCTGGCAGGACGAGTTTCCACTCTATAGAAAACTATTTCTAATTCGGCAAAGATCAGTAACGCTCTAACCTTGGTATATGTTCTAAAAAGGAAGAAAATTATTTATTTGTAAGTTATAAATTTTTATTGTTATTAATTTATAATTTTTAATTATTATTATTGCTAATTTATCATTTTTAATTATTTTTATTACTAATTTATAATTTTTAATTACTTGTAATTATAAATCAATTTATATATTTTTAATTTATAATTTTAATTATTAGGGTGAGTGGATAGTTGAATTAACGTCGCACTGGAGCAAAACAACGGGCCATTGGCGACGGTCCGGGATCCATCATGATAGGACAGATCCGAGGACAGCATTTCCGATGCATTGAAATTTGAGTTCTTGCATGTTTTGGCAAATTATCTTATTCTATTTTTTATTCATTAACACAAAAATTTATAATAGAATCAAAGTTTGATTACTTAAAAATATAACATTCATACCTAGAAGTCATAAATTTATAAACACACATTCCACTAATAAATTAATTTTAATACAAAACTTTGAAATCGTCCATCTGTGTTTTCACTAAAAATATATAATACTTAAAAGTCCCATCTCAATGAAACCACCTTACTGCTTTCCAAGTTTTTGTAGAATGTGAATTTACAAATTATTTCTCAGTTACGAGGTTTGTTCAAAAAATATCCGACCATAATTTTTCGTGCGTAAACGAATAAAGCTAGGGAGGCGTGGTTTGGTGCACGTATGTAAGCGATACTAATGCGCATGCTTGAATTTTTTTCTTCCTACAAAAGCTGTCAGTCGCCGGCAGAGTGAGCAAGTGTAAGTGAGCACCGTCGGATTTTCGTTTTTGACAAAATGACAGAAAAACTTGAACAAGGCTACAGCATCAAATTTTGTGTAAAGCTTGGCGATTCCCAAGTGAAAACTATCCGCAAGATTCAACAGGGCTTCGGGGACGAAGCAATGGCACCACACATATAAAGGAGTGGTGCAACCGCTTCAGAGATGGCCGCACATCAGTGGAGAGTGAAGCACGTTTTGGTAGGCCCTCAACATCCAAAAATGAGATCGTCATTGACCAAGTGAGGACCCTGGTGATGCAGGATCGTTGAATCATGATCAGAGAACTTGCAGACAAGGCGAGGGCGAGCATCAGCATTGGATCCGTTCATTCTATTTGACTGAGGATTTGGGCTTCAGGATAATCTCAGCGAAGTTTGTGCCAAAGCTGCTAACGATAGAGTAGAAGCAACTCCGTTTGGAGATCGCACAGGACATGCTGGAGACTGAACAGTGATCCCAACTTCCTCAACACAGTGATCACTGGCGATGAGTCCCGAATTTATGGGTACGACCCAGAAACCAAGTTGCAGTCATCACAATGGAAGCATCCAACATCCCCGAGGCCAAAAGAAGCAAGGTAGGTCCGCAGCAATGTCAAAGCCATGCTGACCGTCTTCTTTGACTCCAGTGGCGTGGTTCATCACGAGTACGCACCACACGGCACAACCATCACCAAGGAGTACTACCAAGAGGTTCTGCGTCGCCTTCGTGACGCTGGAAGACGCAAACGGCCGGACCTGTGGGCAGCGGGCAATTGGCAGCTCCATCACGATGACGCACCCGTCCATTCTCATTTGATACAGAGTTTCCTGGACAAACACAACACACCTGTGCTTCGTCAGGCTCCCTACTCTCCCGACATGGTTCCGTGTGACTTCTGGCTTTTCTCCAAGCTGAAAATGCTCCTGAAAGGGACCAGATTTCAGTCCAGAGAAGACACCATGCAAAATGCGACGGACCATCTGCACGCCATCTCAAAAGAGGCGTTCCAGCGCTGCTTCCGACAGTGGCAGAACCGTTGGGAGATGTGTGTGGCAGCCCAAGGGGACTATTTTGAAGGATATTAGTGTAAGATTGTTGAATCTGAATTCGAGTACTTTTTATGAATGGAGGTCGGGGGGGGGGTATTTCAATTAACGTCACACTGGAGCAACACAATAGGCTATTGGTGACGGTCCGGGATCAATCCCAAAGGGAAAGATCCGAGGACAACACCACGTAATTTTGAACCACGGTCAGATGACGAGGCAACACCTGAGCTGGCACCCCACTCTCCAAACTTCCACACCACGCCAACGTGAGGACATTTGAGGCCACGACAGATTTAACGTGCACCAGCCCCCTTTGTACACGACGGTGTTTGGCTGGATTCGAACTCGCAACCCTTCGGTTGCTAGTCCGTTGCTCTTCCAACCGGGCCACCGCGGCCCTTGAATGGAGGTCGGATATTTTTTGAACAAACCTCGTACATACGCTTAAAGAGAAGTGCTAATGATTTTTTAATAATTTTTGCAAGTTTAAAGGACATATCAATCCTGTACGATTCGCTTTTTTGCAAACTACAATGCTGGTGTACGACTATCATCTTTATTTGTCTGTTCTCTGGAGCGTACGGTAGGTAGTTACTTAACGTAGCACACGGGCTATTGGCGACGGTCCGGGATCCATCCCGATGGAAAAAAATCCAAGGACAACGCCCCGTTATTTTGAATCACGGTCAGATGACGAGAACACCCGAGATGGCACCCCACTCTCCAAACTTCTACGCCCCGCCAACATGAGGACATTTGAGGACACTACAGATTTAACGTGCACCAGCCTCCGTGTATATGACGATCTTTGGATGGACCTAGTTTCGAACTCGCAACCCTCCTGTTACTGATCCGTTGCTCTTCCAACTGGGCTACAACTAATTCAACAATTTAATATGAGACTTTTCAACTCGTATAGTAGAAATATTTGTTTCGGCTATTATTAAATTAATTTGAATTAATAATGGGTAACTCAAATTGCGATTAATAATGGGTTCCTTGGTAACTCAACCTGAATTAATAATGGGTTCCTTGGGTAACTCAATTTGCGATTGATTTACCCAAGAAAACTCAATCGCACGCCATGTCTGGCCTCCGCTATCCTTTTCTGTTTCCTGTCCCGAAGACACTTCAATAGAAAAAAGCTTCAACTGTAAAACAGTTCCAACTACCCGTTCAACAGACCTGCTGATTTCTTTGTAACGAAACTTTGAGCGTGCTGCCCCATCTCACGCTTTCGTATGACTGTGAAGTTGGATTTCGGCGATAGAAGTAATTATAACTAATTTATCAAATGTATAAAATGTAGTTGACTTTTGCCTTCATTTCTATTGAAATATCCCTGAACGAGTAAGAAAAAGTGATAGCAGAAAACATACATTGTGCGATTGAGTTTCCTATGAGTAATTCAGCTATTACTCAATTAATTTAACTCTACAAGTGGTTTTGACGAGATATACTTCTTCAAAATCTGACCAATTTTGCTAATCGCGAGATGTTTCGTCTTCAAGATGTGTATACCCGATTCTTTTATGACAAGATCAAGATCTGGTCAGCTTTCTTCTAATGACGAGATATCTCGTCCATAAAGACTTCGTTACTTTTGCTAATGAGGTCGAGGTCGACAACCGTCACGAGGGTTAAAACAGATATTTCTATTGCGAGTTAAATCCCATTTTTCACATTAAGGGGACACAGTACCCTAAAAATGGCTAAAAAGTCGAACTTTTTTTTAATTATCTTACATTAATTATACTACTTTTAAGAATATGTGTGCAAAATTTTATAGCTGTAGCTGCAATATTTAGCGAGTTATGAATTTTTATAAGTTAATTCTTTCATTTATTTAACTGCCATTTGAAACTTTAAAGGGCTTTTTCTCAACTTTTTATTTTTCATGACTACAGTGTATTTAAAATGCTAAGACCTTTTTTCTAATTGATGTAGAGTTTTGAAACTTTTTGTGGTTGTTTATTATGATATATTTAATAACTTTGTGCATGAAATAAGGATTTGGAAGAATAGTTATTTCAAAAATTGATGAAATCAACTATGACTGTTTTTTTAGCTGTTTTTCAGTGTTCGTTACAAAAATATCTGTAAAAAAGTAAATAATAGTGATACCCATAATCCCATGCACAAAACTGTAGGGAACACTTTATGGAAGGTAAGTAAATAAAAATATTTGAAAAAAAATAAAATTTGAAGACGGAGTAGGAATTTTAAAATATTGAAATATTTTTAATAAAAATTTAATTTTTTAGTTATTGTAAATGTAAAAGTGATTTTTTTTCTTTTGTAATGTACATTTAATATGTATTGGAACAAGGTACACAAAAACATTTTGTTGTGAATACAAAACCGAAAAAAATGCTCAAAGGGTACTGTGTCCCCTTAAGTTGTTAATTTTCATCCATGCATATCGTAAGATCCAGAGAATAGACACCAATAGACGAGCTTAAGTCAGTTTGTGAAGTAGAATCGTACTAGGTTGATGTATTTGTAAAAGTTGATAAAAATCCATTCGTCGAAGTGCATTGAAATGTTTTCTACATTAAGAAATTTCTTATTAAAACATCAATGGTAGGAAGGTTTTTAATTAATGTCGCACTGGAGCAATACAAAGGGCTATTGGCGATGGTCCGGCATCAAACCAGAAGGGAAAGATTCAAGGACAACACCACGTAATTTTTAACCAAGGTTTGATGACGAGGTCAACCTGAGCTGGCACCCTATTCACCAAACTTCCACACCCCTCCACGAGAGATTTAACGTGCACCAGCCCCCTTGTACACGACGCTCTTTGGTTGGATTCGAACTCGCAACCCTCCGATTGCTAATCCGTTTCTCTTCCAACAGGGCTATCGCGGCCCTGAAACATCAATGAGAAGGGGTAGAATTGATTTTGAGTTTTCTGGTCGAATTTATTTTGATTAAAAAACTCAAAATCATCCCTATTACAAAACCACACCACTATAGTGTAGAATTTATGGTGTGAAAGTGAACAAGTACATGTAAAAAATTATCTTTAATTTGATCAAATAGTATGAGTCAATTATGAATAAAAGCAGATATAAATGCTGGTTTGAAATGATTAAATTGATGTATAGCGGATAACTGAAAAAATACATTCGATATAAACTAAAAAATTTTTATTTACACCTTTTTGCCCTAATACGATGGATATACAAATGATTTCATTAGTACTTGGTGACAACGATATGACGACAAAGGTACAAAAATAGATGTAGTCGAAATTCGGTATCGAAAATTGCAAGTACTAAATACAAATAAAGTGGAACTGACGATAAGGATTGTCCAATAGACAAAGAAAAAGGAAATTGGAATTGGATCAACATCGTGGGAAAGGGATTCAATCTAAATGAAACTTTCAATCTATGTTGAGCTCGTCCGAAATATCAGTTTATTTCAATCGAGTTTCCATGCCTCGGATACACTAGACTTTATTTAAAATAAAAAATACGGGAAACCTTTCTCATTCAAAAGAGTAGTTAAATGAAAGAAGTTCTATTCAAATAGTAACTCTCTAAATGCACTTCTGAAGTGTGGAGAAGGCTTTATATCGCAATTAATCATAACCCTTTCAAGCGAAATGAAAATTGCTG
The DNA here is from genome assembly GCA_933210815.1 of Meta bourneti. Lineage (NCBI taxonomy): Eukaryota > Metazoa > Arthropoda > Arachnida > Araneae > Tetragnathidae > Meta > Meta bourneti. The sequence continues at coordinate 4,483,914 of OW119926.1, forward strand.
TTCTTAATCGACTAAACCAATACTTATAAGTACTTTAACCAATGCTTATTGGAAATCCAAAAAAGTAAATACTCTTGATAAATTCTTAAGTTAAACAGTGAATATGGGACTGCTGTAGCACTGTTGGAGGAGTAGCGGATTATCAACATGAGGGTTGTGAGTTCGAAACTCGATCCAATCAAACTACCGCCGTGTACGTGGGGGCTGGTGGACGTTCAATTTGTAGTGGCCTCAAATGTCCTCACGTTGGAGTGGTGAGATTTTGGAGAGATACCAGATAAGATGCTGACCTCATCATCTGACCGTGGTTAAAATTTACGAGACGTCCTAAGTTTTTTCGTTTGGTTTTGACGATTTTTATGGCGCAAGGGCCATATTTGGCCATGCTGCGCCAGACAAAAGACATACAATATCACGTAATGGACATTTTCACATAAAGAAAATTTTACCTACACAGAAGAGAGGAGATACACCCAGGGAGGAATTGAACAGGGATCGAACATGTGTCAAATACAACACACAGTCAATACACAACAACATGTGTCAATACACAACAACATGTGTCAATACACAACAACATGTGTCAATACACAACAACATGGTGTCCTTCGGGTTGATCCCGGACTTTCGTCAATAGCCCGTTGTGTTGCTCCAATGCGACGTTACTTCAACAATCTAGCTACCTAAACATTGAATGAGATGTTTCAGACTTAATCGTTTCACGACAGCAATTAAGTGGCAGATTTACTAGTATTCGAACTTACATAGTAACGCATACACTAAATTTAGTAAGGGTCGGTTCAAAATAGTTCTTTCCAAAACGGGCTCTCAACACTGCTTTAATTACACGATCATACTATATATATTTATTTACTTACATTACCACCTCAAATACCGCTTCCGATGTCTTAAATCACTTCCAATCAAAGGAGGGAGCGTACTTTTTCTCCCTTCCCAACTTAGTAGGAATTCATCTTCTCACGGTGGGAAAGGAGGAAAATAAAAAAAGAATATAAGAAACTATTTGGAAAGCTAAGCAAGAACAAGACGATTTCCAAGTGCCAAACGATGTCTCACCACGGCAGGGAAGTTTCGACAAAGAACTAAAGAAAAAGGAGGCGAAAAGAAGACTGAAATAAAGAAGGAAACAAGTTTTCTCAGACTTTTTAAACTGGAGATCTCTCCCATCGCATCCGAAAGGAGGCAGAGTCATAGATCGATTTTGAACTTCAATATCGCTGGAAATGGACTTTAGCGATTCTGAAATTTTGTAAGTCAACCGGTGAAATATTGAGTCCCTGATCGTAAGGTTTTAGAAGGAAAAGGAAAAAACCATACGCTCTTTTTTTAAAAAACTTTGTTGTGATGTAAAAGCTGTCTTTTCCTTAAGGAAGGAGTTTTTATGCAACTCAATTTTTAACGCTCGTCTCGTTTATAGAAAGTGGGATGTCACTCCTACCTGTAGCTTTTGAAGATCAAATATTTCTTCGAACTTTGACCGCAATTTTAAGATAGAAATTATTAGCAATGAATAAACGGCGTTTGAAGGAGGAATTTAATCCTGAGAGGTCAGCACGCATATATCCGTTGTGCAACGTGTAATCTTCTCTTTATGGCCTCTAACCTGCTTTGACATATTTTTTCTGTACCCTTCAATTTTTCCTCCATGACTTTAGAAACGCCGTAGCTCAGTAGGTATGCATACTGGATTAGCAACTTGTGAATCGTAGGCGGCGCAGGTTTGTTTCCTCCCTGGGTGCATTTCTCTCTACTGGTTCAGTAAAGCGTTCATTGGGTTTATGTTCACCTACTTGATGTTGTCTCTTTGGTTGGTTTTCAGTTTTTTGGAGCAAGAGCCATATTTGTCCAAGCTGCGACAAACATAAGACAGACAATGTTAAGTAATTGTGAAAGGTAGGTAGATATTTTAATTAACGTCGCACTAGAGCATCACAGCGGGCTATTGGCGACGGTCCGGGATCCAACTCGAGATGGGAAAGATCCAAGGACGTCACTTGAACGGATCCACGTCATTTTGAGCCACGATCAGATAACGAGGTCAGGTCTGAGCTGACTTCCATACCATAATTGTGAAAAGAAAAGATTAATGTTGTCTGTCCTGTATTTGGGGCAACGTTACCAAATATGGACCAAGTTTTTATATTACAAGTACATTACACGTTTGACGCGAAGATAAACCACCAAAAGGGATAAACCTATGCACCTCGTATAAGAAACCCCACTAATAGATCATCCAAACCGCATTTTCTGCCATTATCACTTCATCTTGTGCATGGGCTGCAGAGGACATTAGGGCAAGTACTCCTAAGTACAGCATTCGCCAACTTCAGCACAAGTTGAGTGTCTCGAAATTCCTCTTCTATCCAAAGCACTCTTTTCTCTCCCTCTATTCACGTGAAACATTGAAGGCATTAAATTGAAGCACTATCCCATTCCTTATCCTCTCCTCGAACGAATGGTTGGGATTAGCGATCCTAATCCCCTAGAAAAGCTCCAATCAACCACTAATTGACGTCCTCGAAATCTATTCCCCGGTATCACTGTCCTCAGGATCTATTCTTCAGAATGTTCCTCTCAGGGGGATAAGAAATGGCGCCGGTCCGCGTTTGCACTAAGCCTAAATCCGCATAGAATCAAAACCGTTTGGGGCTCCCGGGAGGTCTTTGTGCATGTGTGGGGTGTTCTATACAAGGCCTCATGTTACAAACAGGAATATCTGAATATCTCTGGAATATAATATATGATGGTGGACGCTTTGCGGAAACAGATCGTGACAATATGTTTAGGTCGTATCAAACCTCCAGTAAAGCGTTGCAACTCAGAGTACATTTTTACCTATCTGATGGTTTACCTGTGCGTTGAAAATTGCCCTGTAGTGACTACCCTCTGAAGCGAAAACCTGTTACAAATTGTCACACAATTATTACAATCGGGTATATCTGAATATCTCTGGAATATAATATGATGGTGGACGCTTTGCGGAAACAGATCGTGACAATATGTCTGGGTCGTATCAAACCTACAGTAAAGCGTTGCAACTCAGAGTACATTTTTACCTATCTGATGGTTTACCTGTGCGTTGAAAATTGCCCTGTAGTGACTAGCCTCTGGAGCAAAAACCTGTTACAAATTGTCACACAATTATTACAATCGGGTATATCTGAATATCTCTGGAATATAATATGATGGTGGACGCTTTGCGGAAACAGATCGTGACAATATGTCTGGGTCGTATCAAACCTACAGTAAAGCGTTGCAACTCAGAGTACATTTTTACCTATCTGATGGTTTACCTGTGCGTTGAAAATTGCCCTGTAGTGACTAGCCTCTGGAGCAAAAACCTGTTACAAATTGTCACACAATTATTACAATCGGGTATATCTGAATATCTCTGGAATATAATATGATGGCGGACGCTTTGCGGAAACAGATCGTGACAATATGTCTGGGTCGTATCAAACCTACAGTAAAGCGTTGCAACTCAGAGTACATTTTTACCTATCTGATGGTTTACCTGTGCGTTGAAAATTGCCCTGTAGTGACTACCCTCTGAAGCGAAAACCTGTTACAAATTGTCACACAATTATTACAATCGGGTATATCTGAATATCTCTGGAATATAATATGATGGCGGACGCTTTGCGGAAACAGATCGTGACAATATGTCTGGGTCGTATCAAACCTACAGTAAAGCGTTGCAACTCAGAGTACATTTTTACCTATCTGATGGTTTACCTGTGCGTTGAAAATTGCCCTGTAGTGACTAGCCTCTGGAGCAAAAACCTGTTACAAATTGTCACACAATTATTACAATCGGGTATATCTGAATATCTCTGGAATATAATATGATGGCGGACGCTTTGCGGAAACAGATCGTGACAATATGTCTGGGTCGTATCAAACCTACAGTAAAGCGTTGCAACTCAGAGTACATTTTTACCTATCTGATGGTTTACCTGTGCGTTGAAAATTGCCCTGTAGTGACTAGCCTCTGGAGCAAAAACCTGTTACAAATTGTCACACAATTATTACAATCGGGTATATCTGAATATCTCTGGAATATAATATGATGGCGGACGCTTTGCGGAAACAGATCGTGACAATATGTCTGGGTCGTATCAAACCTACAGTAAAGCGTTGCAACTCAGAGTACATTTTTACCTATCTGATGGTTTACCTGTGCGTTGAAAATTGCCCTGTAGTGACTAGCCTCTGGAGCAAAAACCTGTTACAAATTGTCACACAATTATTACAATCGGGTATATCTGAATATCTCTGGAATATAATATGATGGCGGACGCTTTGCGGAAACAGATCGTGACAATATGTCTGGGTCGTATCAAACCTACAGTAAAGCGTTGCAACTCAGAGTACATTTTTACCTATCTGATGGTTTACCTGTGCGTTGAAAATTGCCCTGTAGTGACTAGCCTCTGGAGCAAAAACCTGTTACAAATTGTCACACAATTATTACAATCGGGTATATCTGAATATCTCTGGAATATAATATGATGGTGGACGCTTTGCGGAAACAGATCGTGACAATATGTCTGGGTCGTATCAAACCTACAGTAAAGCGTTGCAACTCAGAGTACATTTTTACCTATCTGATGGTTTACCTGTGCGTTGAAAATTGCCCTGTAGTGACTAGCCTCTGGAGCAAAAACCTGTTACAAATTGTCACACAATTATTACAATCGGGTATATCTGAATATCTCTGGAATATAATATGATGGTGGACGCTTTGCGGAAACAGATCGTGACAATATGTCTGGGTCGTATCAAACCTACAGTAAAGCGTTGCAACTCAGAGTACATTTTTACCTATCTGATGGTTTACCTGTGCGTTGAAAATTGCCCTGTAGTGACTAGCCTCTGGAGCAAAAACCTGTTACAAATTGTCACACAATTATTACAATCGGGTATATCTGAATATCTCTGGAATATAATATGATGGTGGACGCTTTGCGGAAACAGATCGTGACAATATGTCTGGGTCGTATCAAACCTACAGTAAAGCGTTGCAACTCAGAGTACATTTTTACCTATCTGATGGTTTACCTGTGCGTTGAAAATTGCCCTGTAGTGACTAGCCTCTGGAGCAAAAACCTGTTACAAATTGTCACACAATTATTACAATCGGGTATATCTGAATATCTCTGGAATATAATATGATGGTGGACGCTTTGCGGAAACAGATCGTGACAATATGTCTGGGTCGTATCAAACCTACAGTAAAGCGTTGCAACTCAGAGTACATTTTTACCTATCTGATGGTTTACCTGTGCGTTGAAAATTGCCCTGTAGTGACTAGCCTCTGGAGCAAAAACCTGTTACAAATTGTCACACAATTATTACAATCGGGTATATCTGAATATCTCTGGAATATAATATGATGGCGGACGCTTTGCGGAAACAGATCGTGACAATATGTCTGGGTCGTATCAAACCTACAGTAAAGCGTTGCAACTCAGAGTACATTTTTACCTATCTGATGGTTTACCTGTGCGTTGAAAATTGCCCTGTAGTGACTACCCTCTGAAGCGAAAACCTGTTACAAATTGTCACACAATTATTACAATCGGGTATATCTGAATATCTCTGGAATATAATATGATGGTGGACGCTTTGCGGAAACAGATCGTGACAATATGTCTGGGTCGTATCAAACCTACAGTAAAGCGTTGCAACTCAGAGTACATTTTTACCTATCTGATGGTTTACCTGTGCGTTGAAAATTGCCCTGTAGTGACTAGCCTCTGGAGCAAAAACCTGTTACAAATTGTCACACAATTATTACAATCGGGTATATCTGAATATCTCTGGAATATAATATGATGGCGGACGCTTTGCGGAAACAGATCGTGACAATATGTCTGGGTCGTATCAAACCTACAGTAAAGCGTTGCAACTCAGAGTACATTTTTACCTATCTGATGGTTTACCTGTGCGTTGAAAATTGCCCTGTAGTGACTAGCCTCTGGAGCAAAAACCTGTTACAAATTGTCACACAATTATTACAATCGGGTATATCTGAATATCTCTGGAATATAATATATGATGGCGGACGCTTTGCGGAAACAGATCGTGACAATATGTTTGGGTCGTATCAAACCTACAGTAAAGTGTTGCAACGCAGAGTATATTTTTACCTATCTGATGGTTTACCTGTGCGTTGAAAATTGCCCTGTAGTGACTAACCTCTGGAGCAAAAACCTGTTACAAATTGTCACACAATTATTATAATCGGGTATATTTGAATATCTCTGGAATATAATATATGATGGTGGACGCTTTGCGGAAACAGATCGTGACAATATGTTTGGGTCGTATCAAACCTACAGTAAAGCGTTGCAACTCAGATTACATTTTTACCTATCTGATGGTTTACCTGCGCGTTGAAAATTGTCCTGTAGTGACTAGCCTCTGAAGCAAAAACCCGTTACAAATTGTCACACAATTATTACAATCGGGTATATCTGAATATCTCTGGAATATAATATGATGGTGGACGCTTTACAGAAACAGATTGTGACAATACGTTTCGGTCGTAGCGCACCTTTTCCAGTAAAGCGTTGCGATTCAGATTTTACATTTAACCTTCATATAGTTTACTTATGAAATGTAAACTGCCCTGAAGTGACCTGTCTCGGAAGCAAAACCCGGTTACAAATGTCACCAGTTTTGGGATACGGAGAGTTTGTTTTTCCCACTTGGATATACATTCCCTTGGAGCAATGGGCCGCTGTAGCCCAGTTGGAAGAGTAACGGATTAGCAACTGGAGGGTTGCGAGTTCGAATACAACCAAACACCGTCGTGTACAAGGGGGCTGGTGCAAGTTAAATCTGTCTTGGCTTCAAATGTTCTCACGTTGGCATGGTGTGGAAGTTTGGAGAGTGGGGTGTCATCTCAAATGTTGACTTTGTCGCCAAACCGGGTTTCAAAATGACGAGGTGTTGTCCTCGAATCTTTCCCCTCGGAATGGATCTCGGACCGTCGCCAATAGCCCGTTGTGTTGCTCCAGTGTGACGTAAATTCAACTACCTACCTTTCTACGGTCAGCTTTGGCACACGAGGGATAATTAAATCGAGACATTATAAAGTGGATTATCAAGCACTACGAACATCCATGCCATGACTGGGATTTGAACCCAGAACCTGTTGAACCGGAATCCAAGTGCAGGTGTTGTTTGCCATGACATTAAAAAGTCCAATATTAATTATATTCCCCAAAATATGGTTCACGTTTCAATTACTTCAAATGCAAAACTGTCCATTAATTTTTAAAGGACTGAATAATTAAAGGTGATATTCAGCATCTTTATATTATAATTTTTTTCCAAAAAATTACGATTAGGTTAGACATTGCTTTCCAACAATTTGATTAAGGCAAATTTTTTATCTGAACATTTTTCCTGGTCAAGAAGTTCCTGTTTTGTTGCAAACCGGCACGCACTCTTGTTATCAAAACTGAGTCTTAAAAAGGACTATATAAATAAAAAAATTGTAACAAAACTAAATTATCCTTTTAAAGGCTTAAATATTAAGTAAATATTACATTAATGGCATTATCTCGAACAAATAATTTCATTCATTTAAGAGTTCTGCATACTAAGCTCATAGACTTTTTCAGGACTGGAAACGGTATTTAACGCTCTAATTTCAAAAATCAATATTTGAAAACTTGACAGTTGCAGTGAGTTTAAGTAGCACTCAAACTCTTCAACAGTAAAAACTTAAGTATAGATAATTCTCAAATCGAATTCGTTCTTATAACCGTATCCATACTTATTCTAATTGCTTTTACACGAATTATTTGACTCATGTTTTTTCATAATTATTGATTTTTGAGTATTATTTACCGTAATATTTTTGTTTGTTGCATTATTTTTTTATCGCAGCAATTTTTGTTCATTGCATTATTTTTGTTTATAGCCGTATTTTTTATTGTATTCTTGTTTATCGCAGTATTTTTTGTTTATTGCATTATTTTTTTATCGCAGTAATTTTTGTTTATTGCATTATTTTTGTTTAAAGCAGTATTTTTGTTTATCGCAGTATTATTTTGTTTATTGCGTTACTTTTGTTTATCGTATTATTCTTAACGTACTTATCTATCGCTCTAATTCCAAATCAATACCTAAAAATTTCATTTTCAGTGTCAAGTAAACTTCCTTCTAAAGTAAAATTTACGTCAATAATTTTAAATTCTCACTCATACTGATCATAATTCCTTACAAAACTTTAATAAAAATTATATGCATATAATGCGTTTGTTCTCACAAATATAAAGCGTATATCAAAAACAAAATCGGGTACAAATAGGTCTTACTTAGCGCATAGTATTTATTTGGTAGGTAGGTATTTCAATTGACGTCACACAGGAGCAACACAACAGGCTGTTGGTGACGGTCCGGGAGATCAGACCCGAAGGGAAGATCCGAGGACAACACTAATTTTTAATCACGGTTAGATGACGAGGTCACACCTGTGAGCTGGCACCCCACTCTCCAAACTTCCACACCACGCCAAAGTGAGGACATTTGAGGCCACGACAAATTTAACGTGCACTATCCCACTTTGTACACGGACTGTCTTTGGTTGGATTCAAACTCGCAAACCTTTGGTAGTTAATCCGTTACTCCTTCAACCGACCTATCGCGGCCTTTATTTGTCGTAGTAAATGAAAGAAAGACAAATTCAGTAGTCAAATCAGTGTTTAACGAAAGCTGACGAGTTGTTCTTCTGCGTTGACTACGTTCGCTGTATTTCTGCATAGCTTTCCAACGAGTATATGCCGACATTGTGAAATAAATTCTTCAACGGTAATGCAGTTTCACAACCAACACTATTCGAGTTCTCTTCCAATGTCTTAAATCGACAGATCTCGACTGTAGCTTTTGTTTGAGCCCCATTTCGACCTCGTGGAGCTTGGCAGTACTGAGTTATACTTATTTGAAGTTTGAGCGGCTCATCGGAGTTTCCCAAATGACTCCCCCTTATTGCGGCGCGCTAACTCAAGGTCACTAACAAGTCCGTCAACTATCGTATGGCACTAAATTGGTTTAGTTCGCGTTCATAATATAGTGGTTATTAGACACAATTAGGTTATTAGATAACAATTTAATAATATATAACAATTTAATAATGTATAATAGTTTAATAATATATGACAATTTAATAATGTATAATAGTTTAATAATATATAACAATTTAATAATGTATAATAGTTTAATAATATATAACAATTTTCATTGGGACTTATTTTTTTCAGGGTGTCAGCCTTGAGTTTTGTCAATGGACCTTATAAAAACATTTCATGGGCCGTATCTAGTATGAGGGTCTGGTAAAAATATTTAGAGGGCCGTATCTAGTCTGCGGGCGGAATTAACCTATCTGAAAGAACGAACCTAGTCTGGTTGGGGTAAAAATATTTTGAGGGCCGTGTTTGATCTTGGGGCTCGTTAAACCTATCCGGTGTGCCGTATCTAGTCTGCAAGTCGGGCAATGCTATCCTAAGGGTCGTATCTAGTATACTGGCTGATTTTAACCCATTCGAAAGGCCGTATCTAGTGTGCGGGTAGGGTAATGTGTTCGGGCCGAATCTGGTCTTGCGGAACTGATAAAAATGTTTGGAGGACCATAACTAGTTTGAGGGCCAAGTAAATATGTACGGAGGGCCGTATCTAGTCTGCAGACTTGAGATCAATCTATTCGCTACAACCGATATATCCTACGCGTACAGTTAGTCCTTTGTGGTTAAATCTAACCCCGACGAGAACAGCTATTTCTCAAATAGCTAAAAAACACCATAACAATCTATTAAACCATAACAAACTAATCGGAAATGATTGATACGCTCTAAAATGTAATTGCTGCGTATTTATAGCATTTCTTTCATATCAAATGGAGAAATTAAAACACGTCTCAGTTTATTTATGTCTACTTTCTGATCTCCATTTTCAGAAAGACGCTCCCCCTTTACATCAGTCTTTCATATCAAATGGAGAAATTAAAAAACGTCTCAGTTTATTTATGTGTACTTTCTGATCTCCATTTTCAGAAAGATGCTCCCCCTTTACACCAGTCTTCCCCGCCATAAAATACGAGACTTTCATCATACTTAATAGTACCGAACGCGACTGGCGATCGTCAAAATAAACCCCTGATGACACTAATTTGGAGGCTAATAGCTATTTTCTATCATAGGCTTTAAATCAACTCTTCCTCCCACTGAATGTAATCTCTTAATAACTTAACAAACTGCTCTCATGGACCTCGGGATTCGATTTTTGTTTTTGATGGATGCGATTACTTTTAAACGTTATTCAATAAGGTTTTTAAATGAGTTTTCTTCGTGCGCGTTGCTAAATGTTTTTGACAGAAATATCGAGTTAAGTGCTTAAAAGTCGGTTCGTTTTCAGTGCATCACCCATCTAGTTTAATAGACGGAGCATATGCGCGGAGTCTGTGGGAAGATATCAGAAATGTAGGTTATAAGTCGACTTGGGCCGTTTGGCTATCGAAGCGCATCGTGTATTCAATCATTCCGGATAATCACTTTACCAATCAATAATGTGTCCCACACTAGGCTTCAAGCTTTTACCATGTCCTAATGCAGGGGTGTCAAACTGGCGGCCCGCGGGCCGCATGTGGCCCCCGAGGTAATTTTTGTGGCCCACGATGCTCTGAAATAAAATGAAAACAGGACAATATGTTATGAAGAAAATAGCACTTAGGGGAGATCGAGGGAATACCGTACACACAATTTCGTCATGTTAAAAATGTGTGAGCAACTATTTTCGTCCATGAAATTAAATAAAACGGCATACAGAACAAGATTAACTGATAAACATCTATCTGCCATAATGAAGATTGTCTGTTCTCAGTCTTTGAATCCTGACATTGGAAAACTAGTAGGAGGAAAGCGCTGGCAAGTTTCCGGTAAAAAAATTAATTTTAGTTTTATAAATTAAATTAAATTAAATTAACGTTTAGATAATAGCAATTATATAGCAATATTATAAATTATTACCCTAAATTCACATAAATACATAATGTGTTTTAATTATCCTATCCATATTCCTGAATCCTCACTTCAAAATATAATTTTAAGAAAATTTGTAAATGTGATGTGGCCCGTGTTTTAATTGAGTTTGACACCCCCATCCTAAAGGATGTTGTTCATGTTCGTCCAATTAGTCCTACATTGGGATTCGTGCTTTTTACCAATACCAGTGGGTTCGTCCACTGCGTAACAACCTGCGAGTTGTAGGCAGAAATTCGCGAAAGTTCGATTCCTCCCTGGATGTATTTCTCTTCTGTGTCAGAACACTTTTCTTGTATGTGTAAATCCATTGCAAATATTTGAAATTCTTCACGAGGGATTAGAGTGAATTTAAAAACACTTCATTAATAATACCGAACTCTTAATTTAAAATACATTTTTAAAATTTTTTCTCAAAGAACTAACAAAGCATAAATAAGATCGCTTTTCTGATCGCACATTCAGAACCTTCATTTACCAAAGATTTCGATTCTATACGTTTTAAACAAAAGAGACCAACTCTAACACTGAGAAGCACTACTTTAAAAGATATTTTATCAGTGGTTCAGAAGCAGCAATAACAGTATTCTTTAGTTTTCCTTTCTGTTATTGAATTTGTTAGTAAACCGTACAGTCTAGGAAGTATGGATTTCCCAGCTGAGACCCTTCGGTCACTGCAATCGACGGTTGTGTTTCTTAGCTTTGAATTATATCAGAATCCAAGCACGAAACATCATATTCCAAAGTTAATAAAGCACTAAGCATGGAATAAACCTCACATATCTTCCACACATTTTTCATCCAGTTTTATTTCTTTTTAACAGCTTGAGCACGGAATTGCATTGGAGTAGATATTTGTCAACGTCTCAGAAGCTGGCTTCGCTTAAACTTCTATATCCATATTCCAAGGCCAAAGAAACTACCGAAACCCATCCTGATTGCCTGATATTGGGGAGGGAAAAAAGATTTTATTCTGCCACCAAGAACAAAATTATCCCCGTAAAGGTAGAGCCGAGTTTTTATCAAGGGAGGAAACAAAGAGATATACGAGGGAAAAGATTTTAAACCTTCGAAGTTATAACACGAGATATATGTTTTTCTTCTTCATACTCGATATTTGAAGCATTCAGAATGTCTTTCCGCGTGAAAGTACCAGCGATGAAACTGGTTCTTTCGAAACATATGTGAAATATCAGGTTCGGGTATTGTATTTCGCGAAGAGGCCTGCTTTAAGCATGGCTGAATTGAAATCCAGGAATAAATCACGTTTGAAAGTAATTTAGCCTGGGTACTGTTTCTCGGAATACATGATAACGTCAAATTCAATCTCTCCTTTTTTTTGTTTTTTCGACGAAAATTGAATGTTTAAAAAGCACGATTGCTGCGTAAAAATGAATTGTGGTGTTACGTTCCAAGTGTGATTTATTTACTTGATGGCAATAGGAGGGGGCTGGAATTTTAGGTGAGAAATTACTCCTAAGCGACACTATGTAATTTGTGAGTAAGCATCTTGGGATTACAACTAATTTTATTAACCATTTGTCTTGTTATGTCTATTTTAACCCTCCAAGTGGTTTCGACGAGATATCTCGTCCATCAAGATCTGGCCAATTTTACTAATGACGAGATATCTCGTCATCAAGTCGTTTTTTTGTGATGACTAGAACAAGATCTGGTTAGTTTTCTAATGACGAGATATCTCGTCATCAAGTCGGTTTTTTTATGACTAGAACAGTATCTGGTTAGTTTTCTAATGACGAGATATCTCGTCCACTAAGTTCGTTTTCTAAGGTTTATATCTGGTCAGTTTTGCTAACGCTTGTGTTTTTGATGGGATACCTCGTCGAGACTACTTCCAGGAGGGTTAAATAATTTATTTCAAATACTATTAAGGGTGATTCCTTTAGGAAAAATATTCATTCAAATTCATTTAGAAGACATAAGTTACAGAAATATATTGTGAAATAAATATCCATATATAAATAAGATTTTTAACCTTCTTTGTGGTTCATCTTCGCATCAAAAACTGCCCTGTAGTGGTCATCCTCTGGTGCAGAAACCTGCTCCAAACTGTCACCAGTTCTAGGCAAGGGACAATTTGTTTTCCTCTACACTTATCTACATTACCCCTTGGAGTAATAGGGCAGTTTTGTCTCGTCTTAGCAATGTTGACCAGATTCTGGACAATATATCTCGACGAAATACGTGGAGGGTTAATGCATCGTGGCAATAAAGCTAGAATTTCTTTGAAAAGTGCCTTTCTAAATATGTTGAACAGATTTTCAATTGCTTTGGGTAAGTATTTGATTAAGATTGCTTTTAAAATTGGTTCTGAATTTCAGGACTGGTTTATATAAAGAACACTGTCTTAACTTTTTTCACAAAGAATATTTTTTATCAAGGTAAATTATCAGGAAGTGGATAAAAGGACTTCTCTCTTTGTGGTGGGATATAATGATCACATAAACCACCACCACATAAAAACATGACCAAGACGTAAATGACAACTAATAAATTGGAAAACTTACGCAGGCCGTTAATGTCTGTTTTTATATTGGACATTGACAAATCATTGTTCTAGTACAAATGGACTGCACCAGCCTTCTCACAACATCCTCACTTCGAAAATATTTTTTGTTTTATGCAAAAATCCATTAACCCACTGAGTATCATGAGATTTCCAAGTACTGTTCCGAGAAGTCTCCAAACTTACACACCACGCCAAAGTGAAGACATTTGAGGCCACGACAGATTTAAGTACGTCAGCCCCCACTTACACGGCGGTGGATCGAGTTTCGAACTCGCAACCATACGGCTTCTAATCCACTACTCTTCCAACCGCGCTACCACGTCGCTTGATACAGCAGGGAGAAACACAGAGTATATACAGGAATCAAATCTGCACCCCAACTGCTGCTTTATGGTGCAGGCCAACCCACTGTGACACAAAGTCGTGCAGGGAAAACTGCAGGTTACATATATGCTTGTGAACCCCTCACAGTAAATACGGTTATTCTACAGCCCAAAACAACTGATACACTATTTTATATCAGCATTTATTCATACTTCATGTCTAGCCAGGGGAAAATGAATCGTTGGTATGTAGGTATTTTAATTAACGTCACACTGGAGCGGGTTATTGGTGACGGTCCCAAAGGGAAATATCCAAGGACAACACCACATAATTTTGAACCACGGTCAGATGACGATAAATCTATGGTAAACAATCATGGATACTCTTCGAATTTTACGATTTAACTAGTAAAAATATCCCGATATAAAATAACAGGGAGCAAGGGAGAATCAAAAGCGACAGTTCATTTTTAATAAATCGATTCCACAAAGCACTAAAACATTTTAATTCATTCTGGTGTCTTAAACGAATTCCTCTCTTCAGCCGTATAATGAAGGAGTCGGATTGACAGGAATTCAAACAGGAAACCTCCTCTCGACCCTGCATTCTCCCATCTCCTTGGTTTCCTGGTTTCTACTCACGTAGACCCCCTCCCCCACCTCGCCTGCCACCACCACCACCACCCTTTTCAGCAGTTCCCTCACCTGGCATAAATCGTGGTGCGTGTTGACTGAAATCAAGATTACGGCTCGCCAAAGGGCTCTGACAGGTACGTTGCGTTCTGTTGCTCGCTTTCCTTCAACTTGGCGAGATTTGTTGGGCGGCCTTCCGAACAGCTAAGAGGGAATTCCTTGGGTGTTGGGGAAGCGTTGTGTGTTTTGCAGTTTCGTAAGTTCTTGTGACTTAACATTCATTTCACCCACTCTGTGGCGAGAGCACTGCTACTTACGTATTAGTTTTATCAACTGCATGCAGGAATAAACTGGTATTTAGGAAAAGGTTTTATCAACTGCATGCAGAAATAAACTGGTATTTAGGAAAAAGTTATATAAATTAAATACCAGAAAACGCTGTCACTGGTTTGGTTTTATCGGTATGGGTAGTGTTTGTTTTGGTGATAGCTTTGGTTTTATCAACTGTACAGGATTACACTGTTACTTTGATATTAGTTTTATCAACTGTACAGGATTACACTGTTACTTTGATATTAGTTTTATCAACTGTGCGCAGGAAT
This sequence comes from Meta bourneti, assembly GCA_933210815.1. Lineage (NCBI taxonomy): Eukaryota > Metazoa > Arthropoda > Arachnida > Araneae > Tetragnathidae > Meta > Meta bourneti. The sequence goes on from OW119926.1 coordinate 4,499,071, forward strand.
AAACTGTTATCGAGGGATACCTTTTATCAACTGAATGCCAAAAACGCTGTCACTGGGTTTATCAGTACGGGTATTGTTTTATTTTGCACGGGTATAGGTTTTATCAACTTTTTGTTAGAAACACTGCTTAAACATTTGTTTTGTAGGTATGTTTTTGGCACTTGTATTGGTTGCTTGTATTGGTTTTATCGGTATAGGTAGTGTTTGTTTTGGTGATAGCTTTGGTTGTATCAACTGCACAGGATTACACTGTTACTTTGATATTAGTTTTATCAACTGTGCGCAGGAATAAACTGTTATCGAGGGATACCTTTTATCAACTGAATGCCAAACACGCTGTCACTGGATTTATCAGTAAGGGTATAGGTTTTATCAACTTTTTGTTAGAAACACTTCTTAAACATTTGTTTTGTAGGTATGTTTTTTGGCGCTTGTATTGGTTGCTGGAAAACTCTATAAGGCATTAGCTATTGGCTTTATCTACTTTTTATACAAGAAAACACTGTGCTTGGTTTTATATACTGTATGCACAGGCAAACACAGCTCAATAAGTATTGTTTGTATGCATGAAACTGCTCAGCAGACACAAAATAGCTGTCTATGAAATTAAATTTCTTCAAGTGTCCTGTATATCGTTGGGAAAGAATGTTAGAAAATTGGAAATAAAAGAAATACTGCTGAACCCTAACTTAACTTTTCGAAACCGGCATCTTTATTCCGAGGTTTGTTGGTTGTTTTGGGTTTTATGGCGCAAGGTCCATATTTGGCCAAGCTGCGCCAAACACAAGACAACGCCAAGTAATCAACAAAGGAGGAAAAGAGCAAAAGGTAGAAGGGCAGGCGAGGGTAAAACGAAAGGGAGAATAAATCAAAGGGTACCTTAGTCGTTATTCCCAGAAAATCGTAATAAGATAATACCAAAAAGAAGGAATGAAGAAAGAATATATCGGTGATTTACTTAACTTAAAGCACGATACTCTCTCTCTCTCTATGAGACAAAATGCTCTATTTCCTTTATAAAAGCAATTGATGAACACTCACTTGGGATGTTACTGATTCCTCTTGGTCTCGACTATGCTAGGCCAAGTCCAGTGTACCACTCACTCGCTTTCGAAACATTCAATTGGGTTTACTGGGCTCCGTAAAAGAACGAGAGGATCGAGATTAGTGTAAGTGGTCAGGAGATTCCCAAGCCACTTAGGAAATACTGGAAAGTGGTTTTATTTATTCCGATATCAGAGTTTTAGTGTGACCACTGCAGTCTTGACAAGACATCTTGCAATTGCCTCTCCGTGAAATCTATAGCAAACCCCTATATGGTTCGGGTTTCCTGACGCAAGTTCTAAAAATGGACAAGCTATGCCAAGCGCAAGACATAATGTAAACTAGTAAAAACTTATGTTAAAATATCCTGACCAACAGTAAAAAGTAAATTTAAAAGATGAGTTAAACTGATTATAAGAATGCAGTTTCAGTGATATAACTGTAGGGTATCATATGAAATGTATAAAGAAAAACGAGCAATTCACCCTTGAAAAGCAAATTGTGAGGCTAAAAAACATGAGAACTCGAGATAAAGATGGGGTTTTAATAATAATTTAAAATAAAATGTAATTAAAATAGTTATAAAAATGTGATAAAAATCCTGAATGATGAATGCGGAGGTTGACCCAACAAGTCTGATAAAATTGGGGATGAAGCATAAAGCGTCGGTAGGTATTTTTAATTAACGTCGCACTGGAGCAACGCAACTGGCTATTGACGACGGTCCGGGATCAATCCCGAAGGGAAAGATCAAGGACAACGCCTTGTAATTTTAAACCATGACGAGACAACATGAGCTGGCACCTCACCCTTCAAAGAGAAGGAATCCACTAAAAACTAATGTCAATATGTATAGATATGCTATTGAGCTCCTTAACACTCCTAATGGTTGTCTCGACGGGATATCTCGTCATTAGCAAAGCTGGCCGGTTCTTATTGGACGAGATATCTCGTCATTGGGAAAAAATTACCAGGTCTTGATGTCGTGATCATCAAAAACCGGCAATATCTTGATGACGAGAGTTTGCTGGTTTTGCTAATACTCGTCATTAGGAAAGCTAGCCAGATCTTATTGGACGAGATATCTCGTCGAAACCACTTGGAGAGTAAAGAATTTCAATGTTCGTAGACTTCAACAGCCTAGAATTTACCCAAAGCCTGAAATGAGCTCAGACTCTGTTTGTTAAGATACATATATTCCTCATCTTATTAAAAGAACCGTTTCTCTCTCATCTGGATAAAAGTTCGGAGTAAAAAATCGTGTTCTGTAATGTAGTTCTCTAATAATGACTACTACCGCCGGAAAACTGGATAATTAACTCGGGATGTATGAAGAATGATTTGTCAAAACGCGGCTATTTTCTGGATAAGAATGGGATCTACTTTTAGTTGGGACTTTCATTAAATTGTGGTTCGTAAAAATTGGAGTCCAATGAACATTCCTCCGAAAAATGCTTCATGATCAGTAATGAAGAGAACTTATTTAAATTTATGTAAACACAGAAGGTAGGTATGAAGGTATTCTAATTAACGTCACACTGGAACAACGGGACCGAAGAGAAAGATTCGAGGACAACACCACGTAATTTTGAACTACATAAACACAACAGAGAAACTAGAATTGGTTTACGAGTATAGAAATGCTATAGTTGAATTTTTTGTTTGCACGTTTTAAATTTGCACTTAAATTAATCACCTAAACAAACTCTTAAGAGTAATGTAAAATGTTTAGCCAGTTCTAATAAACTAAATTTTTAAATATATTACTTTTAAATTATTACATTATGTTCTTCGCAATATCCATTCAATTGTTTGCTTCATGTTGTGTTATCTCAATGCTTAGCTTGATGCTATATTATAACAATTCTTACCTTCATGCTGTATGACAATTCGTAGCTTCATGTACAATATTCATAGAAAAACATTATTAATATAAATTATATCTGTTTATCAGTACTTTAAACGCGTATGTATCATTAATTAATGGCAAATTGTGCAAATTAAATAGTCTAGTTTATTTTAAGGTATAATAAAAATAACGAAGACTTGAAGTACTGATTTATCTAACCATTCATTGAAGTAATTATCAATTATGCAATTTGAATTGAAATTTTAGATCGAATAGATTTTGCTATAATACAATTTTTTCAAATATAATAAATATAATAGAAAAATTTAACACTTGAAATAGAAATATTATGCTTACTATTAAAATATACATCTTTTCAAAGCTACAAATAACACTTCAGTAGTTTACAAAAGCAGTCAAAAATGATTTTGGATGGAACTCGGTTTCACAATAACAGCGTGCCCGCGTTGAATTATTCAAATGCATCTCCTTGTATCACCAGTATTGAATTAATATACTCTAATGAGATGTGTTATAAGATAAATATTGGAACCATCCAGAATGAAACCTGAATGTTGAAGAGTTGAGAAAATCTTATAATTTAAAACCCAACAGATGCAGCGAATAACGGACTTCGATCTAACGATAAAAGACTTCGATCCAAGAGTTAAAGTATATCTGATAACATTATTTTTATCCAACAACTTCCATTTTTACATTAAATAATTTTCATTTTATAGATGCAAAATAATTGTATATAAAAACTCCGTCAATTCGAGTTCCGTCTGTTGTATTTCAAATATCTCTCCATCTACTCAATATTTCATCTTTTAACGTTAAAATTGTATGAAAATAGCAAAACCTTCAGATTTCTGTTACGTTTCTCAAAGTATATCTGCAGTGGCACGAAAATATAGGGTTTTGTATAAAAGATGGAGCGCTTTTTCTAAGTTTCCTCGAAAAGTGCATTCTTACAAGCGATGAACATCTCATACTCAGACTGCATATTTTACCTGCATTGGAATGATTAATTTTATCATATAGTAAATATATGAATTACATATTCTAGTAAAAGCACATGCAATTCATGTGCTTACTATACAATATTTTCAGCACAGCTCACTTAACTTGAATTCACTTCAGGGTATTATTACATTACGTTATATGTAATCTATTTACTGTATAATACTTCCTACGTTCTTCCATTAACATGAATGATTAATGGTATTAGAAATTATTCTATCAATTTATATTTCTAATAATGCATGAACCTAGACAAATTTGCATTTCAAACCAGTCATTACATTTCCGATACTTAGATTTCAATTCTAGTTCATATGAGTAAAAAAGAAAAAACTTGTAAACCTTAAGTCTTCAATAAAAATATTTTTCCTTTGAGTACAAAAATAAATTGAATCTTGATGGATAAATATAGTTACCAAGATAAATAGAAATAAAAGGAATCAGTATGTTATTAATAACTTTCATTAAGGTTTATTATAGACTGGCTTCGTTAAATAGTGAATAGTGTGTTTAATGTGAAGCAATCACATTAAACTCGTGATAAAAAGTTTTGAATATTCATAAATGAGTATTCTAGAATCACCAGGAGATGGTAAGGCTCTAATGGCGTATCTTCACTCATTAAAATTTAGCTTGTGATTTGAGTTGTGGAAACAGGAGCTTTTCCTTCTAATAAATAAATCAAGTGAAACGTAGTCAGTATTTGAAAATAGTTAAATTCAATTGTTTGCTTCATGTTGTGTTATCTCAATGCTTAGCTTGATGCTATATTATAACAATTCTTACCTTCATGCTGTATGACAATTCGTAGCTTCATGTACAATATTCATAGAAAAACATTATTAATATAAATTATATCTGTTTATCAGTACTTTAAACGCGTATGTATCATTAATTAATGGCAAATTGTGCAAATTAAATAGTCTAGTTTATTTTAAGGTATAATAAAAATAACGAAGACTTGAAGTACTGATTTATCTAACCATTCATTGAAGTAATTATCAATTATGCAATTTGAATTGAAATTTTAGATCGAATAGATTTTGCTATAATACAATTTTTTCAAATATAATAAATATAATAGAAAAATTTAACACTTGAAATAGAAATATTATGCTTACTATTAAAATATACATCTTTTCAAAGCTACAAATAACACTTCAGTAGTTTACAAAAGCAGTCAAAAATGATTTTGGATGGAACTCGGTTTCACAATAACAGCGTGCCCGCGTTGAATTATTCAAATGCATCTCCTTGTATCACCAGTATTGAATTAATATACTCTAATGAGATGTGTTATAAGATAAATATTGGAACCATCCAGAATGAAACCTGAATGTTGAAGAGTTGAGAAAATCTTATAATTTAAAACCCAACAGATGCAGCGAATAACGGACTTCGATCTAACGATAAAAGACTTCGATCCAAGAGTTAAAGTATATCTGATAACATTATTTTTATCCAACAACTTCCATTTTTACATTAAATAATTTTCATTTTATAGATGCAAAATAATTGTATATAAAAACTCCGTCAATTCGAGTTCCGTCTGTTGTATTTCAAATATCTCTCCATCTACTCAATATTTCATCTTTTAACGTTAAAATTGTATGAAAATAGCAAAACCTTCAGATTTCTGTTACGTTTCTCAAAGTATATCTGCAGTGGCACGAAAATATAGGGTTTTGTATAAAAGATGGAGCGCTTTTTCTAAGTTTCCTCGAAAAGTGCATTCTTACAAGCGATGAACATCTCATACTCAGACTGCATATTTTACCTGCATTGGAATGATTAATTTTATCATATAGTAAATATATGAATTACATATTCTAGTAAAAGCACATGCAATTCATGTGCTTACTATACAATATTTTCAGCACAGCTCACTTAACTTGAATTCACTTCAGGGTATTATTACATTACGTTATATGTAATCTATTTACTGTATAATACTTCCTACGTTCTTCCATTAACATGAATGATTAATGGTATTAGAAATTATTCTATCAATTTATATTTCTAATAATGCATGAACCTAGACAAATTTGCATTTCAAACCAGTCATTACATTTCCGATACTTAGATTTCAATTCTAGTTCATATGAGTAAAAAAGAAAAAACTTGTAAACCTTAAGTCTTCAATAAAAATATTTTTCCTTTGAGTACAAAAATAAATTGAATCTTGATGGATAAATATAGTTACCAAGATAAATAGAAATAAAAGGAATCAGTATGTTATTAATAACTTTCATTAAGGTTTATTATAGACTGGCTTCGTTAAATAGTGAATAGTGTGTTTAATGTGAAGCAATCACATTAAACTCGTGATAAAAAGTTTTGAATATTCATAAATGAGTATTCTAGAATCACCAGGAGATGGTAAGGCTCTAATGGCGTATCTTCACTCATTAAAATTTAGCTTGTGATTTGAGTTGTGGAAACAGGAGCTTTTCCTTCTAATAAATAAATCAAGTGAAACGTAGTCAGTATTTGAAAATAGTTAAATTCAATTGTTTGCTTCATGTTGTGTTATCTCAATGCTTAGCTTGATGCTATATTATAACAATTCTTACCTTCATGCTGTATGACAATTCGTAGCTTCATGTACAATATTCATAGAAAAACATTATTAATATAAATTATATCTGTTTATCAGTACTTTAAACGCGTATGTATCATTAATTAATGGCAAATTGTGCAAATTAAATAGTCTAGTTTATTTTAAGGTATAATAAAAATAACGAAGACTTGAAGTACTGATTTATCTAACCATTCATTGAAGTAATTATCAATTATGCAATTTGAATTGAAATTTTAGATCGAATAGATTTTGCTATAATACAATTTTTTCAAATATAATAAATATAATAGAAAAATTTAACACTTGAAATAGAAATATTATGCTTACTATTAAAATATACATCTTTTCAAAGCTACAAATAACACTTCAGTAGTTTACAAAAGCAGTCAAAAATGATTTTGGATGGAACTCGGTTTCACAATAACAGCGTGCCCGCGTTGAATTATTCAAATGCATCTCCTTGTATCACCAGTATTGAATTAATATACTCTAATGAGATGTGTTATAAGATAAATATTGGAACCATCCAGAATGAAACCTGAATGTTGAAGAGTTGAGAAAATCTTATAATTTAAAACCCAACAGATGCAGCGAATAACGGACTTCGATCTAACGATAAAAGACTTCGATCCAAGAGTTAAAGTATATCTGATAACATTATTTTTATCCAACAACTTCCATTTTTACATTAAATAATTTTCATTTTATAGATGCAAAATAATTGTATATAAAAACTCCGTCAATTCGAGTTCCGTCTGTTGTATTTCAAATATCTCTCCATCTACTCAATATTTCATCTTTTAACGTTAAAATTGTATGAAAATAGCAAAACCTTCAGATTTCTGTTACGTTTCTCAAAGTATATCTGCAGTGGCACGAAAATATAGGGTTTTGTATAAAAGATGGAGCGCTTTTTCTAAGTTTCCTCGAAAAGTGCATTCTTACAAGCGATGAACATCTCATACTCAGACTGCATATTTTACCTGCATTGGAATGATTAATTTTATCATATAGTAAATATATGAATTACATATTCTAGTAAAAGCACATGCAATTCATGTGCTTACTATACAATATTTTCAGCACAGCTCACTTAACTTGAATTCACTTCAGGGTATTATTACATTACGTTATATGTAATCTATTTACTGTATAATACTTCCTACGTTCTTCCATTAACATGAATGATTAATGGTATTAGAAATTATTCTATCAATTTATATTTCTAATAATGCATGAACCTAGACAAATTTGCATTTCAAACCAGTCATTACATTTCCGATACTTAGATTTCAATTCTAGTTCATATGAGTAAAAAAGAAAAAACTTGTAAACCTTAAGTCTTCAATAAAAATATTTTTCCTTTGAGTACAAAAATAAATTGAATCTTGATGGATAAATATAGTTACCAAGATAAATAGAAATAAAAGGAATCAGTATGTTATTAATAACTTTCATTAAGGTTTATTATAGACTGGCTTCGTTAAATAGTGAATAGTGTGTTTAATGTGAAGCAATCACATTAAACTCGTGATAAAAAGTTTTGAATATTCATAAATGAGTATTCTAGAATCACCAGGAGATGGTAAGGCTCTAATGGCGTATCTTCACTCATTAAAATTTAGCTTGTGATTTGAGTTGTGGAAACAGGAGCTTTTCCTTCTAATAAATAAATCAAGTGAAACGTAGTCAGTATTTGAAAATAGTTAAATTTCACATGTTTATTTTATTGATTTAGTAAATATCATTATGAAATATTGATATTTTTTAGCACGAATTCGAAATTTTTAAAATAAATCTAAATGATATAAAAGTGTACTTTCAGAAATGTGTGAAGTAAATCACCATGTCTGTGACTTTTTACATTGCAAATCATTCACATCTCCAAGAATCCTTTCCTGTGTCCACCAAAAACGTTCTCATTAAAAAATTTTCTGATAATAATCCAAACTTCTTACCTCTATTTTGACATTACGCATCCTTTTTTTAGTTAGATATATCGTTTTATATTACTGAGTTTATAATACGAATGGGGAAGTATGTTAACCTTCTAAGCAGACGGATGGAATACTCAATTAGCAATGGCAGTCCTTTACTTAAACTATAACATACAATTACTAAACTAAGTGGTTAGTTTGATTACTATTAATTGCTTTGCGTTAAAACAAGCTATTATTTTTCGTTATAACAGCGGAGCGAAACTACGATGCTGTGATGGAATTATGAGAATTAATTATCCGTTTTTAATGAATACTGAAGCATTCTCTAATGCCAACTAGAGCCTTTTTACAATTTCCATGTTAGTTACACGAACCTTGTGTATGTTTGTTTACGAATTTCATCTTTTTGTACCTTCTTTAAAGTAATTCATGTCTCCGGCACAGTGGAATTTTTATTTGTGAAATCCATGGTGCTCTTCAAGTATTAAATTAGGAGTTGCATCTTTGGCACTCATAGGGGAATGGGATGCGTCTCCATCATTTGGAAGGTAGCGGATGATGCTCTAATTAGCCCTCGTGTAACAAAAAATAACCAGAGAGCAATGAGTCAAAATAGCATTTTGATATGACTCTGATAATTAGTTTCTTTATACCCCATGTTTTTCTCAAAGAAGAGTTGCAATTAAGCACCTTGAATTTTAACAACCTGTAAGTAATTATACGTTTAACAATTAATTATACGAATCACAAATCCTCTTAAATTTAAATTTCACTAAAAACGTTTTGGCTAAAGAAATTCAAATGCAGGATAACTTTCCAGTTGTTCCCTGCATTTGATAATTCCAGAATGTGCCTTCAAACCGATTTGAGAAGATTGGATAAAACATGGCCAGTGGAGCTCGTTTTGTTTTGTAAGATCTAGCCTGATTTTCTTTTCATTTGTTAAGTTAATCAAATGTTTTAATTTTAGTTAAATTCTATATCCCACTCTTTCTTTAATTAATAAACTTACTTCTGTAAGCCCAGTGTTGTACTTTTGTGGTGCACCTGGAGTTTGCTTCTTGTACAATAAAAGAATATGTTGTTTGGGGTTAATCTCTGGTTAATAGTATAGGCTTAGCCTTAGTTTGGCGATTGTATTGTTGATCCACTCTTCATTCTGGTAATTAGCCGAGAAAACGGAAAGATGATTGGTTCGTTTGAATTTTATGACGCAAGATCCAAAAATGGATAAGCTCCGCGCCAAATGCAACATGACATAAAATTTAAAAAAAAGCGTGATGAAGCATATAAGTAAGCAAAACTAATCAAAACTGATAAAGTAAATACATTAAAACATTGCGTCATCAACATAGAAAGAAGTAAAATGTAGAGTTTAAAATGCATTATTGTGAAGTTTGAGTTAAAAGATATCAAATAATACAATAATCGAGAAAATTTGGCTACCGTCTCTTTCCGCATTGGTGACAAAAAATAATTCCACTTTCAAGGCCGTACCGTCAACTAGATTTGCCAAAGTTTGTTCCACGCAAAACCTTAAATGTAAATTTTGTACATTAACGATACATTTGATAGAAAATACTTAGATACGAATCATGCAATTCTCTGGGGAATATAATTCCGCTTACAAAAATTTATTTCTCCATTCATAACTAATTTAATTAATACAACCAAATTTCTCTTGCAACAATCTATTTCAATATTTCATGACTACAGAAGGAAAGGTGGACTGTATTAAACTGAATAAACATAATTAGCCACCCCTGGCGTATCCGAATTGTAAGCATAACACACTGCCATTTTGACGATGCAATATTTAATAATTCATTTCCAGCAAATTCAATGACGCTTTTCTGAATCCACCGATTCCAGAGGAATTCTGTCATTTGACAAGACCCTTGTCACTTAGTTTCTGTATCATGTTAATTGTGCGATTCATTGGATTTCCCTGATAAATCGGAATAAGTTTGCTTTATTTTTAAAGAAGGATATGCACCGCATTTTCATTTTACTTAATCGCGTTTGTATTCTGGCTATAGTCCCAATGACTATATTAACTGAAGCACTACTGTAATTGCATGTGATGGTTAATTGTGTTGCTTGTGATTCCTTCATTACTTTGGTTTGGGTGCTCGCTAACTTCTATGTAACAATTTTTCACAACGTTTATCATCTACTTTCGAAGAGCCAATAAGGAAATAGAAAGAGGTGAGTTAAGAAATAAGGAAATCTATAACGTACTTGTCAAAGCTAATTCTATATTGCTGTATGCGGTGAAAGTTGTTTCCGTGGTGTAAAAAAGATCTGAATTGAAATAAAATCTACAGAACATCAGAATTAAATAGGGTGAAGTATTTACCACATCTTCCAAGTTTACATAGAACGGATTATTCTCTCTCGCAGTGTAGGAAGAGCAGCAGATTATCAACCGGAGTGTTGCGAGTTCGAAACGCGATCTAATCCAAAAGACCGTCTTGTACGTGGGGGCTGGTGCATGTTAAATCTGTCGCGGCCTCAGATGCCCTCTGGCGTGGTGTGGAAGTGTGGAGAGTGAGGTGCCAGCTCAGGTGTTGACCTCGTCATCTGACCATGGTTCAAAATAACGAGGTGTTGCCATTGCATCTTTCCCTTCGGGATTGATCCCAAAGCGTTGCCAATAGCGCGTTGTGTTACCCCAGTGCGACGTCGATTCGACTACCTACCTCTGTCCCCCCCCCCAAGTAAATTTTTAAAACATCATTTACACTCTTTGCTTAAACTCGCCATTGATGTACTATCACCAAGAGCACAGCAGTTCACACATGTCCTTTGGTCTGCACAACTTCCCTGCCGAAATCCGAAGGGCTCTTGCGGTGAAACTAATCTACAGGACTCCTTCAAGGATCTCCAGCAGGTGGCAGCCGCTACTTTAATCAGACACGTTTTGTATTCAGTGGACACACTTTTCCTCCCAACTACTCTCCCTTCTTGAGTATACCCTAAGCATCCTGGAAGTAACATTTTAGAAATACATTCCAGTAAATCGTTTTAGGCTTTAATTTATGCAATTCAAATTATTAACTAGTATATGAAGTATTTCAATAGACTTTCAATTAGTTAAAGAGTGAATATGTTTTATACTCATGAAAGAGTTATAAACAACCTGTCTCATTTGTGTACAGTAATTTAACGATTCAAACATAACATTAGTTACCCTCCAAGTGAGACGAGATAACTCGTCCATCAAGTTCTGATCAAGTTTGCTAATGGGATATCTCGTCATCGAATATTGGCAATTTTTTATGGTAATGAGATCAAGACATGGTCAGTTTTCTACTGCTGACGAGATATCTCGTCTATCTAGATCTGGTTAATATTTTTCCAATGACGAGATACCTCGTCGAGATAACCACCAGAAGGTTAAAACAAATTTACTATCTATAAGACAATATGATGTATGCTCAACGTTGGTTCAAACTCAAAATCCGCTTATAGGAATACATAGGTATGTAATTAATTGCTACAATGACTGATACTACCACGCATCAAACAAGAACAATCCAGGATTAGCCATACAGTATTTCTTTTTAACGTTAACAGTTTAGTTTAATATTGATTATGTACACACTTATGCAGAAATCATTTGAAAAGTTTGACGCCACCTTTTTTAATATTTACAATTGCTTGATAATACGATAACGGACGTTAACCATCCAAGTAGTCTCGACAAGATATCTGGTCCATCAAGATCTGACTAATATTGCTTATGACGAGATATCTCGTCATCAAGATATTGCCGATTTTTTATGATGACGAAATCAAGATCTGGTCAGTTTTCTTCGAATGACGAGAGCTAGATTAACGAGATATCTCGTCCATCAAGATCTGACTAATATTGCTAATGACGAGATATCTCGTCATCAAGATATTGCCGATTTTTTTATGATGACGAGATCAAGATCTGGTCAGTTTTCTTCGAATGACGAGAGCTAGATGAACGAGATATCTCGTCCATCAAGATCTGATAAGTTTTGCTGATGACGAGATACCTCGTCCAGATAACCACTAGGAGAGTTAAAACAATAATTTTTAATACATTATTTTTGAGAAAAACGAGCACGCTCATTGGAGTCTCATTAAAAACAATAAATCAAGAATTAACGTCACAATTTATTCTGTTATTTCGAAATTTATTCGTGAAAAGCCACCAGTAAATATCGAATCCTATAAATGTAAAAAATAATTTCTCTAAAATTAACAAAACGCACTTTTTAAGAAATTTCTAGAATGCAAATATTCTTATAAATAATCTACAGAAAAAAATTTCTGTGTAGCGCAACACGAAAAGTTATTTAGTTGTTTCCAGTTACTATTGGTCTGAAAACAGGTTGCGAGGCTTAGAGAAGAGTTACGGTGTCAGTAAGGGGAAATAAAATACGAAAGTATCCTTTTTGTGTTCGGGACCATCTTAATAAAAGTATAAGGAAGCTCCTTTATAAAAGTAGAGGAAGAATGTTTCAGAAGGAAAAAGTAAATATGCGAGACAGTGTAATAAAAACAGTCTTAAAATTTTAGGCAATAAAGGAAAACTTTCTCTACACTCTTAAATTATATAATCAACTTTCCATTTTGTATCAGTTTCGCAAAGAAACACAACAAAATATGAAATAAATTATTTGGTTTTGAAGACTGAATAAGTTATTTTTCTGAGAACAAAAATATTTACGATTTTTAATTACAAAAATTTATTAGATAGCTTAAACATTTTAATTGCTTGAAATATAGTATTCTTAACCTAATAATAAACCAGGAAGTTATGTACTCCTCACTAAGCACATAAAAGACACATTTTCATTAAAATTGGAATTAAAAAGATGAGTTCTAACTTCTCGACTGAATTCAATAGAAATTTCTAATGAAGTGTTCCTCTTTAAGTAATTTAATTAAATTTCTTATAGATTAGAGAGAATTTTTTAACCAGGAGTCTGTCTTAAGAAATACTTTAACTAGTTACAATAAATTATAAAGATGGAATTGCGTTCTCTTTTTATCAATTGAACTAGAAATTAGTTTAGCTGAAGTCAAATGTTTATATTCATTATCGCTATAAGATTATGTCTTGTTTGAATCGCTATTTCTCTGAATACAAACTGAAAATATTCAAATTATATCGACTGAATAAATTATTAAGGTTGGACGGTGATACAAAACGAAAAAGAATGTTGTAACAAATTTCTCAAAGCGCGCCATTTTACGAAATATTCAGTTTTCAAAGCCTCCTTTTGATCTATCAATTAATGAAATTTGGAATCTAGTAAAACATCGGCTTCAAACACTTTATTCGCTAGAGAATAATTCACTCGTTTTAACTATGCAAAGATATTCAGCAACTAACCATGAAAGCTCAATTTAAACTGAATCGAAATCGTTTCCCTTTCGAATGTAACTAATTTGGGGAGAATGAAAAAAATTAGTTCAGAGAAGAGCCCGCATGGTCTTAGAGAACTCTGAATACGACAATATTTCAACACTTGAATTAATATCGTACGCTACCGTTAAATAAATTATATTTGAGCATTTAAATACGAGAAATGAAAGAGAAAGCTATTGTTTTCAATTTTGCCTCACGTGGATGCATCTTAAATTAATACGTCTTACCAATTTGGTAAGTTTATCATTGAAGGTTTATATTTGAACTACGTTATGTACACTGTTTGGTTTATAGCATTTTTAAAGTATGTCGTGTTAAATATTTAAAATTAAATATAGAATATGTGTTGAAACGTGCGAAGTGATTTATTTGTTATACGACCTTTTTAAATTATTTAAAAATCGTCGAAAATATCTAAAATATACTGCATCTAAAATCAGAATAACGGGTAAAAAATTGGTAAGGTTGTTATAGATTTTTGAATTCTTAGAGCAATTTATGAAAATTATGACTTTCAAAGCTGTCATTTATAATATAGCTTTTTATAGCTATCATATAATATTTTTTCATCGAATGCGTATATAAAGTAATACCAAAACAACTATACTCTGCTAAATGTGATTTATGTACAAATTGTACATAAATCACATTTAGCAGGCCATTTTGTAGTACCCGATAAGATTACGAGTATTTATAAAAGTTGTTTTATAATATAAATTAAGCGATTTAACGAAACACTTAAAAATCTTATCTAATGCCAATAAAAACCTCGTTTAGTCCAATTATTAGTTTTCTCCAAAAATCATTTATATTTGACACACAAAGCACTTTATTGGAATTTTTACGTTACATTTTGCAATTAAGTCATAGAGAAAAACAGGATGTTTCGCTTAGGACTATAATAAAAGTATATTATTTCACTAACCACATGATTTATTTTCAAAATTTTTCTTTTATTATAGTTCTAGGTGGAACAACTTGTACTTGGAAACTCATAATAATCTGAATTAAAAACTTTTCTTTTATCAAAGCTTTTGAGTCAAATTTTTCTTTTATTATAGTTCTAAAGGAAACCAACCCCCTGTATATGTTGCAATGCCTGTTAAACAATAGAAATTAAAAACATTTCGCAAAAAGTACCAGGAGTCATATTAATGAGTGTAACAGCGTTTTGATATTCTATTACAGGTTTATTCATTTTTGAATCCCTTAGTTTAACACACAAATTGCATTTTATTTCTTTTGGAAGCCTTGCAAAGCGAAGCATGTGTCAGTTTATAGAAGCTTACACAACTAGAAAATGTACTTTTCGAAGGGTATTTCCTTTTTGTTATCTACTTTTTAATATTATTTTCTAAATTTACAGGTAATTTGCATTCAATTAGTACTTTGTCGCGTGAAGAAAATTAAAGGATCCACAATATCACATCCAATATCTCCTGATAGAAAATCTACTTTCATAACAACTTAGAAAGAAAAACAAACGACTCCGACTACTGAAAAATAAATTCATCAATCTCTTTATAGTTTTCATTCCTCATCCGCAGATCCTATACATTCCTACACAAAGTACTTTTTCCTATGAATTCTTTAAAAGTACATTTAAATATCCTTGTAGGAAGAGTTCGCTGAATTTTAATTTTAACTGAAAAAAAATAATTGAAACTTCGATTACAGAAAAATAATTGCATGAATTATTCTGCATGGTTCTTGCTGTGTATCCATAGCTGAAACTTCATTTGATGAATTCCATTTTTCTATAAATTTTCTAAAGCACGTTTGTATTGCCTTGTAGCAAGTTTACACTGATTTTTTCACGTTTGAAAAATAAAAATAATTGACACAGCGGCTATTGAAAAATAATTTCATTGAATCATACAATATTGTTCCGTTATTCCTTATCCACAGTTTAGAGATTTTTTGCCTATTCCTGCAAAGCACATTTTCCTATGAAATCTTGCAGTACATTTTATATTTTCTTAGTAAGAAGTTTCTTTTTTTCATAGTACCCTGAGAAAAATTAATACTTTGACCACTGAAAAATAATTGCACACATCGTTCTACATAGTTCACACTATTTCTTCATAGATTTCATAGATTTCAACAAGTTTTTGTAAAGTACGTTTTCCTAAAATTCTATTAGAGTATGTTTTTCGTATAAATTCTCTCAAAGTATATTTTGTTCTCAGAAATGAATTTACAAAACTTTTTCACCCTGAGAGAAAAATAATTGATGCTTTGACTTCTGAAAAATTATATATCACTACTTAATTTCCGTTATTCCATATCTTCAATCAAGCGATTTCTAAGTTCCTGTAAAGTATTTTTTCTTTTAACTTATTTGTTAAAGTATATTTTATATTTCCTGGTAGGAAGTTTCCAGAGTATTTTCATAAGTCTCTGAAAAGTAAAACAATCGCTCTTCAGTTTCCGTTTTTCCTTTATAATCGCAGTTCAGACATCTCTTCCCAAACTTGTAAAATACTTTATTTCCAACGATTATCAACGGAATTACAAAGTGTTAAATACCGAAAGAAAATATATTCGAAGCAATCTGAATTCCAATTTCTGAAAATATTCGAAGCAATCTGAATTCGAATTCCTGAAAATATTCATCTGAATTGTAAGTTCTGCAAATATTGGGAGAAACCTGAATTCCAATTTCTGAAAATATTCGAAGCAATCTAAATCAGAATTTTTGAAGTTATTCGAAGTAATCTAAATTCGAATTTCTGAAACTATTCGAATCAATCTAAATTCGAATTTATGGAATTTTTCGGAAGTAATCTAAGTTCTACTTTCTGTGAAACTATTCGAAGCAATCTACACTCGAATTTCTGAAAACTCGTAATCTGAATTCCAATTTCTAAAAATATTCATCTGAATTATAATTTCGAAGCAACCTGAATTCTAATTTCTGCAAACATTCGAAGAGACTTGAGTTCAAATATCTGAAACTATTCGAAGTAATCTAAATTCGAATTTCTGAAATTATTCGAATCAATCTAAATTCGAATTTCTGCAAATATTCGATGCAATCTGAATTCGAATTCCTGAAAATATTCATCTGAATTGTAAGTTCTACAAATATTGGGAGAAACCTGAATTCCAATTTCTGAAAATATTCGAAGCAATCTAAATCAGAATTTTTGAAGTTATTCGAAGTAATCTAAATTCGAATTTCTGAAACTATTCGAATCAATCTAAATTCGAATTTATGGAATTTTTCGGAAGTAATCTAAGTTCTACTTTCTGTGAAACTATTCGAAGCAATCTACACTCGAATTTCTGAAAACTCGTAATCTGAATTCCAATTTCTAAAAATATTCATCTGAATTATAATTTCGAAGCAACCTGAATTCTAATTTCTGCAAACATTCGAAGAGACTTGAGTTCAAATATCTGAAACTATTCGAAGTAATCTAAATTCGAATTTCTGAAATTATTCGAATCAATCTAAATTCGAATTTCTGCAAATATTCGATGCAATCTGAATTCGAATTCCTGAAAATATTCATCTGAATTGTAAGTTCTGCAAATATTGGGAGAAACCTGAATTCCAATTTCTGAAAATATTCGAAGCAATCTAAATTCGAATTTTTGAAGTTATTCGATGCAAGCTAAATTCGAATTTCTGAAACTATTCGAATCAATCTGAATTCGAATTTCTGCAAATATTCGATGCAATCTGAATTCGAATTTCTGAAATTATTCGAATCAATCTAAACTCAAATTTCTGCAAATATTCGATGCAATTTGAATTCGAATTTCTGCAAATATTCGATGCAATCTGAATTCGAATTTCTGCAAATATTCGAAGCAATCTAAATTCGAATTTCTGAAAATATACGAAGTAATCTGAATTCCGGAAATTATTCAAAGCAATCTGAATTCAAATTTCTGGAAATGTACTCGAAGTAATGGATGTCACCCACCTTTCGCGTAGAGCACCAGGAAGAGCAGCGAGTAGAAGGACCAACACATGTCCGACGCGCGCTAAAATCCCGTCACGGCGGCCGAGAACACAGGATCGTCACCAGAGCGCTTCACGTCCCGACGGCGCTTCACAGAGGACTGCTTCTCACACACGGTTCTGGCGCTCGCTCGCCTGCCGCCGCACGATGCCGGCGCCCCCAAACTTCCTTCCCTCATTCCGAACTCACCTTTCCAAAGAGAGCCACCGTCCGTTGAAGTCGAGGCGTACTCTGAATAATTCTGGACTTTTGGAAGCAACTGTCCGAAGTTCTGGAATGGGATATAGATGGAGCAGAGCTTTTCTATTCCGTTTCGGATTTTCTGTTCGCGTGATTTTTGTTCGAGTGAGAACATCGGTTTGTTCCAGTCGCAATTTCTTCCGCCCTGCTTGAATTCATATTGACGAGGGGTTTTCCCATTTTACGAGGGGTCACTTCGTGGGGGCGCTAATTACCTGCGGTTGGCTGTTGTTTTCCGGTTTTATGGCGCGAGGGCCATGTTTTTTCCAAGGGCCAAGCTGCTCCAAACGCAGGACAGACACCTTCAAGTAAAAAAATGTCGTGAGAGGGGAAAATAAGGTGGGTTGGTTTGGGGTTTCATGGCGCAGGGCCATGTTTGGCCAAGCTGCTCCAAACACAAGACACGTCGAGTAATTGTGAAAAGTAAGGATGGAGCGGAGAAAGTAGAGAACAATCGCTTGGACATCCTAGGATCGCTACAGCGTTGAAAGAATGAAAAAAAATTGCTTGAGTATCCAGGGTGCTAGACACCTGTTTACTAAAGACAGTAAACCGCATAAGAACTGTAGGCGGCGATTTCCTTTGGTTTTTTTCCCTTTTTGGTTTCCTTTGGTTGATTTTTGTGTAGGTTCGATTTCTCCCTGGGTATTTCTCTTTCGTGTCTGTAAAACGTTCCTTTTGTGTGTATACCTTATTTGACATTGTCTGTCTTGTGTTTGGCGCTGTGTGGCCAAATATGGCCCTTGAGCCTTAAAAAAGTCAACCCATTTTCTGAAGTGTCGAGAAATCAAGATTTGCATCTTCGAAATAGTGCATTTTGTCTATTACTTTTACCCTTTGAATATCACGAGATTTCAGAGTACCGTGGCATTGATGTTATATACAACACACACACGACTAAATAACCACATATTATCGGCTTACAAGCAAAACGCATTATGTTACCAGTTTCATTATCTGAGTTTTTTAGCTTTCCTAGACCAGAATGGGGTGATTTTTAGACTGAAGTCTATTAAGTCGTTTTCTTTGCATGAAGGTTATATTTCTAGAGAAAAGCACTAAGTGATTATAGCATGAGTATTTTCCCCTTCGTTTCCACAGAACTATATTTTTTGACTTAGTGTGTATGACTTGTAAGTCGACAATATACTACACTGGTGTTCAAATTAAGATAATTTTCACTTTTGGGCGATTTTCTCCAGAACTACTGGACATAATTTAATGAAATTAGTTATGTACATAGGTTGCAAAAATACAAAATAATAACCATACAACAGTTATGGTACACACGCATGATCGTGCATCAGCACAGAAAGGTCTAAAATAAAAGTTACAATAATGACTCAAAAATGGGTTAATATGTAATATGGTCCCCTCTCATACAGCTCTCGCAATGTGAATTCAGACTGGAAATGAGGCAGTTTATGAGTCCCTGTGGCAGTCGGTCCCACTCCACCAGCAACGCTGTTTTCAGGTGCTGAGTGATTCTGGGAGGGTGAAGGCGAGTTGCAATTGCCCATCCGAGAGCGTCCCAGACATGTTCTATAAGGTTTAGGTCTGGAGATCTGGCTGGCCAATCCATCCGGCGGATATCCTCACTTTCCAGATACTCGTCGACCGGATGAGCCCTATGTAGACGAGCGTTGTCGCCCGTAAAAATGAAATCAGGGACAACTGCACCCCTGAAAAGGTGAACATAGGGTTCCAAGATCTCATCTCTATACCTCACAGCAGTCACAGTGCCTCTGTCAAAGATATGGAAGTCTGTGCGCCCATTTAGCATGACTGCCCAGACCATCAAATCTCCGCTGTCATAGTTGTCCCTTTCTCTGATGTTGGAGGACAGGTAGCTGGTCCCTGGTTCTCTCCAGATGAACGCACGTCGTGAATCAGTGGTTAGGTTGAACCGGGACTCATCAGTGAATAGAACGGTCTCCCACTGATCCCTGGTTAAAAGTCGATCAAAACAAACACCACGAATGTGCGAGCGAACGAAGCACAGAAATTGTCACGTGCGCTTAGAAAGCCTATTCCTCTAAATGCACCGACCACACGTACGTGCACGCTCACGTATTCGACACTAAAGATTTGCATCTTTGTTTGGAAGCATTAGTTTTACCTTTCGTTCAGTACTTTTCGAGAAATTCAACACAATATGCAAATTCTCTTAATTTTGAACACCAGTGTAGTTGAAATAATCCTAAGAAACATTCTATTGGTGAAGATCAAAACTGCTTAGAAGTCATGCAGAGAAGATTCAGGTTGCAGAATGGATCTATGTATATGTGTGATAGATTCACACTTAGAAGATTAAGTGCAAAAACAAAAGGAAAAGTCCATTCTTTCATGATCTTGCCGAATCATTTGTGCAGTTGTTACAAAATGGGAATTACACAAAATACATTTCATGTAATTTTTGTTAGGGTAAGAACATCGGTTTGTTCCTGTCTTAATTCTCTGCCCTGTTTAATTCGATGAGTTTCTCCATTTTCCAGAGTCGAGAAATATTAGCATTACTTTCATGATTTCCATTTTTGAAGTATTGAATTTTATCTTGGACTTTAACCCTTCTGGTAGTAGTCTCTCATTAGCAAAGCTAACCAAATCTTCATGGAGTAATGAAACATCTTCATGGAAATGTAGAAAACTGACCAGTTCGTGGTCAGTTTTCTAATGACGAGATATCTCGTCCATGAAGGATCAAGTTATGATGAGATATCTCGTCATCATAAAAATCGATGATGATCTCATCATCATAAAAAATCGGCATTATCTTGATAAAGGGATACCTCATTAGCAAATGTGACTAGATCTGGATGGACGAACTATCTCATCGAAACCACTTGGAGGTTTGACCCCATGAGCGTCACGAGATTTCTGAGTCGTGTAGTATTGCTTTTTCCCCACAACACATAACGTGTGGTTCCGACACTTAAAATTTTGTTCGGCCCATTCAATTAATTTGATCTTAATTTTGCGTTTCACTAACGTGTTCTTATCTTTCAGCATGAGGCTAGCTGCACATCTAACTTTAATAAACTGAGTGTCACGAAGCTACCGAGATGTGTAGTATCGCTTTTCCCCGTAACACACATAATGATTGTTGGTTCATAATCCTCGGAAAGATTTGTCGAACTGCTGAGACGTAGCGGTGTATGTTGAGTGAACAGTCTATGAGTACTAGATGGGTGCGGGAGTAGAAGCCACTGGCGCCCTATGACTCCTGGTGATTGACCGGTATGGTGATGCATAATGAAAGAATCATGTAGTCTGCCGCCAGAATCAGATGCGACCATCGTGATACTGTAGACAGAATATAGATTCGTCTGAAAAGCCGATGTTATTCCATTCGTTTGGCCATGTACGGCGTTCAACGCTCAATTGCAGCCTCAGACGTTTGTAGTGCAGAGTCAAAGGCAGTGGCAGCAATGGACGCCTTGAAAAAATTCCCAGCTGCTGCAGACGACGTCGAATTGTACGTGCTGATACAAGTTGTCGTGAATTCTAATTTATCAGCTAGGGTTTTCGATGTTGCAGTACGATCCATAGTAGTCATGCGCTCAAGATATCTGCTCTCTTTCACTGTTTGTGACGAGGCTGCTGCATTCGTTCATGTCGGTCATTTCGTTCCACTTGTATCTACTGACTCCATATTCGCATTACTGTGGACTGATTTCATCTATCCCGAGCATTGATTTCTCGAAAGAATAATTCACAATATCGCCAATAAGCCAGAGTTCATTTATCTAACTCAGAAACGTGCTTGTATGACTGCCGTATTTTTTGATGAGGCATAATTAAACTTCCTATGCACGGGAACTTTGAGGGAGAAAACGGTTCCAATACTTAAAACTAGCTCCGTTTCTCCTTTTTTTATACTGTTTACAGGAAGGGGGGTTACTGGCACACATGATTTGTGTGCATGCTAGTGATCATCATTTGCATATCCTTCCATGTTCACGCAACATGTAAATAACAAGGCTATTGGATACTTCTTTCATGGTATAGCATTTTTGATGGCCAGAAGTACCTTTGGAAAGGTATGAAATTGTCTATTCATACCTTTCCAAATGTTAGATACCTTGTTAGAAAAGTACCATACCTTGTTAGAAAATGCACGCTGAGTTATTCGGCTTTTTGATGTTTTTTAACAAATCTATATTTGTTCCTGTGTACATTTCTGTATTTATATTTTATGGAACAAGGATGTATCATAGATCTTTTCTGTTCTGCTTCAATTTTCCCGTCTGAGTTATTTTTGTCGGAGTTACTCTCAACTTGAAGTAGACACACCGGTTCGTTCCAGTCACAGTTTCCAACTTAGTTCTCTGCTCGATTTCATATTGATGTAAAAAAATTTTCCATTTCCAGTCGAGAAATATTTGCATAACTTTCAGGATTTATATTTGAAATATTTCATTTTGTCTTTTACTTTAAGATTCAATCAATAGAAAAGTCTATTATTTTAAGACCCTTCCTCACAATGCTGTATCATTTGTGCAGTCTTAGAAAATGTAATCAGTTTGATCACGTGCTTTTATATATTCATGCTATCCAATTGTTGGGTACCTAATAAAACTCGATACATTGTGTCTCAATTGCTCACAGAACATCTTATAAGCAGATATTATTCAGTAGTCTGTGCCTAGGTGTGGATTCGAAATGCCCCTTTAGAAATGAAAGAGAGGCATCTTCTATTTCTGTGATGCATGTTGTATTATTCTGGACTTTTTTATGATTTTGGAACAATGTATAAGTCACTCGGTTCTTGGTTTCTATTTCATGGAACATGGATGCAGAAGAGATCTGTTCTTCGCTTCGATTTTGTTTCGATCCATGTAATTTTTGTTCCAATTACTCTTGAGTTGGAATGAGAACACTGATTTCGTCTCAATCAGAATAGCCATCTTCAATTAGTTCTATTCAGTACATGAATTCTTGTTTTTCACTTTTGGCTGGTATTGGGAAATATTAATCTTAATTTTATAAATTGCTTATTTGGAAAAGCATTCCATTTTGTACCATGCTTTCTGACTTTTAATGACTAGACACAAATAGAAAAGTCCATGATTCCATGAGGCTTTATGCTCACAATGATCTGGCCGTAATGTTTGTATAGTTCGTTGATAAATGGATTAGTTTGATCCTTTTGTAGTCACTATCCAATTACTGCGTTCCTGAGAAAAATGAGTTTTTCGGTTTCACTATGCAGTCCATTATAGAAATTTCTAGGGCATTAAGGGATTGTTGAGAACATAGACCCAAAGACGGACAACCTATCCGTTCGACTTAAACGAAATCTCTTAACTCGGATCAGCTTTAGCATCTAATAATCGTTGACGAATTCGGGGTTTAATTTTTATCCGGAAATATGAATTGCACTAATTTTGGCAGTCAAAACCATGCATATAGAATTGTGCTTCTTTAATATATTCACTTACCAGTTATAAAATTGTTACTCTCATACCGATGCATGTATGGTTGAGATCTAAATCGAATGACTCTCAGGGTTCTTCAGTATTTCCACATCATTTAACCATCGGGATTCATAAGGTTAACAGTTGGGACAGATGAAATGATGTCCTTCGTTGTCAGCTAATGAGATCTTAGAAGTTACTTGGGCCGCGGTGGCCCGGTTGGAAGAGTAACGGACTAGCAACCGAAGGGTTGCGAGTTCGAATCCAGCCAAACACCGTCGTGTACAAAGGGGGCTGGTGCACGTTAAATCTGTCGTGGCCTCAAATGTCCTCACGTTGGCGTGGTGTGGAAGTTTGGAGAGTGGGGTGCCAGCTCAGGTGTTGCCTCGTCATCTGACCGTGGTTCAAAATTACGTGGTGTTGTCCTCGGATCTTTCCCTTTGGGATTGATCCCGGACCGTCACCAATAGCCCGTTGTGTTGCTCCAGTGTGACGTTAATTGAAATAACAATAACAAATAACAATAGAAGTTACTTACTTTGCTACTGCTGTAAGCTATTGTCCAAGCCAAAGGAAAACTCGAGCTTAAATATGCATACATACTAAAATTGCCATTCTGGAAACTACAATGATTACAGGACATTGACACGCAAAATGTTTAACTTACAATTTAAAGCATCCATGATGTATTGTGTTCGATGTATTGATTTGAATTAGCCAATGCCTG
Source organism: Meta bourneti (assembly GCA_933210815.1). Taxonomy (NCBI): domain Eukaryota; kingdom Metazoa; phylum Arthropoda; class Arachnida; order Araneae; family Tetragnathidae; genus Meta; species Meta bourneti. The sequence continues at coordinate 4,523,276 of OW119926.1, forward strand.
TAATTTTATCTTGTATTGTCTAGGAGATTCATTTTGTTTGATATTTGTTTCAGTGCTCTTGGTTCTTCGCTATCTAGAGCTAATTAGAACTACTTTGTTGTACATAGCTATCAATAGCAGACCACAACCCCAAGGAAATGGGTTTGCAGATCCTATCCGATTACGCTTCTTGGAAGACACATGCCCAGAAAATACGCCACCTGTTCGATAGAAAGCGATCTTGCAATTAGGCAAAACAGCTAGAAGAAAAATTAATTTTGTAAGGTTTGGTTGGGTTTTTGGCTCAAGGCCATTTTTTGGCCATCCTGTACCAAACACGACAACGCAAAGTAATTACATACATACACACAAGTTTTTCCTGACACAGAAGAGAGAAATACACCAAGGGAGGAATTTTGAAAGGGAAAATTTACTTTCCATAGTAAAATTTACGTAATCCGTAGTACGGGTTTTTTGTTACCAGGAGCTGTAGTTGTCGGCATCACGTGTCAGATCAGTTTTTAAAACAAAATTTGAGATTGCTTTGTAAAAAATGGTACTATATACCCGTATAATCGTACAATTAAGCCAAAATCCGTACCAGTGGCCGGTACGAATATTATTATATTTATTTGAAAGTAGTGTTTCCAGCATTCGCTGTTTTATATAGCGATGCAACGTTAAATCGAGTGGTGGCATTATTCAAAGATAACATTTAAACTCGAATTTGCCTCTTGTATACTTTTGTCTGATGGCAGTGGATATTTTGCTCCACCGAAATAGATATTGACAATTTTAACTTTATGGGTCATTTTATAAAGCTTTTAATTTTTGAACAGAAATGCAAAATTCCATTTGTACTACATGCCATTTTTAATCATCTAAATCGCATAATGCAGGCTACAATCTTACAGCAAGATTCGTCCCTATTTCGAACATTAGATTGAAGGAAACCCACCAGGACACGAGAAATGACTCAAATGATTTTGAATCTATGTAAGAATTTTGGATTAACCCTCCTGGTGTTTGTCTTGATGAGGTGAGGTATCTCGTCATTAGCAAAACTGACCAGATCTTGAAGGATGAGATATCTTGCCATTAGAAAAAACAGACCAGATCTTGATCTCGTCATCAAAAATTGATGATCAAAATTGTTTAGATCTGGATGGACGAGATATCCCTTCGAGACCTTTTCGAGGGTTAAGAGGTTATGTAAAACATAACGTAGTATAATTTCAAAACATCATAAAGTATGATTAGTAATAAAAATATATTAAAAGTGTAGTTGTATACATTATATTACACTCAGCATATGAATGTACAGTGAAAATAATAAATATTTCAAATTAGTTTTCTTACTAATTCTCTTGCAAGACTGCACTAAGTGCCAATATAGCAAATTATATTTGCTCCCTCCATTATTAGTAAAATTATCGTATAATATAATTAATACTTTAATCAATTATTATAGCGCCCATTAAATTTATCACTTCATTATATTGTTTACATATTGACACTAACAGCAGCTTTCATAACATGAATACGCCAATAAATATTTGTTGCTTCATGAGTAAAAGAAACAAATCGCCAGAATAGTTCCAAACAGCTCCATTACTGTTTTCTTATTTTATATCATTTTTTGTAATGTTCTATATTTTTAAGCAAGCTAAAGAATAAAAACTTCACTTATTGGAGAGATTTTATTGCTTCGTTGATTAAGAACAAGCGTTAGAGGGATGAAGGAAAAAATGTGGTATTGAGTATCTTAAAAGTTGTCTCAGATATTTCCTTTCAGTCATAATTACTTCTTTAGAATAACGAAATTGAATTTTTTGGACTTTGAAACCAGTTATGTGCTTTACTCACGTGTCTGTATTGAAAGAATTTTGTTGTATAGATCGACCATCCAAAACAGATTAAATTCTTTCTGTTGCAAGAGAATGCATTTCAAAATAACCCTAAAATAATCTGATGTTCACGTGAAATTATTTATGGAGTTTTTACGCCATTAAATGTTTTTATAAATATGAGACAAACTATATGAGGTAGATTTTACTTTAAACGTATATTTCATAGAAAACCAAATAATTTTACGATTTAGAAGAAAACGGTAAAAAGCTGTAATATCAAAATTGTTTAATGTTTTCAAAATATTCCAATATTAATAAAAAAATATTAATAATATTTTATGTTTCGTTAAAATATTTATTGATGCCATATTATATAAATGTTCTTTTATGAAAGTAGCTTTATAGACTTTAAAAAAATTATTACCAGTACATAAAACTTTTAGGAAATATAGAAGGAATATTGAAAGTTATCAGAAAAACATTAAAAGCACTTTGCTTAAATAGTTATCGATTATAATAAAGGTTATAATAGCTCGGAGATAAACTAAAAAGCCACTCTGAAAGTAATTTTAGATATGTTCTCAAATGTACAGTAAGGGCTCCTTCAAGTTAATTTATCAAAGCCTTTTTTGATAAGTAGTATTTTGTAAATGTTTAATAACATGCTCCCTAAGACATTTTTCTTTCATGAATATATAATATAATGCTTAATTCAAGAACATCACAAAAACACAATTAAAGTTAATGAATTTTTTGTTGCAAATTCTTGGACTTTTTTTCGGTGATAGTACGTGAAATTCCTCTATTTAAATAACTATAAACTCTATATTCAATATACAAGTGTCTAATTGATACCGTTGAACTTATATTATGAATTCTGTCTTTCTATCGAAAATCCAAACCATATTGGCTATTAACAATATATTAATTAGTTGGTGATGTTTCTACTTTAAAATGTTTGTTGCATAAAAGATTAAATGATTCGTTACAAAGCATTTTTCACAAAACGGTGACGTAAATTATATTTATATATAAATGTTTCCTATAAAATCAAGTAATGCTTTAAAAAGGAACTTTCTCAAAATTACCAAAATGGATTGAGAAATCGATTTTATCCCAAGCGTTGAAAATTAATTGATAGCCTAAATAGTTTTTCAATTAATTAAATAATTTTCAATTAACAGTTAAATTACGATCGTTTTTGACAATGTTACATGAACAACATCAAAGATAATGTTTCGTACAGTAAGTCTACTGCACAAATTCCTTTTCTCCGATTGAGAATTTTTGACATTCTGATTTCAAAATGTTCCCAGCACATTACGTTTCAATTCTTTGATATTATTTTGAAATCTGTTGTGCATATCTAAGTGCAAATACGAAATTCGTCATACTTCAAAATTTTGAAATTTTAACGTCGCTTAACTAACTCATTTTGTACAAAATTTTAGGTGTTTAGTACAATTTGTATCGCTTTACAATTGAGTCATGCAATTACCAAAAAGACTTAATTTGATTTATATATATTCAAATTATTATACGAATTAAAATTTTGACAATACGTAGAAAATTAAAGCTCATGGCACCTTCAGATGTTGTAACAATCGGATAATAAATGCAAAAGTCTGTTCTGAAAGTCCACTGCCCCCTTAAAAACTTGTTCGGATAATCTCAAAAGTCACTGATGTCATTAAGGGGGTAAACAGAATACATATTTGATCATTTTATTTTCAAACTTGATCAAATTTTTTTATATATAACAGTTAAATGACTCGTTATGATACACAGAAAATTTTGTTTAGCTTTATTTTTACATCCGACTCAAAGTACATTTTTTGTACTTTATATTACAAAGTACTTTATTTTACATTTGACTCAAAGAAATGAGTGCCAAGAATTTACACTTTCTACCAAATTTGTTTATGCTTCTATTTTTTTACTATCAAGTCACTGTTTCCAAAGATTACATGCAAACATTGAGCCAAATTTATAAGTCTTATTGAAATTATGAACTTTGAGTACTGGGCGGTCTAAAGTAGAGGTATTTTTAAGTAAATAATGGTGGTTTATTTTTCGTACACAGAACAGTGAAATCTAATTTGAATCGTACTAAAAATGTAGAGAAATTCAAATCGATTCGCATCAATCACAAGCTACATTAGAAGTTATTGAATAGGAATTTTATACCTATTAAAACCCATTAATGAATTATTTCTTTCAATTCATCAGATAAAACGTTTTTTTTATTTGCCTACCGCCCCTTTAAATTTTCACAGGAAGATAAGAAGCACCATTAGTTTGGTAAGGTTGTGTTTTATGGCACAAGGCCCATATTTGGCCATGCTGCGCCAAACACAAGACAACGTAAAATAATGGACATACACACAAAAAAGTTTTATTGACACAGAAGGGAGAAATACACCCAGGGAGGAATCGAAGCTACACCGCCTACAACTCACAGATTGCTAGAGCAGTGGGCAAACCCACTTTGTCACGATGGTATCGAAGGCGACATTCATCGCATTAGGATTGGAGTTGACATACCCTTCTCAAGTGTACCTTAGCGGAAATGAAATGGCAGACAGATTAGCAAAGAAGGGCATCTTAGAATCATCGTAATCAATTGCTTCTCTTAGGAAATTTTTGCGAAAAAGAAACTTCACAAAATGTCTTGGAAATGCTGTTATACATTTTAGGATAATTTTATTTCATTCGGAGGAATGATATCCATTAATGTGAATATGGATGCTACATTCATAAATGGATTGAAACAATATTTGAAATCTAAGTAACGACTTAACCATAAGTAGATATAAGCAATTAAGAAAGTTAGCGCAAATGCTGTAAGCAGCGCCTTCTAGCTTGAAATAAATTCCCTTTGTGGAATTCGTACACCTCTCGACAGGTAGGGTCATTTCCAACAGCTTTAAATGTTGGAAGTTTTAACGTCATAAATTTAAAAGAGACACCAATCAATATTTGCATAAAAAAGAAACCAGGCAATCAATAATTTTGTTTTTGATTAATGACCTCTTGACAGTCAAGTCAAATCATTAAACCACTAATTTGGTAATTTTTTTCCGACTCTTAAGTAGATAATAATAGCTTCGGGTGTTCGAAATCGATTATTACCCATAAAGATAATTCCAAACCTCTTAAATAACTGCAACTTTTTTTTTTCAAAAACGGACAGTTACAGTTAATTTATTCAGAACTCGCGAGAATATGATAGGAACGTGATCTTCATGTAATGCATTCAGATGCGACCCGGTTCATGTTCTGTAAAAAGGTTTAATCATATTTATTATGCTCTTCGATCATTGGTATCGTTTTCGCTGAGACGCGAAGCAGCGAAAAAATTTGAGAATCCACCTGATGTTAAGCAAATTGTGCTTTTCCCTGAGGATCACATTAGACAGAGCTTACTTCTCTGGTTTGAATTTATGGCGTGAGAAGTTTAATCTAATTAATAAAACTTATTGGCTCTTATTTCATAGCCTATATTTCTACAACTTACATGTAAAAGACGATAGTGGATTGCATTGGAAAACAAGATATTTTTGTAATACCACCACTATAATTTTGTTATCTAATATTTATGTTAGATCTGAACTGGAATATGGATCTGATTTAGAATTCTTATTGTAGCATAATAAGCTTTTACTTCGGTCGATCAAGTTAAACCTTAAATTATTTTATTATACTTATCCTTCAGTCGGATTTAGAACTGTCGATTCAAATCGACATGCAAATTTTTGTATCAGATAAAAGCTGATTATTTAACCGATCTTCGGTACAGTGTTTAAACTGAATATAAACTTGATTTATTTCTTGCCTTGCCTGTTTTCTTGTTATTGACTTGCTTGATCTTGCTTCTGGGTTTTTGTTGATAGTGATGTCCCAAGTTGGGAATAATTTTAAAGTTAAATAAACTTCATGTTAATAGTTAAAGTGACAGGTTTTATTCAGTGCTACGACTATCATATCATGGATATTGAAAGAATATAAAATAAATTTGTGAGACATTTATTGTTAGAATTATTAATCTTTCGGTGTACATTTCTCTGAATTGCGATATAATTTCGGTTTCATTACTTTAAAGCTCGTTTGAAGCATTATTTTAACAAAAAAAAAATTTGCAATGTTCTGCACAACAAAATTGGTTCAGCCTTTTTAGTTTCTTGTATTGATATTGACATCTCCAGGTATATCACCAAAAACTGTCAATTAGTTTTGTTAAACCTTTTAAAAAGAATTTATGTAAAAATTTCGATACTAATAGATGTTTAAGACTTTGTAATTCATTCTCAAATGTTGATATATTTTTGGATGATTTCCATTCAAAAAGTAATCTGCTTCAATGAAGTGTTTTGTTTTATCTATTTTCTTATTGTATTTGTGTTTGTCTTCTTTCTTGTATGTTTTAGATTACATATTTTTGTTCTCTGTAACGGGATTTTTTCTGTAGAGAGAAACAATTAAATAAATAAAAAGAGAAAACACAAAAAATATTACAAAACAACCCATCCGCAAATAATCGAACTCAAAATCATAATATTTGCGTTGTCATCGCTATATTTTATTCCAATTTTCCTTTTCTGTGCATAAAAACTGCAATTTAAACAAGTGTAACGTCAAGTTTGTTCTAAGTAATATAAGTTCATCGGATTAGAGCAATTATTATTTATTCTAATTTGAATTGCAATTGCAATAGAACTACCAGAAGCCTGATATAATTTCTTTTTGTATACTTTTAATATTTTGAAGCTTTTACAAAATGTAAACTATTATTCTGCCATTCAAAATAATCTTACCATGTTTGAATCTATAACTGAAATCAACAGATTATTTGAATAAATCTTAGTTTAATTATTTTTCTCAACTGTCAAGGGCTCAGTAATCAAAAACAAGACTATTGATCACTTGTTTTTTTAATTAATCGACGTCTTAAAATTTCAGCTTTTTTAAATATTCGAAGAAACATTCGGTTCAAATCATGAAAAGAATGGATAGGATCGTGTACTCTGCCGTTATACTACGACAGTATCATTCATCGAATATCTAAATATTTTCCTTCGAAAATTCTTTTTTTTCTAGTTTGGATGCAAAGAATTAATAGTCAAAGTCGTATCACGATTTTCGAAATTTCAAATTAATACATTTAGGATAGAACAAAATACAACAGACTATTTAATCTACGTCACCAAGCTTCACTCCAAGAATATGAAATACTGTGAATCTTAAGGTACGTTTGCACTTGCACAGATCTGTAGCTACAATTCTGGCTGAAAGTTTATCCAATAATGTAAACAAAATGCCAACGTCTGTCAGACAAATATCAGTAATCTGTCACAATTATCGCTACTGTTATATATGTGTTAATCTAAACACTAGAGAGAGACATGTTCGAACATGTCGGACAGTTCTCTATCAAAGCTTATCGACCGTCTACTTTTCTTATAAGGTCCGACAATTCATCCAATTTCGTTGTGGGATTTTTGCGATTAATTTGTTTTCCTGTGTTAATTGATGATCAAGAGTGAAAAATATGAATATTTAAAAAAAGGAGTGGTCCAAGACAGATATAGACGAGTTGATAAATTTATTTCACTCAAAGTCAGACATGGCTTGGTTGGGTTTTTAGGCCAAAGGGCCATATTTTTCCAAGCTGCATCAAACACAATACATTCATCATCGTGTAATGAACATACACACGAGGAAAGTTTTACTGATACAGAAGAGAGAAATACACCCAGGGTAAGTTACAGGAATCGAGCCTGTGCCGCTTTCAATTCGCAGGTTGCTAATGCAGTGGGCAAACCCACTGAACCATTCCAGAATTATTAGAACAGATAGGTAACAGTTTAGAAAACAAGCAGAACACCCCCACAGTTTAAAAAATGAGAATAATGACAAACTAAAGAAATTAAAAATTAGGGGAAGGTAATAACGAAACTGATGCGTCCATATGACTAATTTAACGCAGTTTCCACAAGGGAAGTCAAATGAAGATAAGCATAGGTTGGTTGGTTGAAATGAGTTTTATGACACAAGGGGCCATATATCTGGTCATACGATCAGCACAAGGAAACTTTAGACTATTAATTATGTAATTATATCATTTATAGTTGATTCATTGACAGCTATAACTATATTAATTCATTCTACACTAAGAGAGCATTTCTGAATTTTGAGACTTCTTACCAAGTGATACTACTTTGCAAACGAGTTTATCGAAACTTTTAGGTTTCGTACTCATAAAACTGGCAAATTGGATTGAATCGTCATTTTCAATTCATTGATTGAATTGGAAGTATTTCTCTTAGAGTTTCTCTTTAATCCATTCTCATACCCATACGGAACATTTCTTCCTTCTTTTCTTGGTTGGAAAGCTCAAAATAAGAACACTCGCTGGAACCTGTTTTCTCAAAGGTAAAATTTAACACAGAAATCAGATCGAAGATAAAGGTGCGACATAAATATTTCAAGTATAAAAGTTTCATACATTTCATTCCTACATTTCGGTCCAGATGTATCAAAACGAGCTATACGAAATAGAACTATCATGGAAATTTGTTCAAATGTAAATAGTCTCTGAAAGTTATTGGATAATTAATCAAACTGTAGCTACAGATCCGTACAGGTGTAAACGTATCTCTACAATGAGTGTTTATGTTATTAGGATTTCATGGAAGACAAGGTAAGATCTCTAATATTTGTATGTGACGAGAGGAAAAGGTATTTATGTAACTGTATCAAAGTAGATATCAGTTAATGCCTGCCTGTTTCGGTACCCAACAATACAGCTGGGTACAAGTCTTAATTATATAATGCATTAATAGATAATTTTGTGAGAACCTCTATCGATTTTCAAGCCGCATTCAGATTATCATACCTTGACTTCCAAACCTTAATGTTTTGAAAGTAGAACATTGTCTGCATCCGAAACGACAACGAGAAATTAATAATTAATGCAAATATGGATTTCTTATGTAATACTATAAATTCTATATTGATTATTTAAATGTTCAAATTCATTACTTTCAGTTAGTTTCCTATTTGATGGCCAGTGCGAATTCTTTTCGAAAGATTTCGTATTGGCCATTCCCCATTTCACACATAGACACTTATTAATCGGAGAACCTGCTCCGTTGTGTTCAACTTGCCATTGTGTTTTTACTGTTCGACACATTTTGACTGAATATACAGCTTTTAATAATCATAGACAAATCCGATTTGGAGTTTCAAATGCAACCCTAAAAAAAATTTGGGGAAATCCCTACAATAAAAATTTGTTTTTATTCATCTCTGACACCGGTTTTGTGAATTTATTTATATTTTATGCATTGGCTAGTTTCAATTCAAAATTGTAAATAGATAAATTTTATATCAATCTTTATTTTGTTTAGAGTTTTTTTGTCGTGTCTAGCGCAGCTTGGCCATATTAGCCCTTGTGCCATAAGAACCCACAATCAACCAACCTATTTTCGAATACAATTTATATTAATACATTTTGTATATGAATACATTAAGTGGCAACATCGTTGAGTGGAGAAAATATTCAACAACGGGGAAGAAACGTTTATCAGTAATACAAATATAAACTTAGGAGAGAACTGAGAAGTCCAGCATTATTTAAATTGCTCCTTGATGTATTACAAAAACACATTCTGAATGAGATTCATCTCACTCTTTATTTTCTAGGTAATTGAAGATATCTGTATACTTTTTTCATGATAGCATTTGCTTATAGACAAATTTAAGAGTATCCTGCTAAACCTATTTCAAATTTAGTCAATATTTGGAAAGTTTAAAAATTTATTTTGTTCATTTGAGCAGAAATAGAAAAGTGTGATTCTATAAATACAGATGTATCGATTTTCAACATCAAGTATTTTATTCCACTGGATTTCTATTACATGTAATTGAAACACATATTATAAATCAAATGTAAAATGGTAAACTAAAATTACCCAATACAAATGTCAGTCTAGTTTTCATTGTCCTAATCTGTTGAACTTATATTACTTAGAACAAACTTTACGTCACCCTTGTTTAAATTGCAGTTTTTGGACACAGAAAAGGAGAATTCTGTTTTAAACTTTCCATTTAAACTAAACGAATAAATTTCTCTGACATCCATATTAGAATATATTATCCAGCATTCAGGAAAACAATTATGACTGAGTCTTTGGCTTTACGGAATCACTTTGTTTCCATTCTTAAAAGCACATCATTTCCCGTCTTGGTTTCCATGATACAACTGAGTACATATCAAGAACTTAAAAAATGCCTCTTCGCATTTCAGAGGTTGCTCCATTTCTTTCTATTAAAATGTTAAGACTAAAATTAATTTAGCCGTGCCTCGTCGTGTAGCCTTTTGGGTGTTTTATTAAATTCACGAAATAAAATTTAACTTATGCTTTAATTTAAGGCTTAAGCATCAAAGCAAAAGCTGGAATTTTATTTTTCTTAACGTGGATTACGGCTGATTTATGTGCAACTTATTTTCCTAGTCTAAATTAAAGTAGCTTATTTTATCGCGTTAGTTACAACACTATATGTATACTGACATATTTATTTACTAGATAATAATTAAAAAACAGTACCTACACTACAAATCACACCCTTAGGACAACCAAAAATTCAACTCTTTAGAAAATGTCTAAAAAATATATCTAACATTAGACTTCATCCTGTTTACTCCATTCATTATAATAAATCCAACCTCTAATTTTAGTGAAACATCAAAAATAAATGATTTTATAAACGTTTCTGTTCGTTTTAAATACATTTTTATGAAAATAAAATGGAACGGGAGAGATAAATCACTTTTCAAAAATAGTCACGAATGCATTTGTCTGAATATCGGTTACTTACAAAACAAAAACTATTATAAATAATGTATGCCACTTTAGATGGGGAATATAGCTATCAATAATTTAAAATGTGAACGCTATGCAATGTTATGCTATTGTGTTATGAAGGCGTTTGGGCAAATTATTTTTATAACTGATTTATTTTCAGAGATAAATGAGTATTCTCAGAGATGAGTTTAAGTTAAATGATATTCATTTAGTTAAATAAATCTTTAAAAAGACGTTTATTTATTGATATAATTTATATGCAGAATTATTTCCCTGAAAAAGTCTTGTTGACAGAGTAAGAAAATGAAAATCAATCTTTCTCTTGTTACTAATTTTAACTAACCAGGAAACCTCACAAGTTTGATTACGTAAACTTCTCATCTTATTTTAGTTTAGTGAGTGGGAATACATAATACAAGAAAATTTAAGTTAAAAGTGTGCTAATAACATACAAGACAGCCAACGCTCTTATATCAGTTTTCGTGGTTCATTATAAGTTTTGTGCAGCTTTTTAAGTTAATAAACCCAAATGCTTTAAATGTTTTTTTTATTTTGAGATATTTTTAAGAACTTAATTAATTTACTGTGGACTATATTTAATAAAGCATCTTTTAATAAATTTTGCAATCTTGTTTACATTACATATCTATAGACTTAAATGAGGCATAAGAAGCCAAACATGTCTCAACTCTATATTTTAAGTAATTTTAAAAACCATCTTATACTTTACGTGCATAAAAATTTTAGATACGTTTTCTATAATTTTAATCTTTATAAAAGTGGACTTAATTTTTTCTATGGAAACACAAAGTGGTGCGATTAAATGTAATGCGAGAACTTCCGGATGAATTTTCAAAACAAAAATGTTTTAAGTATGCATTTTTCGCACATAATTTCATAAGTAACTAATATTTAGAACACGTTTGAAGAAATTTTTCTCCACAAATGTATATAGGGGAAGATGTTGTACCATGGGACAACTGTACCTTGAAACAATTTATATTGTGCTTTCTTCTTTTGAGTAAATAGCAAAATAACACCGTAGTTTATCATTTGCCACCAGAGAACCTTCTCACAAAGATTGGCACTCCACAAGTGTTTGTTGTGTTTGCTGAACAACTAATTGAAATACGTCCTCTGGTAAGTAAATATTTTAGATTTTTCATTTTGATTCTTGTATTTTCACTGATTACAATTATAATTTTTTTAGGGTTGGTAAAGTTAGTTAAAAATGTGTTCTACTCAATGATGATACTATTTCAAACATAACCTGATACTACTTTCTAGACCGTTTTATTTGTAAAGACAACCAGTTGTACCTCGGGAATAAATAAATCTTGTACCTTGGGACATCCCAAGGTACAGCATTTATTTTGTCCTTTGATACAGCAATTTGGGTTTACAAATTTACTCTTTATTTTATGCCGTCTAGAACTGAAAATTTTGCAATGTTTTTGTTTGAGTTGATTATTTTGTACTACCTTAAAAGTGTATTAGCTTATTTCCCTTATTTACAGAAAATGCCACGAAGCAAGGTAGGGAAGACTCGAGAGAAGATTGATCCGGTCGCACTGTAGAGTGCTGTAAACGATGTTCTGCAGGGAAGGTTGACTTATCTGCAGCCCATACTTATCTGCAGCCTAGAAAAGGCTGCAGATAAGTATGGGCTGAGCAACTCAACTGTAAGTAGACACATCTCCAAAATTATCTTAAATTAGATAATGAAGACAACACTGCTTTTAAGTACGATGACAGCAAAATCGCCGTGAGGAAAGTGTTTACAAATGCCGAAGAACTAATGTTAGTTGACTATCTCAAACAATGTGCAAATAATCACTATGGATTGACCAGAAGAGAAACTCTCCGCCTTTCATACCAATATACAAAAGCAATCTCAAAACAAACTTTATTTATGAGGTTATCTTGTTAAAACAAGCAAAAATACGTTTGTTTTAAAAAATGAAACAATATAAAATCGATGAATGTAACATAATCTGCAAACTACCAATACCATCATCTGCAGGAAGTTCAGAGCGACAGAAAATTTGAAGTTTGCAGTTAATTTCAATGCCTAGATGTTCAATAATTTTACTAAACAGTTGATCTCAGTTTCGAATTTTTTAAATCTTAAGTTTAGTTAATTTAATGGCTTTATTCTTGATTCCTAACATCGTATTATTAAAAAGAGGCTAATGTAATTTTCATAATCATTATTTACTATTATAAATGTTGAAACTGCAATTTTCAATAAATACGGAATTTAGTATGTGTGGAATTGATTTATTTTGTAGCCTACTTTAAACAATCTAAAGGTAACATGTATCCCAAAGTACAACATGTATCCCAAGGTACAACACCATGTTGAACCTTGGGACATATGCATAGATTAACAAAAAAATTATTAAACAGTTTGTATTCGAGGTACAAATAAATAAAAAAAGGTAAATTCTTTCAAAAGTAATGAATATAAATAGTTGATGGAAAAAACAAGCTGCAGCTACATTATAGCCTCAGGAAAAATATTTGTTTGAAACTGTCCCAAGGTACGACACCTTCCCCTACTATTGATAACCAAAGGAAACGTGAGATACAGAAAGATTCTAATAGAGCAGTTATTTTAATTTAGAATAAAATTCGAAAAGAAACTACATCATTTGATATTTTTAAATAAGATTTTGGCGATCTCATCTTGTATTATGGCTTTTGAAATACTCTTCCCGTTCAACAATTAGAATGCTTGTCACTGAGTTTCAAAAGTTAAATTTAAAAGAAAATTAGTTGACATGTGCTTTAGAAAACAAGAGATACAACTTAAAAACTTAAACTACAAGATAAACTCTTATACAAGAACTCTTATGCAAGAAATGCTCTTATACTTGTTTTATACTTGTTTTATACTTATCTTATACTTATCTTATACTTATCTTATACGTATACAATAAAACTTAAAATACAAGATAAACACTCTTGTATGTTAATTTCAAATTATGGAATAATTGACGTCTGTATCGTATTTTAAGACTGTAATGCATTTCTTTTTTCATTCTATTCTGAAAATGTTTATAAAATTACTGTGATTAAAACACAATAAATAGCCTAGCTGGTAGTAAGAGATAAGTTAAGTCGGATTTCATTCGGCTTCTATAACTATCTGTTAAATGCACCCACGTTTTCTTTTATTGGATTTAACGTGTTTTCCTACACCATTAAAGAAGTAGATTAAGTTGATTTCATAATTTTACGACAATTTCACGGCAATATTTTTCTGTTGAATTTTTAATTCCCTCGTTTTTTCATTTCAATAGTCGATTAAATCCATTAGTTTAAACTCAAGTATTTTTTAAATTGGTTTTGTAGATCCATAAAATCTTGATAGTGAATTTCATGGGACTGGGGAGGTTATAAGGTTTTTCTATGCCCCACAAATAGCAATCAACAATTTCATGATAGAAATTAACTGATATTCATGTAAAAAGTCAAAACGGGAAATCAGATCATTCCCTCAAGCGGCGAAAGTAACTATATGAACATGATTATACTATATTATTATTATTAAACATGCCTAATGACACAACTTTTTTTATTTTATACTGACCTGCACTGTGTTATATCATGCATGGATATCATGATAAATGTTATAGTAGTGTTGGTTGGTTTTAGGTTTATGACATAAGGGCCATATTTTGCCAAGCTGCGCCAAACACAATACAACGTCAAGTAAAAAGTATTTATGTATTCAAACATACCCATGATATGCATCATTGTTCATGAATATCTGCTACTCAAAATGCTCAGGATAGTAATTAATGAGTCAATCAATAAATCTCACAACTCAGAAATACATCTCCGTTTCACAATAACTCAGTAATACAGAACTCAATAACTCAAACATAAACTCAGCTCAAAATTAAATTTCAATCAATAATTCCAAGAACTAAAAAGGTAAACATTATTAATGTTACGAAATCTAGAAAATTATGTACTTATTATAGTCTAATTATACTATCGCATGCAAGTTTTTAATACGTTTGTTTTCAAATCCTTGCGATTTCTATTCTATCTTAAATGCTATCGCTTGCATTACTCGTTTCCTTGCATCTATGTCATGATTTAATATTTATAAAATGTGCGATCAACTTCTCGTGAAAGTATTTAAATATTTTATTTAACTTTAAACTATGATGGAAGTTAAAAATCTATCTACTTCGCCGCAAGTTTGCTTTTAGTATAGAACGAGGTGTGAAACGTGTCGTTTTCTCACTGTGCTCTTGAATAGTACTCACTCTAACGTCCATAGCAACGGCTCGGGATCAGAGGTCAACGCCACTGACCACCGGCCATAAATCCCGAAACATCTATCGGGATGATCTCTCATGGAGGTCTTTTTACCGTCCAGCTGATATTTAAGGGTGCTTTCTCCCAGCGAACTGGCTGGACATACGAGAGTTGTGGCAGAACTCGAACTGATAAGAGGTGATGCTCGTTCGTGACGGCCATTCTTGAGTATATCGCATTTCGCCTTTTTGTAACGCCCACAACCAAGGAACACAAATCTCTGATTGTAAATAATGTAAATTGCTGTGTTTTGAAATAAACGTTAGTTTAATTCTAATTTTGGCTGCGTTGTCGTGTTTATTGGCACGCTTTTTGGCCCACTACGCTACATCACTGACGACACTTCAAGAGCCGCCCATCCCTAAAAGTATTCTGCTCCAAGTGGACATGTTACAACGAAATGTCCCGAGTAACATTTATTCATCGGCTCTGTGGACAGAAATAAAACCGAAGCGAACACCAGTAATAATTTAATTAGCCCGATCATTGCTGTCGCGGATGCCCCGAACGATTCTCCGCTGATTTCGGAGCAGCTCGGAGCAAAACGGCGCGAAATGTGGTTGACATACCTCTTTTCCAGAGGACGTGCGGCATATGCTCCTTCCCACGGGGATGCTCCAGCCTCACCACCACCCTCTCCACCCACCGTAGACAGCTCCTTGAACCAGGGGGGGGGCTTAATCCCCGCCATCAAGGAGTCCTCTCTGCGCCCCGAAATGAATTACGAGAAAACTTCGTTTCATAGATCGCTGACCAGTGTAAGCAGGTATACATCAAACAGAATCTTTATGCCGGCTGGGAAGATTATCTTCCGTTGCAGCGGCACTGGAGGAGGGAGGCTGGCGGGTGGCAGAAATTACGAGGCTCCTGGTGGTGTTCTTTTGGGGAGATTGTTGTGACCTGTCTAGCTGGTGGAGGTGTAATTACTACCCGATATAAATTTAACTCTCAACTAGTACGGCCACTCTTAGAGCCCTCCATATTTTCAACTTTAATCTATTTCACTAGACACAGAAATCAGGCATTTGTATATCGGCGAATGGCAATAAACGGTTGGCTTTGCGGTTTTATGGCGAAAGGACCATATTTGGCCATGCTGCGCCAGGCAATATCGAGTAAAGAACATACACGCACAAGGAAAGTTTTACTGACACAGGAGAGAGAAATACACCCAGGGAGGAACTGAATCGAACCTGCACCGCCTACAACTTGCAGGTTGCTACTGCAGTCAGCATACCCTCTGAGCCATGAGTCTCATAGCACAAATGGATACAAACAAAATAAAACCAACCTTTAAGGGATTCTTTCGCCAACTCTGCTAATGAGACTCACAGAAGGCAATGAGTTGGTTTATTTGGTTGGGTTTCCATGACTCAAGGGTCGAATTTTGCCAACCTTAGTCAAACGATGTCAAGTAAATGAACATGCACACTCAAGAGCTTTACTGGCACATAAAAGAGAAATGCAAGCTTGGAGGGAATGAAACTGCGTCACCTATAGAAGGCATTGAGAATTCTAGAAGATAGAAAACCAACGCAGAAAAGAGAATGTGATGTAATGCAAAAACAGCTTGAGGTTAGATTTAGGAACAGGTTTAAGTGAGTCGAAACTCACAAGTAAATGGGATGCAACTGAAGCCGTCGCTTAGAAGCTAATTTTATAATAGCATGACTGGCTGAGAACTTTTTACCGTGCCCAGTATTAGGCATAAGAATTAATACCAGTAAGTGCATGAAATGCTATTTTATATTTATGACTAATTTTATTTCATTTGGCGATACGAAATTGCCTTCCGATGATTGTATTCATGATGCAGGAATGTAAATGTATGTAATAACCCCACCGAACTAACCTCCCTAACCGAAACCCCCATTTGTTAAATCACTCCAAAGACAAGGTCATATGATGCGCCCGTGTCTTTACTTCTGTGACTCCTAGTCTCTCCAAGGTATACGATCCCGTTATTCTATTATTAAGTGTGCTTCAGTTGGATCACTCGGTAGTTCTTAATCACAACTTCTAACGAGTAATCCTGTTTCTGGGATTACTACAGATGTATATGCATGAAATGTGAGTAACGACACTACCATCAATAGATATTATTTTTCTAATGCCCGGTCAATTGATTTCAATCATTATAGCACTACAAGGCGATAACTTGGCGTTACCATGGTGCACAACGGGGAATGGATTCACGTTTCACCTCACATATCCACATATTCTTGGAACCCGTTTGTATAGAGGCCACACATTCATTCTAGATGAACAAACATCAAAACCTTAACCTCGGATTCGAACCAGGAACTTTTCAATTCGGGCCATTAGACCAATTGGTTGGCTTCAATCGATATAAGAAACTGTTTAATAAAATAGAAATTGACGATAAAATTAGATGTTGAAGAAATTAACAAACTTAGAGCAGATAGTATGCGCTGCTGTGGAAAATAAATCCAGATTGTTTTCTAGATCACGAGAAAGTTTAATCATCCAGTTCCAAAAGGAAATCACTTGAGTTTGGGCAGGTTATTGTTTTTTGGTGGGTATCGCTCTATAAGCTAAGACTCGGAATTTCCGAACGAAAAAGGATCAAATAGGGTTACGATTATGGGAGAACTAAGCCCTATATTTTCTCAGGAATAGTCTTATAGAACGAAATCCACCCAAAAACGAAACTGCAAAAATCCGAGTTTATTCTCTTTTCAAATTTGTAGCTGAATGAAAGAAAAATGCTTCAGTCCATCAAAAAATTCTTCGTGGTCGATATCCGTTGCATTATATGCCATTACATTGAAAGTTAAGTGTAGTATCGAGGTTAATTCACTATAAATTAGACGATTCAATTAAAAGTGACAAGACTAAGTATATCGATGGACGATGCTATTTAAGGTTTAAAGCAATCAAAATAAAATATATTTAACTTGGAAGGGACTTTTGATCACTAAACAGTCAAGCAGTGGAGGTTCTGCTATTGGTTCGGAAATGAGTTGTTTGCCAGCTTATGGAGCTTCAAAGAGTCAGTGATAGACTGTCCCGTAACATTTTGCAAGATAATTAGTGTGGGAATTAGATTACCAATTAGGAATCAATTAGATTTTAAATTATTACACAGGTCTGCCAAATTTAACTTCAGAAAAGTTGTTTGAAATTTTCTTGGATATTTTTACTTGGCAGGTAGGTATTTTAATTAACGTCGCAATGGAGCGACACAACGGGCTATTGGCGACTGTGATCAATCGAGAAGGAAAATATTTGAGGACAGCACCACGTAATTTTGAACCACGGTCAGATGACGAGGTCACACCTGAGCTGGCACCACTCTCCAAACTCTCACGCCAACGTGAGCACATTTGAGGCCACCACATGTTTAAAATGCACCAGCACCCTTTGAACACGACGGTCTATGGTTGGGTTCCAACTCACAACCCTCCGGTTGCTAACATCCGTCACTCTCTTCCAACCAATTTTTTTTACTTGGACACAAACATAACAAAAATTTTCCATGCCTAAATAAAAGTAAAAGATGTAAGATGTAAAAGAGTAAGAATTGATTAATATCTTGCATTAAAGAATGTTTTACTTTTCTCACCTCTTGGCTTCTTATATCCAAAACAGCGTTTGGTAGCACGACGTTTGTATACTGTTTCAAGTCCATCTCTGAATCACCCAACAGTAAACCGTAACCATGCTAACATCCCAGTGTCCTTGGTACCTCCTTCCCATATTCTTAATATCTTAGTAGAACCTTTCGCTCTTATCCTCACTCATCGCTCAACTCCATGAATTTAATCCAAGCGTCACGCTGTATGACTTTCATGACAGCTTGGAACTCTGAATCAGATATACACTTTCTAATATTTGGTCCAGTAAATATTCCCTCCTTCAATTTCGCGTCAGATAAGGCTTGAAATTTAATAATTAGGTACAAAAAGCAGTTTCTCTTTGGACAAGACCTTGGCGATTTGTTTCATCAGTCCAAGCTTGATAGGTTTAGTGATAATACCAATTTACCAAGCTCGGCTGTGATACATTCTTGGTACTAGGTTGTAAGGCTTTCCTGAGTGGCTCTTCCTTTAGAACGCTATCCATATTTTTTGTTCGGCAGTTCGACTCGCCGAGGAAACATGGATATTTTGTATTGAGAACCCATAAGCTCTACTACATATTTTGGAAGCACAAGATCTCTCGCTAAATCATTTAGTTTGCTTTTAATTGAGGATTGTGGCTCATTACTTGAGTGCTCAGGAATGCATTATTCATCTTCACTTTCAGAAATCTCTTCTAAGTAGCAAGCAGTGGAAACCAGTGGTTTGTAGAAATTGAAACATCAGGCCAATGCTGCATAGGTCTAATAGCAGATCAAAGATTGCATTGTAAAATGCTATTTTGACTCTTAGTAATTCAGGTGTATGTTGCACGAGCAAAAATAACAGTTGCAACAGTTTTTTGGTTCTATCCAAATTATTTATAATGGTAAAAATCAACAGTTCAACACAGGAACAGACTTTATGTGGGACACATTGTATTTCTTGAACATCACATTTCACACCAAAACAGTCGTAATAGTCTTTCACAACTCCTTATGTTTTGCCTCAGCTTTTGGATAAATTTCCCATATATTTAAAAAGAGAATTTGAACTGTTTAACAAAATCTCTAGAAGCCATTTTTGCTTTCTACCACATAAAAATACTAAACACTCGACTCGATATTAAGTCCAGAATTTTTAACTAACACAAAACATCTTCGCTAAAAAGAATGTTACTCTCAACTGCTACGGATGTAAATGAAAAGGTTTCTTGCCTTACCAGGGAATAAGATTGATTGGGGGGAAGTTCATGTTTGGACATGCTTGCTTCTGAACAGGCTACTACACATATGCAGGCTTATCTATTAAATTATTAAATTCACTAAATTGTTTAATTTAATACAATATGGAAGCAGTTTGATATTATCTTCATAATCTAGATATAAGAATATATTTGTACATCGGGTGATGACGAGGTCAACACCCAATTTAGCACCCCGCTCTCCAAACTTCCACACCTCGCTAACGTGAGAACATTTGAGGTCACGACGGATTTAACGTGCACCAGTCTCCACGAACACGACGGTCTATGGTTGGATCTAATTTCGAACTGGGCTACCGAAGAAAAATGGGTTACATTTTCAAATGCTGCATTCAAAATTACATTAAAATCACACAAAGAAACAAAGAAAATGTCAGGAAACTTTCATTTTTTGAAACTCAGGAAGTCTTCATATTGTACTTTAACAAGTTGGAACTAGTAATTTAGTAAGTAAAAGTAATTTAATAATAAAACCAGTAATTTAGTAACTAGAACTGGTAATTTAGTGAAAAAGTAATTTAGTGAATAAAAAGTAATTTAGTAGCTAGAACTAGTAATTTAGTAACAATAAATGACTACCCATGCTATTGTGCATGATCAGTCTGGTTTGTTATTTTCTGTTTGTCATTCAGCTAATTATAGACCAAGACTTACAGTTTAACGTATTAGTAGACGGGGCGCTCATAATCAAGATTTGAACTGTATAAAGCAAATGTGAAATTATTTAATCTCAATGCTGAAAGCAATGCTTGTTTCGAGTCATGCTTTAAATGAGGTGCTAATTACGATATTAGTTAAAAACTAACACTTGTGCAAATCTATGAGATGAGCCTATCGATCGGTCTAGTAGCCAGGATGTTTACTTCTGGATCGAAAGGTTACAAGTTCGAATCCGGAGAGAGAATGGCGATATTACTCCGGTAGGACAGAAAATCGGATGCATTTTTATTTACCACCTAAGCGTTGTCAAAGCGACCAATCGGGCTGTTTTATCAGGGTTCCGGCTTCTGGATCGAAAGGTTCCTAGTTTGAATCCGAGGTTAGGCATGGATGTTTATGAGTAAATACGTGGCCTCTCTAAAAGCGGAATGTGTCTAGAATACATGGTATGTATGTGGGGTGTAACATGAACCCACCCCGTTATGCAACAGGGTAACGCCAAGGGATTCACAAATCTGCCCTTGAGCCCTGATGATTAATGTTCAGTTGGCCAGGCATTGGAGACAGTCTGCGATGAAATACTATGTAGTCCAAATAGTGAATAGTTCCATAGTGAAGTCCGAATGATGAATTAATACTTCCCGTATGAATACACCACTTAGACTACATCTTTTTCAGATTTAAATATTATGTTTTAAATGTAAAATACCTTTTAATGAGCATCAACATTCAACAAAATCTAGAAGCTACAACTATTAATGAATAAAGTTCATCAACTATTACCCAGTTTTTCTCAAGCCATTTTAGAATAAATAATGGTGTTCAAAATACAAAAACCATTGCACCCTAACTATTATAACTGCCAGTTGCTCTTGTCGCAAAATGGTAACTATTATTTTGCATGACAATTTATGACTCTTCAGAGTAGCAAGTGGAAAGCCTGAATGTCTGGGCTGAACTCCAAATCCACATCAAAAACTTCATCTGGGTCGTTACTGGAAAAGGCGGCATTGTTTAAGCATTAAGCAATTACTTTCCGATTCAGTTCTGTAATGTATTATCTCCATCTGACATTTTTACGCTGCTTTAAATGACCTCATTAGTTTCTAAGTAACTTCTCATTTGTAATCACAGAGGCTGAAATATTACTCACAAACAAATGACTTCAGCTTTCAAAGTAAACGAAGGCACGTTTTGGAATTTTCCTTTCTCGTGCAGTCGAACTACTTAAGGGGGGGGAATGGTTCAAATACTTAAAAATCTATTCTATAATGCAGGTTGTCGAACAAGTTTAGTAGGAACAGCATTTTTGCGTCATTTTCAAGAATAAAATTGCATGCGTTTTGTCGTCATAATTCCCAATTCCGTTTATAGAAAAATAGTTAATTACAATTGAATTTAGTATTTACAAATAATAGTTATCATCGCATCTATAGTCTGATCAAGTTCTACATCAGAAGAAAGCTTAATAAAAAAACATTAACGCCCTATATCGGCCATCTGATAATTACGAAAGCAAATGAGTTTAGGAATTCAAATAATGCTGTACCATGACAATTAATCTATATACCCCATGTATTATTCCATGAAATATATTGACATTTAGCATTTCATGATCGAGTTACTTTATAAACAAAAGCGAACTGTGCAAGTACTTCAAACTTTGTAATTTTAATTTTAAGAGTAAAAAACGTTTTTTTTTTAGTAAAAAACGTAATTTGAGTAAAAACGTTTCAGTACATGAAATATGAATTGCAGTTCTTACTTTATAATTAAGAGAAATACAAATTATCTGAAACAAACTATTTACCACGTAATACTTAATTTGCAACCTAAATACTTAGTATTTGTAGTACATAAAGAGAGTGCAATTAAAGTTAAAACCACTCATTATACCACGAGATTTCCTGTAACAAATCTCGCCCTTATCTCTCTGGTTTATTGGTTAGTTTTGGGGCTTTATGACGCAAAGGCCATATTTGGCAATGCCACGTCAAACAAAAGACAGCCAACATCAAGAAATGGACATACACACAAGGAAAGTTTTTCTCACAGAAGAGAGAAATACACCCAGGGAGGGATCGAACCTGCATACAATTCGCAGGCAGTTAACCCTTTGAGTGTCACGAGATTTCACTAGTAGTTTAGTATTGCTTTTATCCCACAAAACACATGACTAAATAACCATATCTATTGGTTGAGAGAATCTTAGGAAAGATTCTACTAGGCAAGATCAAAACTGGTTAACCCTCCAAGTGGTTTCAACGAGATCTCGTCCATAAAAATTTGACCAAGTTTGCTAATGACGAGATAACTCGTCCATCACTATCTTATTGCGTTTTATCTACTAGCGTTTTTGGTGAGATAATCGTCGAGACAGCCACCAGGAGGTTTAAAAGTCTGCAGGTTACAGGAAGGGTATATAAGTGAGAGTCCCTCAGAAAGTTAAACATTACTCTTTTTTAGTATCTCCTATTTGAATTTGTTTTACTTTATTACCTCAAACCACTAACTGAGAACACAATAGATTTGAAGGCATAATGGTTCAGCTGCAGTCAACCTTGTTGGGCACATGAATTATTGGTGCGCATAAAAATACTGGACAAATTTCAACACATATTCCTTGGCTAGCACATTTTTTAGGACGCCAGTTTCATTTAAAATTTATTCCCTTCATTCTAAGGCAATCAATTAGGCAACAAACGTCGTCCCGTCTTTATTCTTGAGAACTCATTTCTCTAAAAACATGCGAAAAAAAAGCAATTCCAACCATTTCTTTCCCCGCCAAGGAAGGAACCCCCAAAAGACAAAAAGCAAAGCGGGGTCGGTATCGCGGCTCGACTGTTATCATTTTCTCATCGCGCACCAAACATGCAAATAAGCGTGGGGACGGGGGTGCAGAGGCGTTTTGAAAAATGATTCCGAAGCTGGTCTTGATTCGCGGCCAAGTTACTTAGTCTGATGAGCCCAAGGGACGGCTAACCCATTAGCATCGCATCAAACCACCATTACCGACATCCAGACAAACTCCGGGCATTTCTCACGGTGATTACTTTCTGGAATACCGCCAGGGTGGGTTTTTTTTACCCCGTCCGTGCCCGCCACCCCCTGTTTTATTCCAGGGGCCGAGGGCCCAAGGGGTCCCCCAAGCCTCGCAATTATTAGTAGGTGTCTTGGAACCCACGGCTTTCGTGACGCCCACTGAGATTTCAGCAAGAGGGTCCAATTAATCTCAAAATCAAGGCGGGGTATGTTGTGTATCGAGGTGTGGGGGGGGGAGACATACCGGTATGTATTGAGGCATATCAGAGACGTATGCACCTTTCTGACTTTCCGGAGATAGCGATCCGTCTCCGATCACCTCTCCGCCTAAAGTGGTGGCACTTAATTTGCGTTCCGGCTTCAGTGGATGCGCCACCCCTTTGTGTGTACCTTTCGGTGGCCCGATGCATCATCCTAATGATATGACTTGAAATAGATTCCATTGTTAGGAGAGGAAATCTGTATCTCAATCAGTCAGTTGCTAGGTGGAATGGTGTGTGCCGTGCCCTGTGTCTTAGTTTGATGCATTGCTTTTAGAATGCTTCGTGTTGAACGCCGTAAGTATGACGCTGTAGGCCCAAAGTGTGACGTAATGGGTCGTAAGGGTGACGTAGTGGGCCGTAAGTATGACGCTGTAGGCCGTGTAACGTTGTGGGCCGTAGCTACTGGTGTTGTGTGTGATACTTTTGGCGTAGTGTGCCATACTTTTGGCGTAGTGGGTTATACTTTTGGCGTAGTGGGTTATACTTTTGGCGTAGTGGGTTATACTTTTGGCGTAGTGGTCCGTATGTGCAGCTTTGTATGGGGTCGTACGTGCAACGCAGTGGGCCCTACGCGTAATGTAGTGGGTCCTGTGATGATGTATGATGTTGGGACTCTGTATGCCGTGTAACGTTGTGGGCCGTAATTGTGGTGTTGGGGCCATAAGTGTGACGTTGTGAGCCATAAGTTTAAAGTTATGTGGGTCGTAAGTGTGACATAGTGGAACCTAAGTGTGATGTAGTGGACCGTAAATGTGACGCAAGGGGCTGTAAATGTGGCGTTGTGGACCTTAAGTGTATCATTCTGTGGGTCGTAACTGTGACGTCATGGGCCGTAAGTGTGATAATTCAACCTTTTGAAAATTCAACATCGATAAAAACTGCCTGTAACTCTAAGACTACGTTACAGCTAAGTTAAGACGTAAAATATAGCAATGAAATTCATTCAAGCTATGACATGGTGAAGCAAGTATAAATAATTGAAATTACAAAACTAAATTAAAACGAATATGCTAAAATCAATTATTTTTAAAACCACCTGAATAAATAACTGCTTACACACGGCGTGGCATAGACTGCTAAAGATTCTGGATTGCTTTCTGAAATATCGTTCCAGGGAGATGCAATGCGCATCCACAATTCGTCAGTTGTGACTGCTGGTGTTGGTATTTGGATGAATTTTCGATCAGTCATCCCATATGTATTCGATGGGTGTCAAATCGGGTGATCGAGCAGGCCAAGAAAGAAAGCTTGTTGGTCAAACAGGAAACGTTAGACATTCGGGAGACAAGGGAACGAGCATTCCCCTACTGAGATAATTCCAGGCAGGGTATGTATGAGGGATAGGATTTCTGGTTCTAAGACCTCTATGATGTACCAAAGACTGTACATAGTGCATGCGATCCGTATAATGCAAGAGCGTGAGTGGTATGAAATAGCACCCCCAAATCATTACATGGAGTAGGACCACTGACGTTCTGCAATGCACCCTTCTAGATGCTGTTCTTCACTGTATCTGTGAACAAGGTTCTGGCTGTAATGGGCCACGAGATTGTATCTAGGCTCATCAGAAAATACAATTTGCTCCCATTCATTAGTGCCTTTGATCTTGATCATTGAAGCCTTTGATGTCTATGGTACAGGGATAAAGGAAATCGTAATAACGGACTCCGAGCTAGAGCAATCGTCGGCAAGCAGTGTTGGCAGCCATCTTCTGATGTGTCACTACTCTCTATTTTTGTGTTAACGTTGTGTATGTCGCTGTACGATTCGTCACCACCATGAATAGCAAATGCTTGTCTTTTCTTTCTAGCGTGGTTATTGGTGCTTCAGATCCCTCACGATGATGCGTAGAATTTTTTTCTGCCCATTGTCTCTAAGTACGCGAAATTGTACTGCATTTTTGCCCATGTATGCAGCAATATCACAATACAACATACCGCCTTCTCTCAATTCAATAATTCTTCCTCTTTCAAAATGCGTCAACTGTTCATAGTGTTGTCTCGTTTCACGACGTGGCATGATTATGTACTAGAAGAGCAATGAAAATCGAATTCGCAGACAGAATGTTTTGGATTTGCTTTTTGGGATCTATTCTATGGCTTCCGAGTCATATTTCAGCTCGAATCGCGCGAGAGTTCTATTTGCATACTCAGCTGAGATTTTAATCATTTGCATTCCCCATGATAAAGTACCCGTCTGTCAAATTTTTGGAACACGTGTGCAAGTAGTTATAACTCCTAAAAGTTGACGCGCAAATTACTGCTTTTAGCACGTCCCTTTTTGACTCACAGTTCTGCAATTTCAAACATTTATAGTATATCGCACCACATGCCATTACACATGAATTTAATAGCTGCAACTCAAGTCTTTGTTGGCGTTGCATTTTTAATGAGCATCAGTGTATAATTTGATGCGAATTACACATTGCCGCTTTTTAACACAATACAATGCGAATATTAAGTGGGGGCCATCGTGGCTCAGTGGGTATGCCCACTGCGCTGGCAACCTGCAAGTTGTAGGTTGCGTAGGTTCGATTCCTCCCTGAGTGTATTTCTCTCATCTGGATCAGGGAATCTTTCTTTGAGTGTGTCCATTACTTGAAGTTGTCTGTTTTGTATGGTCAAATATGGCCCTTGTGCCATAAAATCCAACCAACCCAATATTAAGTGATATATATAACATTAAACAGTAAAATATTACAGGAAAAGACATTTAAATGTCTTCTGAATATCTCTTTATACGACATAATCATTGTTTGCCTGAACATTTCTGACAAATCTTTTTTTATTTCATTCCATGACGAATACTTTACATTTTTCATTCCCATTAGCGATTCCTCGCGGCGCACAGTGACTGTTTCAGGCACGTCCAACTGGACGATTAATATTCAGTTTCTGTCGGATATGAAAAGTAGACTATTCCTCCGAAAAGCCATTAGCCTTATTAATATTAAAGCCGTACAAGTGTTATCGCGGTCTCAATATCGATGTCTGTCGGAGGACGTTAAAAGAATTATCCACCGAAAACCAAGAAGCGTAAAGCGGCAGCCAGAGAGAGCGTTGATAAAATTACGGACATCCGATCAGTAAATGGAAGCCTTGTCTTGTGCTGATTCCAGCACTGTCCCCTAATAGCCTCATGCAAATGCAAATGTCGTTCCCTTGAGGGTGAACGGAAGGAGGAAATGAACCCACGGCCCGATAATCTGCGTAAATTGAAGTGAGGTTTCTTAATGTGAGTGATCCTGAAATATCTGCTGATCCATGTTACCACGACTGGCCTAAATGCCGGGCATTATTTAAATCTTGGAGACGTGAGGATCTTTAACTTCGGAACGGTTATTTCCGGAATTGTCGCGGCATCGGACGTGGAAATTGGTAATAGCGCTTTCCGGGAATCAAATTTATTGCCTCGACGTACTCCAGATTCCTTGATTTACTTCTGTTGAAGGTACTTCGGCTCCGAGAAGAGGGATATTAAACAATGCAATATGCAGTGAATGGTGGATTGGGTGCAAAATCTGTCTGGCGGCATTACACTGTCAGGTATGACTTGGCGAGTTGGGTTTTATGGTTGCTTAGGGGCTTTATGGCGCAGGGGAAATCGTTGGCCTAGCTGCGCCAAACGCGAGATGATGTCAAGTGAAAAATATCCTCAAAGAAACGGTTATTTGGAGTTCTATGGCGCATGAGCCATACTTGGCCAAGCTGTGCCAAACGCAGGACAGACAACGTCAAGTAATTGTTAAGAGAAAAGGAGAGGAGAAAGATCACATGGGCATCCTGGAGTAGTTAATCCAAGAAGTATCCCATGGTTACCAGAGACAGTAAACCCCATGGGAAAAGAATAGATCACTAGGGTACCTCGGGTTCGTGAAGCCCGTACACATCTAAAAATGTGTCCCTGAGGGGGTCGTGAAAGGAAAAAAGATAGATTGGGGAGCAGAGTAGTGGGATGAATACAAAAAGAGATCGCTAGGGTATCACGGTAGAGCGAACCCCATATTTACCAGCCCCATGGGAAGGATATCTCGGATGGATCACTAGGATATCTCGGGTCTTCGAAGCCTGGATTTTAAGGTGCAAGGGCCATATTTGGCCAAGCTGCGCCAAACAAATGTCTGCCACGTACGAGACAACCACAGATTTTAGTCACGTAATGGCTGTATATTTTTTATTTTTCTTTATAAACTAAAATACATTTTTAACTCAAGCTATCTTCCCTTCAAGTAACTTTATCCTCAATTTCTGTAACATATTTTTCCATATAAAGAGATGCCAAGCCTTTTCTGGTCATATTGAGATATCCTAAACTTGACGGCTTCATATCTGTTCTTTGTTTACACAAAACGCAACAGACATACTCAAAAAATGTCCCAAAGAGTGTCTTTACATGGTCAGAATTTTTTACTGTGGTTTGTTTTATGTGTACTGTGACCTCAATTCTTTAGTTTGATAAACTCAAATACTAGACCACTCAAACTTTAGTGTTTTCAAGTTACCTAATTCTTGCATTTAGTGATTGCATAATACATATTTACTATTACTACTTTTTAACAGAGAGTAGGAAGTTAATTGAAGTCGCACTGTAGTAACACGACGGGCAATTGGCGACGGTCTGGGATCAGTTGCGATGGAAAAAATCCAAGGACAACGCCTCGTAATTTTGAACCACAATCGGATGACGAGGTCAACACGAGCTGACACCCCACTCTCCGAACTTCCACACCGTGCCAACGTGAGGACATTCGAGGCCACGACAGATTTAACATGAACCAGTCCCCGTGTACACCACGGTCTTTGGTCTACCGAGTTTTGAACGCGCATCCGACCGGTTAATCCCTTGTTCTTTCAACTGGGTTACCTCAACTGGTTCAACCTCTTTAAAAAGGGAGTGTTATAAAACGGTTGATAAGTTTTTAATAATTTGAATTGTTCACAAAATCTGATTAAAAATGAAATCAAAAGGAAATGTACTATCCAATTCTTAGTTATGAATAAATCTGATTTCCCCAATGTTCTGCAGGAAGCTCATTGGAGCATTAAATTACTTTTTAATGGACCACTCCCCCCCCCCACATCGATTATGGTTAAATTTTAAGCTTAGAGAGGATTGGTTGCATTGATTATAATTGCTTCTTTATATAATGTTTCACCCACTCCATTAATTATACTAATATTTTGGAATAAAAATTTCGAAGTTATTTTTATTTTTTATACTTTACTTCCTTTTGATCCTTTTTATTTTAATTGATATGCTGTAATCGGAAAACTCAGATTTCCTTTACTTGCTTTAAATTGATTATTGCAGTACTTTTACACAATGATTAACGCATTAAATCTTTCTTGTTTTGCATTAATCTTATTAGTGTCTTTGTTAATTATTTAAAAATTATAACGACTTCCTCTAGTTTAATTTAATCAAATACTTCAATATTCATCTTCATTCCTAATGTTCATTCAATAATTTCATTTGTCCTCTTCATATTTCTAAAGCTTCTTTGTTCTCTTAAATTCGCTTAAGCAAAACGTTTGTGAGTGAAATGTAAATGAATTAAAAAAATTTAATGGGTTGCAATTCCATGTGATAAGACAGTCAAACGCTGTATATAAAAACGCCCATAAGTGTCTTTTTTCCCATCAACTTTAATTTAACGATTTCCTTCATTTTTCTTTTATCCAATCCGTTGAATTTCACCTCCAGTACTTCAAATATTTTTAATGAGAGACTATTGATTGTTTAGGTGTTTTTATATCAATGCGATCAACTCGTAACTATACACTGTTGGCCATCGAAAATGCATCCCCATGGACAAAATATATATCAAAGCTATATTCATTATACAAATAAAATATCACAAGGGTGAAATGATTGAAATGTCAGCTCCGAATGACATGCAGAATGCCAAGAAATTATTTTGTGTAGTGTTCACATCTGGATATGAGGCGCCGTTCAGGCCTCATCACATGAGGCGTTTTCTAACGCGCGTTTTACGTCAAAACAAAAGCGGGTAGTCAAGGTACATAGAGTTCTACTGGAGTGTTTGTTCACATGCAGAAATCACGAGAATCCAAGTGCTAGATAGCTTCGGCGCTTCAACAATCTCCGGTCGTTCTAGCGATTAGAAGGCGCTTGGAGATACATAGGATTGTTCTGCACCGTTCACACCACAAGCGTTTTGACGCGCGTTAGGGCTTTTTTATTTCCCTAGTCCAAGTTCCTATCTTCGCGATAGTTAAAGATAGAGTGAAAATTTCAACGGATTTGAAATCTGCGGAAAAGTTTAGACTAGATCGATACCTAAAATGTGATTTTCTTAAAATAAATAATTTTTCAACTGTAACTTTAATATTTCTGCGATACGCATTTGACGAATATATTCATTACGAACACAAAAGGGAGTATTAATCTCGTTTTTATAGAAAAGATATAACTTGATTGGAGTATTTTTTCTTAATCCACTGCTTTATATTGATGGCCATTAAAAATAGAATGAGAAAATTTAATGGTATTCGATTTATTGAAGAAATTTACCCTGCTTTCAAACAAAACTTGTAAAAATGTGATAGTTTACAACTTAAGGGTATAGTGGGTAATTTTATTTCTGAGAATAACGTATACAGACAACTGTCCGTTCTAGTTTTCATGTGCGGCAAACGTCTTTAAAATAAAGCTAAAATTAAATATTCAATTTAAAAGCTAAACTTTAAAGTTATTTTATTTGTCCTAAACGTGAAATGCCGAAGATAAGTTTCAATTCATTTTCATTCGTTTTTCACATCCTCGTATTACATTGAACTCTATATCACTTTTGAAAATGAACTTCTGATTTACTGAACTTAATTTACTGTAAGCTTATTTTTCATAGAATTTATATTTTAATCTTGCAGTTAGTGTTATTACAACTTTAAACGAAATTTTTTTTTATTATGTGTACGTGTAGACGCAAATTCTATTAGCAATCTCCTGGTTTTCGATATGTAGTTTTTTTTTTTTTTACTTTGAGATTTATTTAGTTTTAACATAATTTTTTCGTTTCATCGTGGGTTTTAATCAAATTTTAGTTGAAATATTTCCCAGTCGTTATTCCATTCGTGGTTCTATTTGTGCAACAAAACCCCTGAAACATGATAGGTTGGAGGGTTAGTTTTCGTTTCGGATAGTCAGAACTGAGGGAAAATAGTGTTTAAAAATTAAAAAACTAATTATCGTTATAGAGATGTGTTATTTGTGCTGATACATAAAAATGTTTAGAGATAGGTTTTAAAAATATAGAGAGTTATTTCAAAGAAAATTAAATAAAAATTAGCTATATAACGTAGGAAACACGATAAAACCTGCAAAAATAACATAATAAAGGAAAGTTATCACCAGTGCCGGATTTTGTTTGCGTGTCATCTTTTTGATAGTACTTAACACAAAACAAATCCTTCTTACTATTTTTTATTGGTGGGTGAATCATCGACACTGGAGAGTGAGGGTTATAGGTTTTTTTCCTCTAGTCTTGACAGTAAAAAGCGAATACTTTAGGATATTAGAGTTAATGAAAATGCTTAATAATGCCACAATTTAAACTACATAAAATCGTTTCTCTGTGATCCACTGGCTTATATTGGTTCCTAGGTCCAAAATAATCCCGTCATTCGAAAACTTTTGAAAAACGTACGAAAAGCTAACGTGCAAAAATTTACAATCGAGGTGGATGGCATTGGCATTGCACCAGAACGCATCGTATACTATACGTTACGAAGGATTTGCTTGTTTAGGTTGTCACTTCTGGTCAGCAAGTCGGTTATATTGCATTTATTTATGTATAAAAATTGAAGTTCAAAAACACTTTATTCACAGGCAATTAGTGAACGAATGTTTTACAAATCGAAATATCCAATTTTTACGTCATTTTGAATATTTTTTTAGATTATTTTAGGCATTTTATTGCTCATTTTTATACATTTGTAAGTTAACCATATCCAGGCTCTTGTGAACACAGGAAAATCAATATTAGATTGGGAAAGAGATTTTCATCCTATTTTTAATGGCTGTAAAATTAAAACAGTTGATAAGGGGTAACAAAATATCTTATTAAAAGTGACATTCCTTTTAAAAACAAGGCAATACTTCCGCTTACGCTTAGTATAAAAGGAATATCTGCAAAAAGATTAGTAGACACTATTGACAAAACATAAATTTTTCAAAGAAATTCATGTTTTGGTATCTATCTGACGTAAAGTTTTACGCTGATTGGAAATCCGCTGAAATTTTGACTCTATCTTTAACCATTCAAAAGATAGAAACTTGGATTAGGAGAATAAAAAACACAATTTAATGCATAACGGAAACTGACCTCAAAAAACGCCCAAGAGGTGTTCACATGGTAACGCTCGAAAATTCTTATCAAACGCGCGTTAGAAAAAGTCCATGTGAACAGGTCCTGAAAGAGGCTTTGGACATGTGTTTGGAGTACGTCAGTCCTTGCTACCACACACGTAGTCAAAGTTCATATGGCGTAGCCGCAGATGATCAGCGGTGTGTTTCTGTTCTCTCTTTTATACTGCGCACAGATCCTGGACAGACCTCGTAATTGTGAACCACGGTCAGAAGACAAAGTCAACACCTGAGTTGGCACTCCACTTCCGCACCACGCCAACGTATGAACATTTGAGGCCACGACAGATTTCACATGCACCAGTCCTAACGTACACTTCGGTCTGAGATTACACCTAATTTCGAACTGCTCTTCCAAAGGGGCAAAGTTTATTTGATCAGGAATTCAAATCATTAACCCACTAAACGTCACGAGATTTTCGATAACTGTAGCAAATATTTCCTTTTACCCCACAGCACTCCTAATGACTAAGCCACATCTCTATTGGGTGAAAGAATCTATCGATTCTTCAACCTTTCGAAAGATTCTATTGCTCCTTTCCTTGGAATACACACCTTTGGAAAGATTCTGTTGCTCCTTTCCTTAGAATAGACACCTTTGGAAAGATTCTGTTGCTCCTTTCCTTGGAATAGACACCTTTCGAAAGATTCTGTTGCTCCTTTCCTTGGAATAAACACCTTTGGAAAGATTCTGTTGCTCCTTTCCTTGGAATAGACACCTTTGGAAAGATTCTGTTGCTCCTTTCCTTGGAATAGACACCTTTGGAAAGATTCTGTTGCTCCTTTCCTTGGAATAGACACCTTTCGAAAGATTCTGTTGCTCCTTTCCTTGGAATAAACACCTTTGGAAAGATTCTATTGCTCATTTCCTTGGAATAGACACCTTTGCAATGATTCTGTTGCTCCTTTCCTTGGAATAGACACCTTTGGAAAGATTCTGTTGCTCCTTTCCTTGGAATAGACACCTTTGCAATGATTCTGTTGCTCCTTTCCTTGGAATAGACACCTTTGGAAATATTCTATTGCTCATT
Source organism: Meta bourneti (assembly GCA_933210815.1). Lineage (NCBI taxonomy): Eukaryota > Metazoa > Arthropoda > Arachnida > Araneae > Tetragnathidae > Meta > Meta bourneti. Next base: position 4,556,533 of record OW119926.1, read on the forward strand.
TCCTTAGAAGTGAATCCTTTCGAATGATTCTATTGGTCTAGGTCAAAATTGGTTAGAAGTCATGGAGCGAAGATTTCAAGCTGCAGAATGGATATACGAGTATGAAACTCCGAGATATGCAGATAAAACATTTATCCGCCTTTTCATAATTTAATGGCTTATTAAAAGTGTAATAAGATAAGCTGAAGTTTCAGTTATTTACAATTTCAGGTCTAAGTCGAATTTGACATGTGGTAATACAGCAATTAATTCAGCAAATAAAAACTCCGTGAATCGTTCAATCACTTTTTGGCCACTAAACGATATACGATACATAATTTGCATTTGCATTCCCTTGCAAAAATCCGTTCCCATAATTTTTCTAATAGACTTAATTTCTTATTTATGCGTTTGTTTTTATTACTAGTCACACCTCTTTTTGCAATCTGGGATTTACTTTGTTTGGTTTGGATATAGGTTTATGACGTAAGAGCCGGATCAGTTTTGCTGCGCTAAACACTAATAAAACGGTAAGTACACTAGCGTGCAAAACTTAAGGAACTGCAAGGTTTTCAGCTACTACTTTGCAGTGAAGTGACCTGGGTTGGTTTCGGTTTGATGACGCAAGGTCCAAAAATAGATCAAATAGATTAAAGAGGAATGGTAATTAACTAACGTCGCACAGGAGCAAAACAACGGGCTATTGGCGACAGCCCGGGATTGATCCCCAAGGGAAAGACCCGAGGACAACATCACGTAATTTTAAACCATGGTCAGATGACGAGATCTAGTTTTAGAAGAAATCTGAGGTTGAAATCAAGTGCCGAAGAGGTGTCGGGGAATTCTATAATTTTGGCAATAAATTAAAATGTATTAAACTGTTAAAATCCCATTATATGCCATGCGCATCGATAAGGTCAGAAAGTAAAAGATAATTGTACGTCACTCTCGTGTGACCTATGCTTAATCTTGCTAAAATCACGTCTTATGTTATTTTAATAAAAATTACATCCCTTCAAAAATGGTTTGGTGTTTGGGGTTTTATGGCGCAAGGACCAAATCTGGCTAAGCTGCGGAAACAAGATACAACTTCAAAGCTGAAATGTCGTGAAAGGGTAAAAAAGAAGGATCGGGGGGAACCGAATGGTAGGATGAAAGTAGAAAAGATCGCTTAGGAATACCGGGAACTCGACGTCCATGTTTACTAAAGACAGTATATCCCATGGGACGATCGGTACGATAACCGATTGGTAGGTATTGAATCCCATACACACCTAAAGACATGCCCAGGGGGGTAAAGGATGGTTGGATGTGGCGTAGTTTGTTGTTTTGCGGATCTCATGAATATTGCCATAAGGTTGTATGGATTTTGAAATAAAGGAATAACGCCATCAGATAAAACAGATTTCTCATTTGAGCTAATTGGAGTATTTTCAACAGTTAAAAGGGGAAGGGTAATCTAAAAACGAGAAGTTTAAGGGGACAATTTGCGCAGTCCAATCCCATCTGTTTGTGGAACGACCACCTCAAGAATGCGATACAGATTTGAATCCCTCACCCCAACTGCTTCTTGTTACTTCCGCTGCAATTGGGATGAATACCCATTGGCAGTGCGAGGACAGCGGTGGAAACCCATTAGACAGCCACGGCGAGGGTTACAATTTCAACGTCCCTCCATTAGTTCTGCTATTACGTGCTCCATTTCCCAGATCGTCTCGAATTCTCCACGCTCGTTACGGATCATCCCATCTTTCAGCCTTCACTCCCTTCCCCCATTGGTGACCTCTTCGCAAATGTCGCGGTCCATGTCCGGTTTTGTTATCGGATGGTAAGTGAGACTGTTTAAACCCTCCTGGTGGTTGTCCGGACAAGGTGTCTTGTCACTAGCAAAACTGTCCAGGTCCTGATGGACGAGGTATCTCGTACATGAGGAGAAAGATGACCAGATCTTGATCTCGTCATCCTAAAAGAATCGGCAATATCTCGCCATTAGCAAAATTGGTAAGATCTTGATGAACGCGATATCTCGTCAAAACAAAACAACAGAACAGATCTTGATCTCGTCATTATAAAAAAGTCGGCAATATCTTGATGACGAGATATATCGTCATTAGTAAAATCGCTCCGATCTTGATGGACGAGATATCTCGTCAATATAAACAGACCAGACTTGGATCTCGTCATCAAAATATCGGCAATATCTTGATGACGAGGTATCGCGTCATTAGCAAAATCGGTCAGATCTTGATGAACGCGATATCTCGTCAATATAAACAGACCAGACTTGGATCTCGTCATCAAAAAATCGGCAATATCTTGATGACGAGGTATCGCGTCATTAGCAAAATCGGTCAGATCTTGATGAACGCGATATCTCGTCAAAACAAAAGAACAGATCTTGATCTCGTCATTATAAAAAAGTCGGCAATATCTTGATGACGAGATATATCGTCATTAGTAAAATCGCTCCGATCTTGATGGACGAGATATCTCGTCAATATAAACAGACCAGACTTGGATCTCGTCATCAAAATATCGGCAATATCTTGATGACGAGGTATCGCGTCATTAGCAAAATCGGTCAGATCTTGATGAACGCGATATCTCGTCAATATAAACAGACCAGACTTGGATCTCGTCATCAAAAAATCGGCAATATCTTGATGACGAGGTATCGCGTCATTAGCAAAATCGGTCAGATCTTGATGAACGCGATATCTCGTCAAAACAAAAGAACAGATCTTGATCTCGTCATTATAAAAAAGTCGGCAATATCTTGATGACGAGATATATCGTCATTAGTAAAATCGCTCCGATCTTGATGGACGAGATATCTCGTCAATATAAACAGACCAGACTTGGATCTCGTCATCAAAATATCGGCAATATCTTGATGACGAGGTATCGCGTCATTAGCAAAATCGGTCAGATCTTGATGAACGCGATATCTCGTCAAAACAAAAGAACAGATCTTGATCTCGTCATTATAAAAAAGTCGGCAATATCTTGATGACGAGATATATCGTCATTAGTAAAATCGCTCCGATCTTGATGGACGAGATATCTCGTCAATATAAACAGACCAGACTTGGATCTCGTCATCAAAATATCGGCAATATCTTGATGACGAGGTATCGCGTCATTAGCAAAATTGGTCAGATCTTGATGGACTAGATATCGAAACCACTTGGAGAGTTAAACGAAGAATCAACAATTCCGATTGAGGAGTTTAAACCTCGGGATGAATTGATGTTGGGGTTTTATGGCGCAAGGTCCAAAAGTGGACAAGCTGCGCCAGTCTAAAACTCGGGTTAAACATCAGACACTTTACTGCATAAAATTGTGGTTCTTGCTTCATGTGGGATTTTCAATGTAAACAGACAAAAATAAACGGAACTTTCCCAATGCTCTCGTATGATACATATTGAGGTGACCTCAAAAATGTATTGCGTTTCTGACGTCGCTTGGTGTTTATTCTAATTGGCGTTGAGAAATCAACTATCATATGGGTCATGACATGTCAAACCAAACAAGCGGTATTTTCAACCCCCAACCCACTCTTCTTTTTTAATTTTGTAATTTTGTTGTCTAGCTACATCTAAGAAATTTTTGTAATTTTTAGCTGTTTACTTCCAATAGATTTTTATTTATATCAAATTTAGCAATTTTTCATGATTCAAGAATCATTAACTCGCCCATATCTCCGAATGTATTTGCTTTATCCGATTAAATAAGAATTTATTTTGTATATTCATTTAAAATCTTTCTAATGATATATTACACAATACTATGAATTACCTTTTGGATTTTAAGGTCGCTCAATTTGATTTATCACCTTGAATTACAAAAAGTGTATTTATTTTTTATAAAAAATATATGTTAAAGCTACAATATCTATAGTTGGTTCCTGAAAGTTTCAACTTGGGACACCCTCTTATTGGCTCATAGAATATAAAATATTCGAAATAAATGGAATCATATAAACAAAGCCCATAAACATCTGTATCTTTTGACCTGATTGTCCATACGAGATGAAATATTTTGTCGATAAATGCATAACTTCTAATGATATATTACATGGGACATTTGTATTTATTTTTTAAATAATATATGAAATATTAAAATACAATAATTGCATTATAAAAAATAGAACGTGTGCTTTTTCTGAAACCCATAGCTAAAGGTCAATCTGAAGGGCCTGAATTTTAATGGTCACTCACAGGGTCGTGTAACGTCATTAGAAAGGTGATGTATTTATCGACAAAATAAACGGTATTTCATCTCGATTGGAAGATCAGGTCAAAAGATCGAAGTGTTTATGGGGTTTTTCGACATAGAGGGTTGGTTGATTTGGGTTTAATGGTGCAAGGTCAAAAATTGAACAAATTGTGCCAAACACATGACAGATTGTAATTCAATAAAAGCTAGATACGATACTGTACTGATAAAACACACACACACACACACACACATATACATATATACATATATATATACATATACATACATATACATATACATATACATATACATATACATATATATATATGATGGTTTTTCTCAAAATACTCCTCATTACTTGCAATGTACTTATCCCACCTTTTTTTTCCAGTCTTCAAACACATGCTGGAAGCCATTTTTTGACACAGGTTGGTATGAGGTTATCGTCGCCATAATTAAAAATTATAAAAAATGCCTGTATGTAAAACGCGTGTGTTCTATTCTAAGGCTAGTTAAAAGTACATCGGAGTGTCGTACAGGCAAGATAGGCCCAAAAGAAATGATTGGTTGGATGCTGTGTTTGTTGTGACTCATTGCTCCAGATGTTCTGCCATTCGTTCCACACGATGTCTTGTACACTTTTTTGGACGTAAAATACATCTTGCCTTTCGAAACCGGGGTACCACGCTTAATTTGCGAGTGTCGCGATAATCATTGATCACGAAATATCTAATCACTTGAAAACTACGAAAAACTCGTATAAAAGATACATAAATGAACGATATCGCGTTCAATAGAGCATTAAACAAAACATGTTATAACTACGCATTGACCTTGCGCTGACGTCATAGGCTAATGCAATCGCACAACAAAGTTGAGTCACAAAAATGTGCGCTGCCGGCACATTAATTTAGTCTAACTCCGCTTTATAAATAGTAATATAAATAAAACCTAAGTATTAATACTTTTTTAGATATCGGAATATGCTATTGTGGGACAAGTTATAAATCCGGTCGATTTAATTAATTAATTAATATTTTAAGATATGAAAGTACTTATGAAATGTTGTATTTGTATTCGTTGTAACGAAACATATTTGATGTGCGAAATTAAATTCTTTAAACTGTGTTGTACTAAATTATTTCTTTCCCTCTCATTCGCCATGTGGCCACACTGACGTATTCTACGCCTTAAACCTAGCGGCATACTTCAAATATTTTTTATCTGAACCAATGCATGTCTTGACTTGACACTTTCAGAAAGAAAATAGTTATTGCAGGGTTAACGTATATTTTTATAAAAAATAAATACATCTTTTAAAGTTTTTTTCACATTTATCTGCAAAATAAGCCTTATATAAGCCCGATCAAGGTCAAATTATACAGCCGTTTAAGTGTACCATTCTATTTCCTTCGAATATTTTTGTTATTAGGAACATATGCATGTCCCACCTTGAAGCTTTCAGGAAGCAAAGATAGATAGCATACTTTTAACATGCATTATTTATAAAAATAAAAAATACAATTTTTTTTAATTCTGGGTCAAAGCCCCTTAAAACTAGAAAGGTCATTCAAAAAGTCATGCTATACATCAATAGAGAGATTGTACATTTATCTGCGAAATGAGCCTTAATTTCGCACGATTAACTGTTAGATCTTGAGATGCGGGCAAGTTAGTGATTCTAGAATCAAAAAATTTCCCATATTTTTAAATTTAAAATAAAACGAAATAACTTTTTCAAGTATGCAGTTAAAATATTTCAGAATTTTTTTTTTGCCTGTGCAATAAATTAATCTTTTTTAAAAAAATCGGAGGGGGTCGGATTCACATGGGCATGGAATATCAATACCATATATCAATTCGGAATTCCCACTTTAGAAGTTTTATTAACGAAGTGCGAATTTTATTCAAAAAATAGCCATGCCTTGACTGGGATTGAAACCTAGAGCTTGTTGACTAAAGGACCAACTATTGATAAAAGATTCTTAAATCGTGAACCACATTGTAGACTTGAGTATAGATACGTATAAGCTACAAAATCCTAACTTCATGCAATTTGTATTAGTTCAAATCATTTGTAGGTTAACTACTTATGCTGAACTAATATGATGAAATGGCGCTTTTCCAAAATCAAAACATTGCTCTGGTTCTATAAATGCTTGGAAGTTAAAACAAATTATTAAATGATTCAGATGATTTCAGATTATGTCTTTGATTGGAGGTGACTTTAGAAGCTCATTGATTTGGTTTTATGGCGCAAATATTTAAATTATTATGGCGCAAATACAAACTGTACAGAACAGAATACAAAGTACCAAACACATCGAAGTCAATACAGTTAAAACAAAGCCGTGACTTAAGTTAGCATAAAAGCGTATGAAAACCAGAATAAAGCAATAACAGCATTGATAGTTAAAATTATGTAAAACATTCATGTGTGTGAACAATAATATAAAATGTAACATCAATAAGATTATCCATAAATACATTATATATAGTGTAAAGAGCCAATGTCAAGTAAAGAAGATATTTGAAATTCTAAGAGCCGAATCTGTGATGTGTAAAGAGATTATATTGAGATAAGACACAGAAACTGTTTAATATTAGTAAACGTAACTATTTTCGCTTGTGGAAGTTATGAAGGATTATAATAGTTCTCTTTTAACAGAACTCAACTTTTAGTATTTATTTCTTGGAATTTTTATAAAAAATACTATCAAATACTTTAGGTAATAGTCTTATTTTGAGTTACAAAATAAATTGTGAGAGTATTATATCAGCTATGTATAAGTATTTTTCCAATTCCTCTTTTTCGTTCAACTTAGTTTCGATTATATCTCCTACATCTTCCAGAGCGAATTAATCATACATATTAAAACTTCAAACAAAACGCACTTGATTCAATTTTCATCTTTAATCTTTTCTTTCGAAAACCAAAATTTTCTTTCTTTACTTTCAGTCACTTAATTTAAAATGGTACTGCTGCTCTTATTTAAAATTTCTGAGCGAGATTTTCGAGAAGTGTAGTATTGCTTTTACTCCTTACACAATACACATAGTGACTAAATAGTCATATCTATTGGTTGAAAGAATCCTAGGGGGTAATTGAAATTAACGTCGCACCAGAGCAACACAACGGGCTATTGGATTCAGTTCGGAATCAAAGGTCAAAAGATCCGAGGTCAACACCGCGTAATTTTGAACCACGGTCAGACGACGAGGTCGCACCTGAGCTGGCACCCCACTCTCCAAACTTCCACACCACTCCAACGTAAGGACATTGAAGCCATGACAGATTCAACATGCACCACCTCGACTAAGGTCTTTGGTTGGATAGTTTTGAAAGTGCAACCCTCCTGTTGCCAATCCTTTACTCTACCAACCGGACTATCACTGCCCCTGAAAGAATCCTAGAAAAGACTATGGTCTACAAAGTCAAAAATGGCTAGAAGTCATGCAGGGAAGACTACAGGGTGAAGAATGGATATATGCCTGTGACATATGCCTTTACTCTACCAACCGGACTATCACTGCCCCTGAAAGAATCCTAGAAAATACTATGGTCTACAAAGTCAAAAATGGTTAGAAGTCATGCAGGGAAGACTACAGGGTGAAGAATGGATATATGCCTGTGAACCCCTTAAATGGTTAAATTAAAATATCATTAAACCAAAAATTTCAAAGCAGATGAGTTGCTAACAATTTCTGAGTTCAAAATTAAACCTACCACAGGCTCAGTTGAATTCTATAGCCTTCTATAAGTTTTAACCCTCCGTTCTGCAGTTTTTCTTGCATGAATTCTAACCATTTTTGTCTTTCTTGTCCAATAGAATCTCTCGTAGGACAACCAATCGATGTGGTTATTTAGTGATTATGTGTTGTGGGGTGAAAACAACGCTACACTGCTTGGAAATCTCGTGAAGCTCAGAGAATTTATTAATGTAAACATCTAACATGGGTTGGGTAACAATATTTCAACACGTAGCCTCTTCATTCCCTAATGACTGTCTGCCGTCAAAAATATTTGCACTGGACTTAGAAAAGCGTGCTTATTGGTGCTGTCTTTGCATTGCATTGAACGAAGACCATTCACATTTATCTCTCCGCAGCAACCCCTCTGTTGTCTCGTGCTGCGCCATTTTCTTTGTACTATCTGACACCTCCCCGAGACAGATGTTTGTTTTCCGACCGATACAGCGTTACGCTGTAGACTACCCAGCAAATGAATGGATGTTGTGCTCAGAGTAAGCATTCATAAAATGTTCCACTGTCAAGTTCATGTTAAGGAGGGAGATATGTGGGCCGTACCTCCAAAGCGTGCCAGTAACTGAGACTTTTCTAATTTCCATACGTGATTGAAAAGGCGTAAAGATGACTTTGTTTATTATGTTATTGGTGCGGTACATGTCCTGTAGATTGTCGGAAAGGTTTTTCCTTATAATGGGATTTTCCTAATGTTTCTGGTTACCGAAATTAAGGATTGGTAGTTAAATTAACGTCGCACTGAAGTAACACCAAAAGGAGATGGTCCCCTGCGAGCTTCTTTGAGGATGTCTCGACGACGTATCGCATCATCAGCAAAACTGACCTTACCATGATGAACGAGATATCCCGTCATTAGAAGAAAACTGATCACATCTTGGTCTCGTCATCATCCAAAAATTGGCAATATCTTGGTGACGAGATGGACATCATCAAGATATTGTCTATTGTCGATTTTTTTGATGACGAGATCAAGACTGCACGACAGATCAGTTATCTTCTGTACACGAGATATCTCGTCCATCAGGATCTGTCAGTTTTTCTAATGACGAGTTACCTCGTCCAACAAGAGGGTTAAGTGACGTAACTCAAAATTAAGATGACATATTTTTAGTCTTTTGAGGGGTTTATATGCATATCTTGTCAACTGTTAGCAAAATTGTCCAGATCTTGATGGGCGAGATATCTCATCGAAACCACTTGGAGAGTTAAGGATCGAATCGACTGTTTTTCTTATCAGAGGTCAATTGGTTGGTTGACTTGGGTTTTATGGCGCAAGATCCAAAAGAGGATAAGCTACGCCAAACACAAGACAGTAAAATTAGAAATGGACTTAAAAGACTTAAAACTAATAACCAGGCCAACATTAAAACAGAAATACATTGGATAAAAACCAAATGAGATGCATAAAAATTAAATATGAAGGCAAAATTTTAACCCCAAGAAATATAAACCGTATTTTTAGAGCGGGGAAGGAATCTGTTTTAGGGTTTGACCATCATTGCTCTTGTAGGATTTGTTACTTTAGGTTGGGTTAGATTTCAGGGCACGAGGGCTATATTTGGTCAAACGCAACAGACAATATCAAGTAATAGACGTACACGCAATGAGATTTTTTTTACGGACACAAGAGAGGGATATATCCATAGAGGAATCGAACAGCCGAGAATCGAGCAGAAGAGAATCGAGGAGCCTCCTACAAGTAGCAGGCTCCGTTGTTTGGACATAATTGCAAGTCTGCAGTTAAAACAGGGATCCGTGCGAAGCTACACATGAGAAGAAATCGAAAACAAGTACACGGATGAAGGTCCATCTGAAACTGAGCGCGGCAAGCAAACATCCGATTATCAATGAATCCAGCCCTTCCGCGTAATCCCCCGGAGAACGAGATTACGGACACACGCTGTCCTCCATTGATCCGTCGTGTCAGTCTTTTGCAGTCCGTAAACACGACTGTCCTCCGCGGCCCAATCCTTTGATCGTCAAAGTGGAACTGGGAGTGTGGAGATGAAATTTTAATCGTCCGGCCGACATCGTTATTGTGTGCTTCCCGGAATGCCATTAGCGTCAAAATAATACGGCGGCTCACCCGCTTAATTATGGAGAAAGCTCATCCGATTACAGCCCAAATGACTGAGGGGTGGGATTATGAGGGAACTACTTGGCTTTCGGGAACGCGCGCACTTGATTATTGTTGGGCAACCCCGCTTTACATGCCTCTGCTTCAAAAATCAAATTTTTGATGGGTCACTTAGTTTCGTTTTAGCCTTCGTTCCGCCATTAGGGTGCGGGGTTAGGCAAATTTGAGGAATTTAAGTCGAGCCGGCTTGTTGAGGGTTGTTGAAAGGCTGAGGCATTTGGTTTGGGTAATTTATTAGGGTCGTTTGGGGATTCCAAGTGGATGAGGGGAATTAAATTTTAATGGCATGAGATTGTTACTTGCTATGATGCATATTTTTGCACTTGGTTGAAAACATTTACTTTGCGCTTTTATATGTATTGCAATATTTGTACATCGTAGTTTCTTGTGTTTCATAAATGTTTGAAGATATTTATGTGAAGTTCAGTGGGTAAGAGTGTAGGTATTTAATTAACATCGCGCTGGAGTAACACGTCGGGCTATTGGCGATGGTCCAAGGATCCATCCGGAGGGAAAGATCAGAGGACAACAGCTCGTTATTTTGAACCAAAGTCAGATGACGAGGTCAACACCTAGCACCCCCCTCTCCAAACTTCCACACCACACCAACGTGAGGACATTTGTGGCCACGACAGATTTAACGAGCACCAGCCTCAATATACACGACGGTCTATTGACATTTTTGCCACCTTGTTTTCATCTGGATTCTTATCTGTCCATAATTTACCATTTATCAAGGTTTAAATATTTTTTCGCTAAAGAAAATCCGGAGCAAACAATAATGTTGAAATTAATAATTTAAGCTGACAAAGTACTATCCCAAGGGTTTCTTTACAAAAACTTTTACCATGAATTCTAAATATTTTCATGTACTTGTACTGTTTACCTTCTAGTTTAAGCTTAAGCAATTGTTTTCGTTTCCTGGAGCCAATTTATTTCTGCTCCAATAAGGAGAGTAGAATTTCAAAAACGGATTCTTTCCTCATTTCTGTAGCTAAAAATTAAAACCATTATCGAGATGCATTTTCAAAAAAATATCTTCTACAACACGAGCATGTGGTCCCTATTCATATGTTCGTTTTCGAAGAGCACAAACATTTGTAAACAATTTTCTCCCGGTACATAGAACACGAAAACTAAACTAAACCAACCTCATTTCTGATAAAACTCTTGAAAATTCTATTCAATTGCGTTCATTAAAACTAATAGATACATTGCCGGCCTGGTTGTTGGTTTTGGGTTTTATGGACAAGGGCCATATTTGACCATGCTGCTTCAAACACGACAAGTGGAAAAAGAGTAAAAAGTAGAAGGGTAAACCAGGGTAAAGCAAAAGGAGGATAGATCAGTCTGGTAGATCGGGGTTTTGATGCCCTGCACACTTAAAAATGTGCTCTTGAGGGCCATTGCCGGCCTGGAAGCCGAGTTGTTAGTCCTTTGGCCCGTGGTTCAACACTGAATTCGAATCCCAGTGATGGTATGAAAGTAGTGGTTCAGAATCCACTTTAAGCCCTAGGTACCGGTCTAATTAGAATTCGTGTAACCAAACATGTTCTTGGAGTGACAATCGAAATTTAATGAATGCCCTGTGTGAGCGGGAGCAAACGTTACGTCAATTTACTTTTAATTGAGCTGTCAACTGCTTCTAGCGTATTTATAAACGCTGTTGCGTTGTGCTGTTATATTTATTAAGCACGTGCAAACTATAGTATCGTAGTAGAATAAAATGAGTCGCTCTAACCATTTACAATAGTTTAATTTAGAAGTTAAAACAAAAAATTTACATACATAAAAAGTGCAGACACAAACTTTAAAATATATCGGGGGAAGGTTACAGGGATGTGTTCATGATCGCAGCCGACTTGAAACTTGTTTTGTTTTCACTTTTAGTTCGACAACAGTTCTGAGGTTTATAGCGCCGCAGCTGTCGCTGTACTCGTAGTTAACTCGTTACAGTATTAGTAAATGTATTCTTAACTGTGTATGTTGAAACTGAAACCATGATACAGAATGTGATGAAAAATTAATTATGAATTTGTAAGAATTGGAGAGTATAAAAGAGAGTTGATACGTGTTCTTTGTAATTTTGTATTGTTCTTAGTTTATTAATGAATGTCGAAATATTTCTAACAAGTGTTCGTCTCCATGTGTGCAATAGAAAAGCTAATCTACAATTATTTAATTCAATCTTTTTGATCATCCGACAAATGATTAGTCTTGATGAAGCAAATAATGTAATAGGTTTAAATTGGAAAACAATTCAAAAATAATTTCTTTTTAATATAAATAATTTAAATTTGTGAAAATAATACTGATATTAATAAGATATTAAAATATATTAACATTTATATCGAAAATAACTTTGTTTTGTTTTATTGATAATGATTAATGTTTATTTTAAATACTTTACTAAGAAACACTAGATCAAATAAAACTAAATTAAAGCTTGATACTGATATATGTAAAATTATTTTTTAAATAAGTATAGAAATATGTAATTAAAAGTGGAAGGGCTCCTGGCAACAAAGAAATATGTTCCGAAATCAAACAATATTCAAAAGTATCAAAGGAAGTTTAAGATCATTTAATAATGGAATAAAACATTATAATTTTGAAATTTTTAAAACTCGAAAATTGTTGGCCTGAAAATTTTGAAAAGTGGTTTATCACCATGTTGCCCGGAGCCTTTCATTTACACAAAACATAATCGTTTATTTTATACCCTCCACAAAATACTCCTCGAAAGATATTGAAGTCATTATATCTTTTTTAAAACATACAACGCTTTATAAAAACAAAATGCACGATATCATGTATGCGCGATTTTCTCAGGATTCAATAATTGGAAATATTTTGTACAAACTAGTTCAGGTTTTTAATTTAGATCATCCGTTGCTACTGGATCTAATAATTTTTTTATCTTTCAAGTTTTTGCACATTCTAGCTATCTCCGTTTATATAATGTTCATCAAGTGCATGGAACAGCTTAAAAGTGGTTTAATTATGCCCTTTTTTCACTTTGAGTCAAAATTCAATAAGAAACTAAATATTAATCAAGCTTCGGAACCGAAAAGATTCGTTAATGAAATCTGAAGTGGATTAATCAATCTCATAAAAACAAACGGAAATGTTATCACCCAATACTCGCTTTCGTGTACAGTAAAAAACATTAATTTCAACAAGACGAAAACCACTAAATAACAAGCAAAAAAAAAGCATCGGAATTGGCTGCGAATAATAATGACCCTCTTAATCGTCTCAAAACTACAGTAAATAAATCTGTTTCAAAAGAATCGTACGCTAAAACATTTTTTCGATTGCATTCAATCTTTTTCATTCGCGACGGAATAAAAGAACACCTCAGGCGCCATTTCCGAAAGCAAAAAGACCGCACCAAAAAAAAAAAAACTCGAATTATTATTGTTATTATTTTTTTCTATCGAAAACACAAAAAGTTTAGAAACCCCGACAAAAACCATTCCGACATTTAAGTTTTTCGAATGAATAAAGACGAACTGAAAGGAATTAAAAAAGGGAAGCAAGCAACGAGTCGGATCTGGCAGCAAATAAAAGCAGGGGGAAGCGCCCCCTGTCGCCGATCGAGAGAGTGAATCAGTACCCGCATCGTAGACTGATGCCCCAGTGATTAAGCACGTCCCTCCTCTATTATGTATGCGATTGCAATCGAGGTTTGCCGCAGTCTTTTCATTGCTGCGAAAGAAAAGATTTGTTGGGCACGCTTTCCAGGAATCCAAAAAGTGAAAATAAAACAGGCTTCTTGGCATTTCTCGAATGTTTTCTCTCTCCCCGCACTTAATTTTTTTCTTCATTTCCGCTTCAATTGAAACGCGAGAATGGAAACACAAAAGGCCCGTGCGTAAGAAGTCAAAGCGGAGCCGAGTTCGAGTGGCTTTAGATCTATTTTAATTTAATTCCGCCCCACTTAAGGCGGCGTTTGGCATGTGGCAAGCGTTTTCTCTTTTCCTCTTTCGAGGGGAATCCTTTGATAAGGCTCGAAATCCAGGCATACGTGTATTAAGCGAAGCGGTCGCGGGGTTTGCGGTGAGGATTTAACTCCCAAAAGCCTCTCACGAGATCGCTAAGTAGTGTAGTGTTCGTTCTTCCCCACAACACACACATAATGACTAAATAACGCGACAGCTATTGGCTGAAATTATCCTAGGAAAGATTCTATTGGTCAAGGTCAAAACTGGTTAAAAGTCATAGAAAAGAATGCAGGTTGCCGAACGGGTGTCAACCCTTCAATGGGTTTAAAAAGTTGATTTATTAAGGTATGATGCAATTATGCTATACCAATATATTATATATACATTATACATATAATGTATATGTAGGTATATTATATATACACTATATATATAATGTTATACCCCGTATATTATGTATACATTATATATAATGTATATGTTACTGTGAAAGGCCGATATCTGGGAAATGTCGATATTCTCCGGTGAATGTCAGCATTCACGTAGTCGCTTGATGTATGAACGTAATATTTGCTAAATATTATTATTTCTCACTTACACCGGCAAATGTCGACATTCAGCATGCACTGATGGTGAATGTTGAATGAAAATATTTTTTGTTGCCTTAACACAAAAATGAAACTTTTAAAATCATGCTTTATTACTAAAACATATTATGATATATGTCAAAATGGGAGAAAGCTTAAGTAACAGCACATGTAAATAAACTGTTGAACCTAAACGTACATTCTAAATGAGAAAAGAAAATAATACCAATAAACTTACACATAAATTGTGTGATTAACGTTATACAATCTTATTTATTGCAACAACTTAAACTGAAGGCGGAGAGGCCTCTCTGGCTGTGGCCTCTCCACCTTCTCGTTTCGACCCCACCAGAGATTATCTGTGCCTGTCGACATACACCGGCGATGGTCCGAATGTATAAGAATATAACCAAATATTCGGTCTTTCACCGACGTATTTGGTATGTGTCGACATTCACCGGAGAATATTGAGATTCTCTAATTTCGGTCTTTCACGGTAACATATACATTATATACAGAAATGTATATACAGGTACATTATATATACACACACATTATATATAATGTTATACTGCGTATATTATGTATACATTATATATAATGTATATATAATATACGCGGTATAACAGATAACAGTTATTTTCAATCAAGGTCAGATGACGAGATAAACACCTGAGATGGCACCTCACGCTACGCCACGTGAGGATATTTAACATTCACCAGCCTCCACGAACCCGACGGTCTTTGATCGGGTAAAGTCTCGAGGTCTCAACCCTCCTGTTGCTAATCCGCGACTGTAACAACTGGACAACCGCGGACCTTGCTTTAAACGGGTAAGATAACATATAAAAATATGAACACAGGTAGACCAACTAGTCACAGGCCCTAGTTGGTTTGTATTGCCACTCTAGTTATTTTGTAATTCACGAAGACTTATATAACAACGTAACCTGCGACTTAAAGAGAATTCCAAACCATTTCGACCGCCAATGCCCAGTAACAGTATTTCTAAGAAAATGCTCTCGGTGATGAAATTCAGAAAAGTAAGAATTGTCAGTAATGGTATTAGAAAGAGGTTCTTCTGGATTAGGGTTTCTCTTGAATCTTTCTTAAATTCAGGCCTGTATATATGCAGAGGAGCGTATTTAAGTAGGCTCTTACATTTGTGATGCGGGCCCCTCTGCCAAGTTGATTGATAGGCTCCAGTACCAATATATATGACGGGCCCATTAAAAATAGTCAAACTATGTATTCTAAGTACACAATTTTCAACCTGCAGATTTAAAAAACAGATGGTTGGTTAGGTTTTTTGGCACAAGGGTCATATTTGGCCAAGAAACATCAAATAATGTACGCACACGAGGAAAGTTTTACTAACAAAGAGAGAAATACAAACAGGGAAGAATCGAAACTACACCGCCTACAATTAGATGTGGGGCAGTGGGCAAACCCATTGAGCCACGACAGTTCCAGCAAAATTAACAAATATCCCCGTTTTCTTTTGTAAATTTGTTACATAGCTTATAATAATTACATATATAAAATATTTACAAATCAAAACAAAAACGGTTTGTTATTTTGGGGTTTTATGGCGCTCGACACAAGATATACAATATCAAGTAATAGACATACAAGCGCAATAAAAGTTTTACTGACACAAAAGAGAGAAATACACCCAGGGAGGAATGCACCTAACAGGAATCGAAGCCCCTTCACCTACAACTCGAATGTTGCTAGCGCAGTGGGCATACCCACTGAGCCACGACGGCCCCCAAACAAGAATCAAAAATACTCGTATTAACAAGTGAATATTATTTTAGACCTCAGAGATTGCTCTTAACAGTAGGGGAAATAATGAAGCATTGACCCCATTTTAAAGAAATGTTTTTATAATTACGAATTCCTATGTTTAAATCTATCGTCACCTTTCTTGAAAGAGGATTGACCTTGACAACAAAAAGCTTTGATTAAGATAGTATTAAATATTTCCAAAATGGTAGCCTCATAAATTTAAGCCATGCGGACTGGTTTAAGCTGCACGATAATACGTGCCAGTGACATTTCATCTTATATGGAATCCCATTACGGTATAAATGCACCCTAATGGGATTATAAATATAGACGTAATGCGCACAAATCACACAACTGTGCCCATTTGCATCCAAATGGGGTAATTAAATTAGTCCAGATTTAATTTTAAATCATGCGAGTAGTTGATAACCAGAAAAGGCTTCATGTCACAAAATCACATATTTTATGAACTATTCTATGCAATATAAAAGTATGTATTATCCAGAACCAAAGCAGCTCAAGCCTTTCTGTTATTCCATCTCTTAAACTGATCGATAGGTTGGAGGGTAGTTGAATTCACGTCGCACTGGAGCATCCCAACGGGATATTAGCGAGGTCCGGAATCAAATCCGAGACGTCGATCAAAGATCAATCCTGAAGGGAAAGATCGGAGTACGGCACCTTGTTATTTTTAACAATGGTTTAGATGACGAGGATAACAATTGAGCTAGCACCCTACTGTCTAAATTTACACACCAAGCCAACGTGAGGAGTTTAGGCCACTACAGATTTAACCAGCCCCCGTACACGACGGTCTTTTATCGGATCGATTGGGTTTCGTACGCGCAACCCTCCAAGTAATCTGCGAATCTACCAACTAGACTACCGCTTGCCCCTTCAATAAATTTGGACTCTCAACATGAGATGTCATAGACTTTGCTTGCAACTGTCTCAGAACTTTCGGAATGTTACATAAATCATTTTGATACTATTCTATTTTGTAATTTATTAAACCATTTTGATGTTACATAAACCATTTACAGCACGATTCCATTCTATTTTGCAATTTATTAAACCATTTTGATGTTACATAAACCATTTACAGCACGATTCCATTCTATTTTGTAAATTCTAGAAGGCGATTTGTACCGATTGTACAACAATCAAACCACGCGATTTCTTGTCCAAAATTAACTCGAAACAGTATTGTCCATTTTTCGTTTGGACGTGACATTCCGGAGATATTAACGTCAACAGTTTTATGACGTCCCTTTCGGTCATTCGAAATTTCATCGCCAAAACCAACAAACTATACGTTTGACGTCTCTGGGGCCACTGGTACCTGAGATATACAAGTTCAAAATTAAATGAATCTGCAAATCCGAATATGCATGTTAAACATCACTTGTAGGAACGCATGTCGTATCTCCAAAATACCATGTCCAATCGAAAAGCGGACACAATTTTGGAGTTAGTTTTTTTGGCGGTCGATTCTGCCCATCCTGTATTAAAAGACAAAGGCGAAAATTCGTAATCTTCGTCGATGGAAACGGTCGAGGCTAGTTAGTCGAAGGTAGTTGAATAGACGCAGCACCGGAGAAAACAAATGGCTATTGGTGGCGGTCCGGGATCAATCCCGAGGATAAAGATCCGAGAACCGCACCTCGTCATTTTGAACCACGGTCATATGACGAAGTCAACACCTGAGCTAGCACCCCACTCTCCAAACTTCAACACCACGCCAGAGTGAGGACATTTGAGGTCATGGCAGATCTGACGTGCACCATCCCCCAAGTACATGACGGACTTTGCTTGCATCGACTTTCTAACTGTCGCAGAGTACTGCACATACCAAAGGATCATTTTCGGTGATAGAAATCTGCAGACAGTAGGTAGATAGTCAATTAACGTCGCACTGGAGCAGCACAATGGCTATTGGTGGTGGTCCGAGATCGATCCCTAAGGGAAAGATCCAGGGACAATACCTTGTAATTTCGAACCACGGTCATATGACCAAGTCAACACCTGAGCTGGCACCCCATTCTCCAAACTTCCACACCATGCCAGAGTGAGGACATTTGAGGTCATGGCAGATCTGACGTGCACCATCCCCCAAGTACATGACGGACTTTGCTTGCATCGACTTTCTAACTGTCGCAGAGTACTGCACATACCAAAGGATCATTTTCGGTGATAGAAATCTGCAGACAGTAGGTAGATAGTCAATTAACGTCGCACTGGAGCAGCACAATGGCTATTGGTGGTGGTCCGAGATCGATCCCTAAGGAAAAGATCCAGGGACAATACCTTGTAATTTCGAACCACGGTCATATGACCAAGTCAACACCTGAGCTGGCACCCCATTCTCCAAACTTCCACACCATGCCAGAGTGAGGACTTTTGAGACCACGACATGCACCATCCCCCAAGTACACGACGGACTTCGCTTGCATCGAGTTTCTAACTCCGGTTTCTAATCCTTCTCCCTTCCAGGAGCTACCGCGGCCCCTAAAAGGTTCGAAAACCATGAACATGCTCAAACAGATTCGACTTAAAGAAGAGCAGTGAAAACATACACCACGAAACATCTTTTCATATTTCCGTTGAATAAACGAAGTCTATTCAACTTCGATGCTTTTCCATCGCGGCTCTCCATTTGCATAATACAAAGCGAGGTCGTTTCAGAACGAATCCTCCTTTCCATCGAAACCGAAGATGAGATAAAACTCCCCAAGTACTCTCCCAATCGGAAGGCTTCCTTTAAATGGACCCAGCGCTGTTTCCCAACAACACACCTACCTTTTTAAAGGTGCGAGAGTACGGTGGCGGTTTAAAAAAATGGAGGAGATGGGAAAAAATGCACAAGACATCCAGCGGAATGGCTCACTCACCGAAATACCTCTCCGATTAATGAACGAAGTGTGGATGAGAAGAGGAAGGAAACAATAAAAAAGTGAAGTGAAAACAAGAGGAAGGCGGAAAACACCCTCAACAAACAGAGCCGCGTCAACGATGTGGGAGAGAATTCTTAAGGACGTGAGAAAGAACGGAGAGCTAGTGTTGTTGAACGGAGGGAACGGAGTCAAATTTCGTGCCTTAGTTCAGTCCGCTCTGCGGTGCGTGTTTGTTATCTTTCATACAATGTAAGTTATGAGGGTAGATAGATAGTTGAATTAACGTCGCACTGGAGCAACGGACTATCGGAGAGGGTCCGGAATCGATTCCGGATGGAAACATCCGAGGACATTTTAAACAATTGCCAGATGATGAGGTCGATAACTCTAATGGCATCCCACTCTCCAAACTTCCCCACTACGCTAACGTAAGGACATTCAACGTGCACCTGCCCCTAAGTACATCATGGTCTTTGGTTGGGTCGAGTCTCGTACTCGCAACCCTTCGGTTGCTAATCTGTGACTATCAACTGGACTACCGAACTGGACTGAGGAAGAGATCATGAAGGCCTCTGAATC
Organism: Meta bourneti; assembly: GCA_933210815.1. Lineage (NCBI taxonomy): Eukaryota > Metazoa > Arthropoda > Arachnida > Araneae > Tetragnathidae > Meta > Meta bourneti. Next base: position 4,576,433 of record OW119926.1, read on the forward strand.
CTTGAGACCATCGGGATATCGTTAGCTAGGAATAAATTTCGTTGTGTTGATACTAAGTGTTGTGTTGATACTAAGCGTTGTGTTGATTTAAAGTATCGGGTCGATATAAATTACCGTTATTGATATAAAATATCGTCGCTTTGGTATAAAGTATCTTCGCTTTGGTATAAAGTATCGTCGCTTGGTATAAAGTATCGTCGCGTTGGTATAAAGTTTTGTCGTGTTGGTATGAAATACGATTTGTATGTATGAAGTATCGTTGCTGTAAAGCAGGGTTGTCAAACTCAATTAAAACACGGGCCATTTAATGCAACTGGTAAGACTCACGCGGGCCACATCACATTTACAAATTTTCTTAAAATTATATTTTGAAGTGAGGGTTCAGGAATATGGATAGGATAATTAAAACACATTACATATGTAATTAAGTGAATTTAGGGTAATAATTTATAATATTGCTATATAATTGCTTTTATCTAAACGTTTATTTAATTTAATGTATTTATAAAACTAAAATTAATTTTTTTTACCGGAAACTTGCCAGCGCTTTCCTCCTATTAGTTTTCCAATATCTGGATTCAAAGACAGAACAGACAATCTTCATTATGGCAGATAGATGTTAATCTTGTCTGTAGGCCGTTTTATTTAATTTCATGGACGAAAATAGTTGCTCACACAAGTACGTACTCCAAAATACCATAAAATTTGTGCAGTAAACCTTTTAATTTCCGGGTATTTTTCACCTAAATAAGAATATATTTTGGGAATTCCTACTTCTCGATATGTCTATTAAAACCGAATCATTCTGGAAATCAATTAATTAAAATTGTGTGTACGGTATTGCCTCGATCTCACTTAAATGCTATTTTCTTCGTAACATTGTCCCGTTTTCATTTTCAGAGCATCGTGGGCCACAAAAAGTTACCTCGGGGGCCGCCAGTTTGACACCCCTGCTGTAAAGTATCGCTTTATACCAATATAAAGGATATATTGGTATAAAAAATTGTTTATTGGCACGAAATATCGTTGTGTTGCTGTAAATTATAGTCGTTCTGTTATAAACTATCACCGCACTAGTATAAAGTATCGTCATATTGGTATAAAGTATCGCGGTGATATAAGCATTGTGTTAATCTAAAGTATTTTGCATTAGAAAGTGTGTCCATTGTGTTAGAATGCGTAATAGAATATGTAAACTTTAACAATACGAATCATTTTTCAGCGAAAAGGTTTTCTATCAGCATCTCTCTGAACTATGATTCACTTCAAAGTTACTTCATTGCTATTTATACTAATACGTATTACTTGTATAACTTCAAACCATACTTGTATGGAAATCTTTTACAGGTCAGATCTGACTCTCCTCCACTTAAAAATAGTTTAGTTTAAAAATTCTTATAACACTTCAATATCTACGATTCAGTCTTAATTATTTTTACTCTTTAATTACATAATACAGTTCAATAAGAATGTATATAATAAAGCTCTATACACATTGTAGTTTCACAGTTTTTTGGTTTACTAAGTTTTTAGCTTATTTTTTAAATGATGTGACTAATAAGCCAATTTTAGATCCATGCTTATAAAAACAATCGGTGAAAGAAAAGATGTGAGACCTAAAATTGTGTATTTTTTAATTCGTATATAATTTTAATTTTAAAGTGAATAAAAATTAATAAACGAGCAATTCGATAACTTCGTGAATAACTTCCCAATCTAAAAATGACTTAAAAGCCCATTTTTATTTAAGCAATTCTAAAGTTTCTACTTCATTGTAAAGACTAGTGGTCTAAGCCCTAATGTCTTATTTTGAGATAATTTTAATACACTGCTGGCCACCGTAAATGCAACACCCTGAAGGAAGCATGCAAATAATATGAAATTTACAACATGCATTAGCGGAGGTGAGATATGCAAATGATTAGAATTTCAGCGCAGACGCACATCACGCGCGCCTGTGGCGCCACTTCAAAGCGCTATTTAAGGCTTGGAGATTTCGACGATTTCAAGTACGGCAATTGTGTTTTTCTTGTGGTTTTTTCAAAAAAACGATCAATTATGCCTCGTAGAAAACAGCGATCATCTTTTGATCAAGTATCCGAGTTCGACAGAGGAAGGATAGTGGCCTACCGAGATTGTGGATTATCTTTCAGGGAAATCGGTAGTCGTGTTGGACGAAACCAAACAACTGTAATGCAGATATGTGATCGTTGGATGCAGGAGGGTACGACGGACCGACGTGTTCGATCGCATCCACCTCAGTGCACCACTTCACGTGATGACAGGCATATTGTGCGTATGGCAGTGACGGATCGCTCAGCCACATCACGAACCATAGCACAGCACATTCAGTCAGTACCGCATCATCCAGTGTCTGCGCGTACCATTCGACGCCGTTTACATCAGAGTGGTCTGTCCGCAAGACGTCCATTGCTTCGTCTACCCTTGACGCAGAACCACAGACGTTTCCGCCGCCAATGGTGCGATGAAAGAAGGACGTGGACGACAGAATGGAATGAAATTGTCTTTACTGACGAGTCACGCTTCTGTCTGCAACACCACGATGGTCGGATTCGAGTCTGGAGACACCGTGGAGAGAGGATGCTGAACAGCTGCGTTATGCACCGCCACACTGGTCCTGCACCGGGTATTATGGTATGGGGCGGTATTGGATATCACTCTCGCACTCCTCTAGTACGCATTGCCAGTACTTTAAACAGCCAGCGCTACATCTCCGAGGTGTTGGAGCCAGTTGTCCTTCCTTACCTTCAGGGCTTGCCCACAGCCATATTTCAACAGGATAATGCGCGACCACACGTGGCACGCATTGTCCAAGGGTTCTTCGTCAATCGCCAGATTGAATTGCTTCCCTGGCCAGCTCGCTCTCCGGATCTTTCGCCGATAGAAAGCATGTGGTCCATGGTTGCTCAACGATTGACCCAGAATACATCCCCAGCTGCCACACCAGATCAACTTTGGCAACGTGTGGAAGCTGCTTGGTCTACTGTACCCCAAGAACACATCCAAAGTCTCTTTGAATCAATGCCGAGACGTGTGGCAGCGGTGATCTCCAACAATGGCGGCTACTCTGGCTACTGATTTTGGCAGGAACCACACTTCACAGAAGTCTATAAATTTAATCATTTGATACTTGGTCAACATGTTATCTACAAAATAAATTTTGTTGTGATATCTCTTGTCTTTCTTGGTGTTGCAATTTGGGTGGCCAGCAGTGTAGAATTCACACTCCGTACACTCAAGGTTTTTGGATGATATATCCAATTTTATATAGTTATTCAAGATGTACTAGACATGTTAAGATAAATTTAATAATTTGCGTAATAAGATGTAATTGTCATTGTTTGGAAGTAATATATATTAAATAAATCCAACGGCTTAACTGAAGTAATGTTTCACAAAAATAGATCAATACCAAGCAATGGCGAGGCATTACAGGATGTTTATAAAGTTGTTACAAAACAAAATTATGTATGCAATCTTTTATTCTCCTAAATTCCATGTCAATAAAATTATGCATTCATCTTCCAAAAATTCCAAGCAATTAAATTATAAAAATATTAAAATATAAATATAATAAAATTATCGCTAACTCGTTTTGACAATATGATTCAATAGATGGAATTTCCACTTGTATTAATTACCAGGTTCTTGACTTAATTATCAGGTGACATTTTCTCCTAAAGGAATAAGAACAGGCAACAAATTGTGCTATTCTTCAGATTATATACGTGGATATTATTATAGTTAATAGTATCATTTTGTTTGCAGTGTTCCTGTGTGATCATTGCACGATTCCAGTAGAATTATTGTTAAAAGTCAAATACATAAAGCATATTTTTAATAGTTTTTATTACTGACGATTAAATTCTTTGGAATTAAACCAAGGATTACCTTCATAAAAATATATACGAGTAATTTGATAAAATGGCTTTCTGCCATGATCTCAAGATCAACAAAGTAAACCTCCCGGTCTTATATTGAACCCTGTGTGGGGCTCACTCACATATATCCGTCCCGCAACATGTAGTCTTCTCTTTATGACTCCTAACTAGGTTTGGCCATCCTGGTCAACAGAATGCTGTTTAGGATTCTTCCAACCAATTACACTGTTTTATTTTTGTGTGAAGTAAAGGCTACTCTACAATACTCGGAAATCTGAGGGTTAATACTCAGGGGGTTAATATTAACCCTCCTAATGGTTTATCTACGCGTCGAAAACTGCCTTGTAGTGGCCAGCCTGATGCAAAAACCTGATCCAAACTGTCTTCAGTTCTGGGCAAGGGACAGTTTGTTTTTCCTACCTTGATCTTCATTCTTCCTGAAGTTACCTCGTCGTCAACAAAACTGACCAAAACTTGATGGACGAAATATCTGATCATTAGCAAAATTGACAAGACCTTGGACGAGATATCTCTTATAGAAACTTGGAGGGTTAGGTTCATTAAATATTGATAATTAAGTATGTTAAAAACAGTACTTAAATTATTTCTACTTAATTTTAAAGCTATTAGTACTTAAAAATGCTGTCTATATGAAAGAATCTCGCAATATTGACAAATGTTCAGTAACAGCACTTTAGCCAGCTAACTTAAAATGATCTGGTCATCACTAGCGTGCACATTTTCTAAAAAGAACGCTAAGTACTGTATACCCTGATAAAATATGTTACTTTTTTCCAACCAAGAATTCCATCGTAACTTCACCTTTTTTACCCTCATCAAAATTTACAGTGTCTTTCTGAACGGACCAAAAAAAGGAACTGTTCGCATTCAAAGAACTTTAAAGAGAGTTTCTGCCATTTGCTTTGATTTTTGACTTAATTTTTCCTCTAAAAGGGGCGATAAAGCGAGGTGTTATGCTTACTCCTCTGGAGCGCGAAAGGAGCCCTTCCAGCCGGATGGCCCGTAAAGTTCAAAGGCGAAGAAAAACAACAGAAACCGCCAACTTCTTCAAACGGCCCCCGCCGTTACAAAGGAACGAGCGAGGGACGTACGTGATCGAGTGAAAGGGCCGTTCCAACGGAAGTCTCTACGCAACCCTCCTCCGGGGGTGGTTGCAAAATTGTGGCACTGATTTTAAGGACTTGAGCGAAACACGAGTAAAGTGATAGTGAGTTGCAGATGGTAACTTACCTGTCCTGTGGTTGGCTCGACTAAGTATCTCGTCATTAGCAAAATTGATCAGATCTTGATGAACGCGATATCTCTTCGTTAGCAAAATTGGCCAGATCTTTATGGGTGCAATATCTCGTCATTAGCAAAATCGACCAGATCTTGATGGACGCGATATCTCGTCATTAGAAGAAAGCAGACTAGATCTTGATCTTGCCATTAAAATATCGTCAATATCTTCATGACGTTATATCTCGTCAGCAAAATTGGTCAGATCTTGATAGACAAAATATCTCGTCATTAGCAAAATTGGTCAGATCTTGATGGACGCGATATCTCTTCGTTAGCAAAATCAATCAGGTCTTGATGGACGCGATATCTCGTCATTAGCAAAATCGATCAGATCTTGATGGACGCGATATCTCGTCATTAGAAGAAAGCAGACTAGATCTTGATCTTGTCATTAAAATATCATCAATATCTTGATGACGTTATATCTCGTCAGCAAAATTGGTCAGATCTTGATAGACAAAATATCTTGTCATTAGAAAAATTGGTCAGATCTTGATGGAGGCGATATTTCGATAACACCACTTGAAGAGTTAACTCATGAGCGCGTCCTTTACTAGATGAGAGTGTTCAAAATTTTTCACAGCGCAGCACATTCCAGTGGCTTGAGGCTTATAATAGGTATACTAAAGAGAAGAGTTCGAAAACTATTGAGCGAACAGCTTAACAAGCTTGATAGTAACCGAGGACCCCATAGCCCAAATAAACCTTGTGTGTTACCAAACCTATACTATAACATCCACTACATTAGATTTACAGATCAAACCTTTGTAAAACTGGTAGTTAAATATTTAAAGTGACCAAAAGATAAAATTGATTGTAAAATTTTATAAATGACCAATAAAGATAAAGTTGATAAAAATTTTATTTGAATAGTGTTAACCACCACTTGAAAAACATTACAAAACGAAGTGGCAACACTATTCAAAGATAAGATATTTAAACTCAATTTTTCCTTTTGTGATGGTGGAAGTTTCGGGATGCTATTTTCTATTTTATAGCGATCCAACCTGAGAGATTCTCTTGCGCAGAATTTCCTGAAGTTTGAAAGAATTCTTTTTTTATTTAATACGTGGTTTTCAGTTCCACTTGCATCAATATTTTCGGTGACGCATTCTAGTTTTGATTTTTAACTAATACCTGCTTGTCGTAACACTTCAGCAGTGGTTTCTTGACTTATTGTGTTCGGATTAGTTTGCAAAGTACTGGGATTTTTACTCAGAATAATCATTCGTATTCTGTACAGGACGTTCAATTGTGTAGGACAATCATCGAGTCCTCATCTTGATCTCACTTGAGAAAAAGTTTTCCAGTGAATCCCATGATTCAATCTGTGAGACAATAGATAGGAAATATAATTTTTGAGTTGTAGCTCATGGAACGGACCTTTGCATTAATTAATAGATTGAAGAATCCCCCTTGGAAAAGTTGCATCCCCTTTTTCTCATTGCACTTATTTTCTTTTTCATAGGAAACATCGTCTAAAAGTTGGGTATGTTCGACTAAATGCATTCCAAAAGTACTTTTAGAAGGGAATTTTCAAATTCAATTGGAATGTAACCTTTCATTACATCAAACCAGTCGTTCATATATTTATGAATTCCGATAAATTCGTTGCATCTTGTGAGATGGAGAAATGTTTCAATACGGTTGCTGTGGTTGGCCATACGAATGATGTTGACATGCGAATACTTTGTCTCTACTCCTTTTCACATTGAATGTGAATCAGTTCCAATACGTGGCAAATGGAAATTCATTGTCATCTAATTTTAATGACTAAAAAAGAGGCAATTTTTCAATCTTGAATACATTCCTGAGTCTAACTAGTATCAACAAACCAATTTCGCAGAAATTTCAGATGTGGAGTATAGGGTAAAAAGTAGGTATTACGACTCTCGTCAAAGGGATTTTTACACCATGAATGATTTTCGTTAACGCCCAATTTTTTCCATAACCCTGAATTGACTTCACTCATATTAGAGGCACATGCTACAACGGTTAAGCCAATATCGCTTAATTATTCGATAATTGAAAATAATGTCTGTTCATTTTAAAATCAAAGTCTTCGAAGTTTGACTGTCTCCAATTTATATTAATCCTCTAACCATAGCAACTTGCACTTGCGGGTCCAGGACTTGATCTATCTTCTCATCATGCTCAGATTTTATTTTCATTTCATCGAATTGAAGAACTACTAATTTATCGTTTCCTTCCAAATTTGAAGATGCTACTTTTATAATCTTCATTACATCAGAAACGAAGCTAGACTTTTTGGGACATGAGGTAAGTAAAGCTGATTGCCGCCCTGTTTCCTAATGCAAGCATTCTTTGAAAATTTATGCTATAGTATGCGAAGTTTCTGAATTCTGCTTCGTTTTCACAGAACGTGCTACACAAGGCTGCAGTACATCTCATTCCCGTCATCGTGAAAGCTTTTAATTCTTTTGAAAAATGAAACACATTGTTAATAACGAATTCTTCACTGAATCCTACTCGAATCTGTACCTAGAAATTTTTATCTTAGTGATAGTACATTGCTAAAAAAGCATTTATCTAAACGACAGTATACAATTAAGTTTTTATCTGAATGGTAGTATCAGGTAAAGTAAAAAATCATTCATGTTATTTTTTCAATCTATTTAAACAAATGCAGGGTTGTACACGTTCGTAATTCTCTACATAGCCTCCTTCATTTTCGATGCACTTGGTTCAGTGATCACAAGCTTGCGTATTCCCTCCAAGAGGGTTTTCGGTGGGTCGCCCAACCATTTATGCACCGCTTCCCAAACTTCTTTGTCAGTCCAATCTGCAGAGAACACACTACGTTGTCGATGGTAACTCGCAAGTTTGCCAGTGCCATTTCTGGAGCTTGCTGAAACTTCTCGTCAGTGGTGGAGGTCGACGGACGTTCTGCTCCTTCGTGCATCACGCTTGTCCAACCTCTTTTAAGCTTCTCGATCCACTCATGCACACTTCTACGTAGTAGAGCACTGTCCCCGTATTAAGTTGTAAGCCTCCGATGAATTTCAGCCCCTGGCACACCTTAAAAATTGGATCACTGCTCTTTATTTCTCCTTGGTGCTAACTGCTAGCGGAGAGGCCATGTTTATATTGAAGCAGAAGCAAGAAAAATGACGCTATCAAAGTCCAACTTCGGTCATGTGACCACAGTAGTATCAACTCTAAGCCTGCATGCGCAGAAGGCGATGTGACAAACTTAAAGATGTGTTATAGCGAAAGTGCGGATAATTTTTGACTTACCCTTGTATATTAAGTAGTTCTTATCTGAATCATGGTAAATTAAATTCTTATCTGAATGGTAGTACACTATTCAGGTATTAAAATGAAGGTTGGAACATGGATAACAGGCCAAATTTGGTAACCAATGTTTCTTAAAGCCTTGCGATACATGTATTACTGATTCGTAATCTTTCTTACAGCAAGTTTAATACATTTATAAGACCCGCTTTATCAAAGCAGAACAAGTATTCTAAATTCCGGTCGTCCACTGACGTCACAGCTCTCAAAGAATCCCGATAATTGAGGGTATAAGGGAAGGGACAACTTGTTAATGGTTCCATTAGCCTTGCACAGAAACACCTCCATGCTTGAAAGTGGGTCTAAACTGCTCATTTTTAAGATTCCCCAAACTCGTTTTAAAGATACCAACAGTCATCAACTCTAAAAACATAAAACAGGTTTTGGGAAGACTGCAAATTCAATGTTTCTAGGTAAATTGTAAACAATGGTAAAGTCGATTAAGAGTTTTAGCAAAATTTATTTCCTAGAAATACACTGCTGGCCACCCAAATTGCAACACCAAGAAAGACAAGAGATATCACAACAAAATTTATTTTGTAGGTAACATGTTGACCAAGTATCAAATGATTAAATTTATAGACTTCTGTGAAGTGTGGTTCCTGCCAAAATCAGTAGCCAGAGTAGCCGCCATTGTTGGAGATCACCGCTGCCACACGCCTCGGCATTGATTCAAAGAGACTTTGGATGTGTTCTTGGGATACAGCAGACCAAGCAGCTTCCACACGTTGCCAAAGTTGATCTGGTGTGGCAGCTGGGGATGTATTCTGGGTCAATCGTTGAGCAACCATGGACCACATGTTTTCTATCGGCGAAAGATCCGGAGAGCGAGCTGGCCAGGGAAGCAATTCAATCTGGCGATTGACGAAGAACCCTTGGACAATGCGTGCCACGTGTGGTCGCGCATTATCCTGTTGAAATATGGCTGTGGGCAAGCCCTGAAGGTAAGGAAGGACAACTGGCTCCAACACCTCGGAGATATAGCGCTGGCTGTTTAAAGTACCGGCAATGCGTACTAGAGGAGTGCGAGAGTGATATCCAATACCGCCCCATACCATAATACCCGGTGCAGGACCAGTGTGGCGGTGCATAACGCAGCTGTTCAGCATCCTCTCTCCACGGTGTCTCCAGACTCGAATCCGACCATCGTGGTGTTGCAGACAGAAGCGTGACTCGTCAGTAAAGACAATTTCATTCCATTCTGCCGTCCACATCCTTCTTTCATCACACCATTGGCGGCGGAAACGTCTGTGGTTCTGCGTCAAGGGTAGACGAAGCAATGGACGTCTTGCGGACAGACCACTCTGCTGTAAACGGCGTCGAATGGTACGCGCAGACACTGGATGATGCGGTACAGACTGAATGTGCTGTGCTATGGTTCGTGATGCGGCTGAGCGATCCGTCACTGCCATACGCACAATATGCCTGTCATCACGTGAAGTGGTGCACTGAGGTGGATGCGATCGAACACGTCGGTCCGTCGTACCCTCCTGCATCCAACGATCACATATCCGCATTACAGTTGTTTGGTTTCGTCCAACACGACTACCGATTTCCCTGAAAGATAATCCACAATCTCGGTAGGCCACTATCCTTCCTCTGTCGAACTCGGATACTTGATCAAAAGATGATCGCTGTTTTCTACGAGGCATAATTGATCGTTTTTTTGAAAAAACCACAAGAAAAACACAATTGCCGTACTTGAAATCGTCGAAATCTCCAAGCCTTAAATAGCGCTTTGAAGTGGCGCCACAGGCGCGCGTGATGTGCGTCTGCGCTGAAATTCTAATCATTTTCATATCTCACCTCCGCTAATGCATGTTGTAAATTTCATATTATTTGCATGCTTCCTTCAAGGTGTTGCATTTACGGTGGCCAGCAGTGTATTTTGGAGTATACGATATCCTAAGAGCAATAAAATTATTCTTTTACGTCAATTTTACCAGTACTCGATCTGATTTTTAAATTCCACGACTGAAAATAAACTAGTTATAGGGGATTTTCAGAGCAAACAAACCTGTGTTTACTCAAGACAGTAAATCCCATGGGTAAAGGAGAGATTACTAGAGTACCACAGGTCCATAGCTTGACAGAAAAGCCTCTCATAGTTATTGCGACATTTTGCATTGAGAAGTTCCCTTATTAAGTGTTTATTTCGGAAAAGACAGTTAGAGTAGATATCTGTTAATATATTGGAATACACGCCTATCACAATTATAATTAATTTCAGTGTAAGTTACTGTATTCTGTAATTTGATGTGTCATAAATATAAGACTTGTATAAAACGTAATGACCCATTTGAATATTTTAGTATCAGTTCCTTAACCTAAATAAGTTATTTTTCTGGTATTAACCTTCTGATGGGTTCATACGCATATATGCGTCTTTCCAAGTGCAATCTTCCTTGCACGATTCTGGCCCATTTTGACCTTCTGAACCATCAAAATCTTTCCCACCTTTTTTTAACTCTCCTGGTGGTTGTCTCAACGAGTAAACTCGTCATTAGCAATATTGAACAAATCTTGGTGGACGAAATATCTCGTCATTGGAGGAAAATTCATCAGATCTTGATTTCATCTTAAAAAAATCGGCAATTAAAATTTTGATGAGATATCTCATCATTGGCAAAATTGGTCAGATCTTGATGGAAATATATCTAGTCGAAATCATTTGGAGGGCTAACCAATAGATGTGATTAGATGTAACCAATAGAATAGATTAATCGTTATGGAAAAAAAGCGATACTACTGTACTTGTTAACCTCAGAGGGAACTTTGTTAACCTCAGAGGGTAAGATCTTATATTATAGCTTCGCAAGTTAAATCGATTATTGTGTAATCAATTCAGTTTTTAGCTATTGACTATAATTATTAATACAAAGATCCAGAAAAGTAATAGCGTGGTTATAAATACTTTTTAAATAATCGTGACTACCAATAGCTATAAGTCACATTCTTTGTGTGTTCTAAAGCAAAATCATCACAAAATCTAACTAAAAATCAGGTTCTGGAACACGTTTAAAGTGCCTTATCACTTTCAGAAGCGAAATAATCTTGATTGTATTATACAGCAAAATTTGAGCGAGAGAGTTGTGGTTACGAAGCATTTTTTCACACCCTAAACATTCGAAGAATGCGGATGAAGCGCTAGATAGAATTTTAAACAGCTGAATATAATTTCAAATATTTTATCATACTGTTTAAAATTCTATCTAGTTCCCTTTCGGCATGTTGAAGGATTGAAAAAATCTTTCGAAACGAAACCACACCTTCGGCGTGAAAGTTTTGTTTTTATAAAGTGATAAATCTTGTATAATAAAACTAGATCTGTTGCTATTATTCCGATATTTGTTAAACTTTTTAATAGATAATGCAATTAAAAGATATCACGTCCAACTTCCAATTAAATTTCTATTAATCAACATGGCTTTATTAAAAAGCCTTCAACTAATTAGTAATCTTGGTTAAATCCGCGAGTAGTAATGCGTTTAAACCAACGAGTAGCAAAGCGTTTCAATAAACGACTAGTAATTCGTTTAAATCAAAGACAAGCGATCTTTGAATCAACAACTAACAATCATGTTTTAATAAACCAGAAATCTTATTTAACGTTTGGATGTTTTAGAGTTTTATGGCTCAAAGGCCATATTTGGCCAAGCTGGGCCAAACACAAGACAACGTCAAGTAAAAAATGTCGTGGATGGGAACCATAGTAGGATGAAGCAGAAAAAGATCGCTTGAGTATCCCGGAGTGCGAATTCCAGTGTTTACTAGACGGTAACCCCATGTGAGAAGTAAAAATCACTAGTAATCTCATTTAAATAAACGACTATTAATCTTGTTCGAATCAACGACTAGTGATCTTGTTCGAATCAATGACTAGCAATCTTGTTCGAATCAGTGACTAGTAATGCGTTTTTACCCAAGACCTACTAATGTGCTTAAATATTGATATAGTTACTGTAATGATTAGTAAACAATTCGATTCTATTCATGACTTTGCAAAACCTTATGGCAGAGTGAATTCATAATAGAACGCGTTTGTGGCAAAAGAAATTATAAGGGATGGTTTCTGATGGGCAAGGTAATGTTCAAGAACTGGTTTGTCTTTCCACTAAATTCTCCATTCTAAATGCACCACTGGCTGACAGGTTGCCCTGATTCGAAGAGGAATCCCTTCATCCATAATTTTAAATTCTTTCCCGCGTGGACCGTTCTCCTTCCTTAGTGAATATCACACCCATTATATCGATATCAATCTGTTTTGCTGTTCCGGCGTCATTGCCAGTAATGGCATTTGCTTCGATGATCGAAGCCACCTCGATTTGTTCCAAAGCATCGTAGTAACGATAAGGTATTTTTCTTTCTGTTCGAATGTGATAAGTTTTGGAACATCTTTTGCGGGCACTTTTGTTGCGTTCGTTGTGTCGTTGAGAATTTTTCGAACACTGAATGTTCATGCTTTCCATCAATTTATGGCGAGACGTATATTCCTATTTTTCAGCGCCAATTGAGAGCAAAAGAAGCTTTTTTCTCCTCATTTTTCATTTTTGAGAAGTCATGGATGTTGGGAATCGCGGTCCTACGAATCATGTGGTCATGATGACTCATGTTCAAGTTCTGACAGGTCTTCCCAACGTTGTTAGCCAAAGCCAATCATTATGATTTAGCTGCTTGGCGAATACAGGCGTATTTTACAAGTGTTCATTCTGTGTCTATAGATGGTTGATTGGTTTGTTGCATTGAGTTTTATGGCACAAGGGCCATATTAGGCCAAGCTGCACCAAACAAGACATACAACGTAAATTGATGGACGAACACAAATGCATCTATCGACTAGTGAATTCTCAAAGTGACATTATTTCCAGAATTGAAGAAACCTTTTAGCGATGTGAGATTTTAGATAAAAATGACGTAAACGAGCTGTAACGAGTGCATGCAGTTGAACGGAAATTATGTTGAAAAATAAAAGATTTCACAAAAATTAATAAAATAAAAATTTATAACACAATTCCCGGAACATTCCCCATATTTGTTGTACGTGTTTCAGTTTTTAAATTCTGACATTTTTAAGTGCAAAATGAAATTATTTCGAAATTTCTTCCCCGTTCTTTTGATTAAAAATATTTCTACTAAAACTTGAACACCTAACTTTTATTTTCAGATTCCATTTATTTTATTCGCGTTCTCTTGTTTCAGTTGCTCGTGGGTACCAAGTCGATCACCTTCCACTTCCTTACCGTATGCTTTCAAACACTCGGCAAATCGACTATCTCCCTTATTAAATCCTGTTTATGGATAGAATTCGATAAAAAGATAATTTCAAATTAAACACCATTATGAAGTACTTTAGTTCAGTTTCACATTCAGCATTTTTTAGTGTTAGACAAGCAATTTTCTTCTGTTCGCATTGCAGCTAAGGTTCGATATGAAAATTAAAATTATAAACAAATTTTTTTTTAATAAACACCATTACGCGGAATTATAAATCACTTTCTAATCGTTTTTGACTACTTGACAAGCAATCTCCGTGATTCTGTCATGTAGCTGAGGTAGTTAAATTAACTTCGCACTGGAGCAACACAACTGGCTATTGATGACGGTCTGTGATCCATTCCGAAGGAAAAGACCGAGGACAACACCTCGTCATGTGGAACCACGGTAGGATGATGAAGTCAACACCTCAACTGGTATCCCACTCTCCAAACTTCCACAGTACGTCAACGTGAGGACATCTGAGGCCACGAAAATTGAAGCTCACCAATCCACAAGTATACGAATTTGGTTGGATAGAATTTCGAACTCTCAACCCTCCAGTTGCTAATCCGCGACGCTTCCAACCGGGCTACCGCGGCCCCAAATTAAAAATTGGAAACTTGAAATTTTGAAAATAAAATAACATTAACATAAAAAGTAGATTTCAAAATCTTTCGCTCAATTCGATTTAGAGTAAATTACAAGAATTAATTTTGATTTATTAGATTTATTGATTTATTAGTAAATAAATCAATTACAAAATTAATTATATTTTGTAATTGATTTATTTTACCAAATTCTCTCAACAAATTTTGTAAAATAAATCAATTACAAATCTAATTAATTTTGATTACAATAATTCGCCAGTCTTCCGCTTGTAGTGTCAGATTGTAGCAAAAGTATCTGATCTGGCCAAGCTGAGCCAAGTAATTCATGTAGCGTTGGAGATCAAACGTTGATGCGTGGTACTGAATGCCTGACCCCTTGGCGTTTAAGTGGTCATCCATGGCCTATCAAAAGAGCAGAGACCGCTTCGTCAGAAAACGGCCGCGGAATTGAACTGGCGTTACAGATTGTTTTCCCATTCTCGCTCTGAGGAAGCATTTGTTTCGGCGACTTTCTTTTCTCCACATTTCCTCTTTTCTTAAACCGAGGGAGTTGCTTTTCACTCAGATGGTTAGGTTAAAACTGAGCCTAGTTAGGGCTCCTATAAAGAAAAAGATAGTGAAACTTTAAACCACTGATAAAGAAAAAGATAGTGAACCACTCATTCTAAATTGTGGTTTGTTGTTTTGTCGTTTGACCAATTGATTCGGCCAAGCTGCACCAAACCCAAGTTAAAGTCAAGTGGAAAATGTGACAGGATGGATTGGGGAATAGAGTTGTGGATCAAAGCAGAAAAAGATCGCTCGGGTATCACGGGTAGGTAGGTATTTTAATTAACGTCTCACTGTAGCAACACAACGGACTATTGGCGTAGGTCTGGGACCGATTCCCGAAGGAAAAGACCGAAGACAACACCACGTGATTTTTTTACCACGGTCAGGATTGGATTGAATGTTGGGGTTTTATGGCGCAAGGTCTAAAAGCGGACAAGCTGCGCCAAGTACCTCGGTCAGATGACGAGGCCACACCTGTGCTGGCGCCTTACTCTCCAAACTTCCACATCACGCCAATGTGAGGACATTTGAGGCCACGACAGATTTAAAGTGCGCCATCCCCTTTGTACACAGCGGTCTTTGGTTGGATGTTGCTAATCCATTACTCTTCCGACCGGGCTACCGCGGCCCCTTGGGTAATCCAGGATCACGAACCCCCGTGTTTACTAAAGACTAAACCCCATGGGAAAGTTCACAAGAGTACCTTGGATCCGTGAAGCCAGTGCACACCTAAAGCAGATGTGTATCTGCGGGCTCTAAATTATGGATTCCGTTTGAACGAAATAGTGTGGAATAATTGGAATCATACCAAACTTTTAAAATAATCTAATTTAACTCTCTAATGGAACAATACAGTATTGGATTATTCTGGTTTATACATCTAAAAATTCATTTAGGAAGTTAAGGTGTATGTATACACTAGAACATTTTTTTTTTTTAATTTTTACTTTAAAAATCCAGTTTTTTTCACAATAAGTCATTGGTTTGTGTTTAAACTCATTTCAGTGTGAAAAATTCTGATTAAGCTACTCATTAATTATATAATTAAGATATAATTAGCTAATTAGCATGTTTTTTGAACAGTGATATCTGAAATTCTAATGTGTTCAGAAAGACAATTCCTGTTGGAAATTATTCCTAATATTATTCTTCATGTTTTGACCCTCCATCAAGTTGCTAGAGGGAATAGGTTATTTTTTACAATTTTTTTCACGAAGGAAGTCTAAAAAATCAAGTTTTTTTCAGGAATTTCAAGATTTAAAAATCAACTAAAAATTAATTTCCTAACCAATAACTTTGACTGAGGGTCAAAACATCCACTGTATTATATAGATTATAATGACACAAAAGTAATTATAATAGATCAATTCATTGTTGAGTTATCACTGTTCGAAAGAAGCATCGTATTGAAAAACCTAGTTCTTCAGAAATCGAGTTTAAAGTTTTGGAAGCGTGTTTGTCAGTACCTATTCCAAACCCTTATAACTAGAAAACTATTTCGAATATTTGCAAGATCTTGGTATCGTTTGAAAGCTAAGGGGTTGGACACTATTTTGAATTATTAAAAAATTTATCAATATTTTGGTCAATTTTCGTGATTTCTAGTGTATACATACACCTTAAATAGTTTTATAAATTATAGTCATTTACGACTCGGGAGAAGTCATACCAAAGAATGGGAACAGATTTTGACTTTCTAGGAGGAACGAGATTTCCGAGTAGTGTAGCATCGATTTTACACCATAACAACTAAATAACCACACATATTGCTGAAAGAATCCTAAGTAGGTAGTTGAATTAACGTCGCACTGGAGCAGTATAATGGGCTATTGGCGATGTTTCGATATTCCTCCCGAAAGGAAAGCTCCGAGGACAACACCTCTTCATTTGGAATCACGTTCAGATGACGAGCTTAACACCTCAACTATCACCACTCTCCAAACTTCCACACCACGCTAACTTAATTACAAATGTATTCCAGGAAAGATTTTATTGGTCTAGTAGATTAACACTGTCATGCAGGGAGGACTGCAGATTGGAGAACGTATAGAACCCCTAAGAGAGTAAAAAGTACGTGGCTGTCGAGACATATTTATAACTGTGACAAAGGACTAATTTACAAGGTTATATCAAAAAGTAAGGTGCATTTGTCTCTAAAACTCAGAGTTTTCTGTGTAGCTAATTAATTTTTTTATATGTTGCAAGTACCAAGGTGATAGAAGAGTGTGACAGCTTGTAGAAACTTCTACGTCAACTCGTCTGGTGCTTAGAGCCAATCAAAGATGGCGCATCAACTTGAGCTTTACTCCAAGGAGGAGGTGCGCGGTGTCATTCGTTTTTTATGGGCCAAGGGGAAAAACATGTGATATTCATCGAGAATTGTTGGAAGTCTATGGAGAGAGTGTTATGTCGCAGAAACAAGTGTACGTATGGTGTAACGACACGAACGTGGCTGTCGTCGATGCCATGATTCGTGAAGACAGAAGAGTGAGGTTGCATGATATTGCAAATGTATTGAATAGCTCACATATGGTTCAGTGAGCAGTATCGAAGTGAGAAATTCTTGACCATCCTCCGTATAGCCCTGATTTAGCCCCTTCGGATTACCATTTGTTTGGCCCCCTGAAGAAACACCTCCGTGGGCAGCGTTTCCATACACTGGAAGAGGCACAGCAGGCTACACTTACATGGTTAGGGAACCTGGAACAAGATTTCTTTGAAAAGGGCATGAATGATTGGGTGCCACGTTGGAATAAATGCTTAGACCACTATGGTTCCTTTGTCGAATGATAGTGTGATACGATTTGTCAAACATAATAAATTTTCATATATTTATCTCTGCACGTTTTTCTGTCAATCAAAAATTCACTTTACTTTATGATACTCCTTTATACTTTAGAAAAACTCAGGTTTAGAGTGCAAAATACCCGTTAATTTAATTTTCAATGAATCAAAAACTCATTTTCCGAAGAAATGTTTTTACATGAATGTTGCATCTTCAGACTGGAAATTGCACGCAAGGAACATGTTCCATATTGCTTGCTGTCGAGTTGTTCCATATTACGAACGGCTTCGACGGAAAAGTTACAATTGCTTTATGAAAAAAATAAATTTGACGGACTAGTACTGTGAACAGTCGCAAACGAATCTATTCCATGGTAAACCCTGCAATAAAAAAAAACTGCCGCACTTATTTTATCCTAAAATATAAACTTTTAAATTGATCCTCTAAAATATTTTCACATCACTTCGAAATACAAGTCTCCTAGTAAAGAAAAAAACGATTGGTTGGTTGGCTGGTTGTTTTGGGGTTTATGGCGCAAGGGCCATATTTGGCCAAGCTGCACCAAACTCCAGACGGACAACACAATGAGAGAGGAAGAAAAAGCAGAAGCTTAGGCGAGGTTAAAAATGAAAGCGTAAAAAGATCAATCGTGTAACTCTGGGTTGTGATGCCCGTACGGGATACCTAAAGAAGATATTCCCCTGAGTACTGTACAGATAAGAAAAAAACCGGAATCTAAGCTGATGGTTAAAACAGAATGACCCTCTAACACAGAAGCATTTATATCCCGATAGATCTTGATAATTACCTGTCGAGATATTGTGGTTTTCCGTATTACGAGTAGGGACCGCTAGAGCCCAGTTGGTAGTTACGATTAGCAAGGGAGGGTTGCGATTTTGAGACTAGATTCAACCAAAGACCATAATGTACGTAGGGCTGTTAAATCTGTCACGGCCTCAGGTGTTCTCACATTGTCGTGGTGTGGAAATTTGGAGAGTGGTATGCCAGCTCAGGCGGCGACCTTGCCATCTGACCGTGGTTCAAAACGAGGAGGTTTCTTCTTCTGATCTTTCCGTTTGGGATGCATCCAGGACCGTCATCATTCCCTTTGTTTTACTCCAGTGCAATGTAAATTCAACTAACTATCATGTTACTCGCAATTACCCTACAATAAAGGACTTTATGACCATTAATTTTGAGATATTTTTGTGTCTCAACAGGAAATTGCAATAATGAAAGTTTATATAATAGTTATTTTTATGTACCATACTAGCTGTACCGGGCAACGCGTTGCTCATCTGGTTAAATTGAAAAGAAAGATTGCCATTGTGCATTCATCCCAAACGATAAGTTTGCATTTTTGCAATACTTTACCCATGCTGGATGCTTTGTTAATGTTACACGTGGGGGATTCAATGAATTGCATTGCAAATGGCAATTTCAAAGCGGAATGAGCAGTTCTTCCACCTGGTATCAGTCGCAGCTATTCCGGACGACGCAAGTGCTAAGGCAATGTGATTTTGGGATCTGATTGCGGCCAGAATCAATTTAATAAGGCACGTTTTACCAGTTCCTCCTGGTGTTACATTTTTATTTATATAGCTAAGTAGACTAAAACATGCGCATATATATTCGAATGCAACGCTGTGGCAAAATTTCAAGGCAATCGGTGAAAAATTTGCGTTAGGAACAAACGAACATTACATTTTTATTTATATAGATTAATAAAGAGAGATGGAATTGAAAAATAATTCACTTTATTTGAAAATTTACAAGATGTTCAAACAGATTTTAGTATTGCAATGAAGGTTTGTGCAAGCCATGACTTTGCATGCACGGTGCAAGTAGGTAGGCATTTCAATTAACGTCGCACTGGAGAACGCAAAGGGCTGTTGACGGCCCGGGATCAATCCCAAAGGACAACACCCCGCCATTTTGAATCACGGTCGGATGACGAAGCAACACCAAAGCTGGCACCCAACTCTCTAAACTTCCACCACGTTAACGCGAGGACATTTAAGAACTCGTAACCTTCTGGTTGCTAATCTGTTACTCTTTCAACTGGGCTACCGAAGGTCTAAAGATTTTAGAATATGAACAAAAAGAAACATCTTGGATATTACATATATACGTCGGCTTAGAAAAGAAACGCATAAACTGAGAAAATAAATGTTTTACTAAACAGTTGTTAAAAGACTAACTGGTAATCTTAAGGCCAAAAAATAAACGCTATTACATATACAGTGGACTCCCTCTTAACCGGCCACCTTTTAACCGGCCTCCGCTCTAACCAATTATGTACTGTCAATACAATAGCCTACAGTAACATGTGTTTAGTATTTTCCAACAAAGGAAGTTCTTCCAGGTTAAGTTTTCTTAATTATACATATCATATTACAATAAAGTAGGCTATACAAGGTGATTCTACGGTCATGGGACGAACTTAAGGGGGTGATGGAACACAACGAACCAAACACTTTTCCCCATAGAATGTATGGTCGTTAGAGGGCGCTTTCCATTTCGGCACAAACACACGGTCCGACGCAAGTTAGAAAGAAGAGGCATGAAATATGGAAACAACGCTTTAATGTCAAATAAACATCAATAACTGCTTGACAAAACGAAATAATACAATTAGATTTGCATAAATTAAAGATAAGTACAAGGAACAACGGGTAATAAAGAAATGACATGTTCAAAACATGAGGAACTTTTCACATGGAAATGAAACGACATGTACAAACATCAGTCGGTAAGTACAACGCAAATGCACAATTACAGAAGCTGTTCAAAACGTCGACCACCACACCTGATGCAGGCCTCGCATCGCCGACGTAACGCTTTTATACAAGCGTTTGACTGCGCTCTCTAGCGGCCAACCGCTGCACTATACTTGGTTTTATTCTAATAAAAACGATTTCGGGAGTGTATCTTAATGCTATTAAGGGAACGACGGTTTAACCGGCCAAATCATTATCCGGTCTGGGTCCGGTCCTGAAGTGGCCGGTTAAGAGGGAGTCCACTGTATATCTATTAAAAGGATTACAATATGACTATTTCTCATCATCTTAATAGTCAACCTTTAGTGTCTCCGTAAAAATGTCAGTTAACCCTCCTGGTGGTTGTCTCGAAGAGATATCTCGTCACTAGCAAAACTGACCAGAACTTGGTGGACGAGATATCTCGTCATTAGCAAATCTGAGCAGAATTAATTGGGTGGACGAGAAGGAAATTGACCAGATCTCGATCTCATCATCATAAAACAAATCAACAATATCTTGATACCTCGACATTTTCAAAATTTATCAATCTTGATAGAAGAGATATCTTGTCGAAACCATTTGGAGAGTAATAGGTTTCGGCTCCAAGCCAACGATGTGAGTCACATCAAAATTTAAACATCAAAATGTGCTACTCTTATCTAAGATGCATGCTTCAATGTCGTAATACGAAATTTCTAATTTTTTTCGATATTCAGGACCAACACCCTCCCTTATTGTGTTAGAGCATAGAGAATTATTAAATGAGGGTCTACATCCATCTTGTACCTGTAGACATGTACAAGATGTTGTCATACATAAACCCCTTCGGGTTTCAACTTTCTTGGCTACTCGAATTTTGCACATTTAACATCTGCTCATTGTAATAGTAAGGCATATTATCAGACATACAAAATTTACTTGTTTAAATTTACTTGTTTTAAAATTTACTTGTTTCCAACTGGCTATGGTTTCGAATCCCTGTCTAACGCGAATGTTCGGCATTCACTTTAACCCTCCTGGTGGTTTTCTCAACCAGGTGTCTCGTCATCAGTTCTTGACGGACGAGATATCTCGTTTTTAGAAGAAAACTGACCAAGTCTTGATGTCGTCATTATCACCAAAATCGGCAAAATCTTGATGACGATATATCTCGCCGAAACCACTTGTTAAGCTATAAGTTTAATTAGCCCTCGTGTAGCCAATGACGACAAAGCAACCAAATTATGTGAGAAATCTTTCAAGCCGAAACGACATCTCTTCAAATCACGGTACCAATCAAATCATTCCAGAGAATCATTTCATGAGCACATAATTAGACTCATTAGGAAATTAATATTCGATCATTGATCCCCCTCCCACAAAAGACTCAATTCCTCATTACGTCATAAAGCAAATACCGGAAATGAATCCCCCCGTTCAATAATTAATCTCAGCTCAGCACCTCATCGGCGGAGTCAATTTAACCTCCCCTTCATAAATTCCGCCGAAAAGAAGCCTCATAATTACAAGCGCCGCCAACTCTCATTTCAATAATTCTCACCTCGAGAGAGAGTGTTTGCCTTTTAACTTGTTGCTCCCGACGGCATTCAGAGCACGTCGCTCTCCTGTTCCTCCTTTTTTCTCTTCCTTCTCTCTCGCTCCATTCCTCGCTTGTTGTTTTCGTAATTCCTATCGAAGATTTTCGATCCGGGATCAAAGGGATGGAAATGAGTCCGAGGCGAAGTTAAGTGAAATAATTACGGCGAGGCGTGCGAGTACAATTATGCAAAACGGAGGCAATGTGGAAAACACGGCCGATGCTAATGGATGGGGAGATCTTGCGCCAGGCTAACGAGGAGATATCTTCTTCGGGAGGGATCGATGCCCGTGCGATGTTCCTATCAATTGATGGAGCCCCATCGGCCGGCCTTCTCCGAGTCCAGTCATTTGTGAGGGATCGGCCCTTTTTTTTATTCCATCGATGGCGGCGTTAATGATCTGACCTGGAATTGTAATGAAGAGCAAAAACGCGGCGATTGTTTGATTTCGTGATTGTGCGTTACGCTGCGTGTCTGTTATGGGGAAGAGAATTCGGTGCTCTGTATCTGGAGTTAATAATATTTTCCTGGGGATGTATAAGAGTGTTTTAAATGTAGTTGTATGTGCAGATTATCGGAACGGGGAATTTTATAATCTGCATGCAGCCTTTCGAGGTCGGTGTAGTTGCAGTGTCAGTTTAATTTTGTTTTTCAGAGAATCCTCAGTCGTTTATACAGTTTAATGAACTGACCTGGAAGTGTAATGAATTTGAAATGTAGTTGTAGATTATCGGAACGGGAAATTTTATGGAATCTTTCGAGGTCAGCGTAGTAGCAGTGTCAGAGTTTAACTTTGTTTCTCAAAGAAACCTCATTGGTTTATATAGTTTAATGATGTGACCTAGAATTGTAAGGAATTTGAACTGTAGTTGTAGATTATTAGAGCGTGGAATTGAATGTGCATACAACTCTTCGCGGTCGGCATAGAAACAGTCAAAGTTTAGCTTTGTTTCCCGTAGAAGAAACCTTAGTGATTTACATATAAAGATTAATAATGTTCTTGTAGGTTTTTATTAATTATGTCAATGGTATTTTAGTATCCATCTCAGACACCTTAGTGGCATATATGTTGGGGTTAATAAAGTTATGTTCTGGGAGTACAGTGGCTTTATGGCTCATAGATTTCAATCTATTTACAACCTATTAGCTTTATCAGCAAGTACATTAAGCGTTAGAGAAGTAACCTTCTCTGTAGGATTTAACGTAAAGATTAATAATGTCATGTTCTGGGAGTCTAATAGTTTTACGATAATTATTTGTTAATGGTATTTCAGTCTTTATACGACTTTCCATGGTATGCACTATAAGTCAGAATTATTTTTTGTTTCTTAGAGTTAATGTTATGTTCTAGGTTGGTTGTTTTGAATTCTTATGGCGCAAGGTCCATATTTGGCTAAGCGTTTTGTTCTAAGAGTATTAGTCTTGTTCTAAAGATTTTTTCTTGGAATATCAGTCTATATGCAACTTTCAGTCCTCGTAGCTTTATTAGCATAATTTATCTTTGCTTCTTAGGAAGTAACCTTCTTATGAGGTTGATATATAGGGTTAGTGTAATATTCTTGAAAATTTGAGAAGAGTTAAATGCAAATTGTGTAGGATTTCGCAGTCAGCAAGTTCAATTTTTAAGATTCGTATCATAGTATCATCAGCATTCAAGTTCAACTTTGTTTCTTACAGAAACTTTATATGTGTGGCCTATTTAAATATAGATTATTCGTTCGTGAAATTTGTCTGTTAATTCAGGTTTTCTAGGTCCACATTCCAGTTTTATAAGGATTTAGGCTTAGCATTGCTTCTTAAAGAAGGAACTTATATGTAGTTATTCTATTGTAGGTATTAATGATATGTTCTAGAAAACGTAAGACTTGGTTTGGTTTGTCAATCAACTCTTATATATTATGCTTATATGGATTTATCACATAGTATAGATTATTCTATACTATGGCTAATTAAAAGAAACCTAGAGGAAACTATAAAATATTAGTTTTAAATGTATGGTGGGAGATGACTTATTCAAAAAATTTCATTCGGCATAAGCAACCTCTCGTGGTCGGCGTTGTATGATTGCCAATATTTTGCCAAGTTTAGCTTTGTTTCTTAACCCTCCAAGTGGTTTCGACAAGATATCTCTGATATCAAGCCCTGACCAATTTTGCAAATGACGAGATATTTATCAAGGTATTGCTCATCATTTTATGACGACGAGATCACGATATGGTGAGTGTTCTTCTAATGACGAGATATCTTGTCGAGAAGGAGGATTACAGAAACTCAATGCCATTTTAAACACCATAACAAATATGCTTTTAAAGACAATGTAAGAGCAATAAATTTCAATAGACAAGGCTAATTTCATGTAACAGCATAGTATGAGGTACACTAAATATTTTTTTGCCAAAGAATGTATGTTCGCAACTGTTGCTGGTAGGTGCTAGGGATGCCGTTTCTTGCATCTGCAAATCGTTCTTTTAAATAAAACTTCGTCACTCATAACGTAGGTTTCGCACGTGATGGAGTATTGCAGAAATTCCGAGATGGCTGACATGCACTATCCGGCATATGTCGTTGCCAATGGAAACGGAAGAGCTTATTCGTCACTCGCCACATTAGGGAAGCGTTCACGGTGAAATCTTTCGGCAGCTCAATCTTCGAGTATTAATTGAAATGTTTAATGTCAAAAAATTAAACGAATTTCTTTTCACATTTTAGGCTCACTTAGGTTACTTTATTGATCCTTTTTATACAATTTAGATGAACAAAATCGGGACCCCATCATAACAGTTGGCGGGATTTATAAAACTAAGTGTTTTCTTTTTGGGTAGACAAGCAAATCAATAAGCTTTTAATACCGCTACTGTTAGATTATTAGAAAAATATTGCTATTAACATTTTGTTAGATTATTAGATAAATATTACTATAAATGGAATTATCTCGGGGTGTTTAACTTCTGTCGTAAAAGTAGGCATAGGATTTGAAAATGTATAGAATGTTCTTTAAATTTAATACACTGATGGCCATCGAAAATGCGACACTTTAAAAGACAAGAGATATATATCAAAGCCATATTTATTAAACAAATAACATAAAGCATAGGGGTTAAATGATTGGAATTACAGCCCCGTTTGACTCGTAGAATGCGAAGAAATCAGTATTTTGTGTAGCCACCATGGGAGGCAATAACTGCAGCTACACGGCATTGACAGAAAGAGGCTTTGGATGTGTGTTTAGGGTATATCTGTTCATGCTGCTTCTACACATTTCCAAAGTTCATCTGATGCAGTCAGAGATGGTCTGTGGGGTGCCAAACGGAGGGCGATCATCGATGAGACGTGTTCGATGGGCGATAGATCCGGGCAGGTCATGGAGGAAGTGAAACCTGGTGGACTTTGAGGAAATGTACGTTGCATATAAAATGCGGTCTGGTGAAAACTGGACGAGCCCTAAGGACAAGGGTCGACAACAGCTTCCAAAACGTCAGAGATGCAGTGGTGGCTGTTGAATGTACTGGCAATGCATGCTAGGCAGATGCAGGAGTAGAATACAATGGCACCCCATACCAAAACGCCAGGTGACGAACCGATATAATAATGCGATAATGCAAGACTCATGCAGTGTTCTTCAAATAACTCAATTAAATAAAAAAAGTATAACACGTTAGAATGAGAGGAACTCCCTATCTTAACCTGCCTGGTGGCTGTCTCGATGAGGTATCTTGCCATTAGCAAAGCTGACCAGATCTTCATGGACGAGATATCTCGTTATTAGAAAAACTGACCAGATCTTGATCTCGTCGTCACCAAAAAAATTAGCAATATCTTGATGACAAGATGCCTCGTCCTTAGTAAAGTTAGTCAGATCTTAATAGACGCGATATAGTAGAAACAACTCGCAGGGTTAAAAACCAATAATCGCCCATATTTAATATGTATACATTTTAAATTGAGACGTTGACATGTAAAAGCATGTAAGTCACAAAAAAAATCGAAAAATAGTTTTTGGCGGATAAGATAGTAAGAACCCATGCCAGTGTCATGGTAAAGCTAGTAAGTCGCTAGAAGAAATAGTTTAGTTTCTGCAGCTCTTTTTGTTTATACAAATACAATTCCTTTTTAACAGGCTCACAAACATTTTTTTGTTTGTCCTTTAAAATTTCGTTTTGTGACTTACACGCTTTTCCATGTCAACGCTTCAATTGTTCTCTAAAAAAACCGTCAAATTGCGTGCATATCGACTAACGATAGCAAACTGATTCCCTTAATCCTCCAAGCGGTTTTGACGAGATATCTCGTCCATCAAAATCTGATCAATTTTGCTAAGGACGAGATATTTCGTCCTCAAGATTTTGCCAATTTTTGTGTTAATGAGATCAAGATCTGGTTCATTTTCTTCTAATGACGAGATATCTTGTCCATCATGATCTGGTCATTTCTGCCAATGACGAGATATTTCGTTGAGACAGCCAGCAGGAGGGTTAAGAAAATGATCCAGTTAAAATTTAGTCATGTCTTTTCTTTCTCTCTCTCTCTCTCTCCTTAAGCAGGAACTGTATGCACTACTTTTGCCATATTTTCTTTTACACCGAGAAACTTATCCCATCAATATACAAAACTCCTTCACCGAGCCTCCTTTGACAATACTCTTAACATGCACCGAACCCTTAACGTAACCCGCACTTCTGTTGCTTCAATTGGGTTACTACAGTCCATTGTCCAAAACAAAGCGCCGCCTCCCAACACAGAAGTGGATGAAAAGCAGTAAAGAGAATATTCTCAGTTTCATTTGGCTAAGAAGCATCGATTCCTTTTATTTTGCCCTCAGGGATTCAAATCCCTATGAATATTTCATAGAATTCTGAAAACGAGTGCGCTGAAATATTTAAAAAGGAGACTCCTAAGAGAAAGTGTTTTCCTTAAGTGACTACAAACACAACAGAAAAGTTCGATCTTCCGTCTCATGAATACTGCAACCGCCGCCACCTTGTGCGGATCCTTAGAATCATCACACAAATGTGAGGCACACAAAGAATATGCTGAAGAAATGCCTCTTCTTTTCCGATAAGACCTGATTTCGCAGACAAATGAATGAGATGAGTTTTATTTCCGTCTTTCAGGCAAAAGTCGATTTAGTTGTTTGAATCTAAGTAGATCAAGACTCCTTGGAGCGTACTAACTTCTTTCAAATCATTGGAAGACTTATACTTGTGGTAATGAATTTTCTTGCGAATTCTTTTGAAGCGCAGTAATCAGGAAAACCAGATTTCGGCACAATCTGGTTAAGGATATTTATATTTCGCTTTATTTTGTGTTAAGAATGTATACTAAGGCAAAGGGTTATTAAGATATGAAACGATGAACAGTTGTAAAAAAGAATTGAATACGATATTTCATGTAAATATCTCCATCAGTAACGCTGTAGAAAATGCCAGAGATGTAACAGATATTTTCTGTCAAGCAAATGTAGATGTCCGTAGTGTTTCTGCTGAGGAACGAGTTCCCTGCACGTATTCCTAACGTGACGTCACTCGGTTTGTTTTTCGAATACAATTTCAGCATACCATCAGTAAAATTCCCAATAATGAATTTCGAATTGATCTATAGTTGATTGGTCAACACCAAACGTTGCCAAATTGACTATAAACGACATTTTAAGTGAACCCAATATCAAACTAGAGCATTTGGGTGACGGAAGTAAAATTTTCGTATTCCGTCTGGTTTACTTGTTTGTACTGGAAATCCCTTGGATAGTTTAATTATTTTTTGGTATTTTTCCATAGAAAGAGATAGATGGTTAAGAAACATTCCCTTATTAATAGAAAAACAAAATTAAGAAAGTATTATAAATAAGTTATGGATGCTGAATACTATTATTGAAGAAATTCTTGCATAACGTTCGATAATTTATTTAATACCAACGCAAAACCTAAATCTGAAATTTCAACCATATTTCGAACTAATTCAAACGTATTACATTCTTTTTTATTTTAGTACCACTTAAGGAAATTTAGTATCTAATTTTAATCTCAAATTGTAAAAACCGTAACCAAATGCCTTTTGCTTAGGTGCGTGTGACATCTCATTCTCTTTCTAAACGTGAAAAAATGTAAAAATTAATGCTTCTTTTAAAGTTAGAATTCATAATATTCATGTATTAGACCATAAACAACTTTCTAGATTAGACGATTTGACGGGAAATGCCCCATTCATATTAAAAATTTCATTCATGATGAAATGTGTCAAACTTCTACGTGAAAAAGTAAATGTGTGGGTTTTTAGAAGAGTATTTCTTTGTAACTATAGTAAAATTTTAGAACTTTTTGTACTATGTATAGAAAATTTTCAATTCCTCTTGTTTTATTGTACTCTAAATCCTATATTGATCTCTTAATATAACCGAAATTGCCTCTCGCGAGATCTGTGCAAAACTTTTTTCCTTGAAAGGCTCAGCAATTTTTTAATAGAAAAAGTGAAAAAAAATTTCGAATACATATAAGGGAATAATTTGCATTTATTTTTAAAAAAACCTGCATCGAGGATGAAGGATTTTGAGAAAAAAAATGTTTTCCATAGAAAGGATTATAAATGGGGATGATTACACTGATGGCGAGTGTTACTTTTTCATTCTAAACTGAGAAAATTTTAAAGGGGATGTAAACCAAGTTTAAATGCCCTGTAAGAAAAAGTTTAGTGAAGGAAAAGAAACATCTCGCTCGTATATGCATCTTATTATTCTTCTTTCTCGTTCATTCTTTGCTTTAGTTCTCATTCCCTAACGAATCTCTCTATCATTTGTGCATGAGTCTATTCCATCCTTATCTCCATTTTTTTATGACGCTCTCTCTACTGTTGTCTCTAAGAGTCTATCCTTTTATCTCTTCTTATCTATCTATTGTTTGTCTTAATGTATCTATCCAGTTATCCCTTGTAACGAATCTATAGATTCTGTCTCTATGGGTATATTCCATTTTATCTCTTTATGACTATCTCTCTATGGGGCTATTCCATTTTCTCTTTATGACTCTCTATTGTTTGTCTATATGGGTCTTTCCCGTTATCTCCATCTTATGAATCTCACAATTGTCCTTTGGAGAGTGGGGTGCCAGTTCAGGTTTGACTTCGTCATTTGACTGGGGCTCAAAATTACGTTGTGTTGTCCTCGGATCCTTCCCTTCGGGGGTTGATCCAGGACCTTCGCCAATAGCCCGCTATGTTGCTCCAGCGCGACGTTAGTCAAAATACCTATCTACCTCACAATTGTCCTGATCTACCTTTTTGGATCTATCCTGTTATCTCTTTCTTATGAATCTCTGTCACTTGTTCAGACCTATCTCTATACGGGTCTATCCTGTTATATCTACTATATTGTTTTTGTCTTTATGGGTCTAACCCGGTACCTCTTATGAATCTAGTTTCTGTCTAAAGAAAGGTCTATCCCATTACATCTTTTTATTAATCTCTCTTGTTGCCTATATGGGTCTATACTGTTATTTCTATCTTCTTATGAATCACTGTTTTATCTGTCTTTATAGGTATAGCTCATTATCTCTTTTTATGATTCTATCTCCATTGTTTCAGTATCTATGTCTATTCCGTTTCCTCTCCCTGTATTCATCTTTTTTGTCGTTAGTGTCTCGATCTAAATCGTATGTTCTCTCTTAAACCAATCTGCGTCTATAGGTTTAAATCGAAGTTTTATTTTTCTTTCTCATTTTTATCTTCTCTTTTACTACTGACGTGCCTAACTTTCCATTTCCCTGTTTCTCTTTTCTCCTTCCCTTATATTTGTACACGTATCTCTCCTTTGTCTGCCTTTTCAATCATCTTTCACATTCTTTATCCACCTTTCTCTTTTAACCCACTTCTCACAACTAATTTCTCCCATCACCTTTCTCCATCTCATTCCTTCTCTCATTCATTCATTCCACGCTGAATGATTCGTTCCCAGCAATTTTAAAATAATTCTACTAGATACTCTGCACTAAATAAGAAATAGTCATATCGTATACCTTGTTCTTCCTACTCGAAATCTTATTTCCTTGATCAAGAACTGTCAATAAGCACTAATTTGCCGCCTAACTTAATTACTTAAATTCCATCTACTTTAAACAAACTTGACAGAATTCAACTCTTCAGTATGTGTTAAATACCACTTCAGCATTTAAGCAGAAATCAGTAGTAAACCACTGGCGATAGACGGTCGAAACTCCATTTATCTGCCCACTCAGGTGTTGACCTCGTCATCCGACCGTTGTTCAAAATTATGAGGTGGATCGGATCTTTCGCTTCGGGATTGATCCCGGACCGTCACCAATAACCCGTTGTGTTGCTCCAGCGCGATGTTAATTCAACTACTCAAGTATTCGCCCAACTTCAGGAGTTCTTTTCGCAGTAAAAGGAATATATAGCTGATTATAAGGCTAGTTTTTAATCTTAGCGCTGTTATCCGACAGAAATACGTCACTCTTACTCGAGTAAGCTTTTAAAATAATATGTAATGGTTTAAAAAATATTTTTGACGAAATGGGAGGAATATTCAGTGTATACAAACCAGGTGGAAAGCGAAGATCTTGCTACTGATACCCAAATGCTTTCTCATGATAGTTTAGGGTTACATTAAAATGTACACCGTCGCTATTTGGGAAAAGTTTGGCTTTTAATGTTGATCAATCAACTATCATCTATCAGTTTGGAACTCACTCTTTTAAATTTTTAATGGCGAGGTGCTGACATCGTATTCGAAAAACAAGCCAAGAGACGCCATGTTCGGACAGTAAACACTTTCTGCCGCAAACACTACCGCCACCTACATTTAGCTTGTAGAAAATGTAATTAAATTATTAAGTTTTGAATTCAAATAAACATTTTTTTAGATGTTTTCTTTTCAACTGTCGGATACACCACGTTTTCTTGCATACGTTTCTCAAGCAATCGTGACATCTAAACTTTTAATGAGTATGTTATTACATTTTAAGAAAAGTCTCCCTGTATGCTGTGGTATATTTTTCCTATTTTAATCTTTGAGTTATTTGTTAGGATTTTATTGAGATAGAAAGAGGCTGTAATGTCAAATACTCCACTCCTTCTATTATTACGTTTCGACCTTATGTATCGATGTATAAATAATTATCCACACTATCAACTATGAATCAGAATGACCAAATTCGAATCGGACCATGAATGTACAACCCTGTCCGACAGAAATTCTATAGTTGTCACTTATGCTAATAGAATGACGTCATCTTTGTATGAGTAACAGTTTACTGACGTGACACAAGAGAATAAATTGCATTGTTCCCCGAAGGGGAGAGTACAATCCCTTGGGATGCTTACTCAAATCTTAAAGGACATTTAGGGTTGCGCTGTTGCCTTTACAGTTCACTATGCAAGCAAATCAATCGGATGGGGATAATCGTTATTTGATAGCAAGGTTTGGTAAATTCCAGGTTTGGGATTGGATCGGATTTGGGATTTTATGGCGCTGTCCTGAGCAGGATAAGCTGCCGCAAGATTGTAAAATTAAACAAATAGCGACGTTATGCTAAATGTTAAAAATGATAAATCAAAAGTTCAGATAGAAGTATAGGAATTAATTTACTCATGCATAAAATTTTGAAGGTGAAATTTGAAGGATTGAAATATAACATAATTTTAAATATTACATTCATGGGTCATTTTGAATTTGGAAAAAATTAGATGAGATTTATAAAAACAATTGAGCGTAAAAATGCGAAAAGGTTTGAATGGGGATTTTCCCCAACCAAATCTCGCAGATTCATGGTTTTATTTATATTGAATGTCAATCTCTCTAATTAAAAATGGGTCACAAAATATTTGTCTACCTCCCCATTTCTTATTATTTTCATAAATTTTATAAGGGGGTTGTTGTCCATTTCTGATTTAGATGTCGCCTTGTGCATTTTGCACAGCTTTGGCGCACTTGTATTTGGCCATGCTGCTCCAGACACGACAGACAATATCAAGTAATATAGATACATACAAGGAAAGTTTTAATGACAGAAGACAGAATTACACCCAGGAAGGAATAAAATCTGCACGTCCTACAACACGCAGGTTACTAGCGCAGTGGGCATACCCACTGAGCCACGACGGCCCCTAAATTTTATAAGGGTGTAAATAAATTAACGATTTAAAATTTCACTACATAAAAGCTTACTTTTATTTTAATATCCGATCAAAATAATCTGACAATCATTAAACCTCCAAGTGGTTTGGATGAGATATCTCATCCAACAATATCTGATCAATTTTGTTAATGACGAGATACCTCGTCAAGATATTGCCGATTTTTTATCATGGTGGTTGTATGGACGGGATATCTCGTCCATACAACCACCAAGAGGGTTCAAAGAACTTCTAAATTTATATACAATGTAATGTAACCCATATATATTACATGTCAGACGCCTCCCTATAAAACTGAGAATTTTTATCTTCACATCGTAAGGGGGAAAAACAGCAACCTCAACAGAAATATATTCCATTTCATCGTTACATACTAACAACAAAACTTTCATCCCGAAGTTTTCCAGCAGAAGTGATTTTTCAACTCCTTTCCCTCCTCCATCTGTACGTCAGATTGTGTTCCATAGAATTTAATGGGTGTAACAAACGTTACGAAATCAATTTTAATTTCGCAAACCGAAACTTTCAAATCAAAACAAACTTTTAACGTCACTAGTTGTCTAAATTTAGAAATTTGATGCAGTATGTATTCAATATACAAAAAATATCCAACGTTGTTTGATCTATTCTTTTAGACATGTTATTTCGAAACCAGAGATTATTTTAAATACTAACGTTATCCCTATTGGTAGACTGTATTTCCTTTTTCGATTAAGTAATCATATTTGAGACAATCATAAAACCCATTTGTTATTTTTCGAAAGTTTTGCTCCAACAGTGTATCGTTAAGCATTTAGTTTGCGCACTTTACATTAATTGAAGATTATATACCTCGGATTTTCATTCGCCTTCAAAGTAAGAAGCACAAGTCATATTTTATTCATAGTAAGACTTCCACCTACTTAAATTCTTTGCTAAACTCTTCTTTGTATACATACTTCTTTGTGTAACAGAATGTTCTGAAGGAAGCAAATATTTCATGCACACAAACAAACCTCTATGACGCTCAGGGACAAAACATTTACGCTATAATTGATAAGAAAACATTTACCCTTAAATAAAGAGCAAACCCGAGAAGTTAGCCATCATGTCCATTTAACGACTTATATCAACAACGCAACAAAAAAAAAGAACCCCACCACTAATTACAGATTTTCTCTCATTCCGGAAATTCTTTCACAAGATTTTTAACTTAATAAATAAGCCCCACTCGGGGTTGTTCTTTTTTGAATTCTTTTTCAGTGTCAGGATCACGGCGGAGACATTTCCTGGAGGAGTTGATTCTGATCCTGAAGCGGGGCTTCTGAAATATGGTCGGTGGAGCCATAAAAAAAAATGTTGATCTTAAGCCTTAAGTATGCTTAAGGTTTCGGCGCGGTTCAGCCGCAACCGAATCGCAGCTGCTACCCACCAGGGGACGGAGAGGGGCCGTGCACTCACTTCATTACGCTTCATTAGGAAGCGCCAAACGATTGGATACTTCGGCAAGAATGATCGGTCTTAACACACGAGGGCGGTGGGGCGTTCCGCTTATGGTTAGGGGAGGTTATATTAGATGGTTAAGGTAGGTAGTTGAAATTTTACTTCTCACTGTAATAACAAACTCCGGGACCGATCCGAAGACAACACCGCGTCATTTTGAAGCAGATGACGAGGTCAACAACTGAGCGGGCATCCTATTCTTTTAACTTTCACACCACGAAAATTAATTCAAACTTGGTTAGTAGGTAGTTTAATATCTGTCGCAATGAAAGAAACTTAGGAAACCGCAAGCAATTTGATACTTCGACAAGAATTGTCGGTCTTAACGCACAAGGGCGTTTTGCTTAAGGTTAGGGGTGGTAATATTGGATGGTTAAGGTAGGCAATTGAACTTACGTGGCACTGGTATAACAACGGGCTATTGGTGACGGTCCGGGATCAATCCCGAAGGGAAAGTTTCGAGGGCACCTCATCATTTTGAACCACATGACGAGGACCAGAGCTGGAACCCCACTCTTTTAACTTCCACCCCACACTAACATGATTCAAACTTGATTGGTAAGTAGTTGCATTTACGTCGCACTGAAAGGAACCTAGGAAACCGCAAACGATTTATACTTAAACAAGGGAGGTGTGACGTTCTGCTTAAGGATAAGGGTGGTTATATTGGATGGTTTTGGTAGGGAGTTGAATATGCATCTCATTGGAACATTATAACGGACTATAAGCGAAGACCCAGAATCTATACCGAAGGGAAAAATTCGAGGACAGCACCTCATCATTTTGATCAGAACATGAGGTGAGCTGGAACCCCACCCTCCAAACTTCCACCAACGTGAGAACTTTTGAGGCCACGGCAGAGTTAACGTACCTCCACGTACACGATGATCTTTTATTCGATCGGGTTTCAAACTCGCAACCCTAAAGTTGCTAATTCGTGTTTCTACCAACTGGGATACCGCGGCCTTACTGGAGGGTTAAGGATAGGTATATAAATATTACAGATATATTAAAGGGTCTGTGGAATTTCAAAACAAACTTTTGCAGGTTTTATCCAATTGTTATAACATTTGCAATGACTGTTTTTACTAAATAGCCTACTTATAAAATTTTGTCCAAAAATATTAAATGTACGAAAGTCAATTCATAAAACGTGATCTAACATTACCAACAAAAACGTAGATAAATTAACATTGATAGCGCTCATGTACATTAAATATCCATAGATTGTCAATGTTTTAATTCACATAATAGTTAGTATATATTTAAACTAAACTAGTCCACTTGGTGTAAGTATATCGCTCTATCTATGTATATACAGGGTGAGTCTAAATTGTTTTTACAAAATAAGAGGGGTGGTAATACCCATCCAGACGAGCAATAATTACCATGGAACATAGGGTCGCATTCCACTCTGAGAGGCAGAAAAGAGTCAAATTAGAATTGAACTTACAACAGTGTTGGGAAAGCGAATGAACGATACCAAAAGTTGCACAATCTGATTAATTGATCAGAGAAAACTCACAGCAAGTGCTCAAGGTGGCGGCCACGCGTGTCGTTGCACAGTTCACACCGGAGAAGGAATGACTGGCTCTCGAAGATTCGTGGTGTTTTAATTTTTGATTCTCGTGGTGAGATTCACGTAGTGAGAATCGTGCGGCAGCACCGATTCTCACTACGAGATCTTCAGCCGAGTCCACAGGCGTCTGGTACACTAAAGATTTCATGTGCCCCCAGAAGAAAAAAGTAGAGTGGGTTGAGGTCCGGTGAGCGAGGAGGCCAAGCCACAGGTCCGACACGTCCGATCCATCGTGCGGGATATGTGGCATTCAAGAAGTGCCGGACCGTGCTGGAAAAGTGTGCTAGGGCGTCAGAGGTGATGACTTGTTCATGCTCGACGCGTTTCGACTTTACTCTTTTCTGTCTCTCAGAGTGGAATGCGACCATATGTTCTATGGTAATTATTGCTCGTATGGATGGGTACTATCACCCCTCTTATTTTGTAAAAACAACTTAGACTCACCCTGTATATATAAATGGATGTGTGTATGTATGTTCCCTATACAAATCTACACCGTTTGACCATTCCATACCAAATTTAGTACATTTATACTTTGGAACCCTGCGAGTGACGCAAGCTACATATTAACCCCCGTTATCTTTAACCTAGGGGGCAGAGGGGGCTAAATCAATTCGAAATTGCCATAGGAAAAATATTGAACATCAAACGATTGCGGTACGCAACTCTGTTTTACCAGTATTGATTGAAAATCAAATTTTCTAATAAAATTGTTTTACCCCAGTATTGCTCAAAAAACAATTTTTTCCCGAAACGCTTTATTTAAACAATTTAAAATTCTAATTATGTTTGAACTGATTTTTTATTTCTTTCCGAAATATAAATATTTTAGGAATATTTGAATGATGAAAAATGGATAGTTAAAATACTTAATTTTACACAACTTGCATTTTGTAGCCGCGTTCGTAAAAAATTCTCTGAAAAAGTGCAAACCAAAAAATAATCCGTCACATGACCTCAGTTCCAACAGTTCTGAAGTTGCATTTACGAACGATTAGGTTTTTTAGTCTCATTCACCATGTAATTGGCAATTTGTTTTGATAAATTCAATCTGAAAATGAGCCTAAACCACACATACGTGAGTAGAGATTCATTACATTTACATCTACCTTTTCATTTGCCAACTTCTGAACTGACAAAACCTAGCACAATCTCAATTCGTTTCAAACGATTTCATTTCGTTTTCATTAACTTATGAAACGGCTTGTTTTTCACACTAGAAAATCTGAGACGCTTGGAACGCTCGGTTCGAATAACTCGTACAACCTGTGCGATTTATTCGCGTTTACGAACGAGCCCTGTGATGGAACACGAAAAGCCAAAGCAAAAAACTCATTGATGATAAAAGCGTAATTTTGCAATTCGGTATCTGGCAACGCCAGAATTAATGTTTTATTTTATAAATTAGATTTAGAATTCCGTGTTTGTGTATTTGAGTTAAGACAGAAATGTTGCGGTCATATTTCAGCATTTCTAAGTTTTGTAAATTTGTATTCTTTTTGTAAATAATTCTTTGTCTATCAATATTTTTCAAGCGTCTTTTTCGAATTTCTCTATTTCAGAAAATTCTTGACATCGGAATTCGACACGCTTGCTCAGATCTTTCGTTTTTCACAATTCGATATTTTTCAATGACCAGAATTTCGTTTCTGTTTGTATTTATGTGTTCCATTACTTTCCATACTACATATATATATTATTTAGGAGTTAAATTGTAATGAATTATTTTTATTTTCTGCCAAATACCACTAGACATGTGTAATTTCTTGGTGGTATATGTATATTTCGACGAATGTCACTTAAGTCTTTGGTTAAATACGTTATAGTTTGTAGAATTTTGTTTCATAGAAATAAATGGAAACCTTTTTAAGTAATGTGTATAACTTATTATTTTAAATAACTGGTAAAGTTAAAATAAAGTTATTCTAAAATAAGATGTTAAGTTAAATCAAAACGGGTAACCATACGTTATAGTTCAAAGATATTTCTAAATTTTGACATTTTCTTTACAATACGATTAAAATCAATTTAATTTACATTTGTTTTTCATGTCTCATGGATATTATTGAAAGTTGTACTCCATATTCAAGTAACTAAATCTATCATTCTAAATAGGCACGTTGTTTCCATATAGAAACTGAGTCTCAATTGAAAAAGTACCTTAAGGATTCGATTTAAAACAAAAATTTTCTGTTGGAGGAAAGCGAATTTTAAATAAGACTGCTGATCTTGGAATATCATAGTAAGGAAGTATGTAAACTAGGACTGTTGAAAAATTGAATTTTTTTTTGTCTTTTGCTTACTTGAAGTTGAAACTGTTCGTATACAACTTAGGCACCTGTGAAACATTCATTGAAAGCATTGATTTTGTATGTATTTTGTAGAAAGTGTAATCGATTTTGAGTTTGCTTTGTCTACACTGATGACATTTGTTTTAAAAACAAGCTCCGTTATTCCACGTGCGGCTGAATAGAATTTTCAAGAAAAAAATGTGTGCTTCAAAATAAATTAACCATGAGTGCCGTAACAGTTTGATTTGCTATCCTCTCACAATGATAATGTAATTCGAAAACATCGAATCCATGGTGCAAGGGTACCACAAATAATAAATATTGATTGGAAAACTGAGTGCAAGACTATTCGTTGAAAGTTCCTCATTTTTACTGAAAATGAACTTAATTGGCACTCGTAATCACTCCAAAACTCGAAATCGACTTCTGAAGTCATCTCAGGAAAAGCTTTTGTAGCTTGTCTTACAGCAAGAGTGTCATGAATATGAAATGGATATATTATGTATGTTAAAAAATATTTAAAACGATGTTAAAAAATATTTTTTGTACGCTTAAATGATCTTGCATTTTTCTGTGAAGTAGAATCAACATTTAACCAATTCAACCCGAGCATCGCCGGGTAATTCTAATAGCTATAAATAAAAAAAAAGAAATTTATACTAAATTTCCTAAAACTGCAAAAAATCATAGGTTAAGCAACATTTTAAACCAAAATTCGGAAGCGTGTTGAATTTCTTATATGCACTTAGACAGATTGCAAGGATTACCAAACAGATAGCACAGGACCTACAAATTGCAAGGATTACCCAAAAAATTGTCAGCGAAATCCAATTAAATCCAGAAGAGCAGGAAACATTTCGAATTCAGAATTTCAAAATATCTGATTCGGAGAAAAACGTTTTTTTTGTAGACCTACTATACTTTTCTACTGTTTTATGTTCTTATGTAACTCCGTCTAAAGCGATCGTAATTGAAAAATTCTTTTGCTATTTAGAGTTTGATGTGAATTAATTTTTTATTGAATTCTAAAATTCTAAAATTGGAAAATCGATTTTGATGATTTTGAAAGTGTCTCGTTTAAAACCACCAAGGTATATAAATATTCTAATTTGTTTTGATGACTATACGTGTTCTAGATTAAATGTAAGGGGATCATCAGCTCTAAACCCTCCTGGGGATTTATCTTCCTGTCGAAAAGTTCCCTGCAGTATCTGGTGCAAAAAAACCTGTTCCAAACTGTCACCAGTTCTAGAGAAGGAAAATTTGTTTTTCCTTCTTTTATCCCCTTTGAGTAATAGGGCAGATTTGTCTCGACGAGATATCTCGTCCTTTTCAAAATTGCCCAGATCTTGGACGAGATATCACGTTTTGCGTATGGCAGCCGCCAGCTTATCACCCCTGTAGAAATGGGCTCATCCAAGGTCATCTACCTTCTCACAGAAGCTGCGATGTACATTTTTCTTGTCCATATCCGTAAAATATAGAATTTCTAGTGTCGAATCTGTGTGGTGATTACTGTTTGAAACTAAGTTAGAATTTCTTTAATGCTCAATTCCTGTTCACATTCCTCTGGGTTATTTCATAAAGTAACTACTAAATCCAGTCTAACTCAATTCACACACAATTTGGTTTGTTTTCGGTCCTTCATATATAATTTCACTTAAGTCACATCAGGAATCAAACAAAATGTTAATTAAACATGCTGATGAAACAGTTATGCACAAGTGTTGTACTCCGTATTCCAAAATAACGAACTCAACACGATCAGCGCAAACATTTACTAAGTATCATACCCAAGGCAATCCAATAAAGAGAAGATTGAACGCGTAGCAGAACTCAAATGGGAGAACTGCGATGGATTGATCAAGTAGCATAATAAAGCTATTGAATTTACACAATAATAGCTTTCCTCTTATATTAATTCAAAAGCTAGGTAATTCTCATATACAAGAATTAATAGAATAACAGAGGGAAAGATACATAAATGCAGATGTATTGAATTCTATTGTGACAGAATTTGTAATGTAAACAATGTAAATAATATTGTTTATGGGTAAATAATGTAAATATTGTTTATCAAACAAAAGATGTGAAAAACCTTGAGGCTGACTCGCTCTACAGTGTTCTATGTACAATTCAGGCTTATGAGAGGATTTTTCTGTAAAGCTAAATGGGGGGGAGATGGCGCTAGTGCTTTAGTGGTCCTCTCCAGGAACCATTTTAAGCTTTAAAAATGTGGTTTACCTGACCTTGATACAGACTTGTCAATGGCAATTTATTCTCCCGAATTCTAGTGAGTGTGATCTTAAAATCAAATACGTTGAGTAAATCGAGTAAAAATTAAATCAAATAAAAGTAAACGATTGATTCAATCCATATGGATAATTGTAGAGGGCAAGTCCAAAAGATGTTACCACTTATATGGGTAAATCATCTAATTTTTGTTCCTATTTCAGATTAAATACGGTGACATAACTTAGTTTGTAAAAAAGGAAGATTGGACTAGTCTTTAGTTTCCATTAGTCGAGAGGAATACATTTCAAAAATAGTACAAGGATCCTCCAATCCATTTAACTTTATCGAATTCAGGAGATTTTTGTGAGCAAATGTTGACTATGGCAATTAATGCAATTATAACATAATTTATTGAATAAATAATAAAACATACCAATCCTGTGTAAGTTATCTTTTGACTCACCCTGTATAATAAAAAGATAATTAATGCTTCTCTGAGGGGTTCATACGCATAATTCCACCTTGTAACCTGCAGTGTTCTCTTCATGACTTCTAGCCAATCGTGACCTTCTTGGCCAATAGAATCTTTCCAAGGATTCTATTCTAAGGAAAGTAAATACAGAATAGCCCCTAAGGTAGGTAGGTATTTTAATTAACGTCACACTATTGGTGACAAATAACTCCTAAGAAAGGAGAAATAGAATAATTCCAAAGGATGCATTCTAAGGAAATTAGAAATGAAATGATTCCAGAGATTCTATTCTAAACGAGCAAATAGAATCCTTAAAAGTGATTCTATTACGTAAATGAACAATAGAATCTTTTAAAAGGATTTTAATCTAAGCAAAGGACTAATAGAATCATTTCAAAGGATTCTATTCTATAGAATGGGTCGATAGAATCTTTCCGAAGGATTCTATTATCAGTAAATAAGCAATATAATCTTTTCAAAGAATTATATTCTAAAAAAGTACCGATATAATGTTTACAAGGCATCCTATTTTAAAGAAATGAGCGATAGAATCATTCAAAAGGATCTATTCTACAGAATGAGCCATTAGAATCGTTCGAAATGATTCTATGCGAAGGAAAGGACAAATAGGATTGTTAGAAAGAAATATTCTATTGTAGGGAAAGGACCAATTAAACATTTCTAAAGGTTGAAAGAATCCATGGATTCTTTAGAAAAACGTTATTTAGTCAAAAAGTGTGTTGTGGGGTAAAAACGCCATTACATTACTCGCAAATCTCGTCCGCTCAGAGGGTTATGATACTCCAATAAATAAATCCTTAAAGCTCCAAATTCATTATGAAACACCAATGATATAAGGTGATTTCGTTACCGACAATAAATTAATTTCAAATATGAGAGTGATTTGTTTTATTATACGTATATTTCTTTCTTTATATTTTGACATTTTAATTACAGCAAATTATGACATAGTTACATAACCTTCAAAGGAATTCACGATATTAATTTGGGAAAAATTCCAGTTATGTGATTTAAAATAAGTCTTTTATCTTTAAATGTCTAAAAAATACAAATAGTTTCCATAGAATTACGAATGAAACGTTCCACGAACAATTTAAAACTAAAATAATAACTCAAAGATATGTACAGTTTAAAAACAATAATCAGACTTGATTGCACATGCTTGTAATTTTCTAGTGAATATTAACCAAAAGAAAATGGCACATTTCTTTTTATGCAATTACTTTTAATTTGAGGGGAAATAACCATTAATTCCTTTTGACGATGCCTTTGATAAGAATATGAATTCTCTAAACATAAATTAATTTACTTCCGCTTTTCTTTATCCTCCATTTACATATTCGAAAGAGAAATTTCTCTATGAATTAGAGTCTGACAAGTCCGCTTTATGTTCAAACTTTTTACTTCGAACTATGCAAATCTAATTAGTTCAGTTATTAACAAATGAGGCACAAAACATACGGCTGCTGAAAATATTATGCCTTTCACGAGCTTAATTTATTAAGAAATTCTGAAAGTACATTTAGAAGTAAAAAAGTGATTATTTTGATAAACTCTGCTTTCTTATATTTTGTGAGTATAGAACCAACGGAATTTCATGTTCTTCAAAGGGAAAGTTAATTCGATTTTCAATCCAATTAACGATAAAAATCAGAAAATCAAAACTGAAGTTCACAGATTTTTTTTAACAAAGTAACTTAGATGTAGATTTTATTTTGCATGAAGAGTATCTTCACTTAGACATCTCTGCATCCCCATTTCCTGCCCAGATTTGTTGAGGTCTAATACTAAAAATTGGCTTAAAATGACGTAACTGTCGAAAATAAATGTATCTAAAATATAAGACAACTTGTTCTTACTCTTTGTACATAAATCATTACTTTGAGCTTTTTTATTGTGTAAAACTATTTAGGTTTCTTTAGTACTCTAGGTTAGTTACTGACAGATTTATCTGACTGTTTCTAGAAGTCAGTTTAACATTTCTTAATTTAAAAATGCATTGACAATTATAAGTAGGTTTAAGTTTACATTAAAACTAACTAAAATTATTTGTTGTCTTAATATAAATATTTTTTTATTTCTAATGCCCAACCAATGAGTTCTTCGACCTTCGTCACTACAAGGGACTGATTGGTGACTGAGTTGATTTTGCGGTTTTATGGCGCATATTTGGCCAAACTGTGCCAAAAATAAGACAAATTTCAAGTAAATGGACATACACAAGGAGAGCGTTACTGATACAGAAGATAGAAATAGGGATCGAGGAATCGCGCCTGACAGAAATGACACCTGGGCCACAGATGTAATATAAGTAGACTGATCATTGCTTTTGGGAGGAGCTGCAAAAAGTGTGATCGACATGTCGAGTAGTAGTCCACGTGACTGCTTTCTGAAAAATTTCCTCAGTTGACCCATTTGAAATTTTATCGCCTCGTTTGGTGATAAAATTCCACGATCTTATGACAGGGTACGTGTGAATGCGGATTTCTATAGTGGTGAAATCACCAGTCTACTATGTCTCACGGACTAATCATATGATGAATCAAAAGATGGGAGTATTCTCCCGTCCCGGGGACCAATCAGATGATGAATGTTCGATTCCACTCAGGCAGACAAAAGTAATCTAAGGGTCACGTTATTATTAGTTTTGGTCACATAAAAATGTTGCCATCATTCGTTCTATTTTTATATTTCCTCTAGGAACTGCGCCGCCTACAGTTTGCAGGTTGCTAGTGCAGTAAGCAAACCTACTGAGCCACGACGACCCAACTATTTGTATGGGAACACGTTGTCGCAACCTGACCAGACTTTTTGCTGAGAAGCCTTTCGGAGTTGATCCCACACCATCGCCAGTGGTCTGGTGTTTATATCTTCGACGCTGGCGCTGCTCACGAGTCCGCTGCTCTTCGATATGGGGAAGCGATGGAAGACACTCGTGTGATTGCTTCAAGTGTAGAACATTAAAAACTTTAGAGGAACTTTCAACACTTTTTCTTTTGACATGTTGGGAGTCATGTGTAAGTTTCTTTTATTAAGTTATTTTTGATATAAATTAGCTGTTCCTTATTTTCTCCAAAAAGTAGCTATAGGAAATAAATTCCAAGGATAAGAAACAAATTAAAAAAGACTGATAGTTTTTGACGTAGAATACGTCTTCCCTTTCGAAACCGGGGTACTGCGCTTAATTTGTGAGTGTCACGAAAAACGTTGATCACGAAATATTTAATAACTTAAAAACTATAAATGATACATAAATGAACGATATCGCGTTCAATAGAGCATTGAACAAAGCATGTTATAAACACCCATTGAACATGCGTCGACCTCATGGGCTGATGCAATCGCAGCGCAAAGTTGTCACGAAAATGTGAGCTGCCGCGCGCATTAATTTAGTCTAGCACCGGCCTGCTCTGTGCGAGCACGACGTTTGAGATGTCATTTGTCTCGTCTCTTTGCACTTTATAAATAATAATATAAATTAAACCTAAATATGTAATACTTGTTGAGATATCGGATTTCGAATTGTGGAAATTGCACAATTTTTTAAAATGTCCAAATATATGCATAATAAACGCCAGACGCAAACGTCTACATGAGAAAGATCGAGATGAGGAATCCAAGACCCAGATGTCTGATGCTGAGCTTCAACGGGCTCGGTTGGTTGGTTTTGGGGGTTTTATAGCCATATTTGGCCAACGGGCTTGGTGGAAGAGCTTGAAAGTTGAGGAGTCGCACCGTCGAGGTGGACATATGGCTGATACGAGTGCGCCAAGTACTTCTGCCACTCAGTTCGACGCAAATAGCATATCTGATGACATAAATGTTTCATTATAGAGTGATGGAGTTGAACCCATGGAGGTAGGTAACAAGCCACAACCATCAACAACGAGTGGATATATGTGCGGAGTGATGAATATGAGAGAATTTGGGTAACGCTATTTTCGTTCTGTATTAATAAACAATGAATTTGGATATTCGTGTAATGTTTGTAATAGACTTTGGTTTGAGAAGGACCTGAAGCAGTCACGGAACAGTGGAGTGATATTGTTCCGCAACGAGTTACCAATGAAATGATTTCATGCTGTGTAGTCAGTGTAGAACAAATTTATCAAGAAAAAAAATACCATCGTTGTCAAAATCTAATAAGCTTTCAATACCCACCGAAGCCAGAAATCTTATGTACATACTTTGCCATTTAATTTGTAAATGTAAATTTGTACAGTGTTAGAAAAGTAGATTTTTGTAATTTAAGATATGGCGGTATTGATGAAATGTCGCATTTGTATTCGTTGTAACGAGAT
This sequence comes from Meta bourneti, assembly GCA_933210815.1. Lineage (NCBI taxonomy): Eukaryota > Metazoa > Arthropoda > Arachnida > Araneae > Tetragnathidae > Meta > Meta bourneti. Next base: position 4,621,013 of record OW119926.1, read on the forward strand.
ATGAACATTTGATGTGTGAAATTAAATGCTTTAAACTGTATTGTACTAAATTATTTCTTTCGCTCTCATTCGTCATGTGACGGCACTGACGCCTAAAACCTAGCAGCCGTGTCCCAACACAGCCCCGTTCGTTTTTTTAATGTTGACGATCTGCTATACCCGTAGAGGACAGACCCCGTTACTCCTAACAGGGACAATCACCAACATCCATGCGCTTACAAACAGGGATTCGAACCCAGGACCTACTGGGTGGCAGACAAATGCTATGACTACATCAATTAGACGACAATTGGAATTAAAATAACGTTTATATATTTCGTGCAATGAAAATAAATAATTTCTTGAGACAAACCATAAAATTTTATGCGATTCGAAGTACAGTGCGCTCAGTCCAAATATGTGTCACAGAACTGGAAATCTTTTTATAAAGAAAAAATAAAATTTATTTACTTCAGTAACATCAAATACGCGTTACCCTTTCTAAAATGATTTCCAGTTATCCGAGTAGCCGTATGTCCATAAATGACGTGGTTAATCAAGTTATACGGAATTCTACTGTAATATGAAAATCACGTGAAATATCAAATAGTGAGGCTTGAGAGATTACAAGTTAGAGATTGATTTTGCATTGGTTTCCTAGAAAATGGTAAATCTAGTGAGAAACGCTAGGAATACTTGAACTGAATTAAGATGTAATTGGAAATGGTAATTCGATGTTTATTGAAGGGAGTTAGTAGAACAGTTTATTGGACAGAGTTGGATTTAATTTAGATGTTTTAAAGTACCCATTACTGGATGGTTAGTCGAAGAGAATTTGCATATACTTGAGGTCAACTTAATTTGATTACAAGGAATACTCCACAGATAAGATACCTTGTGGAACTACTAACTAGCATAAATGGTTTACTCGGATTTGCTGATTTGGATTCGTCCACTTACGTCGAGCAATAGGAAGAGGACTGAACACAAGCACGTGAAGCGGACAAAGCTCAAAAAGCTATTCGACGACACAACGAAACTGCTAAGGAAAGATATTCGTGTGATTGTCTGTTTACTTGACGGAAAATGCATTTCTTGATGCAGCTTGGTCAGATTTGATCCTTCAAAAACCATCAATCAAATCAATAAACGAACCGAAAACGGACAATCCGACGCACTTTGAAAAGGCATTTATTTTTTTCCTTCGGGATGTTGAATAAAATTTATGTATCCAGCTAAGTAAACTATCCTTTCAAACGCCATGCCATTTATATCGCAAGCCCCCTCCTAAACAAAAGATCCTGGTTCAGAGAGTAAGGACAGAGGAGCTTGTCCTCCTGTAACCCTCCCTTCTGTGATCCTAGTACCTCTAGTACCTGCCGAAGCATGCATCTAAATCGCAATTCCGTTCAAACCGCCATTTATATTGCAGGAAAAATAGCCTAGTTAGGACTGATTGATTTACAATGTTTTGGTATTTTTGCTCAAAACGAAATGTCGCCCCACGAGCGAGGCCATGTCAGGATAGCAGCCATGGCCTAGCTCCCAGCCTTACACTTCACTAATAACGCTAATGGGTCCGAATTAGGGACGTTAATATAAGGGCGGTGGCAAATCGCATCAATGTAGATCTTGGTGCGGCGGAATTAGTGGCAGCCGGCGACTTTAATTCGTTTACCGCTGCTCGCCGTTCATCTCCTTTGGCCCTTTTATCAGCCGCGGGCGATTGGCGGCCATTACGCACCCCACTGCACTCAAAGCTTGTTCGCGTTTACAAACGGGCAAGGGAATGTCGGGTGGAAAGGCAACTTCGGGGATGCAGATGAATGTTGTTGAAAAAGGTCTCCTATAAGTTAGTTCATGTGTCCAGAAAGTAGGTAGGTATTCAATTAACGTCGCACTGGAATACACAAAGGGCTATTGGCGAAGGTCAGGAATCATTCCCGAAAACACAACACCACGTAATTTTGAACCACGGTCAGATGGTGTATGTGTCCAGAAATAGCGCGCCCATAACCTGTCACATCTTCTGAGATGGTTGGTTGATTTGGGTTTAATGGCGCAAGATCAAAAAGAAGACAAGCTGTCACTTCCAAGATGGAATTTAGAAAAGAAACAATTTTATCAGATTTCACGACATAGGTAGGTATTTAATTAACGTCGCATCGGAGCAACACAATGTCGGGACGTTCGTGGTGATCCGACTCTTAATTTACTTTTTGGAGATGAAAACTCGCTCTATTCACTTTTTGCACGATCAGAATATCCTCTCGATTGCATTTAATAATTGCAGATAAGCTTTTGGGTTGCATACAAGGAAACGAACGCTTATTAAAAAAATTAAACAAACTAAAGACGATACAGGATTACGAAGAACGACGATCGACTTTTCCGCTAAGCCTCACATTCTTCTAAATTCCAAATTTTTTATCACATTCCATATCATGGTTACTATTACTTCAAAGAGGTTAAAATTCATCTAAAATATAATAAAAGATGTGAGAAGTTCACTCACCCTTTTTCTTGAATCCTTACCCTCTTTTCTAGGGCTAGGCAAAAAAGATAGAATTCTATGATGCCTTTGTATTATCCATTTTTATTCATTCTTTCGCTGAAACTTATATATTCATTCACAGAGAAGCTCAAATCAAATGAAAACACATCCTATAAATTTCGCTACTCTTTAATTGCGCCGATATATTTACATTATGTTTACAATTTTAACAGAAAAAGAACAACACATTTTCTCCCGCTCAATACGAGAGTTCTCTCAAAAGTTAAAGTGTTCTGGCAGTTTTTCCTTCTTGCGCATGCGCGACCAGTCCGCAGAAACGATAGCAGGCTCGCATTCGCGACATCCTCCCACCCCTGAGTTTCAGGAATCAATCAAACGTTGGGCAGGTCTTAAACTTCGTCCAAACCTTGATATTCGAATTCTGCTTTTATCTGGGTTTGTAGTTTCTAGTTGGTTTGGTGCAGCAGTGCTTCCCCGTGACGGTAATCAGCCGGATTTAAAGTACCGGATATGTGTTTCCAATCCTCAGGATTCGTTAGAAGTCGAATTTCTTGTACTCGACTGTACACAAATATTCCCCAGTTTTCATTTCTTCTAATCCAGTATAGCGCATTTACTGAATCAGACCAATAAAAGGTTTTCAAGTTCTCTACCTCCAATTCTTTGAGTATGGTGTTTGCTAACCTTGCTCCGATAACACAGGATAATAACTCCAGTCTTGGAATAGTTGCTTCTCTTATTGGAGCTACTCTCGTCTTGGCTTGTATTAGTTGGCAGGACACCTCGTCATTGTAGGATGTTCTAAGAAAGATGCAGGTGGCATAAGAGCTGATTTACTTGCATCGCAAAAGATGTGGAGACTTGATTCACCAAGTTGGATGTCATGAGGTGCGAGCTTACGCGGGATTCTTATTTTCTTCAAGACTTCTAGTTGTTCTTTCCATTTTGTAAATTTCTTTTTCATATCTTTGGGTAGTTCATCATCCCACTTGAGCTTTAGTTTCCAACACTCTTGCAGCATTAGCTTAGGCAGGAGAGTAACCGGAGCGGTAAATCCTATAGGATCAAATACTTTGTTGGCTTCAGAAAGAACAAATCTTTTAGAGATCTTCTTTGAATCGCTTTTTTCTTCAAAACTCATCAAGCTAAGCCTGTCATCTTCTATGTGCCACTGCAGCCCCAAAATTGGTTCAGGTGATTTTTGGTCTTCCATGAGTCTCCTATGCTTTTACCTGCTATGTTGTCTTTAACAGGAAGATTGTACCGCCAACCTCATAGGTCAAATTGCGCTGACCCTAATATATTTCTAGAATTGGCAATAAATTCTTGTAATTCTTCTTCCGAATCTACACTGGTTACGCAATTATCGACATAGAATGAATTCTTCAGCTTTTCAGCTGTATCTCTGAGAGGCTCTTCTACTTCGTTTAAAAGATGCAACAAGGTCGCCGCTTGGACTAGCATTAATGCCGAAAACCACTCGACAATGCCTATAAACTTTCAGCTGTTTATAATCACCATCTTTATACCAGAGAAATTTCAAAAAGTTTTTGTCCTCTTTTAAGCTGATCTGAAGGAATGCTTTTTTGATGTCTGCACTGACGCCTATTTTACCCTTTCTGAATCTGCAATATAGAGGGTATCAGTTCTATCAGATTTGGACCCTTGGCTAAGCAATCGTTTAATGTTAAGGAGTGTTTCTCTTTTGCAGAGCCATCAAAAACGGGTCTTATCTTAGTTGTAGAACTTTGACGAATCACAGCTCTATGAGGTAAAAAGTGACCTTCATTTGCACCCGAGTCAGGAATCGTTTCTATGATTCCTGCAGTTTCCCATTCTTCGAACACTCTCTGATACGCATCTAAATTCTCAGAGGATTTCAAGTTATGAACCGTTGACTTAAGTCTTTTTCCGCTAGTTCTCGATTAGTAGAAAGTGTCGGATGATTTTCAATCCAAGGTAGTGAGACAATGTACCTTCCATCTGAATCTCTATCTACCGTGTTATTAAATAAGTCTAAAGCCTCTTGGTTTAAATCTTCGGATTTTTTTCTCTCTTATTCCAAGTACGTCTAGTTCCCAAAGGTCTTTCAATTTTTCACTTTTAACATGTAAGGAAATGGCAAGTAAAGAAGTGTTGCCAGTTCCCCTAGACTCTGGAATCTTCCCCATCAAAGTCCACCCAAAATGAGTCTCAATTCCAGCGAGGCCACTTGATAAAAGCTTAAAATTTCCAGTGAAAAGCTTCCCAATAATATCTGCCCCAATTAGCAAGTGGTGGATTTCATTGTTCCCTGTTAATCTTTTAGCACTATGATCTGAAAACTCTATTCCGCAGCGTTTTGCTTCTATAATCCAGGAACCATCTGTAATTTTTGGGATCTCTGCGCATATTTTTTTCTTGGTCAAACACTTCAAAGTTACATGAAAAAGTGTTTGAAAGATTGCTTAAAAATATTTTGTACCACTCATGGGTTCTAATTTCTTCCGACCCACCGAAAAGGCTGATTCATTTCTTGTTGTCTCAAAGACTGATAACCAATATCCTGAACTATCTGCTTTGAAAGGTACGAATGCTGACTTCCAGAATCATAAAGAGATCCTTATAAGATGTTTGTATCATTATTTTTTAACATTACCGATAAAGTCTGCATTAATACATCTTGTTTGCAAGTTTTGTTAGCCAAGGCTTGGGTTTTATCATTCGCTTTCTGCTTGGGGACATCTTCGTGACGTTCAGTTTTGTTGACATATTCTGGGCCCATAGTAGAGAAATGTCTTTTCTGACATTCTGAACATCTTACATAACATTTACAGTCTCGGGCGAGATGTCTAGGTTTTAAACAAATAAAGCAACAACCTCGTTCAGATAGATCTTTTTTCTCTTTCATAGACTTATTTTTAAATGTATTACATTCCTGCAAAGAATGGGTTTCATCACTGCATAGCATACATTTATTAACCCTTCTACTGGTATCATTGAATAATCCTGACGCAGTGGGTACATTTTTATTAGGTGTAAAAGAGCGATAGCTAAAATTTCTATTCTGTCTGGTAGGCAACTCGAATTCTTTCGTTTTAGCATCATACGAAGTGGTGTGATGCGAAAATCCTTTGTCATTTGAAAGATGGTTTTGAACCGAAAATTGGGCTCTCACGTGACTCTAATTCTAATTTTACAATATCCAACGTTTCAGAAACTTTCCAAATATCTTCAGATCCACAATTTTTAGCAGTTTCAATTACAATTTCTGGAGGCAATAATTTGATGAGAATAGGGCAAAATAATGCTTCATAATTTTCAGGATTTAAACTGAGCGATACAAGGTTATGCACCTATGTCAGACATGTCATATGATTTTCGCAGTGCGTGAATATCTGTAATTCTTTTCACAGGGGTTAAAGATAAAAGTTTATTTAAATGTGAATTAATCACTAATGTTTTCTTTCCGAAACGCTCTTTTAAAGTATCCAGAGCAACTTGATAATTGTCATTGGTTAAAGAGAAACCTTGAATTGCATGGGCTGCTGATCCGGTTAAATACGATTTTAGATAGTTAAATTTATCGACATTAGCAATATCTCTATTTTTATGGATAACCGACTCAAATTGATAGAAAAATCGTTGCCAATTACCAGGATCATTGTTAAATTTCTCAATAGTGATCGTGGGTAGAACTCTCTGGCATTCTTCCATCAGACATACTTATACCTTGAGCCACTTTATTCGGATCAGTAACAGTAGATATCAAACTTGTTTTTAAATTCTCAATTTTTCTTTTTATTTGCACTTTACACACAATTAGCTTCTCATTGTAGTCATTACTAATAACTATTTCTTCTTCAATGCCCTTAACATCCACAATTAATGCTTCAATTTCACTGTTTACTTTACTAAGTTCAACTTTAAGAGAAAGTTGTTCTAATAACACATGCAATTCATCCTCAACAACATTTTCAGACAGCTTCCCTTCAATTTTATTGATTAATTTGGTAGTAAGTTGACGTATAACTGAACATTTCGATTTCGCAAATTCCATGTCGGCCAGTTCCTTTTTACAAAATTCTATACTGGTCGTTTTTGAATTGCGAATATTTCAATTTTATAATAAATCAATAATTCTAATATTGAGGGAGAATTGCAAAAGTTCATACAAATAAACAAAAAGTATCAATATCACTCAAATATATTCACTTTCGATTTTGCCCAAGTCCCTGTTCGGGTGCCATAAAATATTGCTTCAAAGAGGTTAAAATTCATCTAAAATATAATAAAAGATGTGAGAAGAGTTCACTCACCCTTTTTCTTGAATCCTTACCCTCTTTTCTACGGCTGGGCAAAAAAGATACAATTCTATGATGCCTTTGTATTATCCATTCTTATTCATTCTTTCGCTGAAACTTATATATTCATTCACAGAGAAGCTCAAATCAAATGAAAACACATCCTATAAATTTCGCTACTCTTTAATTGCGCCGATATATTTACATTATATTTACAATTTTAACAGAAAAAGGAACAACACATTTTCTCCCGCTCAATACGAGAGTTCTCTCAAAAGTTAAAAAGTGTTCTGGCAGTTTTTCCTTTTTGCGCATGCGCGACCAGTCCGCAGAAACGATAGCAGGCTCGCATTCGCGACAGTTACAGTTTGCATGTGCATAATTAAAAATACACATTCACAATATCAGTTTTCGCGTGAATAATTAAAAATACATTTACTAATATTAAAGTTTCGCCGCGCTTAATAAATATAATAACGTTTACAAATGCGGAAGTAGCAGTTGACGCGTGCAATGAAAATTAAATTCTAGGATCACTTACACGCGCTAACAAACCTCTGAGGGTTATAGGTAATTACTGTGCGTGTAAGAGACCTGAAAATCCCAGCAAGTGTCTGGCCCACGTGCTGTTCAAGTTTTCTGGTTTTCCCTTCCAACGTGTACTCCGTTTTTAAATTCTTCATCAGTACCACTATATTAAAGGTGCTGCATACCCATTCCTTGAATTATCAGGAATCCCACTTTCACCAAATACACTGGAGTGAAAATCTTAAGGAACATTAAGATTTTAAGCTGCTACTCTGCAATGAAGTTACCTGGATATAGGAATATGTTACAAAAGGAAGTTACCGAACTGATGAGTAAAAAAAGCTATACAATAAAGCTGTGGAAACTTAAGTAATGAGAGGGGGCTATCCTTAGTAGGCTGTATGACCCCCTCGTATATTGATGCAGGTTTAGCACCGCGTTAGAAGGGGGTTGCCGATGAGTTCCTGTGGTAGCAGAACGCATTCTTCAGTCAGTCATCAAGACTGCAAACCCTTCTAGACCTAGACTAGTGGTCGAGAAGGGTTTGCAGTCTCTCTCCAGATTTCTCAACTCCAAGTAATCTTAAGCAAAATTTGAACGACTGTTTACTTCATACACATGTAGTTATCTTTCGAAGTACCAGATAACTTTTTTAAATATGAGCAAATGGTGACTTATCAAATCTAAGATCATCGATTTAGTTCAAAAAAAATTACCGAGTTGTTTTGCTATACAAATATAAAAGCGTAACATATCAATTTTCTGGTTAATTTAACGATAAAAGGAAGTTTACTGTAAAAATTTCAAGCGGATCAATCCAATAGTTTTAGATGACAACCACTTTCAAAAAGCTCCTAGAAAAGGATTCAAAGTTAACGGAAGCATATTCAGTACTTATAGTATTTTATAGCTAATCTGCTATAACAGTGCCATACAATGCGACAATATTTTGATCGTCATCTTTTTATAACAAAACTTTTTTTAAATCGCTTTATAGAATTTACAACTTTATGAAATGGCACACCCTTCAATTTCTACATCTGCACGCATCCGTCAATGGCTTATAATTGGGCTAATTTTAGAATTTGGACATGAAAATTGGCACACATTTTCGTAAGACCCTAAGGAATAAAATTACGTGCAAAATACAAAATAGATTTTTTTTTTCGCTTAAAAAATCATAATTTTCCCCTTAAGTAAAAAAATATGTTTTCTTTTAATTGGAAAGGTTACTCTGAAATCAGCATAAGTAATATGAAAACAAATGTGACTCATGTTTTTCAGATGGTCTCGCTAGTCAATTATAATCTAAAAACGCAGTTATCGACGATATTTTTGTATTTCATTTGTGAAGTTTTTAGTTTCTAAACCCTAAATAATCAAAATTCAAAAGTATTGTATAATCCAAAAATGTTGTATGAGTATGGAATTATCAGAAAAATCAGTCCTGAAGTCTAATCGTATCTGAAGATTTATTTGTAATTTTGGAAAGAACAAAACATTTCCATTCTTTTATCTTATTCTGCCTTTCATTTCAATTCTAACCCAATTTTCAGATCACCCTGACAACAGGGAAGTTACTGTTGAGAGATACATAACTTTAACATTAACTTTCTAACATTAATTCGGGGAAAAATTAATCACTTCTAACGAAGTTCCCAAGTTGGATGATTTATTGATGTTCCTAGAAAAGCGTTCGCAAGTACTTAACAGTATCGGAAAGAATAATTTAATGAAACCGAAGATGATTCATGACACGAATAAGTCAAGGCCATTTATTGTAAAGGAAAGCAATCCCACTCAATCATGCGTTCTGTGCACACAAATTCATCCTGTTTTTAGATGTGAATCCTTCTTGAAACTACCCGTTGATAAGAGAATTGAAACCATTTCTAGAATCAAATGTTGTATCAACTGTTTAAGCAATTAACATAGAATATCTAATTGCCGTTCCAGTCATTTTTGCAAACATTGCAATCTTAAACACAATTCTCTTCTAAGAAGGCTAACTCTTTAGCAGTTCAGTTGTATTACGAATTGCCTGAGAAAAATCATCCAACTCATGATTTAAATCCAAACGCTGCAGAATTTAAAGTTCAGAAATACCAAAGCCATCTCTCTCATTGTCATGTACCAACCACCAAACCAAAACAGATCTCTTACCAACAGTACAATTTTGGTTTTAAATCACTCTACTGGTACCCTTTTACCAGCTAGAGCAATTCTAGATTCTGGCAGCATGCCAAATATTGTTACTTCAGAATTTACAAATCGTTTAGGAGTTCCTCAAAAAAGGATTAATTTTTGTGTTTCCAGTCTAGGCGGACGGGAAAGTTCTGTCAAAACGCAAATAAATGCAACTATTTCCAACGTCAATAGTTTCTCTGCAACCTTGGATTTTGTAGTTGTCTCCAAAATCAGATTTTCTCCCTGCCACTAAACCAAATTTGGAGAATATAGAAATTCCTCAATTAGCAGATATGAATTTTGCAATCCCTGGCATGATAGATATGCTCCTCGGAGCAGAGATATTTTTCGATGTCTTGAAGGAAGGGCAATTTTAAAAGTCAGACAGTCAAATTACATATCGCAATAGTCTTCGGGTACATCGCAACTGGTTCCATTGATTCCAGTACTCATATTCCGCATTGTTTTATTTGGCATACTCAGAATATTGATGAATGTCGGCAAAAGTTTTGGTAATTGGAAACTATCAATGACAAAACCGAAATTCCCACTAAGGAAGAGGAGTTTTGTGAAGATCACTTCCGTTTAACCCAGACTCAATGAAGATATGTAGTGTGAATGGCCCATTAAAGAACTTGACAAGCTGAGAGAGTCCAGAGTTTTGGCAGAGAGAAGACTCAATCAACTATGGCAAAGATTAGGTAAAAATACAGAAATGAAAAACCTGTATCTTGAATTTATGCAAACTTACTTGGACTTAGGCCACATGGAAGAAGTTGAAACGCGTACGAGTGAAGAATCAACTAAGCCAACGTACTACCTTCCGCATCATGGGATTCTTAGACGAGACAAACAACGAAGCTTCGAGTTGTTTTCAACTCTTCAGCAGCTACAACCACAGGCACAAGTCTGAATGATCTTCTCTTAAAAGGTGCTGTTAAGGAAGATATCTTTGAAATCATGACAAGATTTCGCAAGTATAGATTCGCATTTACTACTGACATTCGAATGATTTTACGTCAGATCCTGATACCCACTGTGACACAATGGCCCCACGACGGTCTTTGTCTGGATCGAGCTTCGAACTCGCATCCCTCCAATTGCTAATCCGCGTAGCTATCAACTAGGCTACAGCGACCCCGCCCCCCCCAGCCCTGATAAATTCCGAACACTAATAGTTTTGGAGCATTTAGACCAGTGGCCGCAGGATTTTATTCACATCAAAACCACCGTGTTCAGAACTTTTTATTATCAAGTTTTTTTAATTTTAAACTGTTCACGACCTATTTTTCAAAATTAAAAGAACTTCCCTGTCCCGGCGGCGAATTGTGCAACGGCAGCCAAATTAATATAAAACTTGATCTTCACAAGCACAGATACCTCCATCGAATAAAAACGCTCTCTTATCTAAAAGAAATTCAACATTTAGAAAGCTGCCTTCAATAGATTCCCTTCGACCAGACAGAATATCTTGCTTCTTAACATCGTGAACTTTGAAATTGTCAAAATCCACACAGGAATTTCGATTCTTTGCAGAATCGTCAGTTATAACCACTTGAAACAAACTCTGATTATCAACTTCCTGATAAAAAATGAATCCTTAAATTGTTCAAGAAGTACTTCAAAAGAGAAGTTTGCATAGATATGTTCACAGAAATCGATTCAGTAGATTCCTACCACAGCCCGAAACAGTGCAACTCTGAATGTAAAGTTCAAAGTACCTTTACCTATCGAAGAAATGTCGAACCGAGCGTAAGCAAGCTCCTTTCCCTCTACGAGCTAAACGCAAATGATCATTACAAAGTGGTGTCCTACGAAAGAAGGAAACCGACAGTAAATGAGTTGAGAAGAGACTTCTATGAGATTGCGCACTTGAATGTCCATCCTTTTACGCCTCGGACGACCACCTCCCAGACCCGGTTAAGACAGAAACTATAACACGGCTGGAGTGGACTTTCGCTCTAAGGATCTTTCTTCGAAACTTAATCTGGATTGGGTCATTATTACTCAACCGTTAAATCTGCAACAAAATGAAATTCAGCGTTTTACCAGCTAATAAAGTGTGGTAACATTTTTTGCGACATCCTGTATTTGAGCTTGTGGACATAGTTTTCGGTAGGAGTTATGTTTCGATATCCTAAGACCCAGCAGACAGAGAGCAGCTGTTTCTCGAAGAGATCTGTACACGATGACATAGTTGGTAAAAGTGGAGGTGATCTCTCGTTGTGATTTTCTTTTCTTGATACGTCGGAACCATTTCTTAAACTTTTTCAAGAGAAATCTTTCTCTTCAGAGGCGATCCTTCTAGGAATATAAACGGGAGACCGTGTGTTAAAATGCTACTGGAAGCGGGAAAACGCGATAGAAGTGCAAAGACGATTTCGGAAAAAATTTCCCACTGATCCACCTAGTAGACTCACCATAAGACGAATTAGAGATAAGTTGGAAGCAAATGGAACTATTCAGATTTTTCAGAGACAACGTTCCGGAAGACCAAGATCATCGACTGAAGCAGACACGGAAGAAAGGGTGTTGGAAATTTATCGTCTATAGCCAAGAACATCGCTTCGCCAGGCTGCTCGTGAAGTATGAATTCCAAAGGATAGGGTTTTTGGAGTTTATTGCGGTATTTTCTTATGAATAAAGTTTATGGTACAAAACCTGCAACCGTTGATGAATTGAAGGTAGCCATCGAAAGGGAATGGGCTGAAATTCCGAATGAAATGTTTTAAATGTGTGCGATTCCATAGCTTCACGATGCCAGCTCTGTATATATCGGAATAGTCATCAATTTGAAAATATGAACTAAGTACAAAAAAAGACGTTAATGTAGTTCGTTGAAAGCAAATTGTACTATATTTAATAAACACTTTATAAACAATCAAAGTGCGGTAACATTTTTTGCGACACCCCTTTATAGACGTGGCCACGTATAGAACTCCCATTCAACCTAAATTGAAATCACAAGCAAAATCAACTTTTTTTTTAAGTTTTTCGCCGAAAAGCTCACTACTCCCTGCTTGCATGACAGCTTCAAAATTCTGACTTCTCAATTTGCAATGCATCTTTCCACAGCAGCCTTCAAAATCTGTTTTAAGTCTCTCAATAGAATATCCGAATTGGCTGAATTAAAGTACATAACGTACTTCTAGTTAGCCTAAATAAGTGTAAATTTAAAGCAATTTAAATAAAAATATTTATATCAAACCTAACGCTTTATGTTTAGAAAAAAGTCAGTTTGTCATAATTCTGTTGAAACGAAAATATATTTTTTATTTCTGTAAATGGATATAAGCCTTTTCTACTAGTCTTAGGTTTCTTATGACGAGCATTGTTCATATTAAAGGAAATTACCAGCTCCGTCATGTTTTCTTAAATTGAAATAAGATACAACATAAATCAATTTTCCACACGACTACGAAATTTCCGCAAACTTCACAACTCGAAGATAAAATATAAAAATTAGACACGTATGCTTATAAAGGAAATAATTCTTATACACATTTGATAAAGGAAAGGTTAAACACCAGGGTTGGAATACATTAATTAACACAATCCGAAATCGAGCATTAAAGAAAAATTCAACTTCGTCAGACTAGTATTCGAACTTTCCTAGGCTACGGCAGATTTAACGTACCTTGTATACGACGGTCTTTGGTTGGATTCCAACTTGCAAGCCTCTGGTTGTTTCTTTCAATACGAGTATTTAACACGATCTATTACAATATTTCAAGTTTCGTGATAGTACAATTTCTAAATACTTCAAGGAAAATTGAAATATGCTTTATTCAGATGATCGGAAATGTATCTCAAAATGATGAGCACAGATTGCAAGTCAAGACTGAAAAGGTCTGAGAGTTATAAAAAAGCTATCATGGCTGGCCAATGGTAAATTGCGTACTTTTGATTAAACATAAAACAAAATTAGTTAACTATCAGGTTGGCAACTAAGTTCCCGCCGTTTTTTTTTTAATTTTAACATTCCGCATGTCATTAAATGTTTTTGGCATAATGTTTTAAATCATTCGAAAGAGGATGTTTTGTTCTACCGGAATCTATGTTTTTTTGTTCGAGTTAATTTATGTTAATTTTCAGATCATTAAAATGGAATGTCAAGTTGAGAAAAATGAGCATTTTCGACACCTCCTTCTTTTTGCTTTTAATCAAGGTTCTAAGGCCGCAAAAGCTGCTAGCGACATTTGTGCTGTGTATGGAGAGGGCGCCATAGCTGAAAGAACCGCTCGTGATTGGTATGCCAAGTTCAAAAATGGAAATTTTGACCTCAAAGACGCACCTCGTTCTGGCCGTCCAGTTGAGTTCGATGAAGAGCGATTAAACCAACTTTTGCGCGAAAATTCGCGTCAAACGACAAGGGAACTGGCAGAGAAAATGGAATGCTCCCACACTGCTATAGAGAAGCATCTTCACTCGATGGGAAAGGTTCAGAAGTGTGGAGCATGGGTTCCGCATGCTTTAAGTGACAACAACAAAAATCAACGAGACACAATCTCCGCTGGTTTGCTTGGTCGTCACCGCTCAACTCATGGACGCAAGCAACGATTTCTTTACCGAATCGTTACTGGTGATGAAAAATGGTGCCTGTACATTAATATGAAGCAGCGCAGGGAATGGTTTAGCCCCGGTAAACAAGCGACACCGCGCATGAAACAAGATCTTCATCCGCGTAAAACGATGTTGTGCGTATGGTGGGACTGGGAAGGGATTATCCATTACGAATTGCTTGAACGGAACTAAACGGTCAACGCGGAACTCTATGTTCAACAGATGGAACGACTCAACACGGCTATTCAAGAGAAAAGACCTAATCGGCAGCATGGAGTTCTTTTGCTGCACGGCAACGCCCGCCCTCATATCGCCAATATGACCAAGGAAGCCATTCAAACGCATGGCTGGGAAGTGCTGCCACACCCGCCGTACTCTCCCGATTTGGCACCAACGGATTTCCACCCCTTTCGATCTCTTTCAAATGCTACGTGCGGAGTTTCGTTCAATACTGATGCAGAATTGAGAGCTTGGTTGGATGAATTTTTCGAGTCGAAACCGGGTGATTTCTACCAACGAAGTATTGAAAATCTTGTTGAACGTTGGGAAAAAGTTGTAAACAACAAGGGAGAATACATTATTGATTAATTATTTGTTAATTTTTATTGAAAAATAAACTTTAAAAAATTTTTAAAAAATGGCGGGAACTTAGTTGCCAACCCAATATAATTGCCTAAAGCCTTTTTTTATTCCGCAGGAGCATTTCCATTCGAACTAAATTGAACAAAGACCGGATTTCAACCTCCATTAAAAGTTTCAAAAAATTGCTCGTTGCTCTACTCCCTTCTTGTATGAAGCTACCATTAATAATTTCAAGAAAATGCTCACTACTCTACTTCCTGCTTACATGATCATATCAGCTTAAAAATTCCGACTTCTCTATATAGTCTTCCTTCAACATCAGATTGTCCAGTAGCCTTCAACATTTGATATCGGCTTTCTTCAAACCGTTTAACAAGAAAAAATGAATGACTTCAATTTCAAGATTACAACTTCGGACAGCAAGCCATCCTTTGTTCGCTCAATATCATCCTATTTTCGTTGCAACTCCACACAAGCCTTCAGCGTCAGCTTCCGTTCCTGTGATCATAGACTTCCGAAAGGGTCTCTGGGACTCGACTCTACCGTAGTGGGTGGTCGGTACAGTCCCAGGGGAACCAATGTAGTCCACTTCCACGTGGTGTTCCTCGGGCAACACTGTGTGCTTCGGTCACAGCGGCTAAGGAAGAATGTCTACGAATTTTCGATCTTTGGACTATACATCTTCAAACAATTTCGATTTATAAATCAGTCTATTGATGTAATAATATAGATAAAATGAACCGGTGCTTCACTTAAGAGTTCAATAAAAATATAATTAGGAACTGCTATATAATGTTTAGAACTTTATTTCCTAGAGCCGGATCTTTTGAACTCTCTTAGTCTCTAGTTGTCGGTACGACCACGAGCTTGGCGGTCGTATCGCTCAAATCAAGCGTATTTAAACTAAGCGGCAAAATTCCATAGTGCTTGAGTTTTTTTTCCAAGTTTCTTGCCATTTGACAATCTACAAATAATGTTGATTTCTGTGCCCACGTACGTTAATGAAATATATAATTTACGCTTTTTTGCACTGCGTAAATTTTATTTATTTCTTACAAGTAAATTTTTTCTTGGTTTTAGATGTATCGCTTCTTTCATTATACCGCGCTTTCTTCATGTACCCTTAAAAGCACGATACATCGCTTGATATATCACTACTTTTTTCATGTGCCCCTAGAAGCGCGGTATATAGGAATTAATATATATACGTTTACACCTCTATTCAGAAAATTGGGCTTTACAGGTATCTCACCTAGTCGTGTTTCCAATGCAATTCGTTTTATTGTAATCCCGCAGTGACAACAGCAATTGCCAATCTCATTTGCTACGTTCTATTCCGTTTGGTACCTTGATTTATTCCATCTACATTCGCTCCAAATAAACACGTTTTCCACTGAATACAATTAAGTTAATACATTGCTTGACTTTGCTTCAGCGTATTCCGTTCGGTAAGATTTCAATACGAACCAGTTTGCTTGGATGCCATATGGAAATAATCGTGAGTAAAAGTGGATATTTCTCCTTTCAATGGGAATTGTGTGTTCTGCATACTTTCCTTCAAATCGAAAAAGAAATTAAATATTGTTAGAGGGTTTATTAATGTGTAATGGACGTTCACATCGAGTCTCTGTTCTTCCTCTTTATTTCATTAGGTTGGGATTTTTTATGACGGAAGGTCCAGATCTGGCCAAGTTGCGCCAAGCAATATTCTTTCCGTTAGATAAATGGACATACCGACGAGGAAAGTTTTACTGACACAGAAGTGAGAAATACACTGCTGGCCACCGTAAATGCAACACCCTGAAGGAAGCATGCAAATAATATGAAATTTACAACATGCATTAGCGGAGGTGAGATATGCAAATGATTAGAATTTCAGCGCAGACGCACATCACGCGCGCCTGTGGCGCCACTTCAAAGCGCTATTTAAGGCTTGGAGATTTCGACGATTTCAAGTACGGCAATTGTGTTTTTCTTGTGGTTTTTTCAAAAAAACGATCAATTATGCCTCGTAGAAAACAGCGATCATCTTTTGATCAAGTATCCGAGTTCGACAGAGGAAGGATAGTGGCCTACCGAGATTGTGGATTATCTTTCAGGGAAATCGGTAGTCGTGTTGGACGAAACCAAACAACTGTAATGCGGATATGTGATCGTTGGATGCAGGAGGGTACGACGGACCGACGTGTTCGATCGCATCCACCTCAGTGCACCACTTCACGTGATGACAGGCATATTGTGCGTATGGCAGTGACGGATCGCTCAGCCACATCACGAACCATAGCACAGCACATTCAGTCTGTACCGCATCATCCAGTGTCTGCGCGTACCATTCGACGCAGTTTACAGCAGAGTGGTCTGTCCACAAGACGTCCATTGCTTCGTCTACCCTTGACGCAGAACCACAGACGTTTCCGCCGCCAATGGTGCGATGAAAGAAGGATGTGGACGGCAGAATGGAATGAAATTGTCTTTACTGACGAGTCACGCTTCTGTCTGCAACACCACGATGGTCGGATTCGAGTCTGGAGACACCGTGGAGAGAGGATGCTGAACAGCTGCGTTATGCACCGCCACACTGGTCCTACACCGGGTATTATGGTATGGGACGGTATTGGATATCACTCTCGCACTCCTCTAGTACGCATTGCCGGTACTTTAAACAGCCAGCGCTACATCTCCGAGGTGTTGGAGCCAGTTATCCTTCCTTACCTTCAGGGCTTGCCCACAGCCATATTTCAACAGGATAATGCGCGACCACACGTGGCACGCATTGTCCAAGGGTTCTTCGTCAATCGCCAGATTGAATTGCTTCCCTGGCCAGCTCGCTCTCCGGATCTTTCGCCGATAGAAAACATGTGGTCCATGGTTGCTCAACGATTGACCCAGAATACATCCCCAGCTGCCACACCAGATCAACTTTGGCAACGTGTGGAAGCTGCTTGGTCTGCTGTACCCCAAGAACACATCCAAAGTCTCTTTGAATCAATGCCGAGGCGTGTGGCAGCGGTGATCTCCAACAATGGCGGCTACTCTGGCTACTGATTTTGGCAGGAACCACACTTCACAGAAGTCTATAAATTTAATCATTTGATACTTGGTCAACATGTTATCTACAAAATAAATTTTGTTGTGATATCTCTTGTCTTTCTTGGTGTTGCAATTTGGGTGGCCAGCAGTGTAGATAATATCTGTGAAACCATGTAGAACTTGTCTTCCTCATGGTGAACCTAAGCAATTTTACATATTGTTCTTAAACCTTCACTCCTAGGAAAATTACCACACCCACAATCCAGTTTTATTAAACATCGAACTCTATCTAAACTTGCACATGATTTTACCTACCTCATTCAATATATTAATTCAAATTTGGCTATTTTTCTTTTAAAAGTTAACAATTGTTAACAGAGTACTGCACAGACCAAAGGATTATTTCCGTGATAGAAATCCGCAGGTAGGTAGTTAATTAAGTCGCACTGGAGAAACACAACGGGGTATTGGCGATCGTCCGGGATCGATCCCCAAGGGAAAGATCCAAGGACACCTTGTTATTTCGAACCACGATCAGATGACGAAGTCAACACCTGAGCTGGCATCCAACTCCCCAAAAAGTTCCACGCCAAGCCAACGTGAGGACATTTGAGGCCACGAAAGATTAAGGGGGCACAGTACCTTTAAAACTTTAAAAAAAAATCGATTTTCCAATTTTGATCTATTTAGAGAGTTTGAAATGTTCTGATTCTGGTAGAAAAAACGCATGAAAAAATTTGCATTCGTTCGTTCGTAATGAGGATTTTTCGAACACACCTATTTTTATTTTCAGCTGTTCGTTTGTTTACGTTTCTTAGTTTTGGCTTGGAATTACGCTATTAATTTTTGGAATTGTTGAGAAGTACGTTGCTTCTTTTAAATTCAATTATTTTTAACTAGCAATAGCTCAGAGAAGTTTGAAATTACGAACCAACCTAATGAAATAGCAATATTCAATCGACTACAAGAAATCGCAAAGTACAAGAAAAACTTTTACTCACATTTATTTCCGAAATTCAAGCAACAAATGAATCAATACATAAAACCCAACATTCCGGTTGCAGTATACTATATGCAAGTGGGTTGGCGCCATTTTACACTTACGCACGAAGTGCTCCAACAGGAATTATGCTATTTATTTTTTTCGAAAGTTTTAATAATATTTTTACTGTAACAAATATAAGCAGAATATGTACTTTTCAATTCTTTCATTTCACAAATCTATTTTACTTGAACGCATGTGAATGCTAAAAATAACTACACTGCTGGCCACCCAAATTGCAACACCAAGAAAGACAAGAGATATCACAACAAAATTTATTTTGTAGATAACATGTTGACCAAGTATCAAATGATTAAATTTATAGACTTCTGTGAAGTGTGGTTCCTGCCAAAATCAGTAGCCAGAGTAGCCGCCATTGTTGGAGATCACCGCTGCCACACGCCTCGGCATTGATTCAAAGAGACTTTGGATGTGTTCTTGGGGTACAGCAGACCAAGCAGCTTCCACACGTTGCCAAAGTTGATCTGGTGTGGCAGCTGGGATGTATTCTGGGTCAATCGTTGAGCAACCATGGACCACATGTTTTCTATCGGCGAAAGATCCGGAGAGCGAGCTGGCCAGGGAAGCAATTCAATCTGGCGATTGACTAAGAACCCTTGGACAATGCGTGCCACGTGTGGTCGCGCATTATCCTGTTGAAATATGGCTGTGGGCAAGCCCTGAAGGTAAGGAAGGACAACTGGCTCCAACACCTCGGAGATGTAGCGCTGGCTGTTTAAAGTACCGGCAATGCGTACTAGAGGAGTGCGAGAGTGATATCCAATACCGCCCCATACCATAATACCCGGTGCAGGACCAGTGTGGCGGTGCATAACGCAGCTGTTCAGCATCCTCTCTCCACGGTGTCTCCAGACTCGAATCCGACCATCGTGGTGTTGCAGACAGAAGCGTGACTCGTCAGTAAAGACAATTTCATTCCATTCTGCCGTCCACATCCTTCTTTCATCGCACCATTGGCGGCGGAAACGTCTGTGGTTCTGCGTCAAGGGTAGACGATGCAATGGACGTCTTGCGGACAGACCAGTCTGCTGTAAACGGCGTCGAATGGTACGCGCAGACACTGGATGATGCGGTACAGACTGAATGTGCTGTGCTATGGTTCGTGATGTGGCTGAGCGATCCGTCACTGCCATACGCACAATATGCCTGTCATCACGTGAAGTGGTGCACTGAGGTGGATGCGATCGAACACGTCGGTCCGTCGTACCCTCCTGCATCCAACGATCACATATCTGCATTACAGTTGTTTGGTTTCGTCCAACACGACTACCGATTTCCCTGAAAGATAATCCACAATCTCGGTAGGCCACTATCCTTCCTCTGTCGAACTCGGATACTTGATCAAAAGATGATCGCTGTTTTCTACGAGGCATAATGGATCGTTTTTTTGAAAAAACCACAAGAAAAACACAATTGCCGTACTTGAAATCGTCGAAATCTCCAAGCCTTAAATAGCGCTTTGAAGTGGCGCCACAGGCGCGCGTGTTGTGCGTCTGCGCTGAAATTCTAATCATTTGCATATCTCACCTCCGCTAATGCATGTTGTAAATTTCATATTATTTGCATGCTTCCTTCAGGGTGTTGCATTTACGGTGGCCAGCAGTGTATTTCAACTGTAATTGCATTTATCTCAGAATGGTAATTTTGAAGCTTGCGCGCACTATAACTCTGCAACAAATGAACGTACTCCTAAAATTTTGAATGAAAATAGATTATCAAAAGGGTTTCAAAATAAAACCAAAATTTTACTCAAAAGCCAAAAATATATTAAAAATTTTTGATATAGTATGAGCAAAATTTTGGAAAAAATTAATGAAGTGAAATATTAATTGATTGTTATATTTATGTGTTACTTAACTACTATTTTTTGGTTTTAATTTAAAATAAAAGCATTGTGTGTGTTACACATATCAGCCATTAGTTTTATAGAAAATGCACAGGATGACTCAGAATGTTGCGCACAGGTTATGCTTGTAAAAAAGTATGTTAAAAATGACCTTATGGTAAATTCTAGTAAAATATTATTTAATTTTTAAAAATCAAACCAATTTTTCTGCATTGTGTAGTATAAAGTATAAATAAACCCTGCAAAAAATTTCATCATGATACACATAAAACTTTTGATGATACAGTTTACCGAAATTAGTCTATCTTACCTTTTGATTTGTATGCTTAAAGGTACTGTGCCCCCTTAATATGACCAGCCCTCGTGTACACAACGGTCTTCGGCGGGTTGCGACTTTTGAACTCGCAACCCTCCGGTTGCTAATCCGTTGCTCTTCCAACTGGGCTACCGCTTCCCAAATCCGCCGACGGACACTTGTTTTTATTAGATCACTTTAGGGTATATCGAAGGAATCGAACCTGCGCCACCTACAAATCCAGTTGTTAGCGCTGTGGGCAAACCCACTGAGACCCCTGCAACATTAGGGTAAATGTTTTCGAAATTAGGGGTATGTAGTTTAATTAACGTCCGTCGCCCTGGAGCAACAAAATAGGCTATTGGCGACGGTCCGGAATCAATCCCGAAGAGAGATCTGAGCACTACACCTCTTGAATTTGAACCACTTTCGAAATTAGCAAACACATTATAAGCCATCCTTTTAGGGTCTCTAAACAAGGTTGTTTCTTATTTATAATTACCACTGAGAAAGTCTTTTAGTCAATCTTCGTAATACTTTGGTTTGTCATCCCCTTTCAGTAAAAGGAATTCTAACCCTATTCATCATTTCCCATGAACTCATTATGGCCGCCAAAAGAGGATATCGTGGATTCTTCTCATGACTTCTGCCCGGTTCTTTACGGCCAACACGAGTTGAGATAGTGTCTATACCTCCTACCTTTTTCTTGTGGACAAGTGAAGAAGTTGACATGAAGTCAATAACGAAATAGTTCCCTTTGCCCTTCGACGCCAAATACCATTCATCATGCAATGAGTCAGATATTTTGTGAGACGAAATGCATCTGCAGGGAATGTCCCTCTTCCTTTCAAACTTTTTCCGCCACCTTCCGACTCCATTTCTCTCTCTACCTTGGCTATCCTATTTTCTATTTCATTTTTTACCAGAGTAGTCTCAGCCATCGGCCCCAGTTGATTTATTTCATTTCCATCCCCTAGGTCACTTACTATTTGAGAATTGATCATTGCTTCCTGAGTAATGTGGGGTGTAATCGCACATAAAATCGGCCCATGGATAACATGAGCATTGTTTCTAAGGGGTATCGCTAAAATAATGTCTCAAGTCTGCGGTTATTGTTTCCCCGAAGGCTGTCTTTAAATAAATCTTTCCTCGCGTCTTCGATTTTTCCTTAGGAATGATGTCTTCTCTTAATACAGTTACTTGGCATCCATTGTCCCATAAAGCATTCATCTTACTCTATTTCCAATTCTTTTAATTTAATTTCATGGTCTCTCTATCAGTTCTAGTCTTTCATTTGAAATACCAATCAATAGCTTTCTCAAATTGTTTCTCATAATTTTGTCCATCCACAATTAATTTTTTCAGTTCAATAATTTTAGAATTTGGAGGAACTTCTTCCCCTAGTTCTTGTGCCAAAATTATTAAACCCCTTTTCTTCCTTTCGCAAGGAAAGTCATTTTAATCCATACAAATAACACAGTATCGATGCGAAATTAAATCAATTTCATTCCTTTCATAAAACAAACAAAATTGCTCCAAACTTGGACACAATTATAACAAAATTGGGTTCTTAGCCTCAAGAATAATCGTCACTCACCGCTGTTCTGACGATGATTCCTTGATCAGTTCAGATCCCTTGAAGGTGGAATTAAAGCACAAACGCCAATAGCTCATGAAATTCTTGAAGCACTTCTTTGTAGACAAGACATGCGTTACTCCACACATTTATTCTTTGCGTCTCCGATGAACAAAACACTACCTTTAATAGATGCAGACAGATTCAGACTTTAGCAATAGCCCTATAGCTCCTTTCCGATTTCTTCAAAAACCAAAATGGCGCTGCGTTTCCTCTTGAAGATTCGAGATCCCTCTTCTAGACATCAATGTAACAGATCTGGTAAAGTGATACACTAGATATTACTCTGAGACGCAATTTCGCCCAATAACTTTTCTATGTACATACTTTCAGTGTATTTTTACACAACCTATATGGACATCGCAACGCCCATTCAGAATTTCTGTTCTAAACTCAACTTTAAAAATACTGCAATCGCCTCATTCATTTTGTGACCTTTATTTAAAGCCACGTGGTGGTAGACTTGACAGCATTGTACGTTTTATTGAATTTTGATTAAAATTAATTTATATTCTTATCGACTAGTTATTCATTTCACCAGTCTTCGTATGGAATCACTTCAGTACAGAGCTCACGTGATGTGAATCTCACAACTTTGGCATTAAACTAGTCGAAAGTAATATACTCGTATAAGTGCTGTTTTGCCCTCATGCCATTTTGCTAATAGCCTTTCAGTCGGCTGGTTTTATATATATAAATTTGTCTGGAAACCATTGCTAAACCTGCAATGTGTCATGGAAAAATATTAAACTCCGCTATTTTAATCATGACATTTGAATAACTGAATCTGAAAAATTTGGTTTATGGATCTTGGGTGGAAGTCTTCACAATTGAAGCACTTTCTTAATAAATAACAGGCGCGCACCTAGTAGGGGATCCGCCACTGGATATCAAGTGCATGAACATGTGGCAACATCCTTATGAAAATTCAAGCACTTTCGCACGCCGCTGTCTTCCCACAGTTCTGCTCGAGACTGTATATGTAGTCGCAGGTGCGTGTGCTGTTTCTCCCTTCATTTTAGAATTCTAAATTCTCAGTTCCATATCTTCTTGAAAGTGCCGGAACGTTGAAACATTTGATTTCTATTCATTCTTGTTGATTTTTATGTTGGAATGAATTATATTTCCTTGTTAACTTGATGTTCTTTTTACGCAGTTGAGAACGTGCATAAACATCGAGTAATTGATGATTGCTGCTAGCCAGCATTTGAGTTGGCACTTCCGAAAGCCAGAGGCGGAAGGGCAAAAACGCGAGGTTCTTTTAGGGAGTGTCCAAAAATGTTCTCTGATGACATGTCGTCATCAGAGAACATGCTGAACAATGCATAGGTGTTTTCCAATTTTAAATGTAGTTAATCAAATATTTTTAAGTCAGAATCATTTCAATCATCTAATTGGTTGTCGTATTACGCATTTAAGTTGATAAATATGTGACTAATTGATACTGAATACGCATTAAACATTTCGAGGGACCTTTAAGCATCCGAAGTAGCAAGGCGCAGCTTGACTTAATGTCTCAAAAAAAGAACCTGACGTAACAAATTTCGAAACCATCAAAATCAATTATAGTGAAGCTGTTTGCTGTTATGAAGCCGTGGTATTGTAATCTAACACTTCAGACACTGAAATCTAATGCTTTTTTGGTTTTTATTTTTAACCCTCCTGACGGTTGTCTCGACGGAGTATCTCGTCAATAGCAAAACTGACCAAATCAGGAGGGACAAGTTGTCTCGTCCATCAAGATATCGTCGTCTCGTCATTAGAAAAAACTGACCAAATCTTGATCTCGTCATTAAAAAAATCGGCAATATCTTGATGACGTGATATCGCGTCATAAGCAGAATAGGTCATATCTTGATGGAAGAAATACCTCTTTGGAACTATTTGTAAGGCTAACTTAATTATCTGTTGTCTATTCTTGGATGAAGATAATTCAATTTTTATTCTGACACTCTTTGGCGGGTCTCAATGTCCCGATCAACTCAAACAGAGCAGCTACTTTTTTTCGAATTGAAGAGTTGAGAAATCTACTATTCGAAACCATTTGGAAGGTTAATTACAAATGTCTACATTATTTAAAGATTTTATGAATATCTGATTTTTAATTTAATACATGATTAAATTGTTATATTAGACCAATGAAATTAGTTAATGGAATGAATTATAGAATAAAAGTGATACATGCAGATTAATCAAACGTTTCTTTAACAAAAACTTTAAAATCAGTATTTTAAGTGAAGTATTTTTATGCCATTTCTATTTAACTTCACATGAAAAAAATCTAAAGCAAAAATCGAATGCTTGAAACGATTGATTCTAAAGAACCAAATGTTCTTTTAAATAGGACTAATAGTGAAGAATGAGATTGTATTCAAAGGGGCTTAACATCCCTTTGAAAAATCTTAAGTCTGCAATTAAATAGTTTACAAAATCTAAAAGAAACCCAAATGAAAAGAATACGCAAACATCAACTCCCTTTACCAGAAATATTTAAAAAACCATCTAGGCAATTCAGCGTTTCAACATTCAGAGAACATTTAATTCAGCAACCATTTTGCAGAAAATAAATTACTCGAAACATGAGGTTTTTATTACACTTTCTGTGAAAGTCTACAGCTTAAGTTAGCGGAGTAATTAATGGCTGGGAAAATGTTTCTTTTCTTTTTATTTATTCACTTTCTCTTCCCGTTCATACATTTATGCATAACTTTGAAAAGCTTTGCTAAAAAAGAAAATCTTGTGAACGGAAATATAGCTTCTTTGTTTCTCCGGCGTCTTTTTTCCGCAACTTAAAAGGATTACCGCCGTTTGAAAGTGGAGTACTGGGTGCGTAAAGAAAACATGAAATGCGATCGAAAAAAAGGGATTTGACTACGCTTTTTTCATCGGGATTTTTTTTATCTTTATCATGTTTTCAGCTTTACAAAAAGGCCACAATTTTCATTAAAATCGGGACTTTTACTTCGGTAAAAATTAGTTTTTTCCCCTTTCTAGTGTGCTGAAAATGTTTCTTTATGCTAGGTGCCTGGCAATCGGAATGCGACTTTTTCCACGCCTTTTAATAGCACATCTTTGATTCTCTTTAATTAAAAACGTTTATCAAGGATTGTTAGATTAAAAAAGGAAAATGAACTTTCGGCTCGGAATGCGAGATCTTTTCCCATTGGTGGATTTTGAGTGACGAAAGAGGAGGAAAAAATTACTAATTGGAAAATTTCTTTGTGTAATTGTTTTCCTTTTCCGAAACAAAAAAACTTTTGCTTTTATATACTTTATGTGTAAGGGAAGAGAGGATTGAGCTTTTTGAATTAATCTCGTATCGCATTCGTCCTGAGAGTATTTAAAAAAGATCTTCCAATTACTATGAAAGTGTTTTTTTCTGTAGATTTTACTTATTAAGAGTATGGCTTATATGGTACTCGAGGCATCTCATTAGTACGGTGTATGAGATGTTGATCTTAACTACTCATACAGCATGACGAGCAAAAACTTGGATGATAATGAGAAATACTTTTTTGGAAAAGAGACATCAAAAAGGGTTCTTTTTTGAAAATATATACATGCAGGTCCTTTCATATTTAATTTTACTTAATGTAACTAATAGGTTCTCCTTTCTTTTAATAAATTCTGGAATCTGAGGGTTTATATAAGTAAATTATCTTTAATTCAGTTAAATTTCTCTTTAGATGATAATGAGACCTGTTTACTTTTACTTTAAAAACTTTCAGTTCAAAAGAAATTGATAAAAATTGTTCCCAATTAGGGTACCCAATTTAAAGGTTGTCAACGCACGTACCTCAATTAATTTGAATTTAAGCGTTGCACCTTACACTCGTGGGATCTCCTCACTGATACTTTGAAGGTAAAAATGACTTTCTTGAAACGACTTGCACTCTGCAACATTGTTGTCTCTTAAATTATTGAAGACTCAAACAGCAAGAGTAGCTAACCCATCAACCCTCTAATGGAGCATGTGTTCGCACAGCAACATGTTATTTCTCCCTGCTTGGATTGGATATTAGGGTTTTATGGCGCGAGGTCCTATTTCCCCCGTCCACTTGCTTCGAAGATCTCCAGACGAAAGTCAGTTGATGAGTTTTATAAAACTGTAACGTGTGTTTGGGGTTCTTTTCTTACCACCTACTTTGGTGGTGCTTTTTCATGATATAAATTTATTGTACGTTTATTTACACATTTCTAGGGGACAATACATGAGTCTTTGTACAGTTCCAAATCTTTTGGAAGATCCCAGTGAAAAGGACCCTCGCACGTAATTCCTCCTGTTTCCGCTAGTCGATTCTCTCTTCACCTCTCCCGTTCTCCTTAGCCGGATGACCGTCCGAGGACATCCCCACCAACATCCCTCGGGGATCCAATGGTTCCTTCCGACCAACATTCCTCAGTGTGCTGGCCAGGGAACCTCACAATATGAGTTAACCGTCATATTTTCATTGGCAGTACAAGTAGGTAGGTAGTTTAATTAGCTTCGCACTGGAGCAACACAACGGGATGTATATGACGGTCCGGGATCCATACCGAAGGAAACGATCCGATGACAACGCCTCGTCATTTTGAACTACGGTCAGATGACGAGGTCAACACCTGAGCTGGCACCCCATTCTATAAACTTCCACGCCACGCCAACGTGAGGTCATTTGAGGCCACCAGATTTAACCTGCACCACGTACACGACGGCCTTTGGTTGGATCGAGTTGGTAGCACAAGTATTTACTTGTTCAGCTGCGAAATTTTACCTTCAGGTGGCGGTGTCCAAGTCTATTCCCAAGCCCACGTCACCCACATTTCCGAGGTCTGACGATGACTCCACCATGTGGTCCGACGATGACTCCACCCCGTGGTCCGACGATGACTCCACCCCGTGGTCCGACGATGACTCCACCACGTGGTCCGTCTAGTTATTTTAAGGGTCTATGGGCAAACCTATTTTTGTAAAAACTTAGGTAATGAACGGTTGTAGGGGTGTCACTGAGAATACATGTAGAGATCGGCCTGATGGAAGCACATTCAGATTAGCCCAATCTATAAGATCAATGGGTTGGTTGGGTGTTATGGTGCATGAGCAATATTTTGCTAAGCAGAACAAAATACAAAATGGACATACACAACCAAGAGAAGTTATACTAATGCAGAAGAGGGTAGGTAGGTTGTGGAAATGAAAATCGAACCTACTCTGCCTACAACTCGCAGGTTTCTAGCTCAGTGGATAAACTCACTGGGAGCAGGCGTAATCAGTGATAGACTGTATTATGGCATAGATGCTTAATGATAGCATTAGATTACCCCAAACTCTAATAGGTCTGGTTAACTTATCCGTTTCCACCAATATATTGTCAGTTACATTACGGGTTAGTCGATTCAGACTGGATGGCTGCATATTCCAATAGATATTTTAACAGTGATAGCATTGGGTTAACCCATTTCCTATAGCGAATAAAGGGCACAGTCACTCATCCATAGCATTTGCAGATTGGTTTGGGTTTTATGGAGCAAGGTCCAGAAAAGAATAAAAAATGCTGAACCATAAACAAGAGAGTAAAATTAGAAAATAGATTTATAAGTCATCAGAATGGTAGGTATTTTAATTAAAGTCACACTGGAGCAACGCAACGGGCTATTACATCAGAATTGTAACCAGGCCAAGATTAAAAGAGATGCAAAGAATAAAACCAAATTACTAACATGAAAATTAATAATCAAATATGGAGGTAAAATTTTAATCATAAGAAATGTGGAACCTCATTATAATAAAATGAGAATTAAGATAGGGTATCTCCATCTTAGATGATAAAACGTCATGTAATTCAATTTAAAATCTTATCAATTATAAATGTGGTATAAATCCTGAATAATGGAGGAAGGTAAAAGCAATGAATGTGGGGATTGACCCAAGTTCGATAAAATTGGTGAAGTATTAAAAAATTGTCGGTAGAAAGGTTTAAGACTAGGACAAGAGGTTAAAATGTGGTATATGGTAAAAATCTGTAAGCAAAGATGGCGCGGTTTCCCCTTTAATAATGCGTCTATGCGTCCATCCCGATGCAATGACGAATTAGCATTTGTTGAATAGCATATTGTTGCATTAGGTCTTCAATTATGGATTTTATTACCCTTTTAGTTACTAATCAGTTTGCATTTTATATTTCGTTACCAATAGTATGGTTTAAGCTTAAACTACAAAGAATACGTTTGACATGAAACATTACTATCTTCCAACATAGAGCGACAGCGTCGTATTCGCATCTCGACTCAGTCCGGATCAGGACTTCTCGATGTCCAACGCAACGCCCGATCCGACAAGTTAGAAACTCACACCATTTAATTGAAACATTTACCTGATACGTTCAGCACCAGCCATCTAAATGAATCGCGGATCCATAAGAGAAACAAAATACGCTCTCCAAGAACCCAACACCCACCCCAGAAATTTTAAAAAATAATCAAGTTCCCGAAGAGTAGCGCTTAAATTTTAAAGGGGAAAATAAATTTCGTAGTTCCGTGGATCCTCCTTAATGGCCATGACTATTTTACACTTCTACTTAAGCAACCATTCGCCGATTTAGGATGGATCGGATCCGGGCAACGACTGACTTTACGGTCAGAACTGAAGTGAAGAGGGGGAAGGCAGCACTCCCCATTCCCTCTTCCGGAGTCTCTTCCGCTTAATTGGATAGGGTTGTGAAACTGTTCCCTTCTGGGCATCCCAGCGGCCATCAAATCTCTGGACGAAATGTTCCCGCCGAAATTGTCGACACATTAAAGTCCGGCCTCAGTCGAACGGGGCCGCCTGTGGTTATGAGGCCTCCGAGGCACTGGAGTCAGACCCTGTGATTTAAGTCCTATTCGGAACAAAGGCGACTTTTATTCAGTGGAGTGAGGGAAGAAATTCTTATTCAGTTCGATCTTCATTCGCGCACCTGTGGCAAAATGCTGAGAACATTGAACAATAAGGTTTAATAGAGTTTCTTCAGGATTTGGTTGGTTTGGGTTTTATGGCATATATTCCGCCAAACACAAGACTACAGCGAGAGAGGGAAAACAATCAAACAGCAGAGCGCACCTTCAGTACGAAACGCGTCTTCTACACAGGTGGTTCTAAAAGTATGAGGCGAAAGTCGATCTTCATCCGAACCTGTAGTAGAACGTTCCGAGAAAATTGAATAGGTTTTACAGATGATTTTTCGGATTTCATGGCACAAAGACCATATTGCGCCAAACACAAGCAGCGAGAGAGGGAAAACAATCAAAAAGCAGAAAGCACCTTCAGGACGAAACGCGTCTTCTTACAGGTGGTTCTAAAAGTATGCAAAAGTCGATCTTCATTCGCACTTGTAGTAGAACGTTCCGAGAAAATTGAATAGGTTTTACAGATGATTTTTCGGGTTTTATGGCGCAAAGACCATGGCCAAACTGGGCCAAACACAAGACAGATAATGTCAAGTAATTGTGAAAGATTGATTGAGTGTTGGTTTTTATGGCGCAAGGTCCAAAAAAGGACAAGCTGCGCCAAGCGCAAGATAAAATCGTAAAATCAGTGTACATATATAATTATTAAAAAATAGTGTTTAAGAGAATCAAGCGAAAGAAATTTATCACTGAATAAAATGTAAAATTAATAATGAATAAAAGAATATATATATTAAATAGCATTTAAAAACCAATTGTATTTATAAAAAAGGGAAAGTAATTGTGAAAAGAAAAGATGGGGAGAAGAAAGATCGCTTGGACATCCTGGAGTTGAGACCCGCATGTTTAACAGAGGCAGTAAAAAAACCATGGAGAAATAATACATCACTAGGGTACTTGGGTTCGTGAAGCCTGTACACACTTAAAGACGTGCCCTCGAGGGGTAGGTTTTATAGAATCTTTTCAGAAATACGGCATACCTTCTTGTACAGCGGTTCTAAAAGTAGGAGGCGAGAACATTGAGCTATAGGTTTTACAAAGTCTACATATCTTCAGAAAGAAGCGTGTACAGCGGCTCTGAAAGTATGGGGACAAATATCGATCTTCATTCGCATCTGTAGCAAAATGCTCTCAGAACATTGAATAACAATAGATTTTATAGAATCTACGTGTCTACAGAAATATTTGTGTCTTCTTGTGTAGCGGTTCTAAAAATATGAGGGGAGTGACAGTTGTTTAAATATTGAAACCTTGTCTTACCCTTAACCCTCAAAGTGGCTTCAAAGAGACATCTATCCATCAGGATCACGCCAATTTTGGTAATATCGAGCTATCTCGTCATCAAGGTATTGCCAATTGTTTTGTGATGACGAAATCAAGATCCGATTAGTGTTTTTCTGTCGACAAGGTCCATCAATGTTTGGTCAGTTTTGCTAATAACGAGCTACCTCGTCGAGACAACCACTAGGTGGCTCAAAGGAAACTAAACTGCCTTTGAAAAATACAGGAGTGGTCACGTGTCAGGAGTCATAACACGTGATTCCCTTGTCGAAAACAAACTCAAATGTCCGTTTTGCTAATGAACGTGGAAATACAGAGGCGTTCGTGCAACTGATAGTGTAACGCACATTCAGATTTTGCATATCCATCCGGTGCTTTATTTTCTGGTGTCAATTTACTCTCTTGCACTCTAAGGACGTCAAAACGATAGTTTGGTGTGTTTGGCATGACGTCATAAAAAGTTCGACGAGAACATCTCCGGAATGCTTCGTTCAATCTAAAGCAGGATACTTCTGGATTGGTTTTTGACCAGGATCCACGTGATATCATTGTATGGTCGATTCGGACCTCTCTACATTCACAAAGCTTTATCATATACCACTGCATCGTACTGAATTCAGTTTCTGCAAGTACTATATTAATAAACTATGTTATTGAGAATATTAATCAGTTCTGTGAAAGAACCTTTACTTCAATTACAAGTAAATCAATGATTAAATGAAATCGGAACTTGGTTCGTAATTTTAGGTTCCTTTCTGTGATGGCTTCGGTTGTCCCTTATCTCTGTGATTCTATGGTTTCGTGCTGTCAAATTTTGTTCAGCTATAACAGCTGGCACATGTAACAAGGGAGCATGAAAGTAAATATGTTATGGATTCAAATATTTCCTACCCTAGATAATGAATGACCTTTTTCTATTCAGATAAATATAAAAGATAAGCAATTCCAAATAAAATAAGCAATAGACCAATTTCTCAATCAACTATTTTCACTTACAACAGTATTTTTAAATTATTTTGCTTGGCCAAATAAATTTCTAAAGCAAACTATCTTGCCTCAGAAACGTGGGCCCTTGAGTGTCGAAACTCCATTGTAGACTTCTGATAGAAAGATCTTAAGCAGCATGTTTGGGGCATACAGTGTGACGAAGGTTTAATTTCGTGTTACACCATCTCTACAAAGAACCAGATATCGTCGAATATAACAAAACACAGAGAATGAGATGGGCTGGGCATATCATTCGAACGCTTGATGAAATTTTGACCTGGTCAATTGCTAGTATACCTAGAGGAAGGCCAAAGCTGATATGAATTGACTGTGTAGAAAAGACTTTGATATTTGCAAAGATAAGAACTAGGTGTAGGTAGGTGAATTTATATCGCACTGAGGCAAAGGGCTATCGGCGACGATCCGGTTGATGGTTTGAGTTTTATGGCGCAAGGGCCATATTTGGCCATGGCGACGGTCAGGATCTCGAAGGGAAAGATCCGGTAAGTACTGGGGAATTATTGCCAATAACTGGTCCAGATGGAACAGAATCATCCAGAAGGCCAAGGCCCACACTGGTCTGTCGAGCCAATGAAAAAACTGTCGTATAGTAAAGCAAAAACTGAAAAACACGTTTCAAAATGTTTCTTCGGTATTTTAAATGAATTTCTGATTCGGACATATTGTTAACAAAGTTAAATATGCGCTTAAATATTTACAAATTAACACGAGTTTCATGCACATGTCTCTTATTTAATTGAATCTTGCAACCCTCCTGGTTTTGGTCTCGACGAAATATCTCGTCATTAGCAAAACTGATCCGCTCTTGATGGACGAGATAGCTCTTCCTTAGAAAAAACTGACCAGATCTTGATCTTGTTATCACATCAAAAAATCGGCAGTATCCTGATGATAAGATACCTAGTTATAAGCAAAAATTTGTTAAATATTTACTGACGAGATATCTCGTCGAAACAACTAGCCTTTCAAATGTATCTCTTCATTGATGAAAAAATTAAGGGGTCTTTTATTTCAGATGTAACTGAAAAGGTATGAGAACTGTGAGAACCAAAATTTTGTATTACGGGTAATCTTACTCTTTTAATGTTAAATGCTTTTATTGCCTGAAAACGGGCTCGGGAAAGTTTTCGCTCGCACGCAATCCCGCACATCGGGTGATTCGAGAACAAGTACCGCACATCACTCCCTTTCTTAAGTAGGAACATCAGAAATCAAGATATCCGCAACTCCTCGAGCCCTTGTTATTTTGGTCGTCGAGGCCAGCAGTAGATCGTGATCAGGAGTTTCTGCGTTTTTCAACGGCAGTTGATTCCGGACACGCAGAGGCATCCTCGGAATTCGTCAGGGGGGTCCCAGGGGTGTTCGCGGTCCCCCGAGTGGTCGTTTGCCCGGACGACGGCATTAAAAGGATACGGCATTCTCCCTGCTCACGTTTCACGTTTCGTGGTTCGTTACATTCGCATACACGCCGGGAATGGCAAATGACGTCCCCCCCCCTCGACCCCACTGCGGCAGTTTCTAAAAGGGGGCAACAACAATAACAACAGGGCCTTTTGTTGGTAATGGCTTATTGAAAACGAAGTCTCCACTGGGTATGATTTCTCTTTTATGTAGTTGGATTTTATCGTGGGCCAGATTGCTAGGGAAGAATCCGTGGATGACTGGATGCGGAATTTTATCGTGTATGAATTTACAACCAGGACCGGCCGTCTTGAGAGCATTGTAGGGTAAAACAGTTCACAGGGGCTTTGCTCACTCGTTCATGGTAACAGAATATAAACAATCAATAAAAAAGATTATTTCTATGAATTCAATGTTTTTAAGTATAAAAATCGCGATTTAAATGCACTGGACCTTTTAAATAGAAGACATTACATAGTATAAATTAATACTACACTGCTGGCCACCGTAAATGCAACACCCTGAAGGAAGCATGCAAATAATATGAAATTTACAACATGCATTAGCGGAGGTGAGATATGCAAATGATTAGAATTTCAGCGCAGACGCAAATCACGCGCGCCTGTGGCGCCACTTCAAAGCGCTATTTAAGGCTTGGAGATTTCGACGATTTCAAGTACGGCAATTGTGTTTTTCTTGTGGTTTTTTCAAAAAAACGATCAATTATGCCTCGTAGAAAACAGCGATCATCTTTTGATCAAGTATCCGAGTTCGACAGAGGAAGGATAGTGGCCTACCGAGATCGTGGATTATCTTTCAGGGAAATCGGTAGTCGTGTTGGACGAAACCAAACAACTGTAATGCGGATATGTGATCGTTGGATGCAGGAGGGTACGACGGACCGACGTGTTCGATCGCATCCACCTCAGTGCACCACTTCACGTGATGACAGGCATATTGTGCGTATGGCAGTGACGGATCGCTCAGCCACATCACGAACCATAGCACAGCACATTCAGTCTGTACCGCATCATCCAGTGTCTGCGCGTACCATTCGACGCCGTTTACAGCAGAGTGATCTGTCCGCAAGACGTCCATTGCTTCATCTACCCTTGACGCAGAACCACAGACGTTTCCGCCGCCAATGGTGCGATGAAAGAAGGATGTGGACGGCAGAATGGAATTGTCTTTACTGACGAGTCACGCTTCTGTCTGCAACACCACGATGGTCGGATTCGAGTCTGGAGACACCGTGGAGAGAGGATGCTGAACAGCTGCGTTATGCACCGCCACACTGGTCCTGCACCGGGTATTATGGTATGGGGCGGTATTGGATATCACTCTCGCACTCCTCTAGTACGCATTGCCGGTACTTTAAACAGCCAGCGCTACATCTCCGAGGTGTTGGAGCCAGTTGTCCTTCCTTACCTTCAGGGCTTGCCCACAGCCATATTTCAACAGGATAATGCGCGACCACACGTGGCACGCATTGTCCAAGGGTTCTTCGTCAATCGCCAGATTGAATTGCTTCCGTGGCCAGCTCGCTCTCCGGATCTTTCGCCGATAGAAAACATGTGGTCCATGGTTGCTCAACGATTGACCCAGAATACATCCCCAGCTGCCACACCAGATCAACTTTGGCAACGTGTGGAAGCTGCTTGGTCTGCTGTACCCCAAGAACACATCCAAAGTCTCTTTGAATCAATGCCGAGGCGTGTGGTAGCGGTGATCTCCAACAATGGCGGCTACTCTGGCTACTGATTTTGGTAGGAACCACACTTCACAGAAGTCTATAAATTTAATAATTTGATACTTGGTCAACATGTTATCTACAAAATAAATTTTGTTGTGATATCTCTTGTCTTTCTTGTTGTTGCAATTTGGGTGGCCAGCAGTGTATTATTGATATTCTAAGACATGAATGCCTTTTGGACCAATTTTGGATGCTGGCGTTAGGTTTTATGGCGCAAGAGCGATGTTTGGCGATGCTGCGCCAAACACAAGTCAGACAACGTCAAGTGGACATACTCACGCAATGAAAGTTT
This sequence comes from Meta bourneti, assembly GCA_933210815.1. Lineage (NCBI taxonomy): Eukaryota > Metazoa > Arthropoda > Arachnida > Araneae > Tetragnathidae > Meta > Meta bourneti. The sequence goes on from OW119926.1 coordinate 4,656,179, forward strand.
TGCTGATACAGAAGAGAGAAATACACTCAGGGAGGAATTCAACCTGACAGGAATCGAAGTAGAGCCGCCTGCGACTCGCAAGTTGATACAGCAGTTGGTAAACCCATTGATCCCTTGCGGAAAACTTGGCCAAGTTTGGAAACTTAACTCTATATATATATATATTTGGGAATAAATACTTTTAAAAATATTTTGTTATGCATTTTAATAATTTTGCAATAATTCTTATAGAATATTGTTATACCTTTCAATAATTTTGTAATACTTTTTATAAAATATTTTGTTACTCCTTTTAAAAAATACTAACAAAATTACCCCTGCGAAGCTCGGGTTGAATTGGTTAAATGTTGATTCTATTTCATAGAAAAATGCAAGCATCATTTAACATTGTTTTAACTTTTAAACAATGTTAAATGATGTTTAACACAGAAAATTTTTTCATAGCTTCTACAATTTACTTCGGACGCAAATATGTATGCATAATATATCGATCCATATAATCCATTTCATATTCATCACACTCTCGCTTAAGACAAAGTACAGAAACTTTTTCTGAGATGACTTCTTCAGAAGTCGATTTTGCGTTTTGGAGTGATTACGAATGCCAATTAAGTTAATTCTCAGTAAAAATGAGGAACTTTCAGCGTAGTCTTGCCCTCAGTTTTCCAATCAATATTTATTATTTGTGGTACCCTTGCATCATGGATTCGATGTTTTCCAATTACATTATCATTGTGAGAGGATGGCAAACTAAACTGTTACGGCATTCGTCATTTTTTTTCTTGAAAGTTCTATTCAGCTGCACGTGGAATAACGGAGCTTGTTTTTAAGACAAATGTCATCACTGTAGACAAAACAAACTCAATCGATTACACCTTTTACAAAATCACTGCTCTCAATGAATGTTTCACAGGTACCTAAGTTGTATACGAACAGTTTCAACTTCAAGTAAGCAACCTTGACCTTCTGCCACTTAAGACAAAAAATTTCTATTTTCAACAGTCCTAGTTTACGTACTTGTGTATTATTCCAAGATCAGCAAAGTCTTATTTAAGATTCGCTTTCCTCCAACAGAAAAATTTAGTTTTAAATCGAATCCTTAAGGTACTTTTTCAATTGAGGGACCCAATTTCTATATGGAAACCACGTACCTGTTTAAAATGATAGATGTAGTTACTTGACTATGGAGTACGGTTTTCAATAATACCCATGAAAAACAAATGAGAATAATGTAAATTAAATTTATTTCAATCGTCTTGTAATGAAAATATGTCAAAATTTAGAAATATCTTTGAACTACAACGTATGGCTACCCGTTTTGATGTAGCGTAACATTGTTTACAAAAATTAAAACAAATTATTAAAGTTATTAAAACAAACTATTTTGTTTTAGAATAGCTTTATTTTAACTTTACCAGTTATTTAAAATAAGAAGTTATACACATTACTTAAAAAGATTTCCATTTATTTTTATGAAACAGAATTCTACAAACTATAACGTATTTAACCAAAGACTTAAGGAAAGTTCGTCAAAATATACATATACGTACAACCAAGAAATTACCCATGCCTAGTGGTATTTGGCAGAAAATAAAAATAATTCAGTACAATTTAACTCCTAAATAATATATCTGTAATATGGAAAGTAATGGAACACATAAATACAAACAGAAACGAAATTGTGGTCATTGAAAAATGTAAAGTTCTGAAAAACGAAAGATCTGAGCAAGCGTTGAATTTCGACGTCATGAGAATATTCTGAAACAGAGAAATTCGAAAAAGACGCTTGAAAAAATATTGATAGACAATAATGAATTATTTACAAAGCGAAAACATTTAAGAGTAAAATTTCTCGTTAAAAAGAGTAATTACAATTCAAAAAACAATCGCTATAAAAAAGGCAGCAGTAAACAATTTGAAATTCCAAATTACGATGGATTTAAGAATTGAGTTGTGCAGGTTTGCTGTATTGGATGTGAAATAATTATAAAAAATAATGCTTATTTAAAAGAAGTAAAATATAAGGCTCGAAAAAGTAGTGCATTGAATGTTTATTTAAAGCAGTAAAATGTAAGACACGAAAAAGTACTGTACATTGAATTTTGAACATTTTTAAAGTTTTTTTCTCGAATTTAACACGAATATTTAAGTCAAGTCTGACAAAAAAAACATAATAAAAAAGTTGGGGCAAAAACCGCTACGGAAGCGTTACGGAATCAGTCAGTGACGTCACGGCACTCTGTCCAATCAGGTAATTTTTTTGAACATTTTATGTTAAAATTTAAATTTTTGAAAATTTTAAAAGGGGCGGAATAACTTTCCCAGTTTATTCTGCATATTTTTACACCTCTCTCAGATCTCTACGTGCTGTGGTTGAGACAAAGATAGATTTCCAACAAACTAACACACATTAATAGTGCAGATTTTGTTACACCTTTATATTATTTCGCAATACTTTTAATAATAAAATATTTTGTCTGTTTTCCATTGAAACCTTTAATTCTCTTAAAATTACATACACAAGTACTTGAGTATTATATTTAAAAAAATAGAAATGAGAAAGTCTTTGATGATAATTCCAGAATTGAAACGCAAGCTGTCATTTTCGTTGCTTTGTTTTTATAAAAGTTTCTGAATCATTTGCTCCAATATAGTATTTCTAACAACGCTTGACACTTTCACACATAATCATTTTTCAAAAAGATAATTCGTTTTGTGTTTCTATTTACTACGCATTCGTAAATGGTTCTCTAAATAACGTGCATTTGTTGTAGGGAAAATTCTGCTGATAAAAATGGAAAAATAAGATTGACAGACACATTACATTTCAAAATATAAAGCATTTATAAGCCCCAAAGGTCCTTTATTTCCTTTTGGCTTTAAAGCTTGAAAGTAGTATATGGAATATTTTTATTTATGAATCCTGACAATCTTTTGAATACATGTACTCTAAGAAAATAACTTTAAATCTTGGTATGCGAGTGAATATAAAATGAGTTACCTCTGCGAATCAAAGTTTATACGTATTTTGTGCGAATGCGATTAAGTATAAGTTCAATAAAGCTAGATCTTTACCTTAATTTTTGTAATATATTAAAATCTGATACAGATGAAATCATACATTTGTTGTACAAATTCAAAGTGCCCCTTCATTTTTTATGACGAAATATTTAGTAAAATTCAAGAAATAATTGCGAAGAATAAATGTGTAGTTAGGCGCGCACACAGGTAAAAAACTAATGAAAACCGACTCTTATGACTGATATTGAGAAAAACAACTTCTTAAAACATGTTGGGAACTCAAATTGCAAGTATTTAACCACACAGTAAAAAGGTACAAACATAAAAAAAGTATATACCACAATGTACAGAAAGATTTCAAACGTTTAAAAACGTATTTTTGACAATTTTGTCATTTTCGGAATCAAACCCATACGAAATATTTGGTGGTTGAACTCGACACAGACTTAACAAGGTCTTAAAATAGAGCTAAACATGGATTATCACACATTTTTACCTTTATCACTTCACAATTGTAGCATCCAATTTTATTTTCCAAGTACTTTACGATGCTATTTGAATTACGCATTAAAAAGTATTAATACTATTTAAAAAAACAAAATTTATTTTTAAAAATTCGTCAACTAATGATCCATTATATGTATGAAAAATTGTGTTTCCTTGCTAAAAAGTTGGTTGATTTGGATCTTATGAAATAAAGTCCCAAAACGGACAAGCCCAAGCTGAAAAGAATTGAGTGAAATACAATTTATTTTTCAATGTTTTAATTTTTTCTTTAATTTTGTAATTCTACATATCACTGCACTTTTTTTTTACTTCCAACGATATTTCAAAAAAATTCTCTTCCTTTATATTACGATCGATACATTGGCAACGAAACCTTTGGAACAAATTAAAATCTTAACGGGGTTAACCAGTCTCTAAGGACTTAAAATCTATTCAAGAAACACAAAAAAAGGAAGGAACGAAAAAGGGAGTTAAAATAAACTTCCACATTCATAATTTTCCCACGTTGTTCTTGTTGAGAGCTCCAATAGGGGAAAGGAGTTATTCTCTCCCTACGCGGTGGAAAGGAAGCAATTTAATTCTCAGAGTGAAGAATTTACGACTCTGTCCATTAACAGGATCAGGTAAGAGTCGACGGTCTTTTCCCTCCATAAAAAAAGACACTCAACCTTTTCCTTTTTCCAAGTCACTAAACAAGAAAAATTACGCCTTCTTTTTCTTCCCCATGAACGAGAATTTTTTTATGCCGTTAATGCGGCTTTGCTAACAAAACTTTTTCTGTGTTTACCGTCACTGACTTTAGATCGCTCCCGGAATGAAAAACGACGATCAGCAAGTGAATAAATAAGCGCCATTTTTTTTTCGTCGTACCGTGGACGAGAACTTAAAAGCCTCAGAGTATAGAGAAAATCGCTTTTATAATTTGGGCATATTTGGAACACTTTTAGTATAACGACGGCTGTTAATCGGATATCTTTTAGAGTTCCACGCCACCTTCAAAATTTATTAATTTTTTCTTGAATTTACTTGACTGCTGAGAAACTTAACTCTTGGAATTATTTATGTCAATTCTGAGTGCTGTAACTCTGCTCTCTATATCGCGCTTCTTAGAAGACAAGAAAATAGCAGGGTCGGGAAAAAATTACTGGGGAAAGGACATGAATTATTCATTTCGCGTTACTTTTATTTACTAATAAATAAAATTGATAATAAAACGTAAAATAACAGAATAATGCTTCCAAAAATCAACGCTTCGTTGGGGCAAAGAAAAGTTTATTACAGAAATAAAAGACGAATTATATCGTTGGCCTAGAACAGACTCATTAATTGACATTTTTTCGGAGACACTAATTGCTTACCTTTATGATAAGAGTCATATTATAATGTGTTAAAAAGACATAAAACACGCTATCTCCCCCCCCAAAAAATTATAATTTTATATTTTGACCTAAAAACTACTTCTAACCCTTGTAACGACCCTAGCAACAAGCTCGTGATCAGAGATCGACACCACTGACCTCCGGCCGAAAATCCCGAAGCATGTATTGGGTGGTCTAATTGCCGTCCAGATGGTTTTAGGGGTGCACAACGCCCCTCTCTGATTGAACTGTCTCCCAGTGGAATCTGGCGACAGGGAACTGTTGGAGAGCTCGAGCTGAGCAGGTGTTTTTTCTGGTGCTCGTTAGAATCAGCCCAGGCAACCTGATTGTAGCGCCCACAACTTAGGAATACAAATCTCTGATTGTACGTACTGTAACATATCGTATTGTGAAATAAACGTTAGTTTATGGTAATTTAGGCTGTATGTTCATTGGCATACCACTCGACGTGGTTTACCTTCGCGTCGAAAACTGCCCTGTAGTGGTCAGTCCCTGGTGCAAAAACCTGTTCCAAACTGTCACCAGTTCTGAGCAAGGGACAATTTGTTTTTCCTACTTCCGTTTGGAGTAATAGGACAGTTTTGTCTCAACGATCTCTCTTCCTTAGCAAAATTGACCAGATCTTGAAAGAGATATCTTGTCGAAGCACTTGGAGGGTTAAGCAACTGTAGAGTAAAAAACTATTTTGGTCAGTTTATGAGTTTCTGCTCTAAGCCGACGATATTTTTTTATTTCATGTTATGCAAACTAAAAATAAACTCGAAATCGATGGTAAAGCCATTAACTGTAAATAAGGTAGAATTTTTCGAAAACAGTAAATCCTTCTCAGCTTTCGAAAGACCCAAATCTTTTTTACCAATGAATTCAGTATAGTTTCAGTACTACTTGAAAATTGTGACTCGGTTATTAAGACACTAGACTGAAGATTTTCCTCTGCTGTTAGCAAAACCAAAATGCATCGGAGAACATTTCAAAAAGAAACGAACACGTTTATCATAAATGTACGAAAGAGAAGTGATATAAATAGGAGCTAATGTATTTATAATCCAAGATCATTCATTTAAAGTACCAAATTGATTTTAAAACAGACTCAGGAAAAAATGAACTGGAAAGAAAAAGAAATTTGTTTAAAACATCCCTCCTAGATGGCACGATGGTGATTATGATGGAAGAATAACACTCTTCCGGCACATATGAACATGACAACAAAATCGGTATTAATTTTACATTGAAAGTAAAACCTCTTGATGGATTATCAGTTTTTTGTTCCGTAACAGTCAATAAATGTTACTTCTATTACATTGTGATTGCTCCTGGAATTTGCATTTCCAAACAGTATTCGAATCTTTATTTTAATTCGCCTAGTCACACATATTTTCAAATTGTGATGAGTTTTAAAAACAAACTGAAATTTTTTAAAGTGAAGAATCAGTTTAGAAAACAAAGTCAAATGACATGCGAGAATTATTAACCATCTGAACATGTTTATCATAAATGTATGTTGAAAATCAAATTTTAAAATGTACAATACGGGTAAATATAAAAGGTGTTTCGAAACTTCCTCTACGAGGGGGCGTGAAGAGCAGGTAAAGGACACAAAATTGAACTGTATCCACTTAGGGATGTATATCCACAAGCGCCACCTGGATTTTCTAGGGGATCAATTTGTATGACAATCCAACGTTGAAGCTGTCAGGATTACAAAAGTGTTAGAGGTTGTAACTGAGTACTGTAAGTGTAAACCGTCAAACAGCAAAATTAGGGTTAGTAAAATTATTGTTCATATCAATTCTGCGCCTTAGCGTAGCACATACCAGGGGTCCTGTCAGACACACATTCCTATTACGAATATGGTTAAATTTTGTGTCTACCTCTCCATAACCTTCGCACATAAAGTTTTGAAACTGCCTGTAAAATTATTTCGAATTGAATGTTTGTAAGACGGCATGTTGTAATCATTAAATATTAATGGATTACGGATTTCTCGAATTCAATAATTCTGCTGACATCACTGAAGAATTTAAAAGGTAATTTGCTTGTAGTTCTTTAGGTTATATGTGTAGTTCACTGAAAAAGAAGCCCAAGGTAAACACTCGGCAATTTATAAGGTTTTAATAATCAAATTTTAAATTTGGAGTAATAGAACACAAGAAAACTATTGGAGTATCAATCACAAATCTCGAATTAAATCAATAGTATACGCTCATTTTTACTATCTAGGAAAAACGATTTCCATTCAGATCATTCTGCCAAACATGTTCTTACTCCCTACACCCCCTTTGCTTCAGTATATAAAAAAGCCCGAGACTAAACAAAAGTATGTGACAGGTATAGGTAGTTTTTAGAGTTGGCGTTGAGTGTAGTCTTTATTTACCAAAACAAATTATATTTTTGAAACGATCTATTTAATGCTCCTTAGTTTAAAACATCCCCGTACTTTCGTATGAATATCCATGGTATAAATAGCAATTCCATGTTTTTTAAATGAGACGATATTAAAATATTCACACTTACCCCGCTTTCTCACAAAGGCTGGTTGCTGGAATGTCGTTTGGCTGCTCCTCAAACGGATCAAGAGAAAGATCAGACGTTTTCTCTTTAGCAGAACGTGTAAAGACAATGTCAAAACGTCAATCAACCAAAACGAGCTGTCTACCACGGCTCCAGACACCAATTTTGGATGGTGGCGGTCGGTATAGGAAAGGGACTGGTTCATTTTGAATAGGTAGGGGGGGGGACTCTGGTGAATCAGTTATATTTAGTTTTTGGCAAATTCTCCGGCGGAAGGGGTAGTTTACTAGTTTTGATCTCCGCAACAAGAAAAATCATAAATATATAAATTTCCAATTTCTCATAAAGTGAGCCAATGTAACAAATTTGTAAACATTTTTTCTTCAAGCGTCCACTATGGTAGGTAGGTATTTTAATTAAAATCGCACTGGAGCAACACTATTGGCGACAGTCTGGTTTCAAACCCGAAGGGAAAGATCCGAAGACAACGCCATGTAATTTGAACCACGGTCAGATGACGAGAACACACCCGAGATGGCACCCCACTCTCCAAACTTCCACACCACGCCAACGTGAGGACATTTGAGGACACGAGATTTAGTGTGCACCAGTCCCCATGTACACGATGGTCTTTGGTTGGATTCGAACTCACAAACGGAGGGTCGCTAATCCGTTACTCTTCCAACTGGGCTACCGCGGCCGGCATCCACTATGGAAAAAAGGTTGGTTGGTTTTGGCGTTTTATGGAGCAAGGGACCATATTTGGTCAGGCTGTGCCAAACATAAGACAACATAAAGTAAAAAAATGTGAAAAGGAAGATGCATTGGGGAACAGATATGGAAAATAGGATAAGTTCCCTTCCAACGGACAGGCGAATAACTGAATGTAGCAGTTCTTGTGGTTGACCAGAGAATTATGGAGGTAGAGATGGGTTACGCTGCTATATATACAACCGTATTTTAAGTTAAATTTTGTAGTGGTGGCTAAATTTTCCATAGTACTCCCCCACTAGAACTTAAGTGTGCCTAAATTTGTTAGATGGTATCATTAGTTGAGGTTTCCAAATGCGTGAAGGGTCCGTCGTGGCTCAGTGGGTATGCCCACAGCGCTAGCAACTTTCGAGTTGTAGGTGGCGCAGGTTCGATTTCTGTCAGGTGCATTCATCCCTGGGTGTATTTCACTCTCTGTGAATAAAACTTTCATTGTGCGTGTCTATTGATATTTTATGTCTTGTGTCTGGCCAAACATGGCCTTTGCGCCATAAAACCCAAAAACCCACCAACCATCCAAATGCATGAAACTGGGATCACTATCACGTGTATATTGGTGTATATAATGACTAAATATAAAACAAATAGTCACATTTATTGGTTGCAAGAATCCCAGTAAATATTCTAATGGCTAAGATCAAAACTTGCTAGGAGCTATGCAGTATTGGTTGGGTTGAGTTTTTTGACGCAAGGACCTATTTTGCCATGCAGAGAAGATTGCAGAACAATCCCATGCATATGAACCCTTCAGAAGGTTAGTTTATGGAAGACACTGTAGAATTTAACTATGAGTTCACATGCATATATCCGTTATGCAACCTGTAGTCCTTCCTGCGTGATTTCTAACCAGTTTTGACCTTCTCGACCAATAAAATCGTTCAGAAACCTCAGAGGGTTTAAATAAAACTGTTTTGAGTTTTACATACATTGAAAATTTGACTGCAGAAATTCCAAAAATAAATTGTAGCCGCGATAGTACAGTTGGATTGGATTGGTTTGATCCATTGATTGAATTTTCATGGCTCAAGGGCCAGGTTTGGCCCAGCTTGGATTGCATTGGATGTTGGGGTTTTATGGCACAAGGTTCAGAAGCGGACAAGCTGCGCCAGTCCAGTTGGTAGAGTAGCGGAATTAGCAACCGGAGGGTTGCAAGTTGTGTACGTGAGGGTTGAGTAAGTTAAATCTGTCGTGGGATCATATTTCCTCACGTTGGCGTGGTATTTTGGAGATTTGGGTGCCACAGCTCAGGTTTTAACCTCGTCATCTTAACGTGGTTCAAAATTATGTGGTGTCGTCGTCGGATCTTTCCCTTCGGGATGGATCCCGGACCGTCACCAATAGCCCGTTGTGTTGCTCCTGTGCGACGTTAATTAACTACCTATAACACAAATAGCCACATTCATTGGTTGAAGGAGTGCCAGGAAATATTCTAATGCGCAAGAAGGTCAAAACAGGTTAGAAGACATGCACGGAAGATTAGTTTGAAGAGCGAATATATGCGTATGAACCCCTCAGAGAGCTTAAGAAAACTGCTTCGGGTTTACGTTACATACATTGAAAATTTGACTACTGAAATTCCAGAAATAAATCTTGTTAAAATAGTTACGCACTTTTACAACTATTTTATAGCCTCGCCCCACACGAAACGAACGGTTATTGGTTAAATATCTCACGCACGACTCGGATACTATTTCGAGGGCCATGAAATCCTATGTGCCAATCTCCGAAACTAGGATTTCTCCCCAAGAAAGTACAAGGGGCAACTCCTTTTTTCGCTCTCCCTGTATAGTTAAAGATAGAAGGAGAGGTGCGACGTGTCGAGTCGTTTAATAGGATGACAGGCAATTTCGGTCGATAACGAGTCGACGAGCAAAAAGGCCGGGCACAGGAGTTTCCAGACGTCGCCGGCGTTTACGAGCGGAGGCCGGAGCTCCTAAAACCCGATGCGCTCGAGTCACTTCGTTTGCATTTATGGAAATTGGGTGGCAAAAGGAAAAGTGACGTTTATTCCTCTCTTTCTTCATTCATTTATGAGGGGGCCTCGACCGGCTGCCGTTCGGGTGCCTGCAGGTCACGTGCTGCAAGCCAATACCTTCCTCGGCTCGTACGCATTCCTGTTCTATACTCAGAGCTGTAGTGGTAGATAGGTATTTTATCAACGTCGCACTGGAGCAACAAGAGATATTGGCAAAGGTCCGGATGGTAAGTTCCAAGGACAACACCACATAATGTTGAACCACGGTCGGACGACGAGGTCACACCTGAGCTGGCACCCAAATCTCCAAACGTCCACACCACGCCGACGTGAGGACGTTTATGGCCACGACAGATTTAACGTGCATCACCCCCTTGTATACGGTCTTTGGTTGGAACTAGCAACCCTCCGGTTGCTAATCTGTTACTCTTCCAACCGGGCTACCGCTGCCCAGAGCTGTACTGGATAAGTAACTGACGTCTATGAAGACATTCCGCCAGGAGACCCGTTCTAGACTGAGGATTTACCAACTTAGTGGTCTTTCATTGGGAGTTGATCAATTTCTTAGACCCGAGGAATCAGTGCTGGGTTTTCTCGTTGGCCATCTGATGGTTATTAGGGTTGGTTGGGTTTTATGGCACAAGGGACATATTTGGCCATGCTTCGCTAAACACAAGACCGGCAAGGTCAAGTGATGAACATCCATACACATGGTAGGTAGGTAAGTACTTGAATTAATGTCACTGGAGTAACACAACAAGCATTGGCGACTGTCCTGGATCCATCCTGAAAGGAAAGATCCGTGGGCAACACCTCGTCATTTTGAACCACGGTCAGATGACGAGGTCAACACCTGGCATCCCACTCTCCAAACTTTCACGGCGCACTCAAGGAAACTTTTACTGGCATAGAAGAGAGAAATGCATCCAGAGTAAGGAATTGAACCTCCTCCGCCTACAACTTGCAGGTTGCTGGCGCGGTGGGCAAACCCACTAAGTTTCTGTGGCCTCGATGGTTGTTTGGAACTGTGCTGATGTTGTTACTGTAAAATCACGGCCTCCAGAGGTCAAAGTGTCGATAATTTTCCTTGTGATCTCAGTACTTTGACGTTGGCAATATCTTGCGTTTGGCACAGCTTGGCAAAATATGGCTCTTGCACCATTCCCAACCAATCACCTTCGCACTTCCTCTGCTTCAGCGGCCTTTTAGTTCAATAATCATGAGGTGGGTCTTGACTAGGTAGGTAGCTGAATTAAGGTTGTACTTGAACAACACAAAGAGCTAATGGTGACTGTCCGGGATCTATCCTGAACTGAAAGATCCGAAGGCAACTCGTTATTTTAAACTATGGTCAAATGACAAAAGGTGAGGTTTGGAAGTGAGCAACGCAAGTGGAGTGAGTTTGTGAGGGAATACTCTAAGTATTGGTATTCCATCTAACCCACAGAAGCATTGGTTGATCTGCTAAAATCCGAAACTTTGGAGGTATCTCAGGAATGAGTCATGGCCCGTTACGTACTAGACAAACGTCAACCTGTGATTCGGGTAGCTATGGAAACGTTTGGGAAGATATATTGAGCGGTCTGTCATCTGTGTCCCATTCTACCTGTTACATTAGGAGAAGGTGGTCTGTAGTATGTCTCTTGAAGTATGAGACTGAGGAGATATTTAGTTGTCCTCTGGGGTATCTTTGTTTGCTCGGCAAGGCTGTCAGCTTTTTCTTTGCTCTCGAGTCCAACGTGAACCTTAATCCATCAAAGTGCCAATGCTGGATTATTAGGGAGGTCCTGGAAGTTGGATTTTGGAGAACTTTTAAGAGGTTTGGGCTATCTGAGAAAATTGCTGCTCTTTCTGGCGCCAATCTAATCAATTGAAGAATTTACAGTTCTGATTGCGACCGACTGAACTTGAAGCACTGTTGATTTGGAACTTGATCTTCCAACTTTTTGTTGGAATTCCTTCTTGGAATGAGTAATAAACTGATACACACCCGAGGCAGTCTTGAAAACATTAGTGTAGATAGAGATGGGATACTGGATACAAGGATCATCTATGGAGATGTTTCTACTTTGCTAAGTACAATGGGTGCCATTTTGTCCTCTATTCGAAATCCTGAAGATCAAATGTTGCATTTAATTTGCACTTGTTTCTGGAAAGTTCTTTAATTTTTTCTTCGTGTGATAAAAGGGGGTGTAGGGATTAGACTTCAGTAGTGATACAGAGCTAATTATAGGGTAGTTGAAACAGCCGAAGATAAAAAGTAGGTAGTCTCTGAATCAATTTGAATTTCTTTGATGCAACAAGTGGGATATTTGGCCGATACTGAGGTACCGTAGAGAGAGAGAGGCTATTCATCTCTCGGATACTGTTATACATGACCGATATATGATAAATCATCATACATGATATATGACGAGACATCTCGTCATTCATGATCTGGTTCAAGATCTCGTCAATCAAGATTTGGTGAAATTCAAGATTTTCTAACTGATCAAAATCTGATCAGTTAGAAAACACCCTGACCAGATTTTTACCTCTTCATCATTAAAAATCGGCAATATCTAACGACGAGATGTCTCGTCAATATCAAATTGGTCACATCTTGATGGACGAGATAACTCGTCGAAATTATCCGAGAGTTAATCGTACAACGCGATTCCTTGTCGGAAACCAACCCAAAAAGTGTCCGGTTATGTCAATGTGTGCACGTTGAACCCAAAAAGTGTCCGTTTTTCGATTGGAAGTGGCATTCCGTACATATTAGTGTCGAAAGTTTTGTGACGTTTCTTCTGATCGTTCGAAATTTCAGCGCTTTTCTAAAATGCTAAACTATGATCTTGAGGTCGCCAGTATATGAATCAATTGAGACGGAAATAAAGCACAGAAGGGTTTGCATATCCTTCAGTAATGTGTACACATTGAACTGTTAGTTGCAGGTACGCATCTCCAAAATACCACATCAAATCGAGGTAGGTAGGTAGTTAATTAACGTCACAATGGAGCAACACAGGGACTATTGGCGGTGCGCCTGGTTTGGTTTGGGTTTTATGGCGCAAGGTCCATATCTGGCCATGCTGCGCCAGACATAAGACACACAATATCAAGTAATAGACAAACACACAATGAAAGTTTTACTGACACAAGAAATACACCTAGGGAGGAATGCACCTGGCAGAAATTGAACCTGCGCCGCCTACAACTCGGCATTGATCCAGGATCAATCCCGAAGAGACCACATAAAATCTAAAAATGGGCTCTTTTTCGGGTTAGTTTTCGACAACTAAGCGAGTGGCATGATTATTACGAGGTAGGTATAGGTATTTTAATTAACGTCGCACTGGAGCAACACAACGGGCTATTGGCGACGGTCAGGGACCAAACCGGAAGGGAAAGATCCAAGGACACAGCCACGTAATTTTGAACAACGGTCGGATGACGAGGTCACACCTGAGCTGGCACCCCACTCTCCAAACTTCCACACCACTCCAACGTGAGGACATTTGAGGCCATGACATATTTAACGTGCTCCATCCCCTTTGTACACGGTCTTTGGTTGGATCCGAACTCGCAACCCTGCGATTGTTAATCCGTTACTCTTCCAACCGGGCTATCGCGGCCCATGATTATTGTGCGATCTGTCCTCATTACTTGTGTAACAATCCTTCAATTTTACTGGAATTTTTCCTAGAGCATATTTATTCGGCAGTATTATCTCGTTATTTGGTAATTAACAAAACGTGCATTGTCATTCGGTTCTGTTCAACAAATTTGATGTGATAAGCCCCGGTATTTAGCTATATAATTAAACCTGCTTTGTCAAGAAACAATTTATTGTTGGAAGCTCTATTCTGATAACCCACATTCTCTTTTGGTATATTCGTGCAGAATGGTATATGCATTAATGCATTCATTCGAGGGGAGAATGTCTATTTTAGTCCCCTTTAATTCAAGTCTATAAATCCATCTATTTAATTTACAGACTCCATATTAGTTTATGAATTCAGTTCCCATTACCCAGAAGTCTATTCTTTCTATTAGCTTCGTAGTAATATTCGAACTTGCACATTCGAGCAAACATTCGATTGATCCAGTATTCCCCAGTCCAGTCACTTTATTCCATTCGAATTAGAGGGACTTATTTTCATTATCAATTTGCGCCATCGTTATGTTAATCTCCATTCTCATTTCATGATGACCCTTTCATGCCTGATGATTGGTTGATGGAGTTTCATGGCGTAAGGTCCAATAAAGACAAGCTGGGCCAAGCGCAAGGTAAAACAATAAAAAAATTATTGTACAGGAGTCATGATTTGAAACATGTTGACTAGCAACATGATGTATCATATAAAAGCATAAAAGGTATGGAAGTTATGAAAAGTAAACATGATGAATGAGTTTTATAAAGCCAGCAGATTTCAAAAATGGGAATAAATTTGCATGGAACTACTTCTCCAATTAAATCTTGCAAGTTTAAATTTCTAGTTTTAAAAAATCTAAAACGATGGTATATAAGATCAAGACAATCAATCAAAATGTGATGAACTGTTAGAAGTATAAACATGGGTAACATGAAGGAGAACTCTCGTACAAGAAAAGATGTTTATATGTCTTAAGCTAATTTATTAAAATATGTTTCCAAGTGTTTGAATACAGGTAAAATAACCAAAGCATATTCATGAAAAAACTTGTATTTGTGAAAGGTTTGGTTTGTATCTCTACGGTCATTTGTTGTTACACTAAGACTTATACCGATTACTTGAGAAAAGAATTTCCCCGTATTGAAACGTGTTTTGGAACAATGGAAAACTTATTCAGATCAATGGAAGAAAAGTATTTAATCATCTTGAATCCATAAGCGATTTGTTGGGATGGTTGAATTTTAATGGCCCAAGTTCCAAGCAGTGCCAAACACAGGGCAAGCTAAACCAAATTTAAAAGTTTAAATTGCTGTATTATACAATAAAAGGACAAGATAAAGTTTTAAAAAGTATACGGTTTAAAATGTGTTGGATAAATAAAAATATACACAGCCAAGTGGTTCATCCCAAGCGATTTGTTGGGATTTTTTAATAGTTCACCAAAGGTGATTAGCAACCAGGTACTAAAAAAATGAATTTTAATTTTCAGTGTGCAGAAAACTATATACAATCTTATGTGTGCTGATAAACTGCCACAACTGACCTGTATTGGAGCATCAACTCTTCTCTATTGGAATCTACAATTGTGAGTTTCGCTGAATGCAGAAACATGCGATTTTTTTTATTTCCATGTGAGATGCATTAACAGTATCTCACATGGAAATAAAAAAATTGTCACTTATGGTGGTGTTACAACCGGTGTGCTATGCATATGAAAACGTCAAATACAATTTTGCTCTAGTGCGAGGGTTGTATTTCTAAGATAAAGGCTTCTTGGATCACGTGTAAGAACACAACTAAGTCAAGAGGTAAGTAGTTGAATTTGCGTCATGTTAAAGCAACACAATGAGCTATTGGTGACGGTTCGGTATTGATCCCGGACCGTCGCCAATAGATAAGAGACAATGTTGCTGTTGAAAAATACTGTTGAGAATAGGTCTTTTTGTCTTAATGTCTTTGGTCTTCAAATTAAAAATTTCCTCTCGTAACAGAACTCGCGAAACTTATTTTGTACTCTTTCCCCCAAATATGCACCATACTATTCAACATGCAACCATATTAAAATCTCATTTATATCACTTTCAGCTTAGGAGCCAAAAAGTATCAACTTGTTTCATCTAACCCGAAATGTTTCGAGATCCAATATGATATACACAAGTTCCAATCGCTTAATGTCCAACTGATCACAATCGAACCCTATTTCACCGAAATCAATTCATACTTTCAGATTATCTGCCTCATTTTCTATCCAATCGTTTGATGTCCAACTCGTCCCAATCCAACCATTACACCGAAATCAATTGATATATTTCCAGATTCTCCCCGTTTTCTTTATCCTTTGAAGATCTCTCCCGCATATGTACCGTTCTATCGCCTCAAAGTTATGAGTCAATCGTCGATTTTAATATTTATGGCATGCAGGACTTGTTTTATCTCGCCGATGAATTCCTGCAAGACACATCTCCAAAGAGCTTTCTCTTTGGGAACCAGAGCTTCATCGCCATTACAATCTTGCAATTTGTTGCAGTCCGTCAAGCAGATAGCAATTGTCCTCCTCTGAGAGTTTTAATCTGCTCGGGATTAAGTTTTCTGTCTATTGCCTTCTCGAGCTGATTTGGTATGCAGCACTTAATATTCAATGAGCGCCACGTGGCGGAGAGGGATTATTCCGAATACATTAAGCTGCTGCATTAAGCCGGGGAGGAAGTATGGTGAAAGGCGGAGGGAATTAAACGTTGGATTTTAAAAATGTTTCCAGATAAATTATCGGTAGTGGTGTAGCCTCAAAGTATCGTGATATCAGCGAAAAAGCAGAGTATTTAGCCATCAACAATTGTGTCAATGTGTTCTTACATTGACAAGTAATAAATTCCAGTAATTCCGTGCTACATGATAGGGAATTTCAGTATTGTGCTGTATTTGAGTTAATTTAGGAGTTCAATTCTATGACTAATTTTATACTCTATAACAGACATTTTCATACTTCTGCTATATAACAGGCAATTTTAGCACTTCTACGCTACATGATAATACGGAATTTCAGTACTGTGTTATGAAAATAGAGAATTTCCATACTGCTATGCTGTAGGTTTTAATAGAATTTTTAGTACTTCTATGCTGCATAGTAGATAATTTCCAGTACTTCTACGCTATTTAGTATTAGAGTTTTAGTACTTCTGTGTGCTATATGTGGTATAAAATTTAAGTACTTCGATATACTTATAAGTTCTATATACTTCAATATAGAACTTATAAGTATTTAGAAGTATATAGTACTTCTATATACTTTATAAGAGAATTTTAGTTCTTTATGCTATATGAAAATAGAGAATTTCAGACTTATATTCGTATCGTTTGTTATCGACTTTCAGTATTTCTGTGCCATCTGATATAATTATAGACTCGTATTATTTCAATAATTCTATTTATTTGGTAATATCACTCAAAATAACAACAAATTGATCATGTATCTTTATCATGAACTAAAAACTGTCCTCTCAGGTTAGATAGCATGTATACACAATTATTAAAAACATCAGGGAGTATTCTATTTCTTTCATCTTGGTTTTTGAAGTGAGAAATTATGTTAAAATTACACGACAAAATAGAAAGCCGGAAAGATATTTAAGTTTCTTTACATTGAATAATTCACAACTTCTAGTACATGAGGCTCTCACAAGTTGCATACACCACATTAAAGATGCTCCAGTATCACTATCATTCTTCTCATAAAAACAGAAAAATTCCATTCTCATAATGGTATCAATCCCAAAATAAAACATGTTTATTATTATTCCCAGAAAATTGCACGGTGCAATACTCTAAAATTCGCTAACAAAAAGGGTTTTGAAATTTTATCACGTATTTCACTTTGAAGTAAAATGTATTTATTCCTCTAACAAAACTAACTTGTTACTTAACCTTAACTCTCTGAACGTCGCGAGATTTCTGAGTAGTGTAGGATTGCCTTTAACCAAGATCGCATTCAATGGCTAAATAATCACATGTATTGGTTAAAAGGATTCTAGGAAACGTTCTATTGGACAATGAAGTGAAAAGTATTAGAGGTCATGCTGAGAAAACTGCAGGTTGCAGAACGTATATACAGGGGGAGTCTAAATTGTTTTTACAAAATAAGAGGGGTGATAGTACCCATCCAGACGAGCAATAATTACCATGGAACATAGGGTCGCATTCCACTATGAGAGGCACAAAAGAGTCAAATTAGAATTTCAACATGTTCTTTCAAAAGAAAGCGAATGAACGATACCAAAAGTCGCACGATCTGATTTATTGATCGATGGATCGGACGTGGTGGACCTGTGGCTTGGCCTCCTCGCTCACCGGACCTCAACCCACTGGACTTTTTCTTGTGGGGGGGCACATGAAATCTTTAGTGTACCAGACGCCTGTGGACTGAAGATCTCGTAGCGAGAATCGGTGTTGCCGCAGACAAAATTAACACAACAGCAGGAATCTTCGGGAGCCAGTCATTCCTTCGCCGGTGTGAACTGTGCAACGCCACTTTGAGCACTTGCTGTGAGTTTTTCTCTGATCAATCAATCAGATTGTGCAACTTTTGGTATCGTTCATTCGCTTTCCCAATACTGTTGTAAGTTCCTGTTGAAATTCTAATTCGACTCTTTTCTGCCTCTCAGAGTGGAATGCGACCCTATGTTCCATGGTAATTATGGCTCGTCTGGATGGGTACTATCACCCCTCTGATTTTGCAAAAACAATTTAGACTCACCCTGTATACGTATACGTCCCTCAAAGGGCTAAGCCGTGTGAATTTGTAGGTCATATTAGCCTGATTCAGACTATCAAATTTCCTCCAAAGAAAACTCTCAAGATGGTTGGTTGGGTTTTATGGCACAAGAGCCATATTTGGCCATGCTGCTCCAAACACAGATAGATAACATCAAATAATGGACATACACAAACAAGGAAAGTTTTATTAATACAGAAGAGAGAAATACACCCAGTGAGGAATCGAACCTGAGCCGCCTACAATTTTCAGATTGCTAGAACAGTGGGTATACCCATTGAGCCTTGACGGCTTTTACGAACCCCCAAGGATACTTCACGTTACTATAAATATATAAACTGGTGTTCAAAATTAAGAGAATTTGCATATTTTGTCGAATTTCTCGAAAAGTACTGAACGAAAGGTAAAACTAATGCTTCCAAACATAGATGGAAATCTTTAGTGTCGAATACGTAAGCTTACACGTGCGTGTGGGCGGTACATTTAGAGGAATAGGCTTTCTAAGCGCACGTGACAATTTCCGTGCTTCGTTCGCTCCTAAACCTCGTCGAATTTCGGGGTGGGTTTTTCTCGACATTCGGTGAAATTCGAAAGAAAACAGTTAACCCAACCACGTTTGGATGATGGAATGAGGAGAAATGTCGGAAGACTGGAAGCAGGACAGTCTCAAGTGCAGATTGCTAGACTTAAATGTAACGCCCAGCGTCGTGTCCAACTTATGGGAGCAGTTTAAGGATACCGGATCCGTAGAGAGAAAGCCTGGGCAAGGTCGTCCAAGAGCCACGACGGCCAATGAAACTCAATATTTGTCTATTACAGCGAGGCGTAATAAGAGTGCAACAGCTTCTTAGCTCTCTCGTGATCTACATGCGGCCACAGGAAGCCGAGTTTCAAGGGTAACAGTTCCATGAGGCTATATGAGAGAAGTCTGTTTGCAAGACCTTATGTTTGGGTCTCTCTCAGTTCTGCGCACAGGAGAGCCCGTTTAGCATGGCGTAAAGAGCATCGACTTTGGACTGGGATCAGTGGGTGACCGTTCTCTTCACTGATGAGTCCCGGTTCAGCCTAACCACTGATTCACGACGTACGTTCATCTGGAGAGAACCAGGGACCAGCTACCTGTCCTCTAATATCCGAGAAAGAGTCCACTATGGCAGCGGAGACTTGATGGTTTGGGAAGTCGTCATGTTAAATGGGCTCACAGACTTCCATATCTTTGACAGAGGCACTGTGACTGCTGTGAAGTAAAGGGATGAGATCTTGGAACCCTATGTTCGCTTTTCAGGGGTGCAGTTGACCCTGATTTCATTTTTATGAACGACAACGCTAGTCCACATAGGACTCATCGGATCGATGGATATCTGGAAAGTGAGGATATTCGCCGAACGTATTGGCCAGCCAGATCTCCAGACTTAAATCCTATAGAGCATATATGGGACGCTGTTGGAAGAGCAATTTCAACTTGCCTTCCCCTCCCAGAACCATCCAGGACCTGAAAACAGCGTTGCGGAGGAGTGGGACCGACTGCCTCAGGGACTCATAAACAGTCTCATTTCCAGTATGACTTCACGTTGCGAGAGCTGTATAACTGTAGGAGGGGACTATAACCCCATTATCCCATTTTTGTGTCGATATTGTAACCTCTGTTTTAGACCTTCCTGCGTTGATGAGTCATACGCCCGATCATGCGTGTGTACCCTAATTGTTATATGGTTATTTTTTGTATTATTTCAACCTATGTACAGAACTAATTTCATTAAAATATGTCCCGTAGTTCTAGAGATAATCGTCCAAAAGTGAAAATCTCTTAATTTTGAACACCAGTGTAGTTTGAGAAAGTTTGCTCACAGAAAAATGCATCATGCCTAAAATTTTAATATTGCACATAGATAACAAGCATGTAGTATATAAATGAATTCCTTATTATGGTTGGTAGGGTTATGACTCAATAGGCAATATTTGGCCAAACTGCGCCATACACAACAGTCAACGTCAAAGTAATGGACATACACACAGAGAAAATTTTACTGACGCAGAAAAGAGAAATACACACACTCAGGGTAAGTTACAGGAATTGAACCTACAACGCCTACAATTCGCAGGTTGCTAAAGCAGTGGGCAAAGTCACTGAGCCACAGCGGCCCCGGTTTAAAGGTCCCAAAATGGAAATAGATTGACATCTCATCTGAAAACAGAACAGGGAATTACACGTTTACAGTCGCTACAGCCATCTGAAGAAATGTTTATTATTTTTAACGTTAAATTTAAAAATAAGGCATATTTACCGCATTTTGTCTAAAATTCCACGCTCCCTTCTGTTTCGTTACGAGATTTGTTTTGAAAAATGCACGTTTTCAACCACTAGTTAAACATAGCTTTGCACCGAATTAATTATATTCTCTTTCATGAATATACCCACATATTTATATTAGATTCAATTTAAACACACTTTTGGCATCTATAATAATTGTTAAGAGCTCACTTTAAACTAATATAAAATATCTCTTCCATTTCCATTGAAGTAATTTTACGATGAGTGGAACATTCTGAGGAGTTACGCCAATGATTTCAATTACCAATGTACATCCATCCTTAAAACAAATCGCAATTATACACTTGAATTTTGTAAGTGGAAAAAAATCGGATGCTTTCTGTTAATATTACGGAAGTAATTAAAGCATTAACAAAGCAAAGTGGAAGAATCAGTGATTGAATTTTGAGTAACTTCTTCGGAATAACCTAAGCTATGTTTACACAGCATTATAAAATAATTTTCTCACTCCATTAATTCCACAATCAATTCCCTGTGACGCTCTCAACATTCGCAACGAAAGAATTTAATGTGGCTAGAATGTTTGACATTATCTATTAGGCAGAGTGACGGAAAAACGATCATTAAATCATTCTTTTCTCTCTTCCTCCCGTTTGTTTTTCCTCTTGCTGATAAAAGCGTAATTAATTATATGAATTCGAATGGGTTTTAATTTATCTCCCTCTCCCTTCTTAAAAGCACTACATTAATTCGGCTGCGGAGCTGTATCTTAAAGGTACAGCGAATGCATTAATATTCTGTCGAACTCAGTCGATTATTGCTGAATTATTGATTCACATTCGGTTGGTTTGGGGTTTTATGGCGCAAGGGGCATATTTGGCCATGCTGCGCCAGACACAAGACAATGTCCACACACGCTCAAGTAAAGTTTTGCTGTTCACAGAAGAGAAATACACTCAAGGAGGAATCGAACCCGACAAAAATTCACCTATCACTCGCATGTTGCTAGCGCATTAGGCATACCCACTGAGGTACAAACACAAATACGACAGCCCCTAATTTGCACTTGTGTTTAAAGTCGTGTTATTGTTGAAATAATTTCAATGCAAAAAAAAATATTTTCTTCTTGCGTCACTTTTTTTTTTAAGAAAGGTAGCGACGTAGTTGAATTTACGTCGCATTGAGTAACACGACGGGCTATTGGCGACGGTCCTGGATCCATCCCGAAGGTAAAGATCCGAGATCAACACCTCGTCGTTTTGAATCATGGTCAGATGACGAGGTCTACACCTGGGCTGGTACCCCACTCTCCAAATTTCCACACCACGCCAGCGTGAAGACATTTGAGACCACGGAAAATTTAACGTTCATCAGCCCCCACGTACACGAGGGTCTTTGGATGGATCGAGTTTCGAAACACGAAACCCTCCTGTTGCTAATCCCTACTCTACCAATCAGTCTACCGCGCCCCGTGAGAGCAGTGAGATTTTAATTTCTTCTAACAGTTTGGTTTGGTTATACGGTTGTGAAAATTACTTTAAGCTGTCTAGTATTTATTGTTTTGTAAATGTGTTATAATTCCATTGACTTGCTTACATGAAAAAGCTCCTTTTTTAAAGAATTGATTTGTAGAGGTTTTAAGTATTTCGTTCCGTGACAAAAAATGAACTTTTCAATTTTACTGTTTAAATATATACAATTCAGAAGTCAAATTTTTGTATCAGTTTCAATTCAAAACCATTAAATGAAGGAAAATAACTGTAGAAAGAAAAGGTATGTAATAAGAAGAGATTACAGAAAATAGAGGAATATAAGACTTAGAAAGGAAAATTAGCTTGGAAGTCAAGTAAAATTCAAGTCCACAAGAAAGAAGTTAAATATTTAGAGTAATAGAAATCGCAAATGACCTGAAACAAGTTGTTTATAAAGTTGAAGTGAATTGTCCTTCTACATCTACAAAAAACGGATACAACAATCCTCAAAGAAAGATAAAACCATTATTGTGAGCTCTGCCACACCATCAAAGCAAGAGAATGGCAACAAGTAACCACATTCGCAGGAGTAGCTTTAATATCTTCAGATACTTTTAAATTTCACAATAGTAAACTCTCTGAAATATTCCGTAAATGCTTTCTTGGTTGATTTGACGAAAGGCAGGAAGGAAACCCTTCACCACTATAAGAGTTATGAATACATTTTAGGCTGGGAGCGTTTCAAAGTTCATGCAGATATACTTTGTAGTAGTAGTAGACCCACCTCCTACCTACTCACCGTAAGGTTTAGAGCATTTAATGGTAGGAGGGGGAACCATTTATTATCTTTAAATTTTGCATATTTACATAAAATGATACATTTTTTAATACAAAAAAAATCCAACAAATGTTGGTGAATAAATCAGGCAAACATTGCCTGAGAGTAATTATATAATAAATTAGTTTATATAGAACTATTTATTAATAAATGTAACAATATAGATGAAATGTAATTTAAACATTCAAAGTATGTTGAAGTGTACAATGTTAAATATTTTAACTATATTAAAAAGTTAAAGTGAGATAGAAAGAGTTCAATTATTTACATATGAATTACATATGAATATTTAGGAAGAAACTTAACTGGATTTACTGTGCTAAGTTATGGTAAGAGTAACGCAGATGGTGAGGTAAGGCGCCAAGTGGAGACTGCCATACTAAGGTAGAAAATAAAAAATAACAAACAAATCGAATAGCTAGTTTGAGAAATTTTGATTGGATAAGTAACGGTTACCAATTACGTTTCCCTGAAGACATCTTAAAATCAGTGGCATAATTTAAAAATATATTTTATTTAAGAACTGAAGTGTACTATCAGTTTAGCTGTGTATAATCGATAAAATCTAATATCATGAATTAGGTTAATTGTTAAATAATGGCCTAGTATCTTTTGCAATTAAAATTCTTGAAAAGGTTACTAAATTTTTCTTGAGCAGCCCATATTTATTTTAAGTTTTAGTTAGTTTTCAACACAACTCGTCTTCTCAAATTCAACAAATTTTTATCTATTGCAAATTGTATTTTTAATTCGCATCAAAACGTTTTCTTTTCGTTCAAGTAACAAATTAAAATTCTCCATCTGCTGTTTACTTATGCGAGACGATTAAAAAATTGTTAATTAGCATAGAAAATATGGGTTTTGATATGTATTTTTGATTCTTTTAGCTTAATTAATATTGAATTAAATAAAAATAGAGATCAATTTCCTAAAGATTTTTCATTCAAAAATCAAGCAATTCAAACAAAAGTAGTGTCTAAATTTTGAAACGTTATTGTTTCCATTATGTCAAATAATTTGTTTCAAAGAAAAACGTCGTTTTTAAGCCACGGGATAATTATCACATCACTGAGCTCTAAGTAAAATTAAATTACTACTTCCTTCCTTTAATAATGAATTTTCCTTTAATTAATGAAATTTTCTACCAAAAACAAATTTTTGTCTCCCAAATAAGTCGATGATGAGTTCTCATTTTCAATTAAATTTATATTGAATCATTTATTCACTCAAACCCAGAACGGTAAATATTTTCCGTAAAAACTATGGTTGATTTCTTTTAACGCCTTGAAGGGGAAACCGGATTATGATTTTTCTTTAACCCTAAGAGGGTTTCACACATATATCCGTTGTCATCCTCCATACACGACCTTGTAACTAGGTTTGATCCGCTCTTAAGCAATATAATATTTCCTGTCAACCAATAGATATGATTATTTAGTCATTATGTGTGTTGTGCGAGAAAAGCAATACCACCATACTTCGAAATCTCATAATTTTCAGAGTTTAATGGTTAGATCTTCAGCTAGCCATATGGCGAAAGATAAGTCAAATAAGACGCAAAATTAAAAATAAATTAATTAAATGGGGTGAACAAAATGTTCAGAATTATAGTCCGCACATTGGTCCAACGTCTGCCACGTGATACGCGCATTTGTATCCCGAAGCATAGAAAATAGCGTTCATGTCGAATAGGTCGAGGGAAAATAATTCATTTTTGATTCGATTGTTAAAGTCCAATAGCGAAAACATGCTTTTCGTGAAACAGTAGGCCCTTTTTGGAAATAATGCTTCATTTCAATTTTGATTTCTAGAACTCTTGAATATTTATTTTGTTGAAAGAATGTAGATGATGGTATGAGTGTTCCACCATCCACATTCTTTCTCGGTATCCATCATTCCAGACCATCTTGTTCGGTAAATAAGCATGCATTATTTCGTTCCGTCTTAACTGTGTTAGTAGCTCTCATACCACCACATGTATTCTCTCTGATAACTAACCGGAAAAATACATTAATCTCAAGTTCAAAATTAAAAATAAGCATAATTCAAAATAACAGCCTACTGGCCCACAAGAACATGCTTTTTTATATATCGATTGGCAGTAATTTTAATTGCTTTTATTTATTTTTCCCGAACGACAGATCAAAATGCAACTTAATTTTCTTCTCAACCTATCCGATATCGAAGTCGTGTTGCTATAGCTACGTGGGATGTACATGCACGTGTCTGCGGACAGGTCATAAGGAAGGTATTGAACAAACAGATGTGAAACTGTCTAAAAGAACAAATACTTTTGGTTTCCAAATGTCGCCAAATCACCAAATGCTCGCTAATAGAAATCAATACGACTATCAAACACTTTCGAATATAACATAAGCATAAATTCATTACAGAATAATGCACTTTTTAGCTTAATTTGTGTGGGTTGGTAGGTTGGGTTGAGTTGAGTTTTGTGTCGCAAGGGCCTTATTTAGAAATGCTGCGCCAAACCCAAGACACGTCAATAGACATGCACACAAGGAAAGTTACTGACTCAGAAGAGATAAATACATCCAGGGAGGAATTGAACCTGCACCACCTACAACTCAAAGGTGGCTAACGCAGTGGGCAAACCCACTGAGCCACGGCAGTCCCTTAATTTGGGTGGGAAAATAATTGCAAAAACATCACTTCAATAAACTTAAAGAATACTTTGACAACGCACAAAATTCACATCTTTTGATTTTGAAGATTGTTTTCGAAGTCAGCGTTCATGCATCATACATCCCAAAAGTAAACTTCCAGGTTCAGAATTCCTGTCCACGAAATTTAATTCACTTAGAATATCTAGTACAAGATTTTTTTCGTTACCATCCTGACGCAAGTAAAAAAGATACCATATCCTCGCTCAAAAAAATCTATGCACACATCGGAATCTCGCGGCCCTTTACAGTCCCTTCGTCCCGGGAGTGACCTCCCGGTTAAGCAAACACCAATCTCCGAACAAAATCATCTTCCCAACAACAACCCAGACCGACCCCCGGGATCCGAACAGGCAGCCCATCCCAGAATTCCGCCCGGTCGATTGCAAAATTTATGGAAACTATTTATATTTCTTCTTCCTAGGGTGGCAACGAGATTCACCTCCCGAAATAAAAACGAAGTGTAACCACGGGAGTAGATCAAAGGGGTGGGCTGGTGAAGAAATTGATTTCGAAGCAGCCAGAGACGGATGGCTGGCTGGAATGAGGGGGCCTATTAGCTGGCCCCTTTCCCCCAGAGAGGCCCTGCCGATCGACATTGATGAATGGGTCTGGAATAAATTCATTGCCCGGGGTTTACCCGAGGGCCCCTTCAGGTAAGTGGCGGGAAATAACGCAATTACCTTACCTGTGAAAGCGGGGCCGGAGTTCTTTGTTCTAGAGGCGCTATCTCCTGGAGATTCACTTTCTGCAGTTGAAAGGGGGCATTGTTCCGGAGATCTCCGGAAAGGCTTATTGAACGCCCGTTTTGATATTTCTCCGGAAGTTTGGAGGGGTATTTTTGGGATTAAATTGAGTGATAGGTACCGAAACTGGCTTGCGTTGCAACACGTTGTATTGAGGTAACCCAAACGTATCGTGTTGCAGTGTATGCCAGCCCAACTGGCACAAGGGGTGGTTTTCCATAGCAAAAAGGTTGAAACTGTCTCATAAACGTCGTGATAACATAAATGTACCAAGAGTTATGTCGTTATCACGTCGTCGAATAACCACACCACTAAAGACATTTCAAATACATCGTTTGTTTCTATCTTAAGGTCAAACCATTATGATAGCAGCATTTGCCACAGATCCTATGCTATTCACTAATTGAGCTCCATTTTTCACGAATTGAGCTCCATTTTTCACGAATTGAGCTCCATTTTTCACGAATTGAGCTCCATTTTTCACGAATTGAGCTCCATTTTTGACGAATTGAGCTCCATTTTTGACGAATTGAGCTGCTCGTCTCATTTGCGATGCAAACAATGCATATATGAAAGGGAGAAGATAGTATGAAATCTGTGTGTCCTATTCGCGCACCTATGTGATGTCTATCGATAATCGTCGACACAACTTAACCTTGCAAGTGGTTTCGACGAGTTATCTCGTCCATCAAGATCTGACCAATTTTGCTAATGACGAGATACCTCGTCAAGATATTGCAGATTTTTTTATGATGACAAGATCAAGATCTGGTCAGTTTTCTTCTAGTAACAAGATACCTCGTCTATTACTTCATAGAGGTTTAAATTCATTTAAAAGCTTATAAAAGATGTGAGATTTCGTCGTTTTTCATGAATCTTTACCCTCTTTTCTAGGGCTGGACAAAAGGATAAAATTCGATGACGCCTTTGTCTTATCTATGCTTCTTATTCATTCTTTTACTTAAAATTATCTATTCATTAACACAATGACGCTCAACCAAAATGAATTCCTACATCATATAAATTTCGCTAACCTTTAATTGCGCTGAAATATATTTACATTGAAACAGAACATTTTCTACTGCTTAAAACGGGTTGTTCTAGCTGTGGGAAAAGTTACAACAAAGAACATGACCCAAAACTAGGGAGGAAAAAAGTGTTTAAAAAAATGCAAAAATTGTAGACGAAACATTAGCAACAAGAATTAGAAAAAAGTCGATATCATGTTGCCATCTACTGGGTAAAAAAGACAAATAAAATAGTTAAGAGTTCGTGACATAGTCCATAAATATCTGATCACTTGCTTTTGACGAGGTATCTCGTCAAACAGCAACCAGAAGGGTTAAATACGTGGTTGTCCTACTTAGGAAGATGTTTGCCAACGAAAGAACACATCACAATGGATGTAAATATAAATGTAAATAAAGCGAGAATAATGTACCAATTTCTCTCCGAAAAAGATGAGAAAAATATAAGTTATACAAAAATAATACAAAACTGCCACACGCTAATACTATAAGATAAGTATAGCAACCTGCATTATGAAGCAATTCTTCTACATTTTATTTTGAAAAAGGGTCTAAGGATTTGGATGAAATGAGATGTACTGTTATCACTTGCAATAAAGCTATTTAGCTAGGTCTCATAAGTTTGGAAAACTTCTAAGTACTTTGGTGCTTGGTGTTATTATATATCAGTCACGAAGGAAAGGTTGCAGGAAACCAACTTTCGGCGATCGGAAGGGACCAACTTTCGACAATCGAGAGGGACCAACTTTCGACAATCGGAGGGGACAAACTTTCGGCAATTGGAAGGAACAGACTTTCGGCAATCGGAGGGGACCAACTTTCGGCAATTGGAAGGAACAGACTTTCGGCAATCGGAGGGGACCAACTTTCGGCAATTGGAAGGAACAGACTTTCGGCAATCGGAGGGGACCAACTTTCGGTGATTCAACGAGACCAACTTTCGGCGATAGGATGTGTCATAGTGGGTTGACAGGGTCGTGATCGTATAATGAAGACATAATAATAGGAGATAAAATCATGACATAAACTGGTATAATGGAATCTACTAATTTATTCCAACAAAAGAAACGCAGAAAACGGACGGTATCATACTTATATAAAAAAAATAACAAAATACTGTATACAATACATAAAAATGAAAGGAGGCGTTTATCGCCAAGGGAAACGAGACAAAGCACAATTCAATAAGAAATATACAAGGAGTTAAGTAGCAGCTACTTTGGCAAGCTCCGACGACTTAAGATGTGGTCGAGGGTCAGTCGACAAACTCCCTTGATACGACTCAAATTTTAAATGCTACGTACATATGAATGATTGGACAATTGCTGCACGTTAAAATATAAAAAGGGAAAGATATTGTCACCTATTCTCCATGTCCCTCGTCACCAAGGCGGGGAAGCCGTCTTAAAACGCACACCTATACCTTACAGACACCAAAGCACCAACTGTCTAAATTTCCCCAAATTCTGCGGTCGCGTTCCCCTTGGCGATGTACAGAGCACGCCAAAAATAAACGTGCTTCCTCAATTGGTTATGGCACGTGGCGTTATTCGCCCAATGCCTATCTTGGCGCTTTTATCGCTGTTTTTCCCAAATTCAAGTTGAGTTGCTCTGCTTTCGTGGAGGTTATGAAAAATGGAGATGCCACAGCATGGACAACAGTTGACTGGTGGACAGGAAGGAACCAACTTTCGACAATCGGACGGGACCAATTTTCAACAATAAGGGACCAACTTTCGACAATCGAGAAGGACCAACTTTCGGCAATTGGAAGGGACAAACTTTCGGCGATTGGAAGGGACCAACTATCGGCGATTGGAAGGGACAAACTATCGGAGATTGGAAGGGACCAACTATCGGAGATTGGAAGGGACCAACTATCGGAGATTGGAAGGGACCAACTATCGGCGATTGGAAGGGACCAACTATCGGCGATTGGAAGGGATCGGCGATCGGAAGGGATCAACTATCGACGATCAGAAGGGACCAGCCTTCGGTGATTCAACGAGACCAACTTTCGGTAATTCAACGATACAAACTTTCGGTAATTCAACGATACAAACTTTCGGTAATTCAACGAGACGAACTTTCGGTAATTCAACGAGACCAATTTTCGGCTATAGGACGGAACCAACTTTCGATAATCGAACGGGACCAGCTTACGACAATCAGAAGGGACCAAATTTCGGCTATCGGGACTACCACCTTTGGGCGATTGGACGGAACCAACTTTTGACGATTAGAATGTTTCTGCTGTATGCATCGGACATTCTTCAATCTCTCGAGCTTTTAATGTCCATCAGTTAAGTCGATACCGAATCATTGACATTGATTAAGATTTGGAAGACATAAGAACGTTGACCAATTAAAAACCTTCCGGCAGCCGTGTGCTGGAACAAGAAAAAAAACTGTCACCTAAATGTAATCCCCTAAATGGAATAATTTATTTACCGCTATTATTAGATGTCCAAACTTCAAATTAATCGAAAAATCAAGTGAACAGTTTTGTCGTCTAGTCAGAACTCTTACCTACGACTCCTGCTGCATGATATTGCTTCGAAGATCTCCTAGTGGTAGACAGTCTCTGATATTACATACAAGTAATCTTTCCTGGCTCGGAGAATCATCTACAACAGTCCTACGGATAGAAGACTTGAGAGAATCTGTCATGTCGAAGACGACCAGAGCAATAAGAGAACGCTGTTCAGATTCTGATTCTAGGATTTCATGAAAATTCAAAGCACCTATGGGAAAAATTGATGTAAGACTTGGCCGAAGACTATCCAATAAACAAAACGGAATTGTGGCTATGTTGAAGATACGATCAAACCCTCTTATCCAAACATCGCCTGAAAGATGAACACCGAACAATTAAGTTCCGATATTCCACTCCATAAGACAGAAATTTCTGCTATTGGGTACAATGATTCGGCATGGACGATATTGACAACGAGTTAAACCATGTCCTAAACTCAGTGAAGTCAACAGCTCTTGGAGAAAGCATGTACCGCCTTCTTCAAAGAAAGGAAATCGATATAGTTCACATCCCTTGTGGCCTAAATTTCAACGTCAACTAAATTTCAACGTCATAACCTTCACTGGAATTGCATCGATTCCGTTGCCTCATGGACGAAGTTCATACACGACCTTTGGACTCAAGGTGCAGCTGACATCACATTCAATTTCAAACAAAACATGTATCAGCCAAAGGCTCCAAAGCTGACATCTTCCTAATGGATGAAGGTCCTATTCTGCCAAAATGCGGACTGCATAACATGGATAAGCTCCTGCGCACCATTAGAGAGAAATCAGAATTTGCCGTTAGGATGAAAGATTGTGGTCCTGGGAGATTTCCGCCACTGTCTGCCCATTCAGCCCCTAGCCAACTGAAGTGAACTACTAGACCTATCAATCAAGATAAACGACCTCTGGCGACACTTCAATTCTTTTAACATGAATACGTCTTTAAAATCGGAACAATACTGAGAGGCATGCATGAAAAGTCGAAAAAGCGTTACAACTGTTGTCTTATGGTTTCAGAACTAGAAGAAACATCCAAAAGATAAATGTAGCATCGTGTAGACAAAGGATTTCGGCACCTGACATGACATTCGGACCAAGTGTACAGGTGCAGTGAGAGCGGGGAAGGGTCCGCAATATGTCGAAGTTATATGGTGCTTAGCGAGCTTAGGGCCACTGTAACTTTAGACTGCGTAAATTGAGGACTGCGTAAATGGTGTCATTCGAAAGCTGCCAAAATGCGCTATCACAAAATTTTAATCAATAAAATTATCATTCAGTATTAATATCAAACTGCACGTAAATCGTTCAAACTGTAAATGAATTGTTGATTATTCACAATAAACAATCGTTCAAACTGTAAATGAATTGTTGATTATTCACAATAAACAATCGTTAAAACTTCCTATGTCTGCTTCATTCATCCCACAATCCAACATCAGGCCCAAGTTTTCACGTCAAAAATATGATTTTTGTTCTCGACACAACCTATGAACTTTTTTCGATGAAAAAACTATGAGTGTCGACCCAGAACAAAACGAATTCGAAAAGTATCGTATGAAGCTTGGGAACAGAGAACTTCCAATGAATGC
This sequence comes from Meta bourneti, assembly GCA_933210815.1. NCBI lineage: Eukaryota > Metazoa > Arthropoda > Arachnida > Araneae > Tetragnathidae > Meta > Meta bourneti. Next base: position 4,687,898 of record OW119926.1, read on the forward strand.
CACGGCACGAATGAAATTAAAACTACCGGAATATATCCATCCCAAAGTCAATCTCATCTTAAAAGTTTTAGGAAACAGCCTCGGCAATGAAAACTATGAAGGGGTGAGGGAACGAGTTATACTTCACACAACTGAACAAAGACGTCATTGAGATCGACGCCGAGATCATTGAGCAACTACCTGGGGACTAAAGTCTATCAGAGTTGAATTAGTCGAGAAATAGCCAGAAGGAATGATCCAATTCACGCCGGAATTCCTCAACTCCATCGACATTCCCGATTTGCCACTTCATGAGCTAAAGCTAAAGATTTCAATAATCGTACTATTGCGCAACATTGAAAGGTCTGCAATGAAACAAGGCTGATTGTGAACGAGCTCTACATCATCAAAGTGATAATCATTACTAAAACAATCTGACCGAGTACACATTCCGTGAATCGCAACATTGAAAGGTCTGCAATGAAACAAGGCTGATTGTGAATGAGCTCTACATCATCAAAGTGGTAATCATTACTAAAACAATCTGACCGAGTACACATTCCGCGCGAATCGCAACATTGAAAGGTCTGCAATGAAACAAGGCTGATTGTGAACGAGCTCTACATCATCAAAGTGATAATCATTACTAAAACAATCTGACCGAGTACACATTCCGTGAATCGCAACATTGAAAGTTCTGCAATGAAACAAGGCTGATTGTGAATGAGCTCTACATCATCAAAGTGGTAATCATTACTAAAACAATCTGACCGAGTACACATTCCGCGAATCGCAACATTGAAAGGTCTGCAATGAAACAAGGCTGATTGTGAACGAGATCTACATCATCAAAGTGGTGATCATTACTAAAACAATCTGACCGAGTACACATTCCGTGAATCGCGCTCCACTCAAATTGACGTCAACTTGGATGTACAATGCAACGACATCAGTTTACTGTAAGACCAGCGTTCGCTACCATTGTTGGTTTGTTGTTTGGGGGTTTTATGGTGCAAGGGCCCATGTTTGGACAAGCTACGCCAACCACAAGACAAACAACGTCAAGCAAAAAATGTCGTGAAATTGAAATAAAGAGAGATAAGGGAATATAATAATATATGTATTTTTAGGTATTTTTTTAATTAACGTTACACTGGAGCAATACAACGGGCTATTGGTCGATCCGGGATCAATCCCCAAGAGAAAGATCCGAGGACAATACCACGTAATTTTGAACGGTTAGATGGCGAGGTCACACCTGAGCTGGCACCCACTCTCCAAACTTCCACACCACGCCAACCTGAGGACATTTGAGGCCACGACATATTTAACGTGCACCAGCCCCTTTTGTACACTTCTGTCTTTGGTTGGAATCGAATTCGCAACACTCCGGTTGCTAATCCGTTACTCTTCCAACCGGGCTACCATGGCCCTATAATAATGGGATGAAAGCAGAAATAGCTTGGGTATCCTCGGGAGCATAGAAACATTATTTTATATCCACCGCCTCTCAATGTAAATAAAATTTTGTAAATGTTTTTAATCACACAGTCCACTTATTTGAACCTACTGCACTGCACGGTACACCCAGAAAGCTTAAACTTGCCGCTCTGGGCAGCAGCCTTCTCATCTTATTTAGAGAAATACGACCCTGCTTAAAATCCCAACTCAATTAAAATCTACTTACTCCAAGATCAGTCAATATCGGCGACAGTCATAACCCTATTTGGCGTTTTGGCACGACGCACCTCACAGGGAATGGAACACACCCAACTTATCCTCTCTCGGTACAAAAGCATTAAAACCGAAATCGACACCGGAGCGCAATAAAAACCAGCTCATCGGAAGACGCCGACACTGAGAACTTCTCAATTTTCCAATTTTCATTCCAGTGGCCCCCCACTATTGTCTCGAGACAGATACACTCTGCAAGAAAACGCCGAACCTCTTTTTTGAGATGGAAAAAAATTCCTAAAATTCGAGTGCGGATCGAACTCGGGTGTAAATCTCAAGTGGATGGCAAAATCGAAAAATGGGTGTCGATCGGTGAAGAAGTCACGCTTTTTCCCTATGGTCTATAATTAAGGGAAGCCTTCCACGTCGGGGTAATGGAGCTTCTCTTCTCACCTGGGCTCATAACGATCCGGGATCGATCCCGGTACCGGGCTCGGGTTTCGTTGGGAATCGATGCGCTTTATCTGCAGTCGAGGACTCGCGAGTTTTTAATCCATTACTCGGGCCCTCTCTCTTCGGTAATCAAAAATCACCGTCTTTATCCATGTTTTAAGAGGACGGGTGGGGTGAGAAAAAGAAAGTCGTGCGAAGGGATGTGCCACCCAGTATTTACACCGGAAAATTACCTCCATTTGTCATTACCTTCGGTTCCATTTCCTCGACGGGACCCGACTCGAAGGGGACCTCCACCAAATACCCCGCACAGGTTTTAGGTGCGAACCGTTTCTGCCTTTCATGAAGTGCAAGTAATTAATGCTTAACCTTCCTGGTGATTCATCTTCACGCTTAAAATTGCCTTGTAGTGCCAGCCTCTGATGCGGAAACCTGTAGCAAACTGTCATCAGTGCATCAGTTTCATGAAGTGCAAGTAATTAATGCTTAACCTTCCTGGTGGTTCATCTTCACGCTTAAAACTGCCTTGTAGTGCCAGCCTCTGATGCGGAAACCTGTAGCAAACTGTCATCAGTGCATCAGTTTCATGAAGTGCAAGTAATTAATGCTTAACCTTCCTGGTGGTTCATCTTCACGCTTAACACTGCCTTGCAGTGCCAGCCTCTGATGCGGAAACCTGTAGCAAACTCATCAGTTCTGGTCAAGGGACAATTTGTTGTACCCACGGATCTTCACTCCTCCAGTAATAGGGCAGTTTCGTCTCGATGATCCATCTCGTCCTTAGCAAAATTGAACAGACCTTGCACGATATCCCGTCGAAACAATTGGAGGGTTAACCCTATTGTGGTGGTTTATCTACGGGTCGAAAACTACCCTATTGTGGTCAGCTTCCTGCACAAAAACCTGTTTCAAACTGAACAGGCTATTGCTGACAGCCCGAGATCAATCCCGAAGAGAAATACAACACTTCGTCCTTTGAAGTGAGGACATTTGAAGTCACGACATATTTACGTGCACCAGACCCACGTACACGACGGTCCTTGGTTGGATCGAATTTCGAACTGCAACCCTTCGGTTGCTAGTCCGCGTCTCTACCAACTGGGTTACCGTGGCTTTGTAAGAATTCTCAGAGATTCTATTAATCAAGGTCAAAACTAGTTAGGTCACGTAGAGAAGACTGCAGATTGCCGAACGGTTCGTTGGTTGTTTCGGGTTTTATGGAGCAAGGGCCGTGTTTGGTTTACGTCAAACAATGGACGTACACACAAAGAAATTTTTAAGCAGTTTCGATTCCTTCTGCGTATTTCTTAATGATATAGAAGAAATGCACAGAAAGAATCGAAACTGCTACGCCCATATCTAGCAGGTTGCTAGCGCAGTGGGCAAAGAAAAAAACATCGAGCTACGACGAAAGTAGAATAGAGGACGAAGGTAAAAATGAAATGAGGACAGTTAACCAGGGCACCATGTGGTTGCAGAACGGATGTATGCGTTTGAACCCTTCAGAGGATTAAATTTTACGTTCCTTGGAATTTTTTTAAAAGAAAACCGAACAATTTAAGCTGTACCGAGATTCAAAGTATGATTTTGGATTTCATAGTAAATTGATGTTTGTATCAGATTTCTTGTGTTTGTTAGTTAAATTTTTCAATTTATTATTTAATAAATCATTTTTAATTGTCAGCTCTACAAAATTATCCTGTTCAGTAGTATTAGGCGGTAAGGAGATTCAGGTATAGCTAAGATCTATACATTTTGGATCCTCTAACTATCGGGGATAGATTAGATACAACTAGCATCCTTCATAATGGCCGAAAACCAAAAAGATCCAGAGATATAAGAATACGGAATCCTAATCGAAAAATTGAATCAGTGGCGTCTCGAATGTTTTAACCTCATAGAGCGCGATAAACTTTAAAGATAAAATTTTTGGGATAAAATTAGTAATTTAGCAAGAATCTCATTTAATAAGATGGAAACCTTTAAGTACAATTTAATCCCACTAACATTAATTTCATGGAGGTAAGTGATTAAACGCCAGTACATTAATATATATTTGTTATGACGTAATAATTGTGCTAGAATTATATATTCTATACTACAAGCATGTGTATAATACAGCTTCAGCTCTTTAATATCAGTTTTCCATACCCGCATAGGGAATTAACTGGAACAGTAAACTGGTTTTAATTAGAGAACAGTAGCCCTGGGAACATGAGATTGGGTCTAGTCCCTCCCTCACTGGTTATTGAGGAATTATGGCATGTTTTGAAGTACACTAGTGGTCGGGTAATAGTTGGAAATTTATGAACTCTTAAGTAAAAACTAATAAACGAATAAAGCGTAAAACATGTATTTTTATCAAAAATAATTAAACTTTCAAAATGTTATTCATCCAAGAAATTGCAGTGATTCAAAATTCCTTGTCCTAACTTTAAGAGGAGTGAACATTCAAAACAAACTTTTGCAGTTATCAAATTGTTATAATCCGTAGATTGATTACTGCCTAAAAAGCCTTATATAAATTTAGGTATAAAAATATCAAGTTGTGAGGATAGTATGTATTTTTAATTAACATCGCTAACACAACGGGCTATTGGAGACGGTCCGGGATCAAACCCGAAGGTAAAGATCCGAGGACAATACCTCGTAATTTTGAACCACGGTCAGAGACCTGAGCTGGCACCTCACTCTCCAAACTTCCATACCACGCCAACGTGAGGTCGCGGCCACGAGATTTAACGTGCACCAGTCCCCCTTTGTACACGACGGTCTTTGGTTGGATTTGAACTCGCAACTCTCCGATTGCTAATCCGTTACTCTTCCAACCGGACTACCGCGGCCCCAAGTTGTGTGGAAGTTATAAAAAACGTGGTGAAAAATTTTGATGAATTAGCAAACATTGATAGGTCCCATATGCGTTAATTTCCCATGTATTGTCACTTTTATAATTCACACTAAAGTTTGTGTATACATGAATCAAATTAACTCCCTATTTCGTAAGCAATCACTCAAAGTAAAACAAGAATATTTGTACTAAATCAGCCTAAATTTTTACGAAAACAAGCATAAGGTTAAGGAACATTTTAAACTAAAATTTCAAAATTTGGAAGCATGAATTTCGCATTTGCTCTTAGATCCACAAAGCAGATTGCAAGGATTGCCTAAAAACAATTTTTAAGAAAAGCAATTAAAACCCGATGCACAGGGAAGATCTTGAAATTAAAATGCCAAAAACTCAGAAAAACATGACTTTGTAATAGGCTTTCTGTACTAATTTACCATGTTTTGTTACAAATGCAACTCCGTTAAAAACGAATTGGAAAAATTATGTTTGATATCAATTAATTTTTAACACTAAAATTGAAAAATCGATTTTCAATCGAGTTTGAGTCTACTGTCCCCTTAAGGGAAGGCAGGTTTATTCCCGGTTAATGGAATGTTAACCTTGAACTAAGGGCTTGGTTGGGGTTATATGGCGCAAAGATCAAATAACGTTAAATAAATTAATATTCACACACATGAAGGTTTTACTGACACACAGAAGATAAAAATACACCTAGGGTCAATTACAGGAATCGAACCTGCACCACCTATAACTCGAGGTTAAGGGTGGTAGGGTGCATTAAAATGCGAAAAATTTTGGCAAAAAAACGTCTTAATGGTTTTAGCAATTCAGTTCAGGATAACTGCTAGAAACAAGGGTCTTTGAATTCTCGAATATGAAGAAACAGTTGGAGATTCCCCATGCTCTTCGCGTTCTTAAAATTAATAAAGGGGCAAATAAAAGCAACCCATATACAGTCGATTGCGCGACATATCAAGACGCAACATACGGAGGTTGTTTTTTATTTAATCCCCTAATATTATATAACCCCATTATATTATATTTAACTCCCTAAGCGTCAGGAGATTTCCGAGAAGTGTGGTATTGCGATATAACGAGATGCAGCATAATAAGAAGTTATTGTATTAAATATTTAACCCCCTAAGCGTCACGAGATTTCTGAATGGAGTAGCATTGCTTTATCCCACAACATACATTAATGACTTAAAATCCACATCTATTGATTCAAAGACTCCTAAGGAAGATACAATTCGTGAAGATCAAAATTGTTTAGATCTCATGCGAAAAATATCGGTCACAGAACGGATATATGCGTGTGAACCCCTCATAGGGTTAAATACGCTGCCTGTAACCGTCCTCGAATACACTAAAAGTGGAGGCACTGCAGCATTACAAAAAAAAACACTACATTATACAGAACTTGCATTCCTATCAAATTGAGTTAAATATCGAGACGTGTTACACCAAGCAAACTGCGGACCATCCCAGTCGAAATGAATGAAATGATTGATTCACGAACTGAATGTGAAAAAGGCGAATATGTGTGAATTCATTCAAGCATTCGGGGGACTGTAGATAAACCTCTTTGCATTATTCATGCAGAAATCCATCACGTGCGAAAAGGAATTCTAAGCAAGAAATAAATCCTTAAGTATCGCCGAAAGGAGACTGAAACGATTGTATAATAGAACAAACAATAAGCACGGGAGAGAGGACTTCTTGTACAAACCGAGCATCGATATTTTATTTATGTGCTGCATTAAATAAAAATAATCCAATTAGTCCAGCTGGAGGATGGAGGAACTTAGAAATTCTCAACTGGTTACAGAATTACGAGGGTAAGTCAAAAATTATCCGCACTTTATTTTTCAATTTATTTACACAAATGTAGGTGTTGAACAAGTTCGTCATTTTTCTACATAGTCTCCATCCTTTTCGATGCACTTGGTCCAGCGATCCACAAGACTGCGTATTCCCTCTAAGAAGGTTTTCGGTAGGTCATCCAACCATTTATGCACCGCTTCACGAACTTCTTTGTCCGTCCAATCTGCAGAGAACACGCTACATTGTCGATGTTAACTCGCCGGTTCGCCAGTACCATTTCTCGAGCTTGCTGAATCTTCTCGTCAGTGGCGGAGGTTGACTGGCGTCCTCTTCCTTCTTCGTGCAACACGATTGTCCGACCTCTTTTAAGCTTCTCGATCCACTCATACACACTTCTACATGGTACAGCACTGACCCCGTATTGTGTCGTAAGCATCGGATGAATTGCACACCTTCCGACACTAGAATCGGATCGCTGCTCTTTATTCCTCCTTGTTGCAGCACACTGCTAGCGGAGCGGCCATGTTTGCACTGAAGCAGAAGCAAGAAAAAGGGCGCTATCAAGGTCAAACTTCGGTCATGTGACCACAGTAGTATCAACTTTAAGCATGCATGCGCAGATGTGACAAACCTAAAGATGTATTATAGCGAAAGTGCGGATAATTTTTGACTTACCCTCGTAGTAATGCATTTTGTATAAAAGCCAACTGCAATTTCTTCTAAGCTCCTATCTTCTATATTTTAAACCCTTTCATATTCGAATGGAAAACTATACTGCAGGCTCACTTAACCCTCCTAGCGGTTGTCTCGACGAAGTACCTTGTCATTAGCAAAACTGGCTAGATCTGCATGAACTAGATATCTCGCCATTAAAAGAGACTAACCAGATCTTGACCTCGTCATTAGAAGAGCCCCACCAGATCTTGACCTCGCCATTAGAAGAGCCCCACCAGATCTTTACCTCGTCATTAGAAGAGACTGACCAGATCTTGCTCTCGTCAGTAAAAGAGACTGACCAGATCTTGACCGCGTCATTAGAAGAGACTGACCAGATCTTGACCTCGTCATTAGAAGAGACTGACCAGATCTTGACCTCGTCATTAGAAGAGACTGACCAGATCTTGACCGCGCCATTAGAAGAGCCCCACCAGATCTTGACCTCGTCATTAGAAGAAACTGATCAGATCTTGATCTCGCCATTAGAAGAGACTGACCAGATCTTGCTCTCGTCATTAAAAGCGACTGACCAGATCTTGACCGCGTCATTAAAAGCGACTGACCAGATCTTGACCGCGTCATTAGAAGAGAGTGACCAGATCTTGACCGCGTCATTAGAAGAGACTGACCAGATCTTGACCTCGTCATTAGAAGAGACTGACCAGATCTTGACCTCGTCATTAGAAGAGACTGACCAGATCTTGACCCCGTCATTAGAAGAGACTGACCAGATCTTGATCTCGTCATCATCGAAAAATCAGCAATATCTTGATTACTCTGTAATGGTAATTAATTAACGTCACATGGAGCAACACAACGAGCTATTGCCGACGGCCCGGGGTCTATCCTAAGGGAAAAATACGAGGACAGCCTCACGTAATTTTGATCCACGGTCAGATGACGAGGGCAACACCTGAGCTGGCACCCTACTCTGCAAACCTCCACACCATTCCAACGTGAGGACATTAAGGCCAAGACAGATTTAACTTTCACCAGCCCCCGTGTACACAACGGTCTTTGGTTGGATCAAATTTTGGAACTCGAAACCCTCCGATTGCTAATCCGTTACTCTTCCAACCGGACTACCGCGGTCTCTTGATGACGGGATATTTCGTCATAAGTAAAACTGACAAGATCTTGATGGACGAGATATCTCGTCAAAAGTACTTGGAGAGTTAGTGTAGGAAATTCACTTTTGATGTTGGTTTTAGGTTTTATGGCGCAAGGGCTATATTTGGCCAAGCTGTGCCGAAAACCGTCAAGTAAAGATAGATATAAGCGATATATATATATATATATATATATATATATATATATATATAAAGATAGATAAAGAAGATAGCGTCAAGTAAAATATGTCATGAAAGGGAAAAAAGGGATTTTGGAATAAAGTAGTGGGATGAATACAGAAAAAGATCGCCTGGGTATCCCGGGAGAGTGACCCCGTGTTTAATAAACAGTAAACCCCATGGGAAAGAAAATATCACTAGAATACCTTGGGTTCGTGAAGCCCGTATACACGTAAAGATGTGCCAACGAAGGCACAAAACAATTCATTAATTAAATTACAAACAATTCATGTTCGTTGTAAAATTCAAGCGCTCTTGTATAATTGTTATATTGAAAACAATATGGTTAAGAAATTTCTAATTATTTATCCAATTCATAATGAATGTTTTATTCAAACAAGTGAAAACTAGCCCGTTTTAGTAGAATGAGAAAGGTATTGAAAGAACAGACCTAACCAGAAAGTCTTTACAAATACTTTTTCAATCATTCTAAATTTTATTCTTATGTAATTTTATTCTTACATATATAATGTAGAGAAAAAGACTACATAGTAGATTCTAGCTGCAAGGAATATTTATACAACGCCCGAATCCATCATTACAGAATTTTGACTCTAATACCTTATATCCGTGCATTTAAACAATGTACTAAAATTTCTGATTTACGACTTAATGAAAATTCCTTTTTAACTCTTGCCAATTTCAATTTTTTAATAAGATAAAAAATAACATTAAACAAAATTCCAAAGATGAGGTGACTATAATTTGAATAATTTTTAATTTTGTTTTTCAAATTTTACTTCACTAATTTTTTGTATTGACTTCGGTATTCTTCCATGCAAATCATTCAAGGTGAAAATCCTTAGGTTTGTTGTTCTAAGTGAATATTTCATAATTTAAATATTCCTCTATAAAGTCACCCTCTTTACAACGATATACTCGTAGTTTAGGGATATGGTGAAGTCATAACGAAATCCAATGTATTGTTTTTAACCGAAATAAACGCTGGCAAATTATGCATATTTCATATATATAGACAACATATTTTTATATATTTTCATTATTAAAATTTACAATATATGTTTTTATATTTTCAATATTAAAATTTACAATATATTTTTATATATTTTCAGTATTAAAATTTGCAATATATTTCTTGTATATTTTCAATATTAAAATTTACAATTATATTTTTTATATATTGTCAATTTCTCTTATATATTTTTCTTCCTGAATATTTGTGAGAATGAAATATTCAACTTACGATTCTGGGAAGTAGTGATGTTGACTTAACCCTTTTGCCCTTTAGACACGGAATACTAATAACAAGAAAAAATAATTTCTCTAGGAAACCCTCTTAACAACGAAATATTTAATCGCATAGTAGTTATAACGAAATCTATATTTTCGTTGTTTCAACCAAAATTAGACGCATTCACATTAGTGCACATATTTTTGATCCATCGAAACAGCGTCGTGCCCAAATTAAAAGCTTGACCGCTAAATCAAGTCATCTCTAAACGACCTAAAAGTGAATCATGACAGCGGAGGTTGGCTTCCGGAAGTAATTTATCAAGTCTAGTATCACTAATTCGTGAGCTAGTGATTACTCATTTCGTACGTAATTTATCATTCCACTATCGGTATTCCAACGAAAGAAACAATGCGATATTTCCATTCAGATTATTCCAGATGCACATATTCGCTCTCAGTTAATTTACCCTTTAGAGTTATCGGGAAATCGAGGACTTATCTCCTCTAAGCTCTTAATGGGTTTATCAATGTGTATTTCGGACGGAAACTTCACTGCTGTTTGGGGCCAATGTAGTTTTTCCCTCCAAGTATGAAAAGCCGAAGCATGTGAAATGACTATTGACTCGAATACGTCTTTAAAATCGGAACAGTATTGCATGGCATACATGAAAAGTCTAGTTACAAAAAGTCTAGTTACAAAACAGCATTACAACTGTTTCATCTTATGACTAGTTGAATTTACCCGGTGTTAATTATCGGGTTTAATTGGTTAAAGTTCGATTGAAATTGATCCAATAAAATCACTTTTCTGTCATAAAAAGTGCAAATATAGAGAAAAAAATAAGCGAGCAAAATAATTTTTTAAACTGAGATTTTTATAGCTTTTGCAATTTACTTTAGATCCATTTTACATACTATAGGTAAGACAACCCTACAAAACTAATACCGAGATGACTATACAGAGTGAGTCTAAATTGTTTTTACAAAATAAGAGGGTTGATAGTACCCATCCAAACGAGCAATAATTACCATGGAACATAGGGTCGCATTCCACTATGAGAGGCAGAAAAGAGTAAAGTAGAAACGCGTCGAGCATGAACAAGTCATTGCCTCTGACGTCGTTTCGTACCTGCCTACGTAGCATATATCCTAAGCAAGATGGCCTGGTCGGTAGCACATGAAATCTTTAGTGTACCAGACGCCTGTGGACTCGGCTGAAGATCTCGTAGCGAGAATCGGTGTTGCCGCAGACAAAATTGACACAACACCAGGAATTTTCGAGAGGGTGCGCCAGTCATTCCTTCGCCGGTGTGAATTGTGCAACGACACACGTGGCCGCCATTTTGAGCACTTGCTGTGAGTTTTTCTTTGATCAATAAATCAGATTGTGCAACTTTTGGTATCGTTCATTCGCTTTCCCAACACTGTTGTAAGTTCCTGTTGAAATTCTAATTTGACTCTTTTCTGCCTCTCAGAGTGGAAGGCGACCCTATATTCCATGGTAATTATTGCTCGTCTGGATGGGTACTATCACCCCTCTTATTTTGTAAAAACAATTTAGACTCACCCTGTATGCAAAAGTCGATTTTGAGTTTTGGAGTGATTGTGAATGCCCTCTAAGTTCATTTTCTAAAAAGAAATGACAAACATCATATTATTGCAGTCAGTTTTTTTCTTCTCAATATTTTTTTTATTCGTAGCACCTTGCACCAGGAATGCGAATTTCGGAATTCCACCATCATTATGAAAGACTGGCAAATCATTGATACGATATCATGATCAACGTTTCAAGCAATTACACTTTATGCTTGAAAATTCCATTCCATATTTTACAGACGTGATATATAAACGATATGATACTGAGCGATTTTCAGCGCAACCGCGCCCATCTGCGACTGCAACATACTCTAAGATTCTAAAATAAACTCCAAGGTCATCTTGAGAGACGACTCCTATAGATGTTAACTCTGACGTCATCTGCACAGCCGGACAGGGAGAGAGCGCCCCCTAGCAAGTGCTCTGTCCAGGATGACGTGACGGTACACCCCTCTGAACACCCAAGACAAATAGAATGGGAGTTAATATGTAGCCTACGTTACCCTCAGAGTTCCAAAGAATAAGTGTACCAAATTGTGTATTGGTCAAACGGTATAGATTGTAGAGGACAGACAGATGCCAACTCTGCTTTATATGAATAGATTTCAGAACTAAGAGAAACATCCAGATGATAAATAAAATCGTGTAGACAAAGAATGTCCGTATTTGACATTTAGTTGTTTAGTTAACTTGAGTGCCCTTCTACAATGCAATTTCGATTACGTTTTACAAATTGCTGATTCCCACAAATAGTATAAAGGACATTAAGTCTCAGCTTTGAAAAATACCGAAAGTGCTTTTTATCGCATGCCATTTTGAATTTTAATTAGAAATTACTTTATTTGAAGTAAAACTTTTTCGCATATTATAGTAATAGTTTTTTAATTATTTGCTTTAAACTCAGTCAATATTAGTATCGTACGAAGGTCTAGTTAGTGTATTCAAAAAACATTTTTTGAGAAAGTTTCAATCTTTTGCTTTGACGCTACGATTCCGATATTTTTTTACATTTTTGAGGTGAATACCTCTTTAAAATCGGTACAGTATTGGGGGACATTCATGAAAATACGAGCGTTACAAAAAAGTGTTACAACTGCTTTGTCTTAGGATTTCAGAACTAGAAGAAACACCCAGAAGATAAATATAGCGTCGTATAGATAAAGGATGCCCGTATCTGACATAACCTTCGAACTGAATGCGCAGGCAGAATGAGCGCGGGGTGGGTTTCACAATATTTCGAAATTCTACTATGCTGGGCGAACTTTGGGCCAGTGTAACTTGGCCCAAAAATTGCGTGGAGTGAGGACGACGTAAGTGGTGTCATTCGAAAACTACTAAACTACGATATAATTGATACTGGACAACAATCTCTCAACAATTAATATTAAACTGCACTTTAATCGTTCTTGTCATTAAAAAATTGACAAGAGAACCCCGAACACTGTAAAAAGGTAATTTAAACACCTGTTTTACAAGACTAGCACACATAATATTCAGTAACTGATAAATTTCTTTTCTTTCCTTTCCTTTCCTTTAGAAATTAGATTATGTGTTGCTACACTTTTCTTCGTGATCAACCTAGTTTTATTTCTTGCGTTATGGTATTCATTCTTCTAGCTGTGTGGATTTGCAGTTATAATTAATTATAATTTTAATTAATTGTTAAAGATTAACATTCCAAAAAGGCAGATTAAACTTGAATGGATATGAATTAAATTTGTATGTTTGAACCAAATCCTAGTTACTCTTTAGGACTCGAAAAAAGTAGAGGCTATCTATTAATTTGTGTTCATTTTTTCCGTGTGCAGATTTGTCTTAAATATACATAGAAATATTATGCATTGTTGCTGTTCTGAGTATTTAATTATTTTAATTTGAAATTTTCCTTGTAATGACTTTACAGCGAAATTTTAATAAGCACTATTTAGTTGATGAAATAAAAATACATAAATTTTTGTTGATAAAAGAGAAAGGAGAATAAATTTCTGTTTGGAAACATCTTGAGCGAATTTGATAAAAAAAATATACGTAAAAACGAAATGTGCGAAAAGCTGTTAAGCCTATCAAAGCCATGCGAAAACATTCCGAGAGAATGTACCATTGTTGAAAGCTTTTTGAATTTCAAGAACGCGCCCCTTTACTTTTGAGAAGTTCCCTGTCGTTGCCGAGGGAAATCCTAAGTACTGGTTCCCGGATTCAGATTTTCAATCTGTTCCATTTTCCCCTTTCAATAATGTAAAAGCTGACGTTCGGGTGACGCCCGATTCATTCATCAACGCAAAACTTTAAGTAAGTTCTATTTACATAATTTCTACTTTCTTTCAAATTATACCTACCATTGCTGCTAAATTCGGAGCTAGCGCTGTGCCAAATTCCGAGTTCTTTTTTTTAAATCATTCTTTAACGGATAAAGTCTGCATTGCTCTGGATCCTTTGATAATCATGAACTGTACAGAAATTCTTACAATGTTCTTAATATTCTCGTTTGTTTTATCTTTCTCAATCATACTTGCATAAAATAAAATGATAATTTGTGTAATTGAAATAAACATTAAAATATTCACATATATATTTTAGAAAGTAGGTTGGAACATTCTTAAGAACTATATTAGAACATTTACAATGTGTAAATTAGAATAGCATACGAAATGTATCAGAATATTATTTTCAACTTACGATTCAAATCGTTGGAATGTATTTAAATCAGATTCAAAGCGCTTTTATAATTTAAGTGTGCTAGTAGTTCGTTGGTACTTGAAACTTTTGATGGTTCGAAAAATAAAGTTTCTATTGTTAAATAGAAATACTTTTTAGAATGAACGCAAATAGAAAAACTATAAATATTTAAAAATTACCATCAAACTTAAAAATAATAAACGCCGATTTTCTTCACTTCCCGTTCCGCCCAAATATTTTTGAAAATACTGAACACATTTATTGATATGGTTCTAACATTTATTTTGAAAATACTTATCGATGGTGTATTATGTGTATAACATAGTAACTAGCTATTTGAGTGTTATTTTGAATTATGTACTTTTGAAGGGGTAACTATTAGTAACTGCAATTTAACGGTATTTGTCATTAGGGTATTCCAAGATTTATGACGTCGGCTTAGAGCAGCTAAGATAGTTTTTAAAACAGCTGTACAGCAAAAACAATTGTCAGTTAATGGAGTTTCTGCTCTAAACCTAAGGCATTCAGTTTTTCTAATAGTGTATGATCGGTTTATTGATCAAGATAAAAAATTAAACTAATTTATTATGTAACTTCCTAGTACTTAATTTAGCATAACAAATTGAGTTCTAAATAGTATTTTATGACTATTGAATGTTTATTAAATGCTATAAAATTCTTCACGCAAAGTTTTTTATTGCCTATCCAAGCATTCTACCGTGATTCTTAACATTACTAAAATATCCAGCAGACTAATAGCTACTATTCAGTAGTTATCTCACTGAGAAAATATTCTATTCCGTATAATACCGATATATATTATCAAGTATTTCATTAACTGTCGTTTTTATTTCCTGGTTAAAAACAAAATTCACTGCTTGACATCTCTATATTAACATATTCACTGACGAAACTGAAATAGATTTCTACAGAAATCATCTAAAATGTATGTAAACATCTTCCTTTCTATAAAAAGACGAATCTAAAGTATGTACATTTTTAGGGGTATAAAGAGTTTTGCTGTGATGTGGTGATTTTATAAACATACTTGATTCCATGTAGATTCAAGATTATGTATTGGGATCATCATAATAATTGGAGTTGTGTTACTCCAGTATGACGTTAATTAAAAATACCATACCATAATTGGATATAATTGGGATCTAATTCGATCCCAATTATATACATTTCAATCCAGATGTTTTAATGTCAACAAACCATAATCAACACAAAAATGTCGACAAACCATAATCAACACAAAAATGTCGACAAACCATAATCAACATAAAAATGTCAACAAACGTCTTGTAATATAAATAACTGTTCACACTATTTTCAGATGGTCTGAAAAAATTGAAAAAGGACTGTTTTTATTCTAATAGAGTATGGTAAATGTTTAATTTCGATTTCTACTATACAAAGAACAGGATATTGTTAAGTACATAACAATTTAGCGAATAGAATGGGCTTATCACTAATGTCTATGAAATGAGTAGAAAAAAGTATTTATGGCCAGTCCAATTAGAGTCAGTCCTAGAGGAGACCAAAGCTTAGATGGATTGACTATGTAGACAAGGACTGTCATTTGTAAAACTAAAAACCAGAGAACTATAGCCAATAGCAGATAAAGATGGATCAGAATCATCGAGAAGACACTGGTCTATTCGATGCAGAAGAAAATAACATATTGAACATTCGACTAGGCAAGATGGTTACCAGTTCAAACCCGAGTTTAAACTTTCGCCAGAGCCTTTAGTTTTAATTTTTTGGTAAGCATGCTACGCCAAATGCATCCGTTTCAATTCAGTACAGTTCTAACTTATCAATCCCTCCCTTATGGCGCTATGCTATAAAGTGGTTTGCGTCATATTTACTTATTTTCACATTCAAGCGAATTGTAGCTTTCAATGACTAGGCCACTGAAGACCCTAAAGTTTTTGACGTTAATACATCTTTAAAATCGGAACAGTACTGGGGCATGCATGAAAAGTCGAGCGTTAAAGAAAGCATCATTACAACTGTTTTGTCTTATGATTTCAGAACTAGAAGAAGCATCCAGGAGATAAATATAGCGTCGGGTAGATGTCCATACCTGACATGACTGAGTGCGCAGACGCTCTGAGCAAGTGGATGGGCTCCGCAATGTCGAAGTTCTACGGTGCTGGACGAACTTTGGGCCAGTGGATTGCCAGGAGCGAGAACTGCGTAAGTGGTGCAATTCGAAAGCTACCAAACTACGCTACAATTAAAATATAATCTTTCAACAATTAATATCAAACTGCACTTTAATCGTTCAAACTGCAAATTAATTGTTCTCTATTCACACTAAACAATCGTTCAAGCTTCCTAAACCTGCTTCATTCATTCCACAATCCAACATCAGGTCCGAATATTCACGACAAAACTACGGTTCGTGTTCTCGACACAACCTACCAATTTTTTTAAGATTGTTATAGTTATGATTGTATAATAACTATTTTTACCAATCAACGAGCTCAAGATTATGCTATTAAAATACCAATTCCTTATGTATAACAATGCCTTCACTAATTCGAAACTCACGTGATCGATATTGCAGTCTCCGGAACCTCAACCAGCAATTACGGCTTAATTACCTATTTAAGAAGTTTATGTGCCTTCGTAGATTGCAGTCTGGTAAAAGGTGTCTTCAGCGCAGACGACAAGCCAAACATGAGATCTGAAAACTCCACAAATTGACCACAATTAAGTGGAAATGCATTTGAATCCAAGTCTCTACCTAATTAAGGGATTAGCTGAAATCAGAACTTTCCAGATTTGCAGACGCTCCCTCTCGTCTTGGGGAATTGTAGAGAGTGGACTCTAATAAGTGTTAGGTTTCGGTTACGGCATTTTCGAATTCATTCCCCTTTTGGCTTTAATAATGCAAAAGGGAACGTATGGCTAACGCCCGAGCTATTAAACCCCCTTAAGTAAGCTCCATTTACATCTCTCCTTTGTTTCTTCTTACCTCTGTTCTCGTTCTTATGTTACTTTGATGGGAAAGTTCCCTTCATTCGCGCCAGAATGTTCTTTTTCTTTTTCAATTCTTTTTCGGCCATCCGCCATTCGAAGAACATTGCAGAGTTGATCAAATTTGGCGAAAATGACTCATTAATCATAATCTAGTTTTAGGGTAGAGGCGTCAATTAGGGAAATGGTGACGACACAGCTAGAAGGTCTCGATTACTCATGGCGCAGTGTGGCGTATTAGGTTTAATTTGAAGCGAAAACACTTCTTCCGTTTAGTCAACCTTTCTTGGCCATTTTGTGTGCGTGGACGGGGAGGTGAGAATGACACGAGGGGTGAGACAATAAATAATCCTTTTGGAGAGCGTTTTGCAGAGTAGTCAGATGAAGGGGAAAAAAGTCAATTCGAGGTGCATAAAAAATTGTATTTTCTTGGCCATTACTCAGGCTGTCTCTTGGCTAATGATTTTTGAAAAATTACCACCAGTTTTAGGATAATAAACAACTTCACATGAGGGGGGGAAGTAATCTGAAAGGTTTTTTTCACTTACAGGGAAATAACAATTATTTAGAGTTGACTCACATTTTAGGGAATAATATCTTCACGAAATCGAAGAGACTTAGTAGAGTACAGCCAAAAATATTCCACGTTTATCCGGTGAGAGCATTGCTACTAAACAGTTCCAATGAATTGAAGTTTAAATCATGTTTCCATTAAACATATAATCTGTCCAATAAATTTACAACACACTGATGTGATACAAATAAACAGCTTAATTTGAATTCAATTTCACATATGGATATGTAGATGACACAATGACGCAAATTTCACGTGTGATGATCCCTTCTACGACAGTCAACTAAATTCTCACCTACTAGTAAATTAACTAAACATTTCCAGCTGATAATAAATTTATTACATTAATTCGATTCCATTTAAAATATTCACTATTTGAGAGTGGCTTCCATGACACGCTATATTTGGATATCTCTCTGCCTTGTTTCAAAAGTTATAGGTCGTAAATAAAATACTTTCAAATGCTAATTATTTCTAATTTCTAAACAATAATGTGCTAGTGCTTTCAAATTCTCTGAATCCAATTCTCAACATTTTGACTTCAATCACTACTATATATAAAGCAGAGTTGGCGTCTGTCTGTTTTCTATACAAATCTACACTCTTTGACCAATCCACACCAAATTTGGTACACTTATACTTTAGAACCCTGCGGGTAACGTAGCCTACATTTTAATCCCCTTTCTATTTGTCGTAGGGGGCTGAAAACAATTAGAAATCCCCATAGGAATAACATTGAGTATTGCTAGGGGGCGCTCTTTCCCGGTCTGGCTATGCAAATGACGTCAGGGTTAACTTCTACAGGAGTCGCCTCTCAAGATGACATTGGAGTTTTTGTAGAATGTTAGAGTATGATGCACAATCGCAGTTGGGTCGGTTGCGCTGAAAATTGCTCAGTATCATATCGTTTATGTATATTGTCTGTAAAATGTGGGATGGAATTTTCAAGTATAAAGTGTAATTGCTTGAAACGTTGATCATGACATCGTATCAATATGATTTGCCAGCCTTTCATAATGATGGTGGAATTCCGAAATTCGCATTCCTGGTGCAAAGTGCTACAAATAAAAGAATACTGATAAGAAAAAACTGACTGCAATAATACGATGTTTGTCTTTTTTTTAAAGAAAATGAACTTAAAGGACATTCACAATCACTCCAAAACTCAAAATCGACTTTTGTATACAGGGTGAGTCTAAATTGTTTTTACAAAATAAGAGGGGTGATAGTACCCATCCAGACGAGCAATAATTATCATGGAATATAGGGTCGCCTTCCACTCTGAGGCAGAAAAGAGTCAAATTATAATTTCAACATGAACTTACAACAATGTTGGGAAAGCGAATGAACGATACCAAAAGTTGCTGATCAGAAAAAAACTCACAGCAAGTGCTCAAAGTGACGGCCACGCGTGTCGTTGCACAGTTCACACCGGCGAAGGAATGACTGGCGCACCCTCTCGAAGATTCCTGGTGTTGTGTTAATTTTGCCTGCGGCAACACCGATTCTCGCTACGAGATCTTCAGCCGAGTCCACAGGCGTTTGGTACACTAAAGATTTCATGTGCTCCCAGAAGAAAAAGTCCAGTGGGTTGAGGTCCATTGAGCGAGGAGGCCAAGCTACAGGTCCGCCACGTCCGATCCATCGTGCGGGATATGTGGCATTCAAGAAGTGCCGGACCGTGCTGGAAAAGTGTGTGACGTCAGAGTCGATGACTTGTTCATGCTCGACGCGTTTCGACTTTACTCTTTTCTGCCTCAGAGTGGAATGTGACCCTATGTTCCATGGTAATTATTACTCGTCTGGATGGGTACTGTCACCCCTCTTATTTTGTAAAAACAATTTGACTCACCCTGTATAGTCATCTCAGTATCAGTTTTTGTAGGTTTGTCTGACCTATAGTATGTGAAATGGATCTAAAGTAAATTGTAGAAGCTATAAAAATCTCAGTTTTAAAAATTATTTTGTGCTCGCTTATTTTATCTCTATATTTGCATTTTCTGACAGAAAAGTGATTTTTTTGGATCACTTTCAATCGACGTTTAAGCAATTAAACCGAGCAATGCCATGTAAATTCAGCTAGTAGTATACGAAATTAACTTTTCTAAAGAAACGGTGCAGTAAGAAAATAAATGGAACAAAGTTAGTTTTAGCACAATGCGAAAAAGTTGAAATAAATTAACTTGATACTGAAGTGTTTCAGCATTTAAGTGGACAATATTTTTGGATAGTTATTCGTTCGAAATGGCTTCGTGAAATTTAAAATTGCATTTTATTTGGGCTCATTTATTTAAAATTATTTAAACTGCAATGCGGTAAATTATTTTGTATCGATACATATAACGACACATCATTTTCGATTTTTTAACCTTACTTTCGGGGTATGACTGATGAAGAACCTCAACCCTATCAACTAGACTATGTCTGTATATGTCCCAACGAAATTTTACATAGCTGAAAGGCATTGAGTTTTATGGCGCAAGGACCATATTTGTCCAAACTGCGCCAAACACAAGACAACGTCAAGTAATGGACAAACACACACAGGAGAGAAATACAACCTGCGAAGATTCAAGCTAGTTAGAAAGTCAGTCCAGTGCATTGTTAGGTGAATTAACCTTGCACTGGAGAAACACAATGGGCTAATCGCAATAGTCTGGGATCCACCCTGAAGGTAAAGATCCGAGGAGAACACCTCGCAATTTTGAATCCCGGTCAGATGACGTGGTCAACATATAATGAGCTGGCGCCTTACTCTCCAAACTTCCGCACCACGCCAACGTGAGGACATTTGAGGCCAACAGACTCAACGTGGTAGGATCGAGTTTCAAACTCTCAAACCCCCGGGTTATGATCCAGTACTAAACCAACCGGGCCCCGACTCGAAAAGGGGACCGGTATAAGACTCAGCTACCGACGAAAATATTTTGCGACCGGGTTGGGTTACTTTTTGGTGCCTAGTGGCACAAAAACCATATTTGGTCAAGCTGTGCCAAACACAAGACAACAATCGAAAGAATGTGAAAGGGGAAAGAGGGATCGGATAACATGGTAGTGGGATGAAAGCAGAAATAGATCGCTTGGGTATCGATCTCTTTCTGGATCGATCAGGACCTCGACCCAATGTTTACTGAAGACAATAAAACAAATGGGTAGGTAATTAATGTAGCACTGGAATAATACAAATGTCTATTGGTGTCGGTCCGGGATCAATCCGAGGGAAAGATCCAAGGACAACGCCTCGGCATTTTGAACCACGCTCAGATGAAGATAACACCTGAGCTGTCCCCCCACTCTCCAAACTTCCACACCACACCAACGTGGACACGACAGATTTAAAGTGCACCAGCCCCAATGTACACGGCGGTCTTTGGCTGAACCGAGCTTCGAACTCGCAACCCTCCGGTTGCTAATCCGTTGCTCTACCAACTGGGCTACCACAGCCCGCAAAAGATCACTAGAGGACCTCGGATACGCTTGATGCCCGTACACACCTAAAGACGATGCGCCCCTGAGGGCTTTGTGACCTGGGGTGATCGTCAAGTGTGGACTTACCGTCCATAGCTGAAGCTCGTTACTGCATTACATATTACAGGTTAACAAGCGATCTCCTCGACATATTACCTAAAGGCGATGCGTCCCTGAGGGCTTTGTGACCTGAGGTGATCGTCAAGGGTGGACTTACCGTCCATAGCTGAAGCTCGTTACTGCATTACATATTATTACGGGTTAACAAGCGATCTCATCGACATATTACCTAAAGGCGATGCGCCCCTGAGGGCTTTGTGACCTGAGGTGATCGTCAAGTGTCGACATACCGTCCATAGCTGAAGCTCGTTACTGCATTACATATTACAGGTTAACAAGCGATCTCCTCGACATAAAGAAGCGTGTCACACGAATGGACAGTCCCCCATCGGGTCGAGCGGATAAACGAAACTCCTCCATTCTTGGGAGAGAGGGAGAAGGGTGCGCGTCAATAATCACTTTGCCGATAAGCAAAGGTGAGAAGGCCCGATACGCCCTGTACATCGATCACGGAACGTCGGCGGCAGACGATAAATTAGTACAAAATCTCCCCGGCGAGTGAATTTCGTGCGTGCCTCCATCGACCCTTCCTCTCTCCCGGAGAATCTCCGGATTATTTCCAGGATCCTCGTAGCCGGAGTAAATGAAGGATAAAGTTCGGGGTTTCATCCAATCGTGAACGCCATCGCTTCTGTGAAGAACGCTTGGAGGGGGGTTGCTGTATTCGATTATCTGTTTTGTGGCAGGGACGTGCAACAGGTTCCTCTGAAGCTTCCTGCTGTACTAGAGAAAGAAACGGTGTCGTGGAATGGTAAAAAGGACTACCAGGGGTGTTAAATCTCAGAAATCTGACTCCACCCAATATTTATATGGCTGACGCCCCCCCCCCCGCCCAAAAAAGAGAGAGAAAGATGACATATATATTACAATAGTAAGGGATATCATCCACGCTGTTTTTCTCTATTAACGTGAATTACAATATTGAGATTTAAGAGACCAGTTCAAAACTCAGTCGAATGCTTGCAGTGTTTGCAAAATAGTAATCTTGTATTGTGTCAAAATTAACCCTCCAAGTGGTTTCGACGGGATATCTCATCCATCACGATCTGACCAATTTTGCTAATGAAGGGATATCTCGTCATCAAGATTGCTTATTGACTGCCAAATGATGAAAGTACTTTAACGGCGGCTAGAGAAACGACCACCACGGCAGCGGGAAGAGATAGGGGGTCTGACAATCTTGCCGGCTCAAGTGTCGAGAGGAAAAGGCCACACCGAAGCGACCACCCGAAACAGCCAACCAGCAGGGGTCGGAAATCGTTGTGGTTTCGAAACAAAGGGCAGGCACCTTTCTGTCGCTCTCTATCACATTTCGAGACAAAGAGGACAAAGATAAATTACGATGACCATTGCCGACAGGGTTTTATGGTCCCCTTTCAAGTCCGCCGAAGTCTGTCGTAAAAGTCAAGGAGAGGCCAACGTGAGAGAGCCATTCGGGAAGGTCCGAAGATGGTGAGAATTTTCAACAGTCAACCAGCACCGACTAAAAGGCGGACCCGAAACGAAAAGGAGGAGTCGAGAAGCACCCAATATATATAGAATTTTTGAGAGCAGAGAGGATCAGGGAGAGACAGATACAGAAGAGAGAGCTTGGAGAGAAGAGCAGAGAGAGAGGTGGTCAGCAGAGAGACCATTTTGGAGATTGGAGTGAACACCCGTTCACTGTCGGCGCATTTATCCCACCTTGGGATTCTATACTCGCCTGAGTATTTTATTGAGAAAGGCTCGACCGTAGACGTGAAGGAGAAGCCTCCTAGAGATCTGTGCAACCGCTCATCCTAGTAGTGGAGATTGATCTGATCCTATCTGGAAAGACTGAGATATCCTGCCTTGGGACTCTATACTCATCTGAGTATTTTTGTTGAGAAAAGGCTCACCCGTAGCCGTGCATTAGACTCCACCGAGTGAATTGTGAGGCTCGCCAGCAGCCCTAAGCGCCTCGATAGAACTTTGTACCTTCCAATGAACTAACATTAATGAACTCTTCATTCATTTTTCCGGCTTTTGTACAAATTGTAATATAAAATACATTAGTCCAGAAACGGATACTTTCAATGGTAACTAATCTAGCTACCAAGACGTTACAGTACTGGCGTTTTTCGATGATCAAGATCAGATCAGTTTTTTTCTAATGACGATATATCGCGTTCATCACGATTGGGTCAATTTTGCTAGTGACGAGATAGCTTCTCAAGACAACCACAAGGAGGGTTAATCTTCAGTTTCTACATTTAAATGGTACAAATATTACATTATATGTATCACATTTTAACTGTTAAATCATAAATGTATTCATTACGTTGGTTGTTTTTCAGGTTTTTATGGCGCAATATTTGGCCAAGCTCTAGAACAACGGCCAAACTGCGTCAATAAAATGGACATTTACACTCAAGGAAAACCTTACTGACACAAAAGATAAAAATATATTCAGGAAGGAATCGAACCTACACAGCCTACAATTTGCCGATTTCTTACGAAATGTGCAGACCCACTAAGCCATGGCGGCCCCTATTCAGTAACTTATAACCAAACACAACTATAGCTTTAAATTAAAATCTTTACACTTATAGTCTGGTGCTGGCGAATTGGTAATTGTCCGATGATTTTGAAAGAGCATCCGTTAGATTTGGTAATAGCTTTAACGTAAATAACACCCTTCCTCGTTTGGTCTCTAACAGATTCCAGATACGACTTTATCTTTCTTCGTGTCCACACCTCCCTACTATATGGTTAGTTTTTTCAAAGTACAAGGAGATTAGATTGAGTCAAATCTATACTAATATATACCAAATCTATACTAATATATACCAAATCTGTGCTAAATCTTATCTATGACAGGTCTGCCACCCTCTCCAGCCACATCCACACATCCTGATTTTACAATTTGAATGTGTTCTTGTAATAATATTATCAAGCCAATGGTGTCGTTGGTTCGTTTGAAGGTTTTATGGCGCAAGGGCCATATTTGGCCATGCTGTGCCAGACACGACATACAATATCAAGTATTAGACACGCACGATGAAAGCTTTCCTGCCACAGAAGAGAGAAATACCCCAAGGAGGAATGCACCTGACAGGAATCGAACCTGCGCCGCCTACAACTCGAAGGTTGCTTGTGCAGTGGGCATACCCACTGAGCCACGACGGCCCCTAGCCATGGTGTCATCTTGGAATAGGCTTAATGGTGTGATTTTTTGGTGTGGACGCAATCTAATAGGTTGCGGTCTGCGTCGCCTACTGCACTACAAGAGTAAACGGGGCTTTACTTTATCTTGAACCTGTTCAAATACCAATTGTAGGTCCATGGCCAATTGTAGGTTAGGAAGTTGAATTAACGTCTCACTGGAGCAGCACTACTGGTGAGAATCCGGGATCAATTCAGAATGGAAAAATCCGAGGACAATACCTCGTCATTTTGAATCACGGTCAGATGACAGTCAGCACCTGAGCTGGCACCCCACTCTGCAAACTTCCACGCCAACGTGAGAACATTTGAGGCCACGACAAATTTAACGTGCACCGACCTCCCATAACCCGTTATAAACCATACTGTTTGTAGTCAGTGAATAAGCTTTTTGATGCGTTTGCCCCTCTGGAACTTTCATAACATTTACACTTCTGTAGAAAGTAGGTTTAATAAGCGTAATAGATGCGCATAAGGCGCAGTGGTCTTCATCTGTTGGAATCGGTCTCTAACCTTTGCAAAGGACTTGAAATTATAGTGCCGTATGGGGTAGATGAAAGTAGTATTTGGTATTGGTATTTTCAATTAACGTCACACTGGAGCAACACAACGGGCTATTGGTGACGGTCCGGGATCAATCCCAGAGGGAAAGATCCGAGGACAACACCACGTAATTTTGAACCACGGTCAGATGACGAGGCAACACCTGAGCTGGCACCCCACTCTCCAAACTTCCACACCACGCCAACGTGAGGACGTTTGGGGCCACGACAGATTTAACGTGCACCAGCCCCCTTTGTACACGACGGTGTTTGGCTGGATTCGAACTCGCAACCCTTCGGTTGCTAGTCCGTTACTCTTCCAACCGGGCCACCGCGGCCCAGATGAAAGTAGAAAGTTATGTTAATTTTGAGTGTATAAAAGATAGCTGAAGAAATAATGTAAAAGAAATAAGACGTCTTGATTTTGGATGTATGCTTGTAAATACGAATTGGTTTCAATAAATTCATTTTTAAATAATGTCTCGAAAACTTGAATGTCCTTTGGCTCCAATCGATCAAAGCCAACATCATCCCCTAGACACAAACCGAAACAAGTTTCGCAATGTGGTCAGCCGGCTCGTTCAGGCCTCTTCCAAACCTTGACCGAGCTTAGTTCGAAACAGTGTCCGAGTTTGTGCATATTGTTTTATTTCGTTTAAATTTGTTCATTGTTCATCTTAAGATGGTAATTCTGCTTAAACTGTCGCTATACATGTTTACTCTTCGTTCATATCGCTATATATGGCATTTCGCTCTGCTTAAAAACAGCGTTGAAATCCCCATAGCTTGTAGCAAAACTTCGAACAAATCAATTCCTCAAATAAGCACAAGGCGGATCCGATATCATGAGCTTATCGTTCGGTGGCGGTAGGTAGTTGAATTTATACCTCACCTCAGCAACGCAACGGGCTATTGGCGACGGTCCGGAATCAATTCCGACAACACCACGTAATTGCGAACCACTGTCATATGACGAGGTCAACACCTCAGCTGTCATCCAACGTGAGGACATTTGAGGTCACGGCAGATTTTCCGTGCGCTGGCTCCACGAACACGAGGTCTTTGGTTGGATCGAGTCTCAAATCGCAACCCTACCAACTGGGCTACCTCTGACACTCGTTCTATGGCGGAAGGGAAGCAGTGATTACGAGTTGGGCGAAACAAATAATCACCTATGGCGATCTCGGGCCGCGGTAGCCCGGTTGGAAGAGTAGCTGATTAGCAACCGGATAGTTGCAAGTTCAAGACTCTACCCAACTAAACGACCGTCGTGTACAAAGGGGCTCTGTCGTGGCCTCAGGTGGCCTCACGTTGGCGTGGTGTGGAAGTTTGGAGAGTGGGATGCCAGCTCAGGTGTTGAGCTCATCAACTGGCCGTATTTCAAAATAACGTGATGTTTTCATCGGATCTTTCCCTTCGGGATTGATCCCGGATCGTTCCCAATAGCCCGTTCTGTTCTCCAGTGCGACGTTAATTAAAGTCCCCTATAGGAATCACCGTACATGATGATAGGCATGGCAACCCCATCCCCTAACAAACCAACAAACCACCTCTCTAGAAATGGATTCTCCCGACGTCAACCGTCTTCGCACTATAACACTCTTCTCTCCGACGGGCTTTATTAACCATTCAAATCCAGCCGGATGCTTGAATCGCAATTAAAGCATTCAATTAAATCGAGCTCGAAGCACCTAATTCCTCACCCGCTCTCATCTCTCCGCGCTTGGACTTTCCAAGCACATAAAAAATAGGATATGACTTATATAAAAGGGTCATAAAAAGCCCCCTCCGCTGCTTGATCGGGTGTCATGCGGAACAAAAGAAGCATTAAGCACACTCCTGAATATGGAGTCCTTTATTACCTTAAAAGAAACGATTTGCGCTGTTCCTTATAAGATCAGGCTTTTAAAAGGGGGAACTTTTTGATAAAGGGCCTGAGAAGGGAATCTACTTTAAAATGCATGAATTATGCTCTCATATTTTCGATCTATCTAATAGAGGAGGACGTTCTCTGGGCTTTACGATCCCGAACGTCCCCCTTAATAAGTTCTAGAGCGCGTGGGACCATAAAGGTTTGATGGGCCAATTAAAAGCGAATTGCCCGCACTCACTTATATTTGAAATAGAAATATTTGTTCCCGAACGAGTCGTTTTATATCCGAGGAAAATAACGGTTTGGGTTTTAGAGCACTAAGCTACCATCAAAGATCGGAAGTGGCGTGACAGAACCACCCCATAACGCACTTTCTTTACAGCGGGACGGTGGCTGTGTATGCTGATTGGACACCGTGGGTAGGTCTATACATGACTTACTCAATAGTATGTACCACTGTATAGCCGTCAGACTAACAATTTATTGATGCTGAAAGAAACACGGCATGAAGGGGCGTACTGTCTGTCTATCAGAACTGCTCCAGACAGAAAGTCTGACTGTCTGTTGCAGTAGAAACGAGACTCAGTCCCATGTCTTGAAGGATTTTAGTTTGAGCATTGGCGCACTTTGCGACAATTCACTCTCCAGGTATTTTAAATAAGAGGATATAGTATGGCTCCTTCGAGAAAGCGGCCGACCTTGGGTCAGTTCATTTCCGAATAGGTGTGAAAGGTTGTCTCGCATAAGGCCTGCCATACGTAGAAGCCAAATAAACATGTGCGGTGATCGCCATGGATGATGTATCCCTCGCCAACTTTGGAATCGAACGATAAACTCGGTCCAGAATCAGCGCCAAAGACAATTGAGGAAGGGATTTGTACGCGTTTAGACCAGTCCCCTAAGTCAACTAATACTCGTTCGAAACCATATGCCCCAGCTGCCTTCTCGCGGGTAGGTAGGTATTTAATTAACGTCGCACTGGAGCAACACAATGGACTATTGGCGATGGTCCGAGATCAATCCTGAAGGGAAAGATCCGAGGACACCATCACGTAATTTTGAATCACGTTCAGATGAGATCAACACCTCAGCTAGCACCACTCTCCAAACCTCCACACCACGTCAACGTGAGGACATTTGAGGCCACGAGAGATTTAACGTGTACCAGCCCCCCTGTACACGACGGTCTTTGGTAGAATTCCTGTTTCTAAAGCGATGGCCAGTACTTTTGGTAGACAGACAGAACACAAGAATGGTAGGAAGAATGGGGTGACTCTCAGTGATCGCTGTCCTGCTCCATACCAGCACGTTGGTATGGAGCAGGTGTGGAAGTTTGGAGAGTGAGGTGCCAGCTCAGGTGTTGCCTTGTCATCTGACCGTGGTTCAAAATTGCGTGGTGTTGTCCTTGGATCTTTCCCTTTGTGATTGATTCCGGACCGTCGCCAATACCCCCGTTGTGTTGCTCCAGTGTGACGTTAATTAAAATATCATGCCAGTTTACGTTCAACGTGCGATGAAAAATCAAGCGTTTACCACACTTCGCCGCTAGGCATTGTTCACTTATAAGTGATCTGTATACGCCACATTTACGTTACAAACAGTACAAACATCGTAAGAAAGATGGTCTGCCATAATGGCATATTAACGTCTTTTTCGGGATGCTTTTGAGATGATCATTATTTAATCGTAAATACGTGTTCGTGCCACTTGGGTCACTATGTTGGACGTGGTTGGACAACACTGATAGAGGATTGACGTATATCTTATTCAATACTATAAAGATGATTGTTTGATACTGAAAGAAACAATTTCGCAAACTTCAACTGATTTTGTTTGCAAAATGACAAATCTAGGGAACTAGTCTCTTACCATATCAACAGCTACAAAAGGCTGTAAAGGTTCAGTCTTTCCCAGGACTTTCCGAACGTTTTTAGAAAGCGTAGTTTTACGGCTGGTTTGTTTTGTTGGGGTTTTATGGCGCAAGGGCCATATTTGGCCAGCGTAGTCCACGGAGCGTAGCCAACTCCACATTGTGTCAACAGAAGATACACCATCGCCACCCTCTTTCAAGCAGAACTATTGTAAAATTCGATTCCGGGACTGATCAGAATTTAATCCACGTGATTCTTTAACTGGAACTTTACAAGAACGATCAGAATCAGTCTCCATCCAGAACAATGTTTAACGGTCGGCGTCACATAAATTCAGTTTACACTTGGCCGTCATCTCTAAAGTTCGTGTGTGATCTGTATCCCATACGTTAAATTAAACAATAGTTCTTTTTAAATGGTTTTCAATTCACGAAAAAGAGAACTTAATACAATGTATGCAGTGGATCAATCTTCCTGCAACGAATAAAGCAATTTCAAACCTAATGTTAACAAAATTAAAACAAAAAGATGAAATCCTAGTTAACAGAGCGCCAAGTCAAAGTCAAATAATAGTTAGCATTGCTAAGACACCAATTTGACGAGTGTTAGCGACTGCAGCAATAACTAGATTTTATTGAGTTTTTTAAGGAGCAAAGGCCATATTTGGCCATGCTGCGCTAAGCACAAGACAGACAATATCAAGTAATAGATACACACACAATGAAAGTTCTATTGACACAGAAGAGAGAAATACACACCAATAACAATGATTAAGTCACATCGAAATCGCAAAAGAATTTGGCAGAAATGTAGAAAAAACAATGTTCCTTTAAAAATCCGAAATTTTTTTAATAGTGCATTGATTCGGGATAGCATAAATGGTCGTTTGCTTTCCTGTCAACTCATGGTGACAGGAAAGCAAACTGCAAGTCTGGTGCAGTATAGCAACTTCTGGTGACGAACTAGAAGTAGTCATGAGTTCCGGGAACATCAGCATCTCATGACTAGAAGTAGTCATGAGATGCAAGACATTAAAAACACTCATACTTTTAGTGATGAGTCTTTTGATGATGCCTCGCATAAATAGGAAATCCTACGAATTGGTTTCCAAGAGAAAAAATTGAACTTTTCTGGCAGATAATTTAGAATAAATGTTGATGAGTAAGAAAGATTTTTTACCATAAAATAGAGGACCGTTCAAGTTTATGGTATGGCCTACTGAGGAAGTGCCGAGCGTGTATTCAAGAGCTAAGTATGGACTTACCCGTATTAAGAATTATTTCTGCAGTTAATTTTCCATAAATCTTGTCTCGTTATTTTTAATCGTACAGTTTACAATACAAGCTATACGAGGTCAAATGCCATAAACCATTGTTACTTAAAGATGAGAAAAATTTCCGAGTCCCACTATCTTTTTACACATTTGGAATTAAAACTGTATGTTGCGTGTGGATATAAAAATAGTCATGAAACAGAATGTTTCGATCTCCCAAACTGTAAATAACTGCAGAAATAAGTCTTAATATGGGTAATGTCACCCCAAGCTTGAAAACATGTTCTGCACTTCCTCAGCTGGCCATACCATAAACCTGAACGGTCCTCTATTTTATGGTAAAAGCATTTTCTTACTCATCAACATTTATTATATCTTCTAAAGTGTTTTCAGTTGTTTTTATCGCATGGTTAGCTCGAAATTGGTCTCCCAAAGAGCTCTTCCAATAAGTTTTGTGAGGCATACTTTTCTAGAAAAGCTGGAAATGTTGGATCGTGTAAGGAGAAAATAACTTACCATTTCTAACAGTTCCCTCTGTATATCCTGTATCTTGTCTAGATATCCTGAAGTTATTCCTATCGGTACTAGCCCTTTTTAAGATCGTTGAAATAAATGAAGTTACAGGTACGATGGAGATTAGGCCTTTGGTCATTTGGATTGATGAAGATGAACAAGAGTGTAATATTGGAGAGTTCCAAAATATACATAGCTATAGTCCGATCATCTCAAGAGATGGTAGGTTGTTTGCGGTTTTATGGCACGAGGGTCATATTTGGCCAAGCTGCGGCAAACACAAGACAACCTCAAGTAAAAGATGTCGTGAAAGGGGAAAAAGAGGGATTGGAGAAGAGTAGTGGGATGAAAATATAGAAAAATCGCAGAGTACCTCCGGCGCGTAAAATCAGTACACACCTAAAGGTAGGTACGTCGGTATTTTAACTAACGTCACACTGGAGTAACATAATGCGCTATTGGTGACCCTCCGTGATCAAACCCGAAAGGAAAGATCCTAGGACATTTGGATCCTAGGATCCTAGGACGTGGTTTAAAATGAAGGAAAGATCCTTCATTTTAAACCACGGTCAGATGACGATGTCACACCTGAGCTGGCACCCCACTCTCCAAACTTCCAAACCATGCCAACGTGAGAACATTTGAGGCCGCGATGGATTTAACGCCCACCAGCCGCCTTTGTACCCGACGGTCTTTGATTGGATTCGAACTCACAACCCTTCGGTTGCTATTCCGTTACTCTTCCAAAAGGGCCGAAACCACTTGGAGGGTTAACCGATTGAAGTCGATAACTTGTACTTGTACATGTCGACTTTAGGCTATGAAATCGAGAACTCCAGACTGTAACGCCACTAGTGTAAAAATAAATTGTGGAAAAAAAATTCCAACGAATCAATTTCTAATATAACTTTTTTCAATCCCCTTGCTATTTTTAGGTTTTTAAAACTTCCTTGAACATCAAAACGAGGAAGAGGAAAAAAAACTCTTTTTCCATTGACGTCTCTTTCACTCATTAGATTCCATTAGGGTACAACCGCAGGCAACCGGTTATCGCCCCATCTAAATCGCCGGAAATATTCCCCCGAATAATTTCGTCATTTCGAACAAAACGATTTCCCTTCGCCCCACTCCAAAACGACACCCAATCTCGCAAAGCGATCGTTTTTACTCTTAAACGTAGCGAATTATCACTCAAATGACAAAACTAAACCCCGAGCCCATCCAAAAAATGTCGGGAAATTACAGCCCGAAATTTGGGTCACAACATCCCGAAATCCGCAACCACCCCGCTACTCGGGGGTGGTGTTATCGGAGAAGACATCGGGGCTTCTTTTCCTCGGAGTAATTAACGCACGATAATTACGAGTCCCGTTTACAAATCCCTCCGCTTGATAAGGCTCGGCTTTTCTCCATTAATTTCGAGGCGCTCTCCATTTCCGATGTTGGTGATCGCTTAATTGAATCGTTTGCTCGGCCCCTCACGCGATCCCTCGCGTTCTCTCTGCCCTCGAACAGAGCTCTGGAATGCGAACATTTACACGCACGCTCGTCTCTTCTTTTGGTGATTAATAATTTCTTCCTCCTCGCGATTTAATTAGAGGATTTTAAATGTGGGATGTTTGAGGCGAAATATTTTCCGATAACGGTTAAGAGAGCTGAGTTGGACATCCCTATAAGAATCACACCGACGCTTCAAACGTCAATTTAGAGAGGAAACACTGCATTTAGATTGGATTACGTTCGGGGTGCCGTTCACAATACTATCTCGCAGCGGCTCGTCCTTTCCGTTAGCTGGTCCCACATGCTAGGTTGGTTGTCTTAGGGTCTCATGGCGCAAGGACCGTATTTGGCCAAGCCGCGCCAAACTCAAGACGACGAAAGTGAAAAATATTGTGAAAGGGGGATTTAGAAATGTGATGAAAACAGAAACAGACCGATTGGATATCCTGGGAGAGCGACCCCGAGTTTACCCCAGTAAATGCCATGCGAAAGAAAAGATGGGAAACTTTGTGGAGCGATAGCCCTTTTAACGGTTTAGAGAGGCGAGTTGGACATCCCTATATGAATCACACCGACGCTTCAAACATCAATTTAGAGAGGAAATACTGCATTTAGATTGGATTACGTTCGGGGTGCCGTTCACAATACAATCTCGCAGCGGCTCGTCCTTTCCGTTAGCTGGTCCCACATGCTAGGTTGGTTGTCTTAGGGTCTCATGGCGCAAGGACCGTATTTGGCCAAGCCGCGCCAAACTCAAGACGACGAAAGTGAAAAATATTGTGAAAGGGGGATTTAGAAATGTGATGAAAACAGAAACAGACCGATTGGATATCCTGGGAGAGCGACCCCGAGTTTACCCCAGTAAATGCCATGCGAAAGAAAAGATGGGAAACTTTGTGGGGCGATAGCCCTTTTAACGGTTTAGAGAGGCGAGTTGGACATCCCTATATGAATCACACCGACGCTTCAAACATCAATTTAGAGAGGAAATACTGCATTTAGATTGGATTACGTTCGGGGTGCCGTTCACAATACAATCTCGCAGCGGCTCGTCCTTTCCGTTAGCTGGTCCCACATGCTAGGTTGGTTGTCTTAGGGTCTCATGGCGCAAGGGCCGTATTTGCCCAAGCCGCGCCAAACTCAAGACGACGAAAGTGAAAAATATTGTGAAAGGGGGATTTAGAAATGTGATGAAAACAGAAACAGACCGATTGGATATCCTGGAAGAGCGACCCCGAGTTTACCCCAGTAAATGCCATGCGAAAGAAAAGATGGGAAACTTTGTGGGGCGATAGCCCTTTTAGCGGTTTAGAGAGGCGAGTTGGACATCCCTATATGAATCACACCGACGCTTCAAACATCAATTTAGAGAGGAAATACTGCACTTAGATTGGATTACGTTCGGGGTGCCGTTCACAATACAATCTCGCAGCGGCTCGTCCTTTCCGTTAGCTGGTCCCACATGCTAGGTTGGTTGTCTTAGGGTCTCATGGCGCAAGGGCCGTATTTGCCCAAGCCGCGCCAAACTCAAGACGACGAAAGTGAAAAATATTGTGAAAGGGGGATTTAGAAATGTGATGAAAACAGAAACAGACCGATTGGATATCCTGGAAGAGCGACCCCAAGTTTACCCCAGTAAATGCCATGCGAAAGGAAAGATGGGAAACTTTGTGGGGCGATAGCCCTTTTAACGGTTTAGAGAGGCGAGTTGGACATCCCTATATGAATCACACCGACGCTTCAAACATCAATTTAGAGAGGAAATACTGCATTTAGATTGGATTACGTTCGGGGTGCCGTTCACAATACAATCTCGCAGCGGCTCGTCCTTTCCGTTAGCTGGTCCCACATGCTAGGTTGGTTGTCTTAGGGTCTCATGGCGCAAGGGCCGTATTTGCCCAAGCCGCGCCAAACTCAAGACGACGAAAGTGAAAAATATTGTGAAAGGGGGATTTAGAAATGTGATGAAAACAGAAACAGACCGATTGGATATCCTGGAAGAGCGACCCCGAGTTTACCCCAGTAAATGCCATGCGAAAGGAAAGATGGGAAACTTTGTGGGGCGATAGCCCTTTTAACGGTTTAGAGAGGCGAGTTGGACATCCCTATATGAATCACACCGACGCTTCAAACATCAATTTAGAGAGGAAATACTGCATTTAGATTGGATTACGTTCGGGGTGCCGTTCACAATACAATCTCGCAGCGGCTCGTCCTTTCCGTTAGCTGGTCCCACATGCTAGGTTGGTTGTCTTAGGGTCTCATGGCGCAAGGGCCGTATTTGCCCAAGCCGCGCCAAACTCAAGACGACGAAAGTGAAAAATATTGTGAAAGGGGGATTTAGAAATGTGATGAAAACAGAAACAGACCGATTGGATATCCTGGAAGAGCGACCCCGAGTTTACCCCAGTAAATGCCATGCGAAAGAAAAGATGGGAAACTTTGTGGGGCGATAGCCCTTTTAGCGGTTTAGAGAGGCGAGTTGGACATCCCTATATGAATCACACCGACGCTTCAAACATCAATTTAGAGAGGAAATACTGCACTTAGATTGGATTACGTTCGGGGTGCCGTTCACAATACAATCTCGCAGCGGCTCGTCCTTTCCGTTAGCTGGTCCCACATGCTAGGTTGGTTGTCTTAGGG
The DNA here is from genome assembly GCA_933210815.1 of Meta bourneti. Taxonomy (NCBI): domain Eukaryota; kingdom Metazoa; phylum Arthropoda; class Arachnida; order Araneae; family Tetragnathidae; genus Meta; species Meta bourneti. The sequence goes on from OW119926.1 coordinate 4,722,762, forward strand.
TCTCATGGCGCAAGGGCCGTATTTGCCCAAGCCGCGCCAAACTCAAGACGACGAAAGTGAAAAATATTGTGAAAGGGGGATTTAGAAATGTGATGAAAACAGAAACAGACCGATTGGATATCCTGGAAGAGCGACCCCAAGTTTACCCCAGTAAATGCCATGCGAAAGGAAAGATGGGAAACTTTGTGGGGCGATAGCCCTTTTAACGCTTTAGAGAGGCGAGTTGGACATCCCTATATGAATCACACCGACGCTTCAAACATCAATTTAGAGAGGAAATACTGCATTTAGATTGGATTACGTTCGGGGTGCCGTTCACAATACAATCTCGCAGCGGCTCGTCCTTTCCGTTAGCTGGTCCCACATGCTAGGTTGGTTGTCTTAGGGTCTCATGGCGCAAGGGCCGTATTTGCCCAAGCCGCGCCAAACTCAAGACGACGAAAGTGAAAAATATTGTGAAAGGGGGATTTAGAAATGTGATGAAAACAGAAACAGACCGATTGGATATCCTGGAAGAGCGACCCCGAGTTTACCCCAGTAAATGCCATGCGAAAGGAAAGATGGGAAACTTTGTGGGGCGATCGCCCTTTTAACGGTTTAGAGAGGCGAGTTGGACATCCCTATATGAATCACACCGACGCTTCAAACATCAATTTAGAGAGGAAATACTGCATTTAGATTGGATTACGTTCGGGGTGCCGTTCACAATACAATCTCGCAGCGGCTCGTCCTTTCCGTTAGCTGGTCCCACATGCTAGGTTGGTTGTCTTAGGGTCTCATGGCGCAAGGGCCGTATTTGCCCAAGCCGCGCCAAACTCAAGACGACGAAAGTGAAAAATATTGTGAAAGGGGGATTTAGAAATGTGATGAAAACAGAAACAGACCGATTGGATATCCTGGAAGAGCGACCCCGAGTTTACCCCAGTAAATGCCATGCGAAAGGAAAGATGGGAAACTTTGTGGGGCGATCGCCCTTTTAACGGTTTAGAGAGGCGAGTTGGACATACCTATATGAATCACACCGACGCTTCAAACATCAATTTAGAGAGGAAATACTGCATTTAGATTGGATTACGTTCGGGGTGCCGTTCACAATACAATCTCGCAGCGGCTCGTCCTTTCCGTTAGCTGGTCCCACATGCTAGGTTGGTTGTCTTAGGGTCTCATGGCGCAAGGGCCGTATTTGCCCAAGCCGCGCCAAACTCAAGACGACGAAAGTGAAAAATATTGTGAAAGGGGGATTTAGAAATGTGATGAAAACAGAAACAGACCGATTGTATATCCTGGGAGAGCGACCCCGAGTTTACCCCAGTAAATGCCATGCGAAAGAAAAGATGGGAAACTTTGTGGGGCGATCGCCCTTTTAACGGTTTAGAGAGGCGAGTTGGACATCCCTATATGAATCACACCGACGCTTCAAACATCAATTTAGAGAGGAAATACTGCATTTAGATTGGATTACGTTCGGGGTGCCGTTCACAATACAATCTCGCAGCGGCTCGTCCTTTCCGTTAGCTGGTCCCACATGCTAGGTTGGTTGTGTTAGGGTCTCATGGCGCAAGGGCCGTATTTGGCCAAGCCGCGCCAAACTCAAGACGACGAAAGTGAAAAATATTGTGAAAGGGGGATTTAGAAATGTGATGAAAACAGAAACAGACCGATTGGATATCCTGGGAGAGCGACCCCGAGTTTACCCCAGTAAATGCCATGCGAAAGAAAAGATGGGAAACTTTGTGGGGCGATCGCCCTTTTAACGGTTTAGAGAGGCGAGTTGGACATCCCTATATGAATCACACCGACGCTTCAAACATCAATTTAGAGAGGAAATACTGCATTTAGATTGGATTACGTCCGGGGTGCCGTTCACAATTCAATCTCGCAGCGGCTCGTCCTTTCCGTTAGCTGGTCCCACATGCTAGGTTGGTTGTCTTAGAGTCTCATGGCGCAAGGGCCGTATTTGGCCAAGCCGCGCCAAACTCAAGACGACGAAAGTGAAAAATATTGTGAAAGGGGGATTTAGAAATGTGATGAAAACAGAAACAGACCGATTGGATATCCTGGGAGAGCGACCCCGAGTTTACCTCAGTAAATGCCATGCGAAAGAAAAGATGGGAAACTTTGTGGGGCGATCGCCCTTTTAACGGTTAGAGAGGCGAGTTGGACATCCCTATATGAATCACACCGACGCTTCCAACATCAATTTAGAGAGGAAACACTGCATTTAGATTGGATTACGTCCGGGGTGCCGTTCACAATACAATCTCGCAGCGGCTCGTCCTTTCCGTTAGCTGGTCCCACATGCTAGGTTGGTTGTCTTAGAGTCTCATGGCGCAAGGGCCGTATTTGGCCAAGCCGCGCCAAACTCAAGACGACGAAAGTGAAAAATATTGTGAAAGGGGGATTTAGAAATGTGATGGAAACAGAAACAGACCGATTGGATATCCTGGGAGAGCGACCCCGAGTTTACCCCAGTAAATGCCATGCGAAAGAAAAGATGGGAAACTTTGTGGGGCGATCGCCCTTTTAACGGTTTAGAGAGGCGAGTTGGACATCCCTATATGAATCACACCGACGCTTCAAACATCAATTTAGAGAGGAAATACTGCATTTAGATTGGATTACGTTCGGGGTGCCGTTCACAATACAATCTCGCAGCGGCTCGTCCTTTCCGTTAGCTGGTCCCACATGCTAGGTTGGTTGTCTTAGGGTCTCATGGCGCAAGGGCCGTATTTGGCCAAGCCGCGCCAAACTCAAGACGACGAAAGTGAAAAATATTGTGAAAGGGGGATTTAGAAATGTGATGAAAACAGAAACAGACCGATTGGATATCCTGGGAGAGCGACCCCGAGTTTACCCCAGTAAATGCCATGCGAAAGAAAAGATGGGAAACTTTGTGGGGCGATCGCCCTTTTAACGGTTTAGAGAGGCGAGTTGGACATCCCTATATGAATCACACCGACGCTTCAAACATCAATTTAGAGAGGAAATACTGCATTTAGATTGGATTACGTTCGGGGTGCCGTTCACAATACAATCTCGCAGCGGCTCGTCCTTTCCGTTAGCTGGTCCCACATGCTAGGTTGGTTGTCTTAGGGTCTCATTGCGCAAGGGCCGTATTTGCCCAAGCCGCGCCAAACTCAAGACGACGAAAGTGAAAAATATTGTGAAAGGGGGATTTAGAAATGTGATGAAAACAGAAACAGACCGATTGGATATCCTGGAAGAGCGACCCCGAGTTTACCCCAGTAAATGCCATGCGAAAGGAAAGATGGGAAACTTTGTGGGGCGATCGCCCTTTTAACGGTTTAGAGAGGCGAGTTGGACATCCCTATATGAATCACACCGACGCTTCAAACATCCATTTAGAGAGGAAACACTGCATTTAGATTGGATTACGTCCGGGGTGCCGTTCACAATACAATCTCGCAGCGGCTCGTCCTTTCCGTTAGCTGGTCCCACATGCTAGGTTGGTTGTCTTAGGGTCTCATGGCGCAAGGGCCGTATTTGGCCAAGCCGCGCCAAACTCAAGACGACGAAAGTGAAAAATATTGTGAAAGGGGATTTAGAAATGTGATGAAAACAGAAACAGACCGATTGGATATCCTGGGAGAGCGACCCCGAGTTTACCCCAGTAAATGCCATGCGAAAGAAAAGATGGGAAACTTTGTGGGGCGATCGCCCTTTTAACGGTTTAGAGAGGCGAGTTGGACATCCCTATATGAATCACACCGACGCTTCAAACATCAATTTAGAGAGGAAATACTGCATTTAGATTGGATTACGTTCGGGGTGCCGTTCACAATACAATCTCGCAGCGGCTCGTCCTTTCCGTTAGCTGGTCCCACATGCTAGGTTGGTTGTCTTAGAGTCTCATGGCGCAAGAGCCGTATTTGGCCAAGCCGCGCCAAACTCAAGACGACGAAAGTGAAAAATATTGTGAAAGGGGGATTTAGAAATGTGATGAAAACAGAAACAGACCGATTGGATATCCTGGGAGAGCGACCCCGAGTTTACCCCAGTAAATGCCATGCGAAAGAAAAGATGGGAAACTTTGTGGGGCGATCGCCCTTTTAACGGTTTAGAGAGGCGAGTTGGACATCCCTATATGAATCACACCGACGCTTCAAACATCAATTTAGAGAGGAAACACTGCATTTAGATTGGATTACGTCCGGGGTGCCGTTCACAATACAATCTCGCAGCGGCTCGTCCTTTCCGTTAGCTAGTCCCACATGCTAGGTTGGTTGTCTTAGGGTCTCATGGCGCAAGGGCCGTATTTGGCCAAGCCGCGCCAAACTCAAGACGACGAAAGTGAAAAATATTGTGAAAGGGGGATTTAGAAATGTGACGAAAACAGAAACAGACCGATTGGATATCCTGGGAGAGCGACCCCGAGTTTACCCCAGTAAATGCCATGCGAAAGAAAAGATGGGAAACTTTGTGGGGCGATCGCCCTTTTAACGGTTTAGAGAGGCGAGTTGGACATCCCTATATGAATCACACCGACGCTTCAAACATCAATTTAGAGAGGAAATACTGCATTTAGATTGGATTACGTTCGGGGTGCCGTTCACAATACAATCTCGCAGCGGCTCGTCCTTTCCGTTAGCTGGTCCCACATGCAAGGTTGGTTGTCTTAGGGTCTCATGGCGCAAGGGCCGTATTTGGCCAAGCCGCGCCAAACTCAAGACGACGAAAGTGAAAAATATTGCGAAAGGGGGATTTAGAAATGTGATGAAAACAGAAACAGACCGATTGGATATCCTGGGAGAGCGACCCCGAGTTTACCCCAGTAAATGCCATGCGAAAGAAAAGGTGGGAAACTTTGTGGGGCGATCGCCCTTTTAACGGTTTAGAGAGGCGAGTTGGACATCCCTATATGAATCACACCGACGCTTCAAACATCAATTTAGAGAGGAAACACTGCATTTAGATTGGATTACGTCCGGGGTGCCGTTCACAATACAATCTCGCAGCGGCTCGTCCTTTCCGTTAGCTGGTCCCACATGCTAGGTTGGTTGTCTTAGGGTCTCATGGCGCAAGGGCCGTATTTGGTCAAGCCGCGCCAAACTCAAGACGACGAAAATGAAAAATATTGCGAAAGGGGGATTTAGAAATGTGATGAAAACAGAAACAGACCGATTGGATATCCTGGGAGAACGACCCCGAGTTTACCCCAGTAAATGCCATGCGAAAGAAAAGATGGGAAACTTTGTGGGGCGATCGCCCTTTTAACGGTTTAGAGAGGCGAGTTAGATCTGTACATAAAGATCACACTGACGTTTCAAAGATGTTTAGATTGGATTTACTTGATTTAGATTAGATTCGGCAAAGGTCCTGTCGGGGTACCGTTCACAGTACAATCTCACAACGGCAGTCCCTATTCCGTTAGCTACCCCCACAGGCCCACATTCTGAAATGATGCGTCACCCATGTGTCATTTCACGATGTAGGTAGTAATTTAATTAACGTCCAACTGGAGCAACACAACGGGCAATTGGCGACTGTTCGGGATCAAACCCGAAGAGAAACATCCGAGGACAACACCTTGTCGTTTTGAATCACGATCAGATGATGCGGTAACATCCCCGCTGGCACCCCACTCTCCAAACTTCCACATCACGCCAACGTGAGGACATTTGATGCCACGACAGATTTAATGTGCACTCATGCAACATTTCAGCATTCGTGAAATGATACTTGTTATCCATACGAAGTCGACGTCTAAATAGATAATGGCCCCGATCTGACCAGCGACCGAGCTGCTCGCTCTAGCTCCCTCCAGATGGCGCTTATTGACATACATCCCTACGTAAGTGTGATTTAACTTCATGATTCGTGCCTCCCTTTAGGTGGGTGACACAAGAGGCGTTGAGGCGTGATTTTGTGGGTTAATATATTTATATACTGCTCCTGCTACACGGGGTGGCACTGCTCATGAAATCGCGCGCGACTCTTTACCATAAGCCGGGCCACCTTGTCGACCTATCGTGGGTCTTAGGTGGGTAACACACGAGGCGACTTGTGAAGCGGGCTTTTACTTCCCTTTTCCTTCTTGACAAGGAAAAGTGGTTGAACTACTTGGAACGAGCCACCAAGTTAATGGTAATTAATTAACGTCGCACTGGAGCAACACAACGGGCTATTGGTGACGGTCCGAGATCAATCCCAAGGGAAATGTCCGAGGACAACATTATAAAATTTCGAATCACGATCAGATGACGAGGTTAACACCTGAACTGGCACCCCACTTTCCAAACTTTCACACCATGCCAACCTGAGGATAATTGACACAACGATAGATTTAACGTGCACCACCCCCCGCGTACACGACGATCTTTGGTTGGACATAGTTTCGAACGCATCCCTCCGATTCCTCAATCACTCTTCCAACGGGCGACCGTGGCCTTACAAGCCACCAAGATAACGAACCAAATTGCAACAAAAGGGCAACTCATGTCGCATTTCACAAATCGCCCTGTGTCCACCACCCTCAAAGTTTGTACTGGAAGTTGTGAAACACATGATTCAAATTCGGGTTTGAAAAACAGTCGCAGGACTTATATCCTAAGATGGTAACTTTATTTTGAAGTCAAATCTTTCAAATTAAAAATGCTTAATTTTCTTTGTATAATCAAAATTCATTTTAAAAAACAGAATGAAATTAACTGCTTAGAATACGGAAATGGATTTCTGCGGAATTTGATTCAATGATTAAATGCAACACGCAGATGTTGCATTGCTTTACCTTAAAGGCGTATTTTACACCATAAACTGAAAATAGGACACTACTTCTAACACATGAAGCTGAAAAAACGCGATTCAAACATTTCGTTATTCAAAACCACACCCGAAAATCATTTATCTCTTAAAAGAAAATTTGATGGAACCAATTTATCTATTTTAGCTACAAATGACATGTTGCAGAACATCAAAATCTGTTAAACTTGGTTGTGATTTCGATGTTCGGAAATCTGCTCGATCGTCATTTTTAACTGTGAACACTTGTCATACTTGACTTTCATCAATTTATCCGTAATCATTTATATTATCTCATAGCATTTTATTTCGTTACAATGCATCAGAAATCGCAAAATGTTACATTTAGTTACGAATTAGCTATCCAAAAATGCTTATTTGTTCATCGTTTTAACTGAACACCTGTTACGTTTAGCTTTTGCAACACTGCAAAGAATTGAAAATTCTTCAAATAAAGACAAGACGCAATTTTTTTACATCACGTTCCACCCAAGAACACGAGAAATGTGTCATCGTGAAGATCCGTAATTTTTCATCCAGGTAGGTAGGTATTTAATTAACGTCGCACTGGAGCAACACAACGGACTATTGGTGACGGTCCGGGATCAAATACAAAGGGAAAGATTCGAGGACAACACCACGTAATTTTGAAACACCACTCTCTCTCCAAACTTCCACACCACGCCAACGTGAATACATTTGATACCACGACATATTTAACATGCATCAGCCCCGTGTACACGACGGTCTTTGGCTAGATCGAGTTTCGAATTCGCAACCCTCCGATTGATAATTCGGATCCCGTTTATCAGTGATCACGTGACTTTTAAAAAACTGTCTGAGGGAAGAAAGGTATGTATTTAATTAACGTCGCACTGGAGCAACACAACTGGCTATTGGCGACATTCCGGGATCAAACGCGAAGTGAAAGATCGGAGGACAATACCACGTTCACCAGATGACGAGGCAACACCTGAACAGGCACCCCACTCTCCAAACTGCCACACCATGCCAAAGTGAAGACATTGAGGCCACGACTGATTTAACAAGCACCAGCTCCCGCAAAAAAGAGGGATTGTGGAATAGAGTAGTGCGATGCAAGCAGAAAAGGATTATATCCGGGCAGCGCGACCCTCATATTTACTACGGTAACCCCACAGGTAAAGAAGAGATCACTAGAGTACCTCGGGTTCGTGAAGCTCTTACACACCTAACGGAGATGTGGCTCTTGAAAACAAGCATCTCTATATGTTGTGTTCAATACCTCCCTTAAATTTAGTACAGGTGGTTTAGAAACACCCTGGTACATCACCCCCGACACCATCACAATTTCCCCCCACTCCGCATTTCGAAAACAACAATGGAATTAATCTTCCGTTTCATTTAAAGCACAAATTGTCATTCTCAAAAAAAAAACAGGATCGCAATAAAACTAATGCTCTATTTCAGCCCCTCACGCTGAAAGCTTTCGAAAAATATCGATATTCTAAAGTATTGAAAAACTTCCATTTGCACGGTGAGTGGTGAAAAGACTCTCCTCCGGCAAGGGAGGGACACCCGGGCTATGTAGTTTGGTTTTTGAGAACGGGGCGGCCCATATTTCACTAAAAGATCGCCATTCTGCTGCAACCGTTACACACAAAGGGGAATCCATTTCACCCAAAATGGAGCTTTCATCACTCCTTTTCTCCATCGCACTCTTTGTTAGAACTTCCATCGATGCATTTTTGCAACAAAGAAATCCATTTTCGCGTCCCTTCGCTTCGCCTGTTTTGTTTGTATCTCTCAGAGCAGATAAGTACTTTTGGAGGGCTTGTTTCTCTGGAGGCCCCACGCAGAGACACTTTGGGAGGTAGATTATTCAACAGAGTCAGGTGGTAACACCTCTAGGTAGGTAGGAAGTTAATTAACGTCGCACTGGAGCAACACAACGGGCTAGTGTCGAAGGTCCGGCTTACATCCAGAAGGGAAAGATCGAGGACGACGCCCCGTCAGTTTGAACCACGGTCGACACTTGAGCTGGCACCCCCTCTCCAAATTTCCACACCACGCCAATGTGGGGGCATTTGAGGCCTCGACAGATTTAACGTAATAACACGGAGGTATTTGGTTGAATCGAGTTTCAAACTCGCAACTAAAATCTCGGGAAAGATGTGAGACAACACCACGTAACTCTGAACCACGGTCAGATGACGAGGTCACACCTGAACTGGAACCCCATTCTCCAAACTTCCACGCCAACGTGAGGTCATTTGAGGCCACGACAGATTTAACGGGCACCAGCCCTCTTGGTACACGACGGTCTTTGGCTGATAACACATCTAGCAGGCTGGTGGATATGAGAACTACGAGGGTGATTCAATAATTGTCCGAAATGAAGCTGTTGGATTTATTTCAATAAAAGTACTATTGTTTTCCAAGGTAGGTACGTAGTTATTTAACGTCACACTGGAGCAAAGGGCTATTGGCGACAGTTCGGGATCCATCCCGAAGGGAAAGACCCGAGGACAACACCTCGTCATTTCGAATCACGGTCAGATGGCGAGGTCAACACCTGAACTGACACCTCACTCCCCAAACTTCCACACCAAGCCAACGTGAGGAGATTTTAGGCCATAATAGTTTGAACGTTCATCAGTCCCTTTTTACACGACGGTCTTTGGTAGGATTCGAACTCTCAATCCTCCGATTGCTAATCCGCTACTGTTCCAACCGGGCTACAGCGGTCCCCTTCACAAATGGTGAAGATTGGAAAATAAGATGGTTGGTTGGTTTCGGCGTTTTATGGCGCAAGGGCCATATTTGGCCATGCTGCGCCAAACACAATATCAAGTAATTGAAACAAGACATACAATATAAAGTAAAGACACACACTGTGAAAGCTTTACTGACACAGAAGAGAGAAATACACCCAGAGAGGAACGCACCTGGCAGGAATTGAACCCGCGCCGCCTACAACTCGAAGGTTGCTAGCGCAGTGGGCATACCCACTGAGCCACCGATGGACCCGAAAAAGAATGAAAGCATTTTATAAAACACTCTAACTCTGAATGCCCGTGGAATTTTTTTACATGTTTCATTTATATCTGTGACCTCTCGTTCACATAAATGGCTTACACTTTAAATTACAAACAGAAGGAATACTAAAAAGAACGTACTATTACAAATAATGCAAAGCGAAAGAAAAAATAATTTAAATTCACTTTAAGTCAAATATGATAGTTTATTCAACTTTTTCTGATGTTTCCCTTTCCCATCTATCTGTTTTCGGGAAGGGGGTTGGATATGCCTCAATCTTGTTCTCAAGTGATCTTAGGAATTTTGTTGAACTCGCCGACCTCCCAAATTGAATTTTTGCTCCTTCTGAATACTTTCCAGATAGTCTAATGTTTAGTGCGCCATCTACCGTAATAAAAATGATTTATAAGCTCTCAGAATCACTGTTTCTTCAAGCGTCGTCTGACGAAATTGAAACCTGACCCTGAACTCAAAAGATTAGTAATGCTAATGAAAATGTTTTCTATTATATAATTATTCATAATCTAAAGTAAATTCTCTTCTAGCTTTAAAATCCAAATTTTATGGTCAAACCTCAATGCTTTGTTGTATTAGTTTTTCGATTATTTGGTTGTCGCTCTGGGGCATATTTTTGTTGCATGAGGGCTTATTAGACGGGATATACATGAATCTTAAAGTGAATTCCGAACTACTATGAACATCCATGCCTTGACTGATATATGTCCTTTTACTTTCCCTCTCGGGGGCACATCTTTAGATGTGTAAGGGCTTCGAGCACCCGAGGTGCCCTAGTGATCTATTCTTTTCCCATGGCGTTTACTGCCTCTGGTAAACATGCGGGTCGCGAACCCAGTATGCCAAACGATCTTCTCTCCTTTCTTTTCAAATTACTTGACATTGTCGCGATTTGTGCCGCTTGGACAAACATGGCCCAAAAAACCCGGTACTTACGTATTAACCGCATGCCAGCGATTAATCGCCAAATCTGTTGGAAGGGGCATAAGATGGAAGAACTGGAAGAATCTGGTTATATTCACTGCCAAGTGAACCACAAATACAATTTCATTGATTCCGATTGTTTTCCAAAACTATTTTTAGAACCAACAGTTCAGTGTTCAGTGCATTAGATACTCGTGTTTTATTTTCTGTTTTTACGTCGAAGTAAATTTTTACGTAACTCTTGATCGTTATGAAATAATGCTGGAAGAATATTCCCATCCCAATGCATATTTGGGGGCATTTGTCGCGAAACAAGAGAAACATTTCTTGTTATGGTCCCCGATCGTAGTGCTACCACATTAATGAACGAAATAAAAAAACACATTAAAGATGGATCGACCATTTTTCCGACTGTTGGAAGGGGTTTAAGACGGAAGAACTGGAACAATCTGGTTATATTCACTGCCAAGTGAACCACAAATACAATTTCACTGATTCTGAAACTGGCACGCATACACAGAATTTAGAACGCATCTGGGGAAGTGAAAAATGGCGAAATAAAAAAACAGCGAGGAACATCTCGTCACCACCTCGAGTCCTTACCCGCAGAGTTTATAATGATAATGATATGTTTGATGCCATCCTAAGGGCAATTGCTAAGCATTTTCCACCCGAAACAAAACTTGGCTGATATTCGCCAATGGCGAACAAAACTTGGCTGATATTCGCCAATGGAATGCGGCTAATACGTAAGCACCAAAAACCCAAAACCAACCAACTAATCTATTTACTTTTGCTGAGCGGAAAACAGTTCTATTTAAAAGAGGAAGGGATTCAGCGACAGCTTAGCTGGTAGCTATATAGCTGGTAGTTATATAGCTGGAAAACCGATTTTTTCTATCCCTAAGTCCCCCATAATGAGCAACAAATTTATAAATCTGTGAATATTTCATACCACATCGGGGCGACATATTTAATAAAGCTGACTCAAGTTATTAGAGGTATTATTTAACAATTAACTAATCGATTAGTTTTCATATTTTTATTTATATTTAGTCAAACTAGTCTAGAGATAAATTTGACAAATAACCTCTTTTACCAACATTTTACCCCCAATGAGGCTGTAAAATAAAACTTAAACCATTCAATTGGTGACAACTTGCTTTTTTACATCAATAGTCGTTTCATTCTTGAGAAATCAAAAGTGAAGAATAGAATATTGAGATTCAATAGCAATCGTAAAGTCACATGTTCATAAGAATATTAATGATAGGAGAAATAAAATAAATATCTAATTATGATCAGATTTAGCAAGAATGAAAAAATTAGTGTTTTTGAAAATCGTTTCAAAAGAACAATTCTTAGGATACCATACAATCCTGTAAAGTTGACTGTTCCCTGTTCGTTTAAGTTTCGCCATGAGTATCAACAAGGCACAAGGACAATCGCTGAAAGTTGTAGGACTCGATCTCATTAAACCGTGTTTCTCTCATGGTCAACTGCATGTGGGTCGTTCAAGAGTTGGAACAGCCGAGAATCTACATCCTAGCTCCGAATGGAAGAACATTCAACATAGTGTATCATGAAGCTCTCTAAGTAAGAATCAATGAGGTGGAAGGAATGAGGCGACATGCCTGTGTCATGTCGGGTGGTGGTGGTATTTTCTTAAAATTGTTTTTTCTTTTTAATATTTTCAGAATCAGTGAGGACAAACAAGAATGAACACATGGGCAACGCCATGCGGATACTGCTAGTATAATATAAATAGGTTGAGTATGCTGCATCCTAGAGTAACATATCTAATCTCGGCAAAATTTGGTATTTGTTTTAAATATAATTTTAAAATAAATTTCAAATGTAAGTTCTTCATTGTTATGGTGTCTAATAAAAGCAGAAGACTCAACACAATAATTTAGCCGATGATCACGACTCGTAATCGGATCTGTTATGGAGACCGGCAAAACTTTAGGTTAGCCTCTACGTGCGGCGAAAAGGTAAAACCACCCCTAAAAGCATCCAAGAGCCTGTGGTAGATAGGTAGTTAATTAACCTAGTACTGGAGCAACACACGGACTATTGGCGACGGTCCGAGATCAATCCCGAAGGAAAAGATCCAAGTATGCCTCGTAATTTTGAACCACGGTCAGATGGCGAGGTCTCACCTGATCTGGTACCCCACTCTCCAAACTTCCACACCAAGCCAACGTGAGGATATTTGAAGCCAAAGCAGATTTAACGTGCACCAGCCAGTGTACACAACGGTCTTTGTTGGAATCGGTCTCAAACCTCCAATTATAGTGCCGTGTGGGGCACATCAATATGGAAAATTGTGTAAATTGAATGTATAAAAGAGAGGAGATAATGTGAAGTGTATTGGGGATCATGAGCTGATCAGACTTCTTGTTTTCTAAAATGTATGTTTTAAACTATAAGACTTGGTTACGTAATAAAATTTATTTTTAATGTATAAAACTCTGTCTTCAATCGATAAAACCCAACAATTGGTTATGGGCCTCAGACCTTAAGCTGAACCTGAATTCTGCCACTACCGGTTTCCAGTATGATGGGTATTCAAGAAATGTCCATGTTTTCCTTCCCGAAGTTATCGGATTTCAACTATGCCACGTGGAAGACGGACATGAAGGTATTGCTAATGGACCGGAACTGCTGGGAATTTATCACTAAAACGGAACCTCTATTATTGGAAGATGCTCCAGAACAAGAAAAAAGAGACTATCGTTATAGGAAACAGAGGACATACACAACTATCTACCAGGGCATAGACAGAAAATATCAAGTCTTAATTTCATCTACTGAGGATGGTAAGGAAGCCTGGGATATATTAAAGACCAACTTTGAACCAGCATCTAGAGCACGATTGGCAGGCCTTGTGGACGAGTTCTTTTCAATCCGCTACCAGCCGGAGGACGAATCCATTGGACTCTTCTGCAAACGAGTGCATGAGAAGCTGTTACAGATAAAAGAATGTGGATTCGAAATCCCAGACCTCTTAGTTTGCTTTCAACTAATAAGACATTTGCCTCACGAATACGATAATCTGGTACAACTGCTATACAGGATGGATGACAACGAGTTCACGCTAGACAATTTGTCTAAACTTTTAATAACAGAATCCAGCCGGATCGACCTGAAGCGGAAGGAAAAAGACACAAAATTAAGTATCGTGGCCGATGCTTATGCTACAAGAAACAGGTCATCTAGATGCAAGGAGACACGGGCGTCTACTCCTGATCACAGCAGATGCGTACTGGACCCTGAATTAATTCCTTCAAGCCCAAGAAAGTTGACAGTTTGTCGTATGGGGCCGCGACCATTCTGCAACTACTGCAAAAAGTCGGGACATTACGAATCGAAGTGCTTCAAGAAATGCAATCGGCAGAAACCTGGTGGTGAATTATTTTATATGGAGGACAATCCAAAAACTGATCTTCAACGTGCCTATGCAGTTTCAAATTTTCCAAATGAAAGACCGAGGGAATTTCTCATTGATTCTGCTGCAACTGCTCACTTCTGTAAAGAACGTGATATGTTTACGACATTCAGAAAACTACCACCACAGAAGATCCTAGTCGGAGACAAGGACAGCACCTCGGAAGTATTAGGTATGGGTGATATTCAATTTACAGTTTTAGATAGAAACAGAAATTATGATATAACTTTAAAAGATGTGTTATACTCGCCTAATATGAGAAAAAATTTAATTAGTGGTGCTCGTATTGACCTTGTGGGAAACCAAATTAAATGGGGAAATAACAAAATGATTATTTATAATAGTTATAATAAATATTTGTTTACTGTTCCCAGAATTGGAAAATTGTATATCTTGAAAGGTTATCCCAAGATTAAAAATTATACATATGTAACTGGTTTAGATCTAGAAAAAGCCCACCGTAGGTTTTGTCATGTTAACATGCCCTTAATTGAAAATATGAGTAAAATTAATTGTGTAAAAGGAATTGAAAAACTTAATTGTAAAAATATAGATAAAAATTGTAAGATTTGTGCTATTGCTAAATCCACTAGAATATCCTTAAAAAGAAACTATATGTACGAAAGGAAAACTAAAAATGTTTTGGAAAGGATCCATATGGATTTGTGGGGTCCTGCTCCAGTTAACTCTCTAGGTGGAAACAAATACTTTTTATCTATTATTGATGATTTTTCACGTAAAGTAACTGTTTATATTATTCAAAATAAGAATGAAGTTTTTGATTACTTTAAAAAATACTTGGTTAGAGCTGAAAGACAGCTAAATGTTAAGTTAAAATGTGTCCGAACTGACAATGGTTTAGAATTTTGTCACAAAGAATTTAAAAAGTTTTTAAATGATCTAGGAATAAAAATCGAAAGAACAACTTATACCCCTGAACAAAATGGCGTTGCAGAAAGGTTCAATAGAACAGCCATGGATTGTGTCAGAGCTATGCTTCAGGACAGTGGTTTACAACCACAATTTTGGTCAGAAGCACTTTTAGCATTTATTCACACTAAAAATAGATGCGAACACAAATTAACTGAGGGTATATCTCCTAACGAAATATGGACTGGTTTCAAACCATCAGTAAAACATTTTAGAATTTTTGGCTCTTTGGCATATGTTCATATTCCTAAAATACAGAGAAATAAATTACAACCCAGAGCAAAACTTGGTATTTTGACAGGATATGGTTTGAAAACTAAAGGTTACAGAATATATATCCCAAACGAGAAGAGAATAGTTGAAACAGTCCATGTTCATATCGACGAAAGTAAGAAAGCTGTTGATGTACTATTTGGTAAAAACTTTGAGTACGTTTCTTTCGATCTTAATTCTAATATTCCTATTTATCAATCAAAGGAAAATATAAAAGTAAAATCGGAAAGTGAAACTCAAGTTTTAGATTCTAAAGATTTAGTTAAAACTGAGGACTTAAAAAGTCTTAACATTTCAAATTGGCGTAGAATCGAAAAACCTAGAAATAAAAGCAATAGGATAGATGTATGCTATTATTCTCCTGAAAATTTGAGAATGAGATCTTTAAATGATATTAAAAAGTACTGTACTAAAAATAAGATTAGGTTTGATCCTGTAAATTTCAATTTTAAGCCAGAAACTGAACATCCTAATGTGGATATTTCTAATGTGCCATCTACTTCTAGTGATGAATCTAATTTTTTAGACCAACAGATGTACGACATGTATGATCAGTGTTACAATGTCGAAATCCCCAAAAGTTATGAAGAAACGCAAGCAAGTAAGGATAAAATTAAATGGAATACTGCCATGAATGAAGAAATTCAGATAATGAAGGATAGGCAAGTATGGAAATTAGTGGACACATCCCCAAATACAACCATAATTGGAAGTAAGTGGGTGTACAGCATAAAAATGGACGAAAACAATATACCTAAAAGGTATAAAGCTCGTCTTGTTGCTCAAGGTTTTAAGCAAAAACCCGGCATTGATTTTAAAGATATTTTTTCACCAGTTGTGAATTTTTCTATTGTTAGATTATTGTTTGTACTATTGATTTCTATGTTGGGTTGGTATCACTGTCAAGTTGACGTGAAAAGTGCATATTTATATGGACACCTTAAGGATACTATATACATGAAACAGCCAAAAGGATTTGTGCTGAAAGGATCCGAAAACAAAGTATGTCTATTGGAAAAGGCTATATATGGTCTGCATCAAAGTGGTAGAGAATGGAATTTGGAATTAGACGGTATTTTAACTAAATTAGGATTTTCTCAGTTAAATTGGTGTAATTGTGCCTACAAATTTAAAGATGTAATTTTAATTGTTTATGTAGATGATATGGTTTTGTTTTCAAAAAGAGAACATTTGATAAATGAAGTAATCGAATTATTGGACAAAAAATTGGATCTTACAGTCCTAGGTAAAACTAAATATTTGTTAGGCGTAAACTTTCAAGAAATTGAAAATTCGATTTATTTACATCAAATTACCTACATTGAAAAATTAATGTCAAAATTCAAAGATCTTCCTAAAAGTTTTGTGAATTTACCTTTTTAAATTGGTTGTAACTTACCTGATAAGGTTAAAGAGGAAGAAATAATTGAAAATGATTTAATGAGGAAATTTCCCTATCGTTCCTTAATAGGATGTTTATCGTTTTTGTCAGATAGATCCAGACCAGATATTGCATTTGCTGTTAATATAATGTCTCAGTTTTGTAATGGTTATACTTACAAACACTGGTCTTACGTTGTTGATATTATGAACTATGTTTTTCTTACAAAGGATTTTAAAATTAATCTTTCCAATGTAAAAAGTTCAAATTTGATTGCTTTTTCTGATGCAAATTGGGGATGTGGTCTCACAGACATTCAAGCAGTGGCTATTTAATTTATTTTGGTAACATCCCAATATCATGGAAATCTTCTAAACAAAAGTGCATAGCTCTTAGCTCAATGGAATCTGAATTTATTGCACTAACCGATTGCACTAAAGAAGTTATTTGGTTTAGTAGAATTATAAATGAATTAAGTTTGTGTGATTACATAAGACCCCAAGTATATTGTGATAATCAATCTGCTATCTATTTTTCAAAAAATAGTCAGGAAAATCAGAAAACTAAACATATTGATATCAAGTACAAATTTATTCGTAAATTAATAAAAGATGAACTATTTAACGTAAATTATATTTCATCGGAAAATAATTTGGCTGACTTTTTAACAAAGCCTTTATTGTTAAATAAATTTAAAAATATTATTAGAAAAATATTTTGTTAGATTTATATATATATATATATATATGTTGAATTGTAATACATCTGCTGAGGTTTTACAACCGATGGGGCCGCATGTTGGAATCGGTCTCAAACCTCCAATTATAGTGCCGTGTGGGGCACATCAATATGGAAAATTGTGTAAATTGAATGTATAAAAGAGAGGTATTATTATTTGGTATTTTTTGGTATTTTTCAATTAACGTCACACTGGAGCAACACAACGGGCTATTGGTGACGGTCCGGGATCAATCCCAGAGGGAAAGATCCTAAAAGAGAGGAGATAATGTGAAGTGTATTGGGGATCATGAGCTGATCAGACTTCTTGTTTTCTAAAATGTATGTTTTAAACTATAAGACTTGGTTACGTAATAAAATTTATTTTTAATGTATAAAACTCTGTCTTCAATCGATAAAACCCAACAGTCTTTGACTGGACCTAGTTCCGAACTCGTAACTATCAGATGCTAATTCGTTCCAGCTGGACTACCGCGGCCTCCAAGAGACTGAATCATTGCAATTCGCAGAGAATGTCGGACGTACCATGGCAGATTACGATTGTAAATAACTAGTGCAATCACAAAACACGGCTCGTTTCAAAGAGTTTAGATTTTAGAATGTTTTGGGAAGACTGCATAAGTACGCACCAAACAGTCTCAACATAGAAAACCACGATTTAATTAGAAATCATTGAAATATATTGCATGTATAGTACTTACATTTGTTTACACATTCTCCGAATATCGCCATACCTTGTTTTTAAAATGTCCGCCGTTTGAATCTTGTTCCAATGAGGCGTTGGAATTCTACCGCCAGTTTCCTCACTCCAAATTTCCACACTAGGCCAACGAGAGGACATTTGAGGGCACAACAGATTCAATGCGCACAAGCTAATCATGTACTTGACGATCTTTAGTTGGATCAAGTTTCGAACTCGCAACCCTCCGGTTGCTAATAAACTACTCTTCCAACTGGCTAAATCGGCCCATTCCAGCACAGGGTTCGAACTCATCATCTGGCAATGATTCAAAATGACGAGGTGACGGAATAGATCCCGGACCATTAACCCGTTGAGATGCTCCAGTGCGACGTTAATTCAACAACCTACGTTACCTACCTACATCTCATATTCTAGAAAAAAATTCCAAGTGATTTTTATCAAAAATGTGACATTTTCTACAAATAATGAGGCGGATTTTCAGTGTAAAGAAACAAATTACTGTCTGCGAGTGGTTCAGAATTGCGTGGTGTTGCCCTCGGATCTTTCCCTTCGGGGGTTGATCCCGAACCGTCGCCAATACGTTGTGTTGCTCCAGTTCATTAAAATACCAACCCAGAACGTCACCAATAGCCCGTTGCTATGGTGCTCCGGTGCGCGGTTGGACGAGCAACGGACTAGCAATCGGAGGGTTGCGAGTTCGAATCCAGCCAAGAGACCGTCGTGTACAAAGGGGGATGGTGCACGTTAAATCTGTCGTGGCCTCGAATGTACTCACGTTGACGTAGTCTGGGAGAGTGAGGTTCCAGCTAAGGCGACCTCGTCATCTGACCGTGGTTCAAAATTACGTGGTGTCCTGATCTTTCCCTTCGGGTTTCGTCGTGTACAAAGGGGGCTGGTGCACGTTAAATCTGTCGTGGCCTCAAATGTCCTCACGTTGGCGTGGTGTGGAAGTTTGGAGAGTGGGGTGCCAGCTCAGGTGTTGCCTCGTCATCTGACCGTGGTTCAAAATTACGTGGTGCTGTCCTCGGATCTTTCCCTTTGGGATTGATCCCGGACCGTCACCAATAGCCCGTTGTGTTGCTCCAGTGTGACGTTAATTGAAATACCTCCCCCCCTTCGGGTTTCATCTGGATTGTCGCCAGTAGCCCGTTGCGTTGCGCCCCAGTGCCACATTAACTCAAATACCTACCTCCCGAAATTATTTTCCGAGTACGTGCCTTGCCGGGGGCCCTTCCTTTGACCACGGGCCCCCGCGATCCCCCATGTAGGGGCCCCTATCCTATCGAATGGGGATGTTGCCTTCCATTAATTCTCGCTTTAGAGCGCAGTATCGATAACCGGGAGACGTTTTATGCCGACGACAGCAGGAGCGAGCCAGTCACCAGAAACCACAATCCTGTGAGTCAGCGCTTCTTTGGAGGCCTTTTTTTGCCCCGGATAGACTGCTTTCCATTGGTTCCCGGGGGACGAAACGGAGGATCGAATGCAGTTCCCGAATCAAATACATCGGAGGAAAAGATTATTATATTGCGATGCAAACGTTTGGATTGCGATGCCACGGTGGTTCGATCTTTTCTTTTGCGTTGTCTTAGGGCATAGGGGCATCCCAGTGTTGTAGACAGAGGGAGTGGAACATCTGAAAGTATTGATTTCTTATACTTTAATGTTCAAAAAAATTAGGGCCGCGGTGGCCCGGTTGGAAGAGTCCAGCCAAACACCGTCGTGTACAAAGGGGGCTGGTGCACGTTAAATCTGTCGTGGCCTCAAATGTCCTCACGTTGGCGTGGTGTGGAAGTTTGGAGAGTGGGGTGCCAGCTCAGGTGTTGCCTCGTCATCTGACCGTGGTTCAAAATTACGTGGTGTTGTCCTCGGATCTTTCCCTCTGGGATTCATCCCGGACCGTCACCAATAGCCCATTGTGTTGCTCCAGTGTGACGTTAATTGAAAATACCAAAAAAATTAAATATTGCAAATGCATGGAATATTTTTTAATGTTGTCAAAATAAAATTATCTGACCATGGTTCAAAATGACGAAGGGTGGATCTTTCCTTTCAGGATTGATCCCGGACCTTCATCAATAGCCCCTTGTGTTGCTCTAGTGCGACGTTAATTCAACTACCTACCTACAAACCAAAACAAAATTGCATTGAAGTTAGCCCTTTGAAGTAATCCTTTTCGAATGTGGATAATCAACCGTGTTCTAGACTAGATCCAACCAAAAATACAATCCTGTACGTAGGGGCTGCTGTACGTGAAATCTGTCGTGGCCTCAAATGTCCCCAAAGTTCGGAGTGGGATGCCAGCTGAGGCGTTGACCTCGTTTCAAAACAGGTGTTGGCACCAGATCTTTTCCTTGGTGATTGATCCTGGAGCGTCGCCAATAGCCCGTTGTGTTGCTCCAGTGCAACATTAATTTAAATACCTACTTACCTGGCTGCATAACTTCGGTAGGTATTTAAATTAATGTTGCACTGGAGCAACACAACGGGCTATTGGCGACGGTCCAAGATCAATCCCCAAGGGAAAGATCGAGTACACCTAGTAATTTTGAACAACGTCAGAGGATAAAGTCAACACCTGAGCTGGCACCCCATTCTCCATACTTTCACACGACGCCAACGCACTTTTGAGGCCGACAGATTTAACGTGCACTAACCTCCGTGTACCCGGCGGTCCTTAGTTGGACCGAGCTTCGAATTCGCACGGGGGGGGGGAATTTCAATTAACGTCACACTGGAGCAACACAATGGGCTATTGGTGACGGTCCGGGATCACTCCCAAAGGGAAAGATCCGAGGACAACACCACGTAATTTTGAACCACGGTCAGATGACGAGGCAACACCTGAGCTGGCACCCCACTCTCCAAACTTCCACACCACGCCAACGTGAGGACATTTGAGGCCACGACAGATTTAACGTGCACCAGCCCCCTTTGTACACGACGGTGTTTGGCTGGATTCGAACTCGCAACCCTTCGGTTGCAAGTCCGTCGAATTCGCACGGATCAGTTTTGATCTTAATCTAGGATAATTTCAAACAATCGTTGGTTGACAATTACAGCGTTTTATGGCCCAAGGGCCATATGTGGCGAACCTCAAGTAAAACATCATCTAAGGGTAAAAATAGGTATTGGGAAACAGTAGGTAGATCGAGGGGGTGATTGGGTTTTATGGGGCAAGGCCATACTGCACCAGACAATATCAAATAATGGACATACACCACACAAGGAAAGTTTCACTGACACAAGGATGAAGAACACCCCTGGGAATAAAGCAGAAAGATAGATTGAGTATTGCAGGAACGCAACCTCCGTGTTTACTAAAGACAGTAAACTCCATGGGAAGTCTCTAGGGTACCTGGAATTCATGCAGCCCATATACACATTTAGATGTGCTTCTGAGGGCAACATTTCAACCAATAGATGTGGTTATTTGGCCATTAAATGGGAGTGGTTTTATGTAAAAGAAATACATTACTCGGAAATCTCGTATCAGTGCTAGGGATACCTCAAAAACCCCATGACTCTGAAGCTGCAGTTGAAAGATGAGAAATATTTTGACAGGTAGGACAAGCCATGTATCTATGCTGTCAGATGTGCATTACTGTTCGTAAATGCAATTTTGAGCACCCTACTGTGGCAGACATCAAATATAAAGACTGAGCATTGCCATTGAGAGGAGCTTCAAAAAAGTGCAACCGACATGTCGACTAGTAGTCACATGACACTGCTCTTAGAAAAATTGACTTGGTGGGCCGATTTGGCATGTCTTATTACAGGGTAGGTGTGAATAAACATTTCTATAACGTAGTGATATCGCCAGTCTGTTGCATGGACCAATCAGATGATGAAACAATGGATGGGCGTCTTCATTCATGTTGTCATAACCAATCAGATAATGAATGTTCGTTTCCACCCGAAAGTAGTCCCAGGGTCACGTTACTACTAGTTTTGGTCACATGATCCTGCATGCATCAAAAGCTTACCAATGCTCATTCTATTATATTTCCTCTATGTACTGTGGAAATTGTATAAACCCAGCTATGAATTAAATCAAACTGCCCCACACTTGAGGTGACTGACAATTCCCTCTGCAGGTGCCAATGGATTATTTACACATGGGGGTATTTTTAATCAAGAGTGCCGATGCTGGTAAATCAGTGTTTGTGTTGGGTTTATCAACTCAAAGGCAAATCCCCAACCTTGTGCACAAAATAAATTAAGCAGAGATTATTAGTGGCTGCAACATGATTATCTTTAATTAGTTATGCTAATTTCAAGTTTAAATTGAAAGTGCTGATCACCTTTAAACAAAATCAACTCTACAGGGTATTTCGAAAATATCAGTCCAAATTGTAAAGGGCGGTAGAGGGCCCAAAATAAACATTTGTCAGAGAATGCATCTGGAAATGCATTCGATAACATCGTTTCTGTGGCGTAAGTCGTCAATCCCAGCTCGGATTTTCATCGGTAACCTCCGAATTCGTGTAACGATGCATGCCGTTGAAAATCCTCGGATTTTCAAACACAAATCAAACCTGTGCTGTCTTCAAGTGGCCAGCTTGCTAGTACAGCAGGAATATCCAATAAGCCACAGCAACCGACATTTTGTTGAAAGATTCTATATATATATATATATAGAGAGAGAGAGAGAAATAATTAACAAATCTTTATTAAAACATGTTCAAAATTACAAATTTATACAAAATATGAAAATAGTATGATAGAAATTTATATGCACAATATGTATTCTATC
This sequence comes from Meta bourneti, assembly GCA_933210815.1. Lineage (NCBI taxonomy): Eukaryota > Metazoa > Arthropoda > Arachnida > Araneae > Tetragnathidae > Meta > Meta bourneti. The sequence continues at coordinate 4,745,710 of OW119926.1, forward strand.
ACTCATGAAATCATTCCATGAAAATATATTGATAACAATCCAATGCCAGATGAAGATATACAGTTTGAGAGTGTGCGTGGTTGAGAAAAATCCGCAGAATGAAACTTAATAAGTCCACTCAAATTCATTATCTTCTAACAGATGGTTGAGGTTTAGGTGTTTTGATTTTAGATAAACGACACTGCTTGTCTTTAAAGTACTTTGGCACAACAGAAAGTAGCATATCTTCTGGCATATATGTTACATTCCTGAAAAGAAAAATAATTTATATACACACATGTAATAAAAATTAAAAGCAAAATTACAAATGAATTCTTTTTAAACAATAGAGGACCTAATTAAAGCTAATAACTGTTGGATTTTTTTTGATTAGGTGTTATGATGGATGTCAGATTAAATATAGCTTTTAAGGATTTTTATTTACAGTAGATGAGGACAAATAAGCAATCCAATATCCCCGAAACGCAGAAAGCATAACAAGAAACAGGGCAGGTTACAGCGCATCCACCCTGCCTCAAGCTCTTACAGGAAGTCTTCTTCCCTACACGCCTTCTCCATAGAGCAGCCTCTTGGTTCCAGTTAAACAGGTGGTGATCTCACAATACCTAAAGCCCAGTGCTCATTAGCGAACTGTTGCATGTAATGATACAGCTTCTGATGAAGTAGGTATGACCAATCACTTTGCAAAAGCTGTAAGCAGTCCAATCCAGAGATTAGAGCATGTCACAAGCCAGGCCTTAACCCAACTTGAACCAGGAACCTTTCAATCCAAAAGCAGCACACTGAATCATTAGACCGATTAGTCAACTTAAATAAGCATGGTACTTGATTTGATAAACATGGTATTTCATTATGCTTGGAGAAGCATAATCGAAAAGGCATACCCAATCGTTTGATCACAGCTCACAGGAGAGTGCTGGGGACTCATCATCTTACAGGTCATCCATTCACCAAACCTACAGATTTAACATGTACATACCCAGCATACACACAAGGGGCAACAGGAATTGTAGAGTTCTCAGGTGTTAAACCATGCCCAATGCTTCACTTGAGAGTGATCTGATGAAAACCTTCATTTTTCCAAGCATGTTGGATCTACTAAGGAATGAGATCAGTAAGAACTCTGAAAGCATTTCGGTCTGGAGCTCGGTACCTAACTGTTAAAAGCAGATCCTGTGGCTAATGCAAGCTGATTTGCAGCTATTTTGTAGCAACAATAGAAACTAGCGACCAGCAAAATTCTATCAGTACAAGACTTTGCCAGCCAAACAGTATCTATTACCTTCCTATACACTAAAATAACCTTTAGCAAGCATCAGAAAATTAAGTTAAGTAATGTTTTCAATCTTATGTGATTGAACCCTCAAACAAGTAAGATTTCATCTTTAATCAAACACAACTTTTTTAATAACTACATAGGACAGTATCAATGCCTAAATAATTAAATATAATAAATACAATAAAGATCAAATACTTAGGCTAAAGTAATTTTTAACTGAATTTTTTATTTAATAACTTACCTCAGGTACATTTCTACTAAAATGCATTTAATTTTTTACATATTTCCCCAAGTCTGCCCACTGACCCAAAGCATTCAGCACTACGAGGGGCAAAATAACGGCTATTAGTGAAGAAGCACCCTATGGGTGAGATGCCACTACTCCTAACAAGGACAGTCACTAACATCCATGCGCTTACAAACCGAAATTAGAAACCATGACCTATTGGATAGGAGACAAGTGCTTGACCACTACCAGATAGGCTGCTTTTATCACATAAATGTATTTAAATTATCAAAGACAATTACATGTATAAATTGTAATTGAGAAACACAAAACATTATTAATTCAACTTCCTTCATAATGCTGATTATTGACGTTTTCGAAGGCTACCGATATTATGATATATTATTGAGCATACCTCATATACACATTCGATGTCTGTACTAAATCTGTGTAGATGCAGCAAGGCACCTTTTTTTGTTTATACAGACAGGATGATGGATGGATTAGTACTTCTTGGTTACTTTCAACCTATAAGGTAAAAAATAGTAGTTATTACTTATAACAGCAGTCTAAATAGTCAAAACAAATCTGCAGTCCACTCAAATATGGCAAAACAGATTTGTGAATAACACTTGATCAATAATTAAAGGAAATACTTGATAGTAATTATCATCTCTCAATTCTGTTATCTATTACACACAACCTTATAATAAAAATTTAGTTAAACTTTCAGTAAAATATTAAAAGCTTCAATGACTAATAAGGTCAAAAATAAGATGATAAAAACATCAATAGTCATTTGAATGGAGCAAAATGTGTGCATTGCCAGCACAAAAGTAAACAGAGAGGAAAATGCGAGTTTAAGTATGTTCTCCAAAGAATAGTGCTTGCTAGCCAACGCCCACTCTTGGCAGTTGAGCCATTGGATGGTGCTCCGAACGGTAGACGGGAAAGTTTCCTCGATTCGTCCTTCTAAGAATAGTGTTGCCACCACTCACTTTTTAAATTAAACACTTTCAGGCCATGTGCAAAGGCAGAGAAGCACTAGTATCATTCACTAGTGTGTGATATTAGTGCTTTGACTTCACTAATAGTAAATTATACAGGTACACATGGCACTAATACTTTACATGTGACCTGGAAGGGCTTGAATAAAAAAGTGAGTGGTGGCCCAACACTATTCTGGGAGAATATAGTTCAACTTGCGTTTTCCTCTTCCTATTTACAGGGTCATTGCAGTTAATTAACGTCGCACAGGAGCAAAGCAACGGGCTATTGGCAATGGTAGGAGATCAATCCCCAGGGAAAATATCAGAGGACAACATCACATAATTTTGAATCATGCTCAGATGTCAATGTCACACCTAAGCTGGCACCCCCTCCAAATTTTCCACACCATGCCAACGTGAGGATATTTGAGGCCACAACAGATCCACCAGCCTGCTTTGTGCACCACGGTCAGTGGTTGGATTTGAACTTGCAACCCTATGGTTGCTAATCAGTTACTCTTCCAACCGGGCTACCGTGGCTCAAAGGTTTCAATGCAAAACAGATAAAATATTTTATTACAAAATGTATTATGAAATTATCAAAAGGTATAACAAAATATTTTATTATAAAAAGTATTTATTTTTCCCAAATAGTTAAATTTCCAAACTTGGTTAAGGGTCTGTAGGAGCTCAATGGGTTTGCCAACTGTGCCAGCAGCCTGCGAGTTGCAGGAGGTGCAGGTTTGATCCCTGTCAGGTTCTATTCTTTACACGCGTATTTCTCTCCTGTGTTAGTAAAACTTTGCTTGTGTGCATGTCCACTGATGTGTTTGGAACAGTTTGGTCAAATATGGCCCTTGCACCATAAAAACTGAATCCAACCATGAACAAAATGCAATGGACTCGAAATGCGCCATCACAAAAGAGGTTACATTCTCAACTTTATTAAATCACTTATTGAAGCTTTTAATGTTTGACCACTGCTTTCTCTAGTGAATATCCTCAGAGACGCAGATGATTTTCAGTTGAAAAAGGGTCATACTTGGGTTGCGATAAGTTCAATATATTTAAGCTAGTCGGAATGAAACACGATCCTGTTCCGAATTATTTGCAATTCAACATTATTAGACTTCATAGCAGAGAAGAGGTTTTTCATTTTGATCTCAATGGTTTTTCTTAGAGAACATTGTAATTTAAATCCAACCTACTTAAATCAGTAGTACTTCAAGTAATTTAATCCAGCCATGCAATTGAGTAATTTAAATCTGCAATGCTTCAAATAAAAATTTTCAGAAAAATAACTGATTATGTGATACATAGTATAAAAATATATTCTTTTAATATCTGTAAAATAATTCTAAACATATGTCTAATTTATAACTGTCACAAGATTGAAGAGGGTATTAAGAAATGACAGATAGGTTAAGATGTTTATAAACAGAAACTCACTTTTCACTTTTTTCTATTGTAAATCACTTGTAATTCTTATTAAGTATATCTGGAGAGCTATTTTCAGCAGATATAAAAGATTTGTAATTTATGTAATTGCTTTCATATTATATATTACTCAGAATGCTGGCATTATCAGTGTGGGCATTTAACATGTGCAGCTTCAATTCGTGCGAACACTCGATAACAAATTGAATTTAAACAATTCAAACAAAAACTTACCAGTTTATAAGTATTATTTTCACTCAAAAGAGCAACATTCATAAAAAGTCCAGATGCCAAGCAATTCCTAAATGAATGAAAAAAAATCAAATCAAATTTGAACTTGATAGTTTTGATTTAATATTTAAAGCAATTTATAACAGTTATAGTAATTCGTACAATAGTTATAGTAATTCGTACAATTTATAACAGTTATAGTAATTCGCAATTATAATACAGCAATTTATGGCAATTATAGCAAAAATATAATCTTGAAGTAATTTTCTTTTTAATATGGAAATAGGCTACATACTCCATACAAATTTGGCTAAACTCTCTCTATACTGCAGTGTTCTGCCAAGTACATATTTATTTTCAGTATTTTAAAATTAAAATATAAATATTTTATTTAACTCTTAATGTTCACTTCATTTATTTATAAATTGTTGACATTAATTTATGCCATTTAATCTGTGATACAAATTATTAATTTTTGAATGAATTGTTGAATTTTTGTGTGCAACACAAAAAATTCTAGGTGACCATGCATACAAAAATTTTACAAATGTTCTAGGCATTTTAATTAACGTCGCACTGGAGCAACACAACGGACTATTGGCGACTATCCTCGATCAATCCTGAAGGGAAAGATATGAGGACAACACAATGTAATTTTGTACCATGGTCAGATGACAAGGTCACACCTGGGTTGGCACCCTACTCTCCAAACTTCCACACTACTCCAATGCAAGAACATTTGAGGTCATGACAGATGGTTTAATGTGCACTAACCTCTTTGTATACAACAGTCTTCACTTGGATTCGAACTTGCAACCCTCTTGTTGCTAATGAGTTACTCTTCCAACCAGGCTACAGTGGCTTTATAAATGTTCTAACACATTAGGTATGCATACTGTGAAATCTCAATAAATCTGGCAACATAAGAAACCAGCACTTTTTCAGATATTTCAGGAGTATTATTATATTATGTTTGATAGTTAAAATTGTACTTATTATCAAATTGTCATTTTGGGGTGAATAAATATCCCTTTTAAAGACCATTTAGTTTCACGCCATTGTATACAACTTGCCTTTTCACCAACACCAAACCGTTCCTTGAAACGCCTCCAAATTGCATTTCACAACTTAATAGGATTCAAGACAAATCGATAAAGAGAAAACTAAACACTCAAAGCAGTTGAAATTAACAGACATTATTCTTAAACAAACGCTATACTTAATATTAAACGCTATACTTAATATTATGTGCTCCTTAAATTGTTCAAATTTATGACAGCAAGTTGTCTTTCGTATTATTGCGTTACTTTTTTTGTTTTTTTGGAAAATGTTAATAAATGTTTGGTTTCTTTCAGAGCTCTTTTATTTATATTTGAGACATGGCCGTGCAAATTTCCATTGAAATGACCCATTACATGTAAGTGCATGCTTTACGTTACGTCCCTCATGCAATTTTTAGACGGCTTCAGAAATCTAGTACTCATCGATGACAGATTTTCGAGTACTTACTTACTGAACTTACTTGACTGTACTTACATTGAGGTGAGGAGAGGAGAGTGTTGGGTGCCAAATCAGTACAGGGAAAAGCATTGATTGCAAATAGAAAACAAACAAAACGAGGTAATGAACATTACATACCTGACTTTTTCGTTACTATGAGTCGAATAATTATTTATACTCATTTGGGAACACAAGGCACTCAGCTGCTTTCTGATTTTTATTGCTCTACGGACATTGCGAGCATTTATAAAATTTTCTTTACACCATTCCTGAAAAAGAAATTCATTAAAATAAAAATCAACATTTAAGTTAAACAAGATGTCAGACGATAATTTTAGTCTTTGGAAAGATTAACAGCAATAGTAACCCACATACAGATTGGATGTTTATCTCTTAATCCAATTGATCATGAAACTAATTCAAGTATCGGGCAAACATATTTGCATAACAATAAAATAGCATATAAAATCTACTAAACTTTCAGAATTTTTATTATTTCATTTCACAATCATACAATCCCAGTCTAATGTATTCCTTTGTGAAACAGAACATATATATATACTTGTACATCACTAGATCTCGATAAGCATAATATTGAGAATTAAAAACATTTCTCATTGCAACTTATTTTAAGAAATCATAATATGAATAAAAGAAATAAAACATAACATCATACCTCTGAATTAATTTTTTATGTAATAGCCATTAGAGTTCAAGCCGAAGTATTCAAGCCATTGGAGTTTGAATCTATATTAAGGAATTGTAGAACCTCGTGCGATTCTTTTTGCCAAAAGAAAGAGAACACTTAAAACTCAACATGTTTATTACAAACATCAAAACAGCGAATGATACGATAAATCACAATCCTTTCTCTCAGCAAAGAGCCTTATAAAGTATGTTCGGTCTGCTATACCCCACATCTTCCTTGCTCTCTAGTTCCCTGTCCCTATTTGACCTTTCAGTCACCAGATCACCCCCCTCAGTCTAACCCCTCACAGCGTCACCATGTGGTCACTTCTGTCATTGACTCTCCTCTCCCCATCAAGTAAGGGTTGGATGAGTGAGCAGAATATTGCACTACTTTTAAACTAATTAAAATGATCAAAACTACTATTTTGTTTCAAACAAACAGATTTGAGAAAAGCTGGCTGTAAGTCTAATGTTTGACATTATTTACAGAAATTTCCAAGTATACATAGTCTTTAGGTATACTTCAAGCAACTAGGATATTACTACAGCAGAAAGCTGCTAATAGTTATGTCCATGTTCAACAGTGCACATACATCACATAACAAATTGTCAAGTCGACAAGTGCGCACAAAGGAAACTCCCAGGTTGAAAATCTTACACTCCAAACTAGTAAAAAATATTTAAAACTGAAATGACATTTTGCTTCACCATACCATAAAATCTACGATAAAATTTAGCTGAAATCAAATTTCCTATAAAAACATCTTATTGATAAGAATTTGTACAGAAGGACTGGTTATTATTATAACATAAATATGTGCAAGAAAGTATAAAATTAACTTTTAGAAATCTAAGTGTTTAATGTTGTAGGTCAACAAATAGAATTACTTACTGCATTTCCTTTACATCTTTTGAATTGCTTATAAACATTGAGCATCATAATAAGATCACCTTCTATTGTCTCAAATTTCTCCCTGGCTTTTTTAAATTCGTCTCTCTGAATGAAAAGAAATACTTAAAATGTAAAAATATTTACATGACTAAATCACAAGAGGGTTGGTAGTTAAATTTTAAGCAAACATAATCCCAAAATAGTATAGTAATCCCTCGATAAAGTTATACTTGTTTGAATAACAAACCCTCAAATTATACAAAATGTCTTCAATCAAAGTTCACCTATTCTATGCAGCTTACTGCAATAGCTAACTCATCTCGGAAAACTTTCAATACTTCTTAATGAGGCCATGGAAAAGAAAGTCACAGCAAAAAAACACAATTGACATCTTATAATTTTATTGTGAGCATTAAAAGTCAGTACGGTGGCGATTTAGGTAGTCAAGTCAAAACTGGTTTAATATGTTGACCACCGTTAATTGTTACCATCTGAAATCTCAGAATAGCATGTAAAACTGTTGAATGCAAAGACTCGCTGGAAATGTTCAGCATGCAATTATATGGTTTCTTAAGATATATCACAATTAATAAACTCATGATTGCATAGGTGAAGAAACTTTCACATGTGTTAGGTTTGGGTATCAGGCTCAGTTTTAAAATCATTGATTTTTAGCTAACACTCATGCCCCCTCACCCCCGATTTTTCCCCCTTGACCCCAAACAAGTATCATTAATCTTGTTGTTTCAATAAAGGTAAAATTAAATATGCAGTGTTCTTGTAAAAACTAAAACCTTTTTAAAAGAATTTCAGCAAATATTAGTTTTTTAAAGGTCTGTAAAGACTAAAATGAAAAATCAAGCCTTATTGAGATTGCAACATTAAACTACATTTGTCAAAGAATCATCGACCAGGTTACAATTTTACCCACAAAGAAACGGTCTTTCATACTAGTTAACGAGATGTTTTTAAACTCTATCGTGACAATGGAAAGATCAGCTCTCATCACATCTTTCAATGAAATTTCAAATAATTGCATTATATTCCACAATTCAATCAATTGTATTTGATACAAATAAATGGTTTATTTCGCTGCACTGCTTCAAATGTAGGTGTTTTTATACTTAGAAAATGTAACTTTTTCCGAGTCTATGGACAATATACCATATTTAATTATACCAAATATCTTGATAGGGTGATGGTAGCTTTCTAAGTAACAGATTATTACTTAGAAAATAATTTTTTAAGTTCTTATTCTCTTATACTCATTTAGTCATATACGTGATATTAACATTTTTTTTCAGTTTAAAAGCATGTCTGGTGTGAATGGCAATCACTATTAGTCAACATAATATCTAAATAAATATCTAGATATTCGAAGGAAATATATTTAAAGAAAAGTTGGGAAGAAATTCCCAATTTTCTGAGAAAGTGACCCAATACAAATTTATAAGATCAAAAGGAACTTCAGAAGCACAAAATAGCATTGAGTGACTAAGTAAGAAAATATAATAAACATACCTCTGATACTTGATTGTAAAAGATTGATTCAACAGAGAGAAGAGCGATAATAGACACAATGTCATCACTAGAAAAAAATATTTTCACTGAATATACTTGAAAATAGAAGCACATTGAGCTTTTAGATTACATTTAGATAAATAACAGACTAAATAATGACTGATGCTGATATAAAAATATTATTCATATAGTGTTATAGTGTTTAATTAAGAAATATACAAATAGAAGTTTTTAAATGAAAAACAGATACCCCATTAAAAACAGCCAAGATGGAAAACGTTTAAATGAAAAGTTGGATGAGTTCCAAGTAAATAGTATAACATTTTTGACAACATAAATACGTAACACAAAAGGAATACATGCAAGACTTACGTGCACTTGTGTTTTACAGAAGAAAGGATAAGTTTAGAGTATCTTGGATTTAAGGGAAAAGTAACCATCTTCTTGCCACATTCAGTCAACTAAAGAAAATTCAACATTAAATTAGATATTACTGATGTTTATTATTATATATATATATATATATATATATATATATATATATCTAATATTAGGAACATCTAAGAATACATATATGTATACAGAGAGTAAAAAAGTTTCCATACGCACTTGCTATTTGTAATAAATTGCTTTATTATACGCAGGATATAAATATTGAAGAAGTAAAATGGAAAAACAGATTAGCATAATTGCATAGAAATTTTCTATTGCATTTAAACAAAAATATTAACATAATTTAACACATAATTCGCAATAACACAAAATGTGCCAAATATAAACCAAAAAAGTCTCTGTACAGTGAAAAATATTTCATTAAATGTCATTCCGCATGTTTCATCATTAAATGGTAAGTTGAACCTGCTTTTGCTTTAATGACCTCTCAGAAGTTTAGGCATAACTTTTCAGTTCACAACCGATTTCTTATAATTGTTCCATGGGGTTTAAATCAGGAGAGTGATGGTGTGTGAGGCTGTGACATATGGTAAAGGCATTATTCTTTATAGAATTCCCATTTTAGGCAATCCACTGGTATAAAAATAATTTGAAATGCTTACATACACAATACTGAAGTTCTTTTTCACTCGATAGTTATAATAATTGAATGTGGGACAGCTGATCTACGTTTTAATCAATTTTCATAATGTGTATGGAAACTTTTTTTGCCTTTCCTTTTGTATATTTTTCTTAAAGTTTTAATTAATTTCTTTTTATTTGTAAAAATTAAGAACTTTTGTTGCGAACACAGTCTCTAGTATGAAATAAGTTTCTGGCAGTTTTTGAATCTTTGGTGAGATTTCTTTAGAAATTATAATTTAATTGCCATTTTTGTTTCCGTGCAGAAACTTTTTTTATCCACTGTATATTCACTAAAGTATGAGGTACAGAAATCGACAGTATTTGTATACTAACGAATAGCAACAAAAGGATGTAAACAATATAAAATTAATCAACAGATTTTCCTGAAATTCATTTATAAATGCTTTATTTGAGCGAAACAATAAAATTAGAAATAAATAGCAGCGATTTACTTAAAAACAATATATTTAATACATGTAACATTTCATAATCTACACTAACCTCTAGATTTCCATCATTATCTACAACAGCTTCCAGAATTATAAGCAACTGTATTGCAGCCTTAATGCTCTATAAAAAAGTATGTTTTAGTAATTTTCACAAACAAAACAAGGTTTTATTCTTCAAAATTATTTTCTCGTGAATCAGTGAAATACAATTTGAATGAAAAAAATAGAGATAAAAGAATTATTTCACACAAATGGATGCATCAGAAAAACACTTTCTTGGTATACACTTATTCTAGAAAACTATAGCAAGAAATATGTAATTTATACAAAATAACTTAAGACTTGTTAATTTATTCAGTATATAAATTACACATCAACTTTAGTCTTGCAATTGTTTCAAAAAGTGTACATCTATAGATCAGACATAATAAAAATAGAAAATTCAACCTATTGTACAGTGCATCACAAACAATTAATGATAAATATCTTATTTTAACTGAAAAGCAATTTAGAGTATTCTAAATATATTACTAACACATTATTTAGGAAAATGGCTAGCATTGACAGCTCTTTCCTAGTAGATGAGTTCAGTAACAGGCTGCAAATGTATAAGATAATACTAGTGTGTTACAAACTCACGCAAAGGAATCAAAGCATCGTTGTTCCAGTTTTAAATCGGTAAGTTCCTTCGTTCACTTGGTTTCTAAGACTCAACATGACTAGTGTCAACTCCAGCCTACTTTCGATGAACTTCCCCAATTGTCTGGTACAATTAGTTACATACAGGGTGGACAGAATCAACTACATAATTATCACACCCCATGTGACTCCTAGTCAAAACATACCTGAAAAGTGTTGTCCTTTCTTTGATCGGATATAGCATTTTGGTTGGTTGGTAGCTGAATCAACCTGATGAAGCAATACAATAGGCTATTGGCGATGAACCTGCATCAATCCCAAAGGGGAATATTCGAGTACAACACCTCGTAATTTTGAACCATGGTCAAACAACAAGGGTGGTACACCAAAGCTGGTACTCCACTCTCCAAACTTACACACCACCTCAAAAAGAGGGCATTTGATGTCACGACAGATTTATCTTGCCCCTATGTACACGACAGTCTTCCGTTGGATCGAGTTTCCGACGCGTAACCCTCCAGTTCCTTATTTGCAACTCTAGCAAATGGACTACCCTGGCCCTCGTAGCATTTTGGAGATGCGTACCCACAGCTGATAGGTTAACGCAACATCTCTATTTGCAGTTTGGGGCTTTAATTTCGTATCAATTCACTCTCGGGTATTGGCAACCCCAGAACACCAAGAGGATAGTTTGTTCTGTGTTTTTAGTGCTAAAATTTCAAATGACCAACAGGGACATCAGAAACTTTCTACACGTGTCTCCAGAAGGCCATGGCCAATAAAAAAACTGACTTTCTGTTTGGTTTTCGGCAAGGAAGCACGCGGTATAACGTGCAATCAATTCTGACCATCTGCGAGTTCATTTTGCATTGTTTTTATTATACTGTTGTGGAATAAACAATTATTTAACTTAAATTTATATAATTTGTGTAGGAAGAATCCACATTTCTTACTACTTTTACATAAAATTTTTCATCAGTAAACACAAAAGAGATAAAAATAGTTCGAAACTCACCTCTTCAGATGGTTTGTCAATGAAATCAAATTCAGCAACTCTTGTAATACCCATACCAACCATCTGTAGAATGGCACTAGATAGACAAGTCCTGCAATATGGTAAAATACTTTGAAGTCTTCAATTTTATAATACATGACATTTTTTTACTTAACTGGGAGAAGACAGCTCTATTTTGGTACTTCAGCTAATACTTTTCAATCCAAGTTTCACTCATACCATAATATGCATATTTATTTTTACATTATTGCATTTAGCAACTGTGATCACATTTTGGGATCCCACATCGATTTAAGAAAAATAAAATTGCAAAAATTTTGAATTTTAAATGTGCGGTGTCAGGCAGAAGGGATCAAGTCAAAATGGCTACTTCTCATAATCTCAAGTTGGATATTTCACTATTCAGGAAGAAAAAGAAACATGCCAAGCCATGCTACCAATAATTGAAACTTAGATTAATTTAGTTTTGATTTTAAGTATATTATATTTTTTAAATTACAATGATGCACTCAACTCCTTCCATCAAGTCAGGCTTAACTCCTTTTGCCCTGACATGGAAAGTACAGGTAACCCCCGTATAACACGGCACTTCTATAGCACGGATTCACTCTAACACGGTTCGAGAATTGGGAATATCCCCATATAACACGGTGCTTTTATGGAATGATTGGAACAACGATGCGAAAAGGACAGCATTATGAAAGTTTAATTTAAACGGTGTAGCATGGGAATATCCTAAGAACTACACGCGCGGATATTATCTCGAGATAAATTAAATAATAAGTAACTTAGCTTAGAAGAGACATGGCGTCTCTCGGGGATCCCCGCTCGTCACCAAAAAGAAAAAATGGCAAGAACGCTTAACGTGTTTCTTACTCACAAAACTGCAAGGTCATTGGACTGAGTTGAAAAAAAGAGCGTATTCTTCCTCTCCATGCTTTTTTATCAGTTTTTCAGGGGGTCGCAAATCAGGGGAGATGGTCTTGTCAATCAAGGGAGCTGGACTTCCTGATTAGCTGTTTTTAAACTAGCTCATCTGTAATTTGTTAGACGAACACATATGACATGACGTAACTTTCTGGAAGATTCTTAGCATAGTTAATGAGCGGCACTGGAGCGAGGGAGAAAACATAATTGAGAAATAAAGGACTTAAAAAATACATGGCATCACTGATCTCATGGCTCTCACTCAGAGGATGAGAATATCTTGCCAAAAAGAAAACACCCTCGGTTAATAGTGCTTAGTGATGACGAAGAAAACATTGTTTAATTCATATTAATATGTATTACTTAAGAAAATTTTAATAAAGATATTAATCTCTTAACCCTCTCGCTGCGCATCCCGCGATTTCCGCGGGCAACGTAGAAGTAGCAAAATTTGCGCAGCCCGCGATTTCCGCGAGGATGCATTTTTGCGTCGATTTAACTGTGCAACTCGCTCTTTCCCCGTTCATGGTTTCATTTTGGCTTTTCTGTGATGTTTAATTGTTTATTCAAATCTGGGTTAACAGATGGCTTTAGATGTCCACATTTCTGAGAAATATACAAGCATTTTTTGCAGCATTTTGCTCGCTCTTTTCAAAGCTCAAAGATGTCTGGCAGGAAGAGTTTCGCGAGTGATAGAACCTACATTCCTGACAATATTTCCGACACTGATAGCAGTTCTGACTCTGATATCAAGTATATTGAAGATAGTTATAGCGAAACTGATGAGAATTTCTCGGATTCCTCTGCGGATAGTGATTTCTAATAATTCTTCATTTCTAATAAATGTTTTGTAAGTATTTTGCATATTTTCATTAGTATATACGTTTTACCTTTGTGTTTCATAAAATAAATCATAATTTAACCAAGATTAATTTCCAAAATTTTGCTTTTATATGATTATTCTTCCAATTTCAATATTCCGACAACCTTTTTTTATGATCTAATTCTATATTGAAAAAAAACTCTTTTACAAAAATTTTTGTATATTTTAACTCTAAAATATATGTAGATTTGGAATATGTAATAAAAAAATACGCAATTTTTTAACCTATTTTGATAAAAAAAAAATTACGCAGCGAGAGGGTTAATTATGAAAATATAATAGCATGTTTTCTATTTTTTGGAACCTAACCCCCCTTTTCGTACTAGTTCTTTGTTTCGTATAACACGGATTCGCATAACACGGCAATTTTTTGGAACATAACTCCCGTGTTATACTGGGGTTACCTGTACTACATGAATTAAACATGTCATAAGGAAACTACATACCCATTGTACCTTTCATAGCCCTTCCACTTATGTATAAATTTTAAGATTTGCAAAACAAATTTTTATGTACAATGTATCGTCCTGAAATTTCGTTGAACAGTTCTGTTTGTAATAATTTCACATGCTATTAAAATTAGATTATTATCAATACATTTAATTACATCACTGAGCAAACTCAATATCTTGATTCTTGTTAAAAAATACAATGAACAATTACTTCAAATTAATGAAATGTTATAGATATTGGAACATCCTCTGATGCGTCAGACGGGTCAACAATCCTGTTCCACTTCTTCCCCAGGACAGAGGGTGCGTTTCTTTTCTTGATGTTCCTCGGATTTCTCCACCCATTTCCTTGCCAAATTTTTCTGTCCCTTAGCAACAGAACGACTATTGGAGTTACCACAGCTTTATTTATTCATAATGCAATTGGCACAGGAATCTAGTCATTGTACCAGTACAACACAACCATCCCAATTTTAAATACCTGATCAGTGATGCATGTACAACTAACTCTCTACGTGTGGTGACACATGGGATGACTTGGAAAGTGACACCTAGGTTGCACTTTGGCGCGACCTGGGTGGTGCTTTTCTGAGTATTCAATCAGTTTTATCTGGGAAGAAAATGCAAACCTGAGTTGTGTTGCTTATGTCACCCTTTGCATCAAATCCACATAAAACGAAAGGTTGGCAGCGTGATGCAACTTGGAAATCGAGGATGGTCGACCATTGTGTGCAATCTGTTGAGCAGTGCTACCCTGACAGGAGCAGTAGAAATACATTCATCTACCCCATGTCACCACCAAACAGAAAAGGAACTGTCCTTTTTCATTGGACAAAAACAAGGGAGCAAGATTCACAAGGGAAGGTGTAGAGAAGAAGTGAGATCTCATTGGTTGTTCAAATATGTTGCTCCCAAAATTAATTTCCGTCTGTTAGATGGATGTCTATTTGATGCAAGGCACTCAATAAAAATATGAAAACTACTTTCTCAGCATACTCAGAAGTACTGTCACAGTATTAAAGGTAGCAGTAATTCTAGGTTGGTTAGGTTTTTACTGAGCAAGAGCCATATTTGGCCATGCTGAGCCAAAGAAAATAAGATTTAAGAAACGTCAGGCTTTTCTTGTGAAAGGATTAAAGTACTTCCAAAGAGTACCCTATTTATTACTTAGGATGCTTCTATTTATGATGACAATCTAATACTTTTTGTGGTACAAAATTTATTCAAGTTTTAGTACAGGTAACCCTCCTATAACACGGTAGATAGGGTCCTAGAAAATGCCGTGTTGTGTGAAACCGTGTTATGAGACCCAGAGCCAGTACAAAAGGGGGGTTACGTTCCGAAAACGTATCAAAATTTAATTTAATAAATTTATTCCTCATCACTACTCAGTACAATCAAACGAGAACGTTTTTTCGGTTGAACGATATCACTTTCACTTTCTGAACCTTCTTCATTTAGATTTTTTGCACCTTCTATCCTCTTTAAAAAATCTGTAATTTTGGTTTGTTTGCTGGTTCTTACAAGGTCATTGTAGATTTCATGGTATGAAGATAGACAATTTTGCAGCTCCCTTTTGAATTTTCGGCTTCTTTCAGCGGAAGGGTCTGCATTCAAGAAAAATGATTCAAGATTTTCAGCTAAGCTTAGGCCTTCTAATTTTTTAATGTTAAATTATTAACTTCACAATCTTCATCAGTGCTATTGTCCTCAGAAATCGATTTGATTTCCAACTTCGGATGCCATTTCCATCAAATCCGCTTCGTCAACTTCTTCCACTAATAAGTCTTGAACATCCTCAACAGCCATATCCACAAAGCCTTCGCCTCCATTTAGCCTCGCATTTAGCAAGTTTCAATATGCCACCAATTTCATTTTCTGACAATTCAAGCACGTTTTCTATTTCAACTGAAGATGGCCATATCTTCTTCCAACATGCATTTAACATTGATGTTTTTAGTTCTTTCTGCGACAAAGATAAGATGTCAATGCAGTGCTTAATTGAAAATTGCTTCCAATCTTCCATTACATTGATTTCGAATTGGTTACATCTAAAATCCACTGTAATGCTCTTATGTAATAAGTTTTAGAGGTATAAATAATACCTTGATCCAATGGTTGGTGCAACGAATGGTTGGAACACTATTTTGACATTGGGATGACTCAAATCTTGTGGGTGACATGGAGCCTTGATCTAATAGTAATAGCACCTTGAAGTGCAAAACAATTGGCACAAAACAATTTAAAAACCAATCTTTAAATAAATTTCCAGTCATCCAAGCTCTTGGATTTGCTTTCCAATATACCGGTAAGGTGTTTTTATTTATGTCTTTAAGTGCACAGGGATTTAAAGATCTATAAACTAGCAAGGGTTTTGTCATAAAGTCACCCGACACATTACTGCACAAAAGCAGCATTGTACAATCTTTAGACACTTTAAATCCGGGTGCAGTTTTTTCTTTTTTCGATATAAAGGTTCTACTGGGCATTTTTTTCCCACCAATGCCCAGTTTCGTCAGCATTGAAAACTTGATGTGCTGTGTATCCTTGCTCTTCTATGTTTTGAATTTTTTCTGGATACGTGAATTTTTATGCTATGAATTGCAAAGCGCTTTTTGAATTTTTCGAACCAACCTTTACTTGCCACAAAATCTGGGTTGACAGAAGATTCTCCATGTTCATTAAGGTATTTGTAAATGTTAAGTGCTTTTTACTTAATGATGTTACCATCCAATGGAATTCTTTTTTGACAGCTATCATCAATCCAAATGTGGAGTGCTTTTTCCATTTTCTCAATTATTGGCACCCGGGGACGAGCTGCATATTTTGCGGATATCGAAGATCCTGCAGCAACTGCACTTCTTATATCTTTTTCATTTTTCTTAATAGTCCGGACTGTTGCTTCATTTAAATTAAGACTTTTTCCAATTTGAGATGCTTTTTCTCCTTTTAAAAGACGATCCAAGATCTGCACCTTACTTCTAAAGAAATAAATTTCCTCTTAAACGTTGTTTTTTAATCTTTATCAGACATGGCTTGGGACTGAAACTTAATTTTCCAAAAATTTAGTCGTAAAGACGAAAAAGTCACTCTTTAACATATTGTGGCTCGACGCAGACTGCCGACGAGCCGCTTAAGACACTTTGTCTCCAGACCACAGAAATAAAAAGAAACAAAAAAGGGCCTGCCATTCACGGGCCCTCAGCTGCGATCACATTTCACAACAGATTGATACAATATGCCAATGTCGCACTGCACTTTATCCTTTTAGATACGGCTGGACTTTCAGCAATACTGTATCTCTGAGATGGCAAGTCTCGCAGCGGAGGGCGCGTAAACTGTGCATGACGTTTTCCGCTATAACATCCGAATAGTTATAAATGAGTAAATTATAATTTATTTATATATTTTCCTGTAAAGACACTATAGTTCATTATTCCTTCCCATCATTATTTTAAGGTAATTTAGTTTTTAAATATGTTAAACAAAAATCATGTTATCCAGTACTGTATAAGTAGTGTTGTACAAAGGTTTTCGCAATTTTCTTATCGTGTTAGAGCGAAACGGTGTTCTAGGTTGCAGTGCTATACGAGGGTTCCCGCAATTTATCCTAATGTGTTAGAGCGAAACCGTGTTGTAGGAGGGCTACCTGTATATTTGTTTACCAAAAAAAACAATCCATGGTCTATATGCAATCTGACTATCCTTGTGAGATTTTTCCAGCTTAGTGGTCTTCCTTGGGAGTTATCAGTTTCTTGCAGATTCAGTGCTGGCTTTTGTTGTTGGACATCTGATAGTTATTTGGGTTTATGACACATTTGGCCAAGGATAAGCCAAACAACATCCAAGTGGACAGACACAAAAGGAAAGTTTTACTTACACAGAAGAGAGAAATACATCCAGGGTAAGTTATAAAATTGCATCTGTACTGCCTAAATCTCTCAGGTTGCTAGAGCAGTGAAGCTAACCCACTGAGCCATGGTGGTCCCCAATAATTCCACGATAAAACAAAAATCAAGAAACCCCACATTACATGGAAACAATTATCTATAGCTCATGCTGTAGCAAACTATTTGCTGCATTCGAGTTAGTAAACGTCTCATCAAATAACGTAAAATGTAATAACTTACCTTAAAATTTCAGGTTTAGTTTGATCCTCGAAATTTTCATATTCTTCTGTAGTATACAATCGATAACAAACCCCACTGTAATAAAAAATATTGCATAACAAATGATACATCAATGCATTTATTGAACAATTTTAAATAATAAAGAACAAAAACATACTGGTAAAAGATACCCTTCATGAATCTTAAATTCAATTACAACAGCATACAAGATCAGTTTCAAAAACTGTTACTCAACATGCTGTTAAAAAAATTTAATCGAATAGAAAAGAAATAAAAACAAGAACATTTTATGTATTCAGCAATCTCTAATGCTTTGACAAAACAAATACTTAAAAATTAAAAATGTCATACAATATTGTTTTTATAGCTTCTTATGAACAACATGTTACAGAAAAAATAATCTGAAATAACAATACTTATAAAAAATGTACAATCTCAACAAAAACAGTCACTCAGATAATTCAGTCAAATATTTCTCAGTATTGATAGAAAAATAGTTTAGCACCAACTGAACTTACTTAAATTCCCTTCCAGCCCTACCAGCTCTTTGCTCAGCTTGAGCTTTGGATATCTTTTGAACACGCAACACATCAAACCCACATGAGGCATTAAAACTTCTAAAAGGAATGAAAAAATACCACGCTAAAATAAATTGCAATGTATAACCAAGCATTTTGAACACAATTATAACATTCAACATAATCATTTTAGTCAGAAACATAATTTGCAAGAAATATGTGTAAGTTGGTTGGTATTGGGTTTTATGGTGCGTCATATTTGGCTAAGCTGAGCCAAACACAAGACAGCAAAGGCAGAAAAAAGCAGAAGGGTAAGCGAGGATAAAATAGAAGGGAGGACAAATCACTCAGGTACCTGTGGGTTGTGACACCTAAAGAGGGCAAATATGATAAAGAGGTGTGACAATTTAATTCCTAGAATGCAACATGCTATTGCCCAACTAGTGATCTGCTAGCAGTCATGTTTGCACATGTTTTAGTTAATGTGTCATCTCAACCTCAAACTGAGAACCATTCGTTGATTGACTATTGTGAAAATAGAGATCTGCATGTTCTTATCCCAGAGTAAAAAACAAATTACACTAAGTCATTAAGTCTGCAAAAAAAGTTTTTGGGCAATGGCAGATGTGAGGGAGAAGCTGGTAATAAGCCGCACTTTGCACAGGTGGGAAATGATTTCTGGCCATCAATGAATATCATCTTCAAATGGCCAGATCAGAGCCGGGGAAGCATAGAGAAAACTTTCCTGGGCAAATTTAAGGCAAGCAGCTCACCTGGTGTTCCACTGAAGTACCAGTGATGAAAGCGTACTGGAGATTACCTGCATGCAAACTTTGGAAGTAAAAATGAGTGTAAAACAGAGCAGTGTTAATATCATTTAGACATTTTGTGTAAAAGTCGGTAAAAACTGCTAGTGAAATATTGAAGCTGTTGAAAGTAGTATGTGGTGTGCTCTGAAAAAGGCAAGTGAGATTTCAAAGATGGGCAAAAAGATGTGAGCAACAACAACCAAAGTGAACAACAAAAATAATAGTCGGAAATATGAACAGATCATGCTACTGCGTTTCTTCAATCACATAAGCCATAGTGAGTTTCTGGCTAAAAGAAATCGATTATCGAATTATGACATTCTGCTTACTAACCCAACTTATGCAAATGTGATTCCTGGCTATTTCCAAAATTTAAGACTGCTCAGAGGACAGATTTTCTGACATCCATGATATTCACCATATAATAAAGGAACTCAAGAGTATTCCAGAAAGTGTTCCAGTCCTGTTACCAGAAATGGGAACACCATCTAAACTAGGCAGACAAGAGGGCTAATTCAGAGGTAATTAATGTACAGATCCAAACGCATGTTTTTGTAGGTGTATTCCGAGAATTAACTTGTCAAATCCTGTACTTTAAATTCATAATGGTTGTACAAATTTTCAAATCATCCAAATCCATACATTAATATTGCCATGAAGTTATAAATATTTTATTCCAATGGCATTAAAATCAAAAGGATTATTTTACAACAGTAATGATCAATTAAGAAATAAACTGGGAATGCATTTCCACCAATTTTCAAAAGAAACAATATCTAGTAAAAAAAATTGAATTGTTTTAGGTATTAAATTAATTAAGTTGGGACTGCATTTAATATGAAATAAACTATTTTGGTTTCACAAAACAAATCAAAAATGCTTTGAATAGTATAATCGTAAAGAAATACTACAACTGACTTAATTGAATTTAAATGATCATGAGATTTAGAAAATATAATCATCTAAATTGTTCATTTTCTGTTAATAGAAATATGAATACTAAAAAACTCCCCAAGGTGAGTCATTTAAATTGTACCCAGAGAAAATAAAATTAATTTTATCAACTTTTTAAAGTATTCAAACAGACAATTCATATTCAAGACTAACAAAAATCTTTGGCCTATTTTGAAGTGTTTTTCTTCATGATGGGTGAAGATACTTAAAATATACTCACTCAAAGATATTCTAGTTATTTATTTAGTATTGTGTAGTGTTCTTGAAAAAATACTTATAAGAGAGTTAGACACAATGAAAGTGTTTTCTGCAGTATCATGAAAACATTCCAATTTTGTACATATATCTTAAAATGGGCAATTTTAATATTTTCATTTTGTTTTGTATTTTGATGGTTAATTTTCATTGGGAAATTTTATGCATTGATCCCTTGGAATTCAATACTATTTTGTATTTATGGAATTGAAATTTGGAAAATAAAAGTTAATTACCGCACCTGATAATTGACTAGAATGTTGAGAAAATAGATTATGGATTGCATTAGAAAGCTATTTGAATGATTATGAATATTGCAATGACGAATTTTTATTGCAAGCTCAAAATTCCACAGAATTGATCTGCAACACCTTGACCTTTATGGGGGATGCTATTACGCTTGTTTTATGCTGTTCATAGAGAAAAGCTTCATTTCCTTGTATGTTATATATAAGCCCTTTTTGTTTGCTTGGAACATCCCAAAGAAATACTAGTCAATGCTGAGAAAATTTGAAAAGGCATTTTTATTTCAAATAAATGTCAATTCATGTCTTGTCTCATTTTTACTGTTTACTTACAAATAACAATTTTTTCATAAATCAGTTAGTTTTGTAAGCTAAATATTTTAATGGGATATAGGAATGTTTTCACTATGCAAGTTCCTTTTATTTTAATTTCTATTGGTGAAATGATTTTTTTTCTCAAAAGCATGACTTGAACCAATTATTTTATATCAAAATAATTAAATTCTATACATTTTATTCATATATGATAAATATATAATGCAAAAAAATTCGTATGATTGAATAATTTTATACAAAAATTTATATGGTGTTAGTGGGATCCCACAACCTTATCGCTAATATTATAAAAGGAAGTGTTTGTGTGTCTGTGTGTGCGGTGTCCAGATACAACTATAGCACTTAACAGCCATGAAATTTGGTACAGGTAGTCCTAAAGGTGACTGAATGTACCTCAAAGCCCAAATTTTAAAATTTAATCTAGAAATTTTTTTAATTTATTGGCATATTTTTGTATTATTTGGTTTCCTAAGGATGGAACAGTATGAGATCACACAGCTTCTGCTCTTGGCAATAAGTCAAGGCTCTGTTTACTTTCTAGAAAGGATGTCTGATAAGGCAACTATGTAAATATCTGTATACAGCTGCAGACCATCCAACGTATTCAAAGCGCTCTTGATTAACTTTGTTAATTTTTGTATTACTTTGTTTTTGTTTGAGTATTTTTTGCAAAAAGTATATAGTGGTTATTTCATAACTTACTTTTGAATTTGTATCATTTATGCAATTTTGTTTATTACTCTTCAATTTGGTTTTGATTTCACCGACAAGGTAGTGGTTTTTTCATAATTTACTTTTGAATTTATATTATACAAATACAGAAATTATACAAGTTTATCAATACTACATGTGACACAGATGAGGCTGTGAACTACACAACAGAGTTTTTGAACACATCTGGAGTACCCTCTCACATATTAGAGCTAAAGATTGGGGCACCGTATATTTTTCTAACAAATCTGCATCCACCTTCACTCTGTAATGGAACAAGACTCGCTATCAAGAAACTGATGCCGAATATTATTGAAGCCACCATCATGATTGGACATGCCAAATGGAAGAACATTCAACAGTGAATCATGAAGCTCTCTAAAAGCAAGAATAAGTAAGGTGAAAGGAATGAGACGACATGATCGTGTCATGTCAAGTAGTGGGACTCATTTTTAAAATTATTGTTTTTTATAAAGTGCTTTCAGAATCAGTGAGGACATAACAAGAATGATGTCACTGCAACACCGTGCAGATACTGCTAGTTTATTATAAGTCTAAAAATTTCATGTCACTCGTTATGGGTTAATCTAATCTATGGGTAATCTAAACTTGAGAACCAGATGGAAAAACACTCCTTATGCTTGGCATTTTTTGGCACTGTTCTATTTACTCTATCATGTGATTTACTTTTATAATTCCTATGTCGAATTTTAATCTTTCAAAATTTTACCCAGCCATATTTCCTAATACATTTATGTTATACATCATATATATTAATGTTTAACATAAATCAAAACCATCTAAAAACTACACTGATTTGCATCTCATGTCCAACAAATTTAAACTTGTATGGCAAGGAATTAACTGAAATCATAAAAGTCTGATTTAAATCAAATAAATCCAATGTTTTTGATTTTCTTAGAAATCTGGATTTTTTCATGCCCCACTATTCAACACAAAAGCAAAAATATATAACAATATCAATTTTAATTTAACCTATTTGTTTAATATTTCATTTAAAGCAATAATAAAAGATTTTACAGAAATTCATGTTTTAAGATTCTGTTTTTCAAGGGCAATTTCAAAAATAAAGAAACAAAGAATTATATTAGATTTAAAAAGCATAAACATAAAACATAACACTTAATTATATCAAGTGGTTTTTTTTACATAAATTATGAATTTATTCTAACACTTTAAAAATACATTAGATGTAAAAGTCATTTCAGAAACTTACTTAGCCTTCACCATACCAGTATCAACAACATATTTAATATTAGGAATAGTAATTGAAGTTTCAGCTATATTTGTAGCGAAAATAACCTTCCTAGTACCCTAGAAAACAAAAAAAAAATCGCATCTTGAATTAAACTTGATGTAAATTGACGTCGAGGACAGCACCTTGTAATTTTGAATCAAGGTCAGATGACAAGAACTGAGCTGCCACCCCACACTCCAAACCACCAACAAGACGATATATGAGGCCACAACAGATATAAAGTGCCCACACTGACACGACGGTCTTTGGTTGAATCGAGTTTCGAACTGGCAACCCTCCAGTTGCTAATCCGCTACCCTGGCCCCCTAAATAATGTTGCATCCAACATTTTATAATGAGTAAACAAAGCAAAAATTATTCAATAAATTTTGTATTTTTTAATTTTAAGTAATCTCAAATGGTACATAACTTGTATACTTAGTTTTAACATTTTATATTTACTAGTTTTCCTCGACATTGTAATATTTCATAACATGTAACATGTTATTTAAGGACAAACAGTGTGCAAGGAATAAGCAAAAAAAAAAGAATAACATTGCCACAGGATCTAAAACTGGATATAGAAAAGAACTGAACAAACTAGTTCGCACCACATTAAACACTGAAATTTGAGATGTTGTCAGTGCCATCTACTGCTAATGCACTTAACTAATAAACATATTAAATCTATCAATATTCATTTGTGAAGCAAATAAATTTTAATCCCTATACTGATTTAAATTTTCAGGAGCACATTATACCAAGTAGGTATCACTTCATAAAGAGTTTATTTCTCAGCAAATTAATAATTACATTGAAAAATTACCAAATATTATACAATTAGAACAGAAAAGATATTAAAAACTCTTACCTCAGGTGCTGGTTTAAAAACAGCTAGTTGTTGATCAGAGGGAAGAGAACCATAGAGTGCACATGGATAGATTTTGCCCACATCTGGTAACAAATTCAATTAGATATTAGTGTTTCTAAAATTTCAAAATACTAATACATTTTATTCTTTATTTTTCATTCAAATAGAATACTATCGAAATTACTATTCAAAACACAACAAATAAAGGTACTTTTCCATTATAGCAATACCAATAAATTTCAGTACCAATATGGCACCTTTTTGCTTATTTTTTGGCGCTATTTGTAGCACCATGCCACCTTTTAGTTTTATGGTGCCATTTTAGCTTATTCCTTTGTTAGAGCAATGGATTTCACAATTTGGGATTTGCCAAGAGATGAACAAGCGGCAATACTAATTTGGTCAAGAAATATTCTTCACAAAGATTGTGTTTGAATAACCACCTAATGAAATTTAAATGTGACTCGAAGCCGAAATGATTATGTAGCCTTTGTTCATACCGTGAAAAAAGGCGTCCAAACAAAAATGTGGTTAACTGGATTATGCATTGCTTACATTACTGCCATACGATTTTTTATTTATGGTGTCAAGAGTTAACGTCTATTGAATTCTGTGAATTACAGCATGAAATACAACACAACAGTAGATTGGAATTATATGCGAGAAGTATGTGACAGTTCTTTTTTATTTCGCCCTAACGTAAAAATCAGTGGAGGTAATAAAATTATCGAAATTGATGAAATCTAATTTACAAAAAGAAAAAATCACACAGGGCATGTTCTTTCCTTATTGGATTTTTGGAGGAATGTGTCGAGAAACAGAATGTCTTCTGGTTGCTGTTCCCAACAAGAACTTTAATGGCTGCAATAAAACTAAAACCACATCTTTTTCTGTATTTGTTTATTGTTAGTTGGGCCGGAAAGAAATGGAAATAAGTGGTGTGACTTTAATGGAAATGAGTGTAAGGTTATAACAGAAGAATACCCATATTAAGCATACATATTTTGCTCTAGGTCAATAGCTCTCAACCTTTTATGAGACCATAGTCAGGTAAATTATTTCATAAGATGAGGGATGATCGGAAAACATTTATTCATAACCTTTCCAATTTTTTTATTTATGGCAAAGGACAAGGAGTCCCAGCAACACGAAAGAAAATTAAGACTCTTTCATGTGAGAGGAAAAGGGGACAATGCACTTTTTAGAACTATCTGAGAGTACCATTTCATTTTTCTGTAAATACTATCTAATTTTGTCCAATCTAATTAAATAATTTAGAATGTTCAGTTATTTTTCATTTAGTTCTGCCCCTTATTTCCTCTCCAGAAAATCACAACAAGTCTCTATCAAGACTTAAATTTATAAACATAAATTATATTTGAAATTGCTTTGATGATATCGCAGGGCTGTCAGTCAAAGCACTTGTAAAATAGTAGCATAAATTCTTGAAAATAGAAGCTGAAGTTTCCTCTTAAACCCAATCTTAGTAACAATTTTAGTAGCTCATATGTACAATGAATCGGCTAAAACATAAAATGTGCTAATTAATTATAAAACAGGCATTGAAGATCTCGCTGAGAAATTTGAATTTCATAAAAAATATTTCTTTTTCGGGTTTTCATGACTATCTAACAAGAACAGATTCTGATGTTTTTGTTTCATGGTTGCCATAGTTTGGCACCAAACCTTTGAAACTGTGGCATTCCTTGAAAAAAGAGTTTCCCTCTAAAGAAAACTTTAAAAATATTTTTTCCATCCGCTATTAGTTAAAGGGACTAAATTTTTGTTAACCTACGGTGAATTTTCAAAAAGTCAGTTTTCAAAATAAAATTGGATTGGACGTTGGGGTTTTATGGCGCAAGGTCCAAAAGCGGACAAGCTGCAAACACAAGACAGAACATAGCCCAAGAGAAGCATTAAAACATTTAAAAATGAAGTCTAAGACAAAGATAAAAGTTTGAATGAAAACATGAAAAATGTACTTCTGAAGGGGAGCCCTCACATCCGAAGAGGCAATGAGAGAGGAAGAAAAAGCAAAAAGCAGAAGGGTGGGAGGGTAGGGGAAAAATGAAAGGAGGGAAGATCACTCAAGCACCCTAGGATCATGAAGCCGGTACAAACCTAAAGAAGGTATGCCCCTGAGGGCTTTGAAAATAGGAGCTTTTGAGATGATTTTGCTTAAGATAGACTAGTTAAGGTTGAAAAGTAGTAGCAAAAAGCCTCCTTTTAGTAGCCTGTAGCCAGCTGTGCATTAACTATACATATCAGTACTTAAATGAAATAATAATTCACTTCAATGTTACCTGCAGGTAAAGAAAGAACAGCTTGCTTGAAGTCAGAAACCATACCATCTATTTCATCTTGACCAGTGCAAAATACTAATATATCCCTAAAAAATTATGCAATTGAAATACTTTTTCAGCTCAAAGCTACTAAAAATGAACAGAATAGACACCTTTTGTTAATGCAAACTCAAATGAACATTTTTTTCTAGGAATGAATAAAAAAACCAAGATATTTAACATTGAATTATAATTCAAAAACACGATAACTACCCTGCATCCTCTCTCTGATGAATCTGGAACACTGTGCCCAATGCAGATTCAACATAATTCGGCAGCGGCGTATTAGGAGTCATTATCTAGAAAATGTACAAGTCATGTCTTAAATATTTATAAGAATACATACATACCACATGGGGAGCAAAAGAAACAAAAACGAATATATAGGGTTCCCACAACAGAAAAATTAGAGCCTTATTTCATTCAGGCTATTTTTCATTGTTTTAAGGCTGCATTTCACATAGATCACAATAGATTAAACCAGGTGAAGTGTATTAACCCAGTAAAGTACCAGGTGGTTAGCATTTGTGAAGAAATTCACAAATGCTACCCTAACGAAAAATTTCTATAGAACGTGGTCTTTCTTTTTCTTGATAAAGACACAGGACTAAGACTATACATTAAGGATGTGATCTACATGTTAGCGAAGGCCTATGAAGATATGCCTAACACTATGTTTACTAAATCTTGGAGAAAACTCTGGCCAAGTGTGCTGGAAGCCATCGAAACATAAAGATAATCCTACAGCTGTACAGAATACTACAGAGGAACCTGAATCAGATGACACCAACCTACTCATTGATTTACAGAAACTTCCTGAATGTGGGTCTAAGTGCAGAAGATGTGAACGAATGGGTTACTGCTGACGAAAGTCTTGAAAACGAGTTTTTAAGTGACGATGATATAGTGCAAGCAGTTATTGGTGAAGATGATCAAGAAAATGAAGTTATTCAAGAGGTGGATGTAGAAAAAGTAAGCCATGTAGAAGCAAAAGCCGAACTTGAACTAGTAACATCCTACATTGAACAGCAAGAGTCCACTCCAGGTGACATAATGTTTGTTAAAAAATGGCGTGACTTTGCTTTTAAGAGCGATACACACAAAAGAAAATTGACAATAACATTGAGAGATTTCTTTTTTATATTTACAGTACAGTATTGTGCTAAATGTGAGATTCAATTTCCTGATTAGTAAGGCTTAATATGTATACTGCAATTATGTACTGTAACTACAGTAGCCTACAGTAACATGTGTTTAGTTTTTCCCAACAAAGGAAGTTCTTCAAGGGTAAGTTTTCTTAATTATACATATCATATTACAATAAAGTAGGCTATATACTTAGTTTTATTCTAATAAAAACGATTTCAGGAGTGTATTTTAATGTTATTGAGGGAACGACAGTTTAACCGGCTAAATCGTTATCCGGCCTGGCTCCCAGTCCCGAAGTAGCCGGTTAAGAGGGAGTCCACTGTACCACATAAAATAAGCCATTAGAGCAATGCCTGTGAGAATATGTTTAGTACAATCTAACATTATTTAGCAATGTGTTGGAGTATCAGTGCAAAAAATTAGACTTGTGTGGTTCATTGAACAATTTAGATCTGATGTTTTAAATTGTTCTCTATTCTTAATATCAAATAATTTCACAATAAAATATTACTCAAAATATAATTAAGACTATAAAATATATAATTTTACATTTCTAAATAATCCATAATTAAATGTAATATTTTGTACAAATTGTTAAGCTAACAAACATTAACTACGAAACTTAAGAAATATGGTTTTTGAAAATTCACTTTAATAATAAAACATATATTTTTCTCTTATGGCAGACTAGACCTGAGGTAATTGTTGGTCAAGACTCTTATTTTCCCAACTTGTAATCAAAAGCAGGTGTAATTTTATGTAAAGTAATTATTTTTGAGTCTAAAAGTACACAATTGTTGTGTGTTGATATGATGTGGGTGAATACATAGCAAACTAGTTTAATAGCAATCTAGTAATGAGAATTACATGGTGCAATAATGAATTTCAACATGGTCTGTTCCACTTTGAGCAGATGGAAAACGAAATGTGAGAAAGTGTGCTGCAAAGATAAAGGGGCACTGAATGAACTCGGGACTCCCCTAGCTGCCAACAGACAGGAGCTGAGAAAAGGGACGATTCCAGAACAGGAATACATGCCAATGATTAATTAATTAGACACCACTAAACTTACATTCAGTGACAAATTTAGTTACAATTTTAACAAGTCAAAGCATTAAAAATTTTCAGATTTATACTAGAATAAGACTTACTGAAATATTGTAATCTCTTCCAGTGATAGTATAATCAGGAGCTTTGAAATAATCACCAATATGCTTAGCATCTAAAGTGGCAGACATAACAATAATCTAAAATGATAAAAATTTACAAATTACCAGGTGGAAGAATTTGACATTACAAACAGAATATTTACAAGAGAATCAACAGAAAAAATTATTCCACTTTTATAAATAGGCATTTTATTTGTTCCCTGTCAGAAGGCTGTTTTGAGGTAGTTTTAATGGTATATTAATGGTAAATTTAACTTATAAGACATTTCTATTTCTCCAATAATAATTAAAGCAAGCAATTTCTTTTAAATGAGTACAATTTGAATTGGCATTCTGAAAATAAAATGTGTTTCAATGGAGTGTTCAGATAAACTACTGCATCAATGTAAATGAAGTATTTAGCATAAAATCACAAAAAAATCTAAAAACAGAAGACATGTATTGATGTAAACTCCTAAAATGAATAAAAAACTAGTAAATGTATCAATATTCAAACAAATATTACCCATTAACAAATTTGAAAAATTGATTAATGGGTAATATTAATTAATTATTAAAAATTGATTAATGGTAAAATTGTTGATCGTAGATCACTGAAATTGAAGTATTTACAACACTCGCGACTAACTGTGCAAAATTTAGGAATTATTCTCTTAAAATTTCATGTCTATGTTGCCTTGGTATACATTATTTAATACATTTAGTTGAGGGACAGAAGAAAATAATTATTTTCAGATACAGCATGTATGATATATCAAGCTGAAAACAATTTATAACCGAGACTTAAATCTTACAATGTGTGGGGAAAAAATCAAATCAATATTGGAAATAAATAAAATAATTTTTTTATCATTAAAAGAGGGATTTTTTTCCAATAAAACTGCAGAGAAATTTTGGACTGATTGTATTCATTGGTATACAGATGCCATTTGAAATGGATTCTATAATAGATCATTGAACGTAACAAACTAACCTTCAGGGGTAACAAATTTCTTTTTTCTCTTTGAAGCTGAGCATTTTTAACAATTCCCATTAGGAGATCAACGTTCAAAGTTCTTTCATGGACTTCGTCTAGAATTACAATACTGTACCTAAAGTAATATACAAAGATAGAACAGGATTTTTAAAAATACTATTCAATATGGCCTATAAAACAAAATACCTAAATATTAGAAAAACTCCATCCTCATGGAAAAATAAAAGCACTCTAATATAAGGATCTTTCACTTTCTTACAACATACGAGGTGTGATTGGAAAGTTATAACACAGGTGCTGCCATTGCTCAATAGGAGGGGCTAGGTTTGCCTGCTGGTATGGAGGAAAAGCTTGTTTCGTCCCTGAAACATTCTGAAAATATCATCGTATATCTTTGTTCAGTACAGAGTGGAATCCTGGTGAGTGAAGACGTGTTTTCAGATCTTGGCAGATTATTGATTTCGCAAAATGGATGAAGAAACAGAACGAGTTTGTATCAAATTTTGTTTTAAATCTGGGAAAACAGGTTCGGAGACTTATGAACTCTTAAAACAGCTTTCGGGGATAAATGCCTGAGAATTTCATGAAATGAACTTTCCCCTAGGGGGCAGACAGTCAAACAGGAATACTATAAGTGTCCTTCAGCGTTTGCGCGGAAATGTGTGGAAGAAAAGGCCTGCAATCTGACAAGAGAAAAGAATTGGGTCTAATCGTGCGTTCTTGATCACGAAATTTTTGGCCAAATTCAAAATTCCTGTGCTTCCTCAACCCCCTTATTCCCCTGATATAGCCCCTGCCGACTTCTGTTTCCTAAATTGAAATTTTCGCTGAAAGGAAAACGATTTGACTCAATGGAAGACATCCAGGAAAATACGGAGAGGGTTCTTAATACCCTTAAGAAAATTTCCAGGAATTTTTCCAACAGCGGAAACACCGTTGGAGTCAGTGTGTTCAGTCAGAAGGGGACTACTTTGAAGGAGATCCGATCCGTCTCAATAGCCTGTAAGTACTGCCATTTTTAAATTACAAGCCCAGTCTTAAAACTTTCCAATCACACCTCGTATATCAGCGTCATCATCATTACATCAAATGTCATAATGAATGGAAAGAGTATAATGTCAGTCAACCAAAAAGTATTTCAAGGTGGAAATGGGTAACACTGCTAGATAGGAGTGGAAGCAATCTGTTATCCAAATTTCAGAATATTGTTGGAAGCAATATGCATTGCATTGGCAATCAATTCAACTCGTCAATGTGGACCTTCCATCAAAGTACATGTCGATTGAGGCAAGCCCCGTATGGCTTGTTTGAAAGCACGTATGGTTACATATATGTCTACCAGTCACCAATTGTTGGAGGACATGGAAAGACCATGCAACATCAGTCAACCAAAAAGTACTTTGTGGTGAAGTTAATTTTTGTTGTGGTGACTAAGCTCTACCACATAATTTTATTCTAAAAAATTAGTTACATATTTCACTGTGATAAGGCATTAGGAATTTGGTCTGTGAATTTACAAAGTTATTAAACATAATACCTTATTAATGTACTACAGAATACAGAAAATGGGAATACTGAATTAGCTTAGAGCAGGATATTAAAACATCCTTTTTAAAGAATTCAATAACAAAATCACAAGTACATTGAGACTGAACGGAAAATTGTTTTTCAATGCACCAAAACCGATCTTTTAGAATCATTCAATCTTAATATTGTTTTACATAGTTTTTCGAACAGTTGAAAAAGATTAACATAGAAAAGTGGATTTCATAAAACCGGAATTATCACAGTACGGACACATTTTATTTGAAGGATTTACAAATAATTTTACTTTATGTCAAACTTGGTAAAAATAGGCATAACTAAAATGCACTATTGACTTGCATCAAAATTTTTTTTATTTAAATTGAGTAGCAAAATGCATAAGTCTCAAAATAGATTAACCAGATCTATGCATTTGGAGACCCATCCTCCTATCTGCATTCAATTCTATTTTAGTATTCTATGTGTTTTATTTGTTGTGTTTGAACAATCTAATGACTAATTAAGGTAAATAATATTTCATTACATGTAAAATATTATCACCTCAAAAACTTCTTAGCCTATCTAATTACACTACCATGAGCCATATTGCAGTCTTGAGGTAAATCTGATTTTAAAATAAAGTAAAAATGGCTTCAGTTTATTTATGTTTGCTGTGAAAAGGTTATTTAGACATAACAATATCTTTTATAAGGTTTGACGGACAACATCTTAAGTTTGGCAAGATCTTCAAATCTTGCAATGTTTTTAATGAATAACTAAAAAATAATAAAAAACTAATGTTTCTTCATTGCATAAAATCTTGGAATTAAATGTTCTTTTACTTTCTAACTAAATTCTATTTTGGGAAAAACAAGGCAAATTGTACGAAAGATATATAAATAAGGATACTACTCACTCTAAAAGCAGGGTATCAGTGATGGATTCTCGTAAAAGCATGCCATCCGTGAGAAACTGAAATTAAAGGAAAAAGTATACATTTTTTGTAATTGAAATTTTTCTTTAAAATAATTAAATGCTATATGATACAGTAAATTTTAAAACTAAAACCCCTAGAATATGATTTACACAATATTTACCTTTATTTTAGTAGCCGCAGATGTCATGTTTTCGAATCGAATACTATACCCAACCTGCAAGACAAATAAATTACATTGTTCTGAATGCAGTAATATCTCTTAATTGGAAATAAAATTAGGAATGGCACCAAATAAATACATTTAGATACGATTTTATTGTGCAGTAGTGAAAATCAGTCATAAGAAATTGCTCTAGGAAGCAGATGATAATGATGACACATTTCTGCAATATACTGTTGAATCAGCCTGTAAGGAATGCTTGACTTTTGAAAAACTACTGGGAAAATTTGATAAATAGAATTCTGAAATGATTTTCTTAGAAAGGGTTGAAACAGTTATATAGTGTTCATGAAGCCCAGAAATCTGGCATTCACTGTTGAAGTAAATAGTAAGATATAACGTCAAGAAAATCTGATGTCAAAAACAGTTTATTTTTGACACAAATTTTAGTGAACATCAGATTTGATTTCAAACATGCACTTCCACCTGCACTCTATTGGAATGACTATGAAGAGAACTTGTCGTCAAAACATGTAGCAGATACCCAATCATCCTGACTGATTATTTCTGTATCTCGTTGGTCAGTAAGATTTGTCGTGTGAAATAGGTACATCTTAAATATCTTCAAGCAGGGTATGAAAAAAAAAATTTTAATCGAAAACATTAGATTTATTTTATTTAAATCAGATTTGTTTCATTTCAATTGGATTTTTATGATTTTAATTAATTCCTTGCACATACAAGTTTAAATTTGTTGGACATGAGACATGCAAATTACAGTGTAGTTTCTAGATAGCTTTGATTTATTTAAACATTAATATTGTTTTACGTAAAAAATTAACATATAAGGAAATGTAGTTGGGTAAATTTTTGAAAGATTAAAAGGTAATATAGGAACTAGCAAAGTAAATCACATGCTAGAGTAAATGGAACAGTGCCCAAAATGCCAAGCATGAGCAATGTTTTTCCATCTGGTTCTCAAGTGGTTTAGATTACTTTGAGTTTAACCCATAATCAGTGACGTAAATTTTTTCGACACATAAACAAGGTTGCTGCCAACACTATATTATCAATTTTTTCAATCATACAAATTTCAGAATTTTTTTGCATTACATATTTATCATATGATTAAAATGTTACTTCACTTATTTTGGTATAAAAAAATTAATTGGTTCAAGACTTGCACTTGAGCATCATGCACCAATAAAAAATAAAAGGAATTGCATTTTGAAAAAAATCCTACCTCTCATTAATTTTTAGAGTGCAAAAATAACTTATTGGTGAATCTTTTTTTATTTTTTTGTAAGTTAACAGTAAAAAATGAGACGAAATGAAAACACATAAATTTGAAATCAAATGTCTATTTTTCAAATTCTTTGAGCATTGACATTTCATGGGTATATTCGAAGCACACAAAAAGGGCTTAAACATAACATACAAGAATTCAAAGAATCAGCCTCTTCAGCCGGGAAAACTATTGGGCCCAGTACACATCTTATCAGGTTAACAAAGCGAAAGTTCATTTTCATAAAAATGAATAGTTCATTCTGCAACCTGTTAAACAAGGTTACCAGCTTGACTCTCATGACCACCTGGCTTCTTTCAAATTTTGTCAAAAACTATATACATTATGCTGGTGTGGCTTGAACAAGGGATACAAGAATTACAATGACAGTCAGCTAAGGGTAATACTCCCTAGAGATAGATCATAATGTAAGTTATGTAGTAAAGGAAAAAGTTGAATTTCAATGTCACTTAGTATGCTTATTTAAATATTTTAAATTCTCAAATCATAGGCAGGTTTACAGATTACTATCTTGATAATTTATTTTGTACTGGGATGTGTCAATAAATGACCTAGTGACCAAAAGAAATCATTGAGTGGGACTTTTCTACTTATTTCTCTTTACTAACATAAAACTATAAAAGTATGGTGTACCTTATTGCCAAGTTCTGTTCTTGCTTCTTTAGCTACACGTTTGGCAATTGTAACAGCAGCAACTCTTCGTGGCTGAAACATATTTAGAGAATATGAGTTCTGAAATGCATTTTAAGTTTATAGTTAACGGAATCACCATAATTCATGCTAACATGTAGAATCTTAGAATATCATCGCAATTTATCTACAATTCCCATACATTTTCCATAAGATGTTAAAAATGAATGAAAAATAATTAAAATTTCTTTTTAAACATAGTAAATAACTAATAAAAATATTAAGACTACAAAAAAGGGGATAGATCAAAATCAATTATTTTATCTCAGCATTTATAACTAAAATCAAAATTACCTGGGTTACGGCAATGCATTTATGCTTTGCAAATCCAGCTTCTAAAAGAAACTGCAAGTATAGAAATTCTGTTATTAAACAAATACCCAAGTAATCAAAATAGTTTAGAGTCAAATTGAACAACTCAAATATTTGGTATGGATAGTTTTTCCTTTTAACACTTTTATATTTATCCACCAGAGAAAACACATTTTAAGAAAAATACCTTGTATCATAATTTCTGGATTAAAAATCACATTCTTTTTCTTTTTGACCATTTTTCTACATGCCTTTCATATTTCTATTTACTTTGATGAAAATAATTTGCATATTTGTTTAAAGGATTTGTTCTTTACTTTCATTTTTAATGTATTAAGTGCTCAGAAAACCGAGTTGCCTTAAGTCCAAATAAAATATTCAAATGTGATTTAATCCTTTAAATTTCTAAGTAAATTTGTATGCTTGTAGTTTTGTGCATTTTGTGTTATAAGAGAATTATATTTGGTCATTAAGTATGAAATGTCCAATTTCGAACTGAAAGTTTGGTTTATTATACCTCAAACAAGAAGCAGTTTAATTAATAAAAATGTGCGCCTAAACTATCAATACAATTTTGCCATCTTAACGGTAGCTTGTAAATGCAGGCAGCAAAGAAGCCTGGAGAGCAAGTGGTGATAAGATCACGAAAGGCGTTTTCAACAGCTAGTTGGGAATTTAATATTTTTCCTTGAAAGAAGTGGTCCAATGCCTGGAAGAAATGGTAATCAGTTGGTGCAATGTCTGGGTAATACAGGGCGACAGAGAGTTTCCAAGTCCAGCTCCTGTAGTTCGAGCAAAGTTATTCGTGCGACTTGTGGTCGAGCATTGTCCTGCAAGAGGATTGACCTGTCTCTATTCATCAATCCTGGCTGCTTAATCCCAAGGTCCCTCATCATTTTGTCTAATTGATTACAATAGACATCCACCATAATCGATTGACCAGGTCTCATGAAGCTGTAGTGGAAAACACAAGCGCTGGAACCAAACAGACACCATTAGCTTTTTCAGTGAATATTCGGTTTCGGAATGTTTTGGCACTTCATCTTTATCCAATCATTGTGTCGAATGCTTGTGATTGACGAAAAG
Organism: Meta bourneti; assembly: GCA_933210815.1. NCBI lineage: Eukaryota > Metazoa > Arthropoda > Arachnida > Araneae > Tetragnathidae > Meta > Meta bourneti. The sequence continues at coordinate 4,781,655 of OW119926.1, forward strand.
AATCCATTTTTCATCACATGTAATACTGTGTAAAAATGGTTCGCCTTTATGTTGCGACAGCAAGGAATGGCAAGCTTCGAAACGATTTCTCTTGTAACGCTCGTTTAATTCATGCGGAACCCATCTATCCAGCTTCTTAACCATACCGATTTTTTTTCAAATGGTTTAATATTGTTGGAATAGTAACATCAAACCTTGCTGCTAATTCACACAAAGTTTGAGATGTATCCGCTTCTATTGCAGCTTTCAGCTCATCACTATCCACCATGCTCTCAGGTCGCCCACATGGTTCATTTTTAAGATCAAAATCGCCAGATAGGAACTTCTCAAACCATTGACGTACTGTGTGTTCATTAGCGACATCCTTGCCACACACTTCGTTGACATTTCGAGTTGTCTGCGCTGCATTAGTTCCACGACGGAACTTATATTCGAAAATAATGCGCATTTTTGACTTATCCATGGTTTACAAAATTTAATCTGCAAAAGTCAATTCAACAGATAATCACAAACCAAAACATGCGTCTGAAAGGCTGATGTGGACGTACCTTCACAATAAAAAAACAAAGAACTTTCAAAGTGGAATATAAGAGATAACGGATATCTAACTTGGTACTTGAGGTAATCGGACATATCATACCTAATGACCTAATACAAACTACAAATCTCAATAGTTTTGCATAAAATGTGCATTCAAAGCCCACAAGACACCACTTGAAATTGCTAAAGACATTTTTTTCAAATGATCAGTGTTAAAATTACCCAAATAAATGGTTTCAAATAGTAAAAATTTGAAACATTTTAGGAAATTCAATTCCTGTCAAACATTAACACCAACTTAGCCCAATTTCTGTATAAATGATTACATACCATTAGTAAACCTTAGGACAATCTATCAGAATTAATAAGTATCTGCAAGTTTCTACCCAGTTTTCTTCATATGAAGAATTTAATATATAATGTGAAAAATGGGATTCCTGAAAAATCAAGAAATGGATGTAAGGATATTCGATTTAACAGAACTGATGTAGAAGTTCCAAACGAGAGACCAGAATGGAAGGAATTGCCAGAAAATTTGAATAGCATATGGATTGATATTTACAATGGTTTCCATGCCCCGTACACACACCAGCAGTCAAAAATTTCATATGATGTCATGTAGGACTTCCAAAATGCTAGAATTTGATAACTTCAGTGGTCTTCGCAATATTTTTTTAATTTCTAAAAAATTTAAAATATGTTTGTCTGACTTTTTTCACCATTCAAAATTAGAAATTGTTCAAGTGAAATTCGATTTTTCTATACACCCTTTACTGTGTATTTGACAAATTCAAAAGCAGTTCACCCCCTTTGTGATCACTTCAAAAGACAGGTCAAAATGGTTAGTAGTGAAACCTGCAAATTAACATTCTATGACTTGTCCTTGGCAAAATTGGGTAGTTTTATCATAAGATACCTTTAGGTCTAGTAGCTAAAATAGTCCAGATCTTGTTGGATGAGATATCTTGGAGTAATCTGTTAGTGGATCTAAAGTACTGTTTTCATAAGTGGTTATATTTCTCCTTACATATAATAAAACAATAATATAAATCTACCATTGTTTTCAGTATTTTAAGTACACACCTGAACTAAACTTGCAATATATACATTTAATCAATTTAAAAAATCTGGTATCTCAGATTTGCACCATTTATAGAAAGCTTCAAATCTGAGATAGCAGCCATTTTGTAAAACTGATCAATTCTAAAATTCCTGTACCTCAGCTATTGGGTCAGCTTTGGTTTAAGGGTTTTATGGTGCAAGGACCATATTTGGCCGTGCTGCGCCAGACACAAGACATACAACATCAAGTAGTATACACACACAATGAAAGTTTTGCTGACACAGAAGAAATACTCCCAGGCAGGAATGCACCTGACAGAAATAGAACCTGCGCAGCCTACAACTGGAAGGTTGCTAGAGCAGTGGACATACCCACTGAGCCACGATGGCTCCCAGCTACTATTGGGTAAAATACTTTTTAAGTAGATTAAAGAATTTCACTACCCATGTCTATTCATAATTTATTTAAATCTGTGAACACCCACAAGGTCTCCACGTACCCTTAGCACATACAGTGGCTCCCAAAAGTGTTCGTACACTTTAAAAATTTGTAGAAAAAGCGCTGCAGCCTGGAATTGAATTCGAATATAAAGTCCAATATTTTTTCATATCTCCATGTGAATCTGAATAAAACCTAACATTCTTTATAAAAATATTGACTCATTTTCTTTTTATAATATGAAAATGCAAGGAGGCAGAGAAAGAACACGTCACAAAAGTGATCGTACACCGAAACAATTTCGGATAAATTCATAAATAAAATTATCGCTTTTTATTTTTGCATTATGGTGACATTTAAAAAATCATTTGGCTTTAATCTTTACTTGCTTACTTCATAATATTCTATTTATTATTTAAAAATGGCTCGTAGTCGTAAGGAAACAACGAACAGCATTCGAAAATTGATTATTTTTTATCAAACTAGTGGTAAATCAGTTTGGAATAGCTCTAAATTAGTAAATTTATCCCATTCTATGGTGCAGTATGTGATAAAACACTTTATAAAGAAAATCGGATCGAAAACAAGGTAAGGAAAGATCGTCCGGCAAAGTTAACTCAACGTGATCAGATTTAGTTAGAAAATTTGTGCAAAATCCACGTTCGAGTGCTGTAAAAATTTCTACAAAATTTACTACTTTGATTTCATCTGAAACTGTTCGACGAGTGCTCAGATCAGCTAGATTAAATGGGTGTTCAGCCTGAAGAAAATTTTTTTTAAAGCTTAGGCTTTTCTTCACAAAATCAATGATAAATAAGCCCAAAACGTATTGGAATCATGTCTTATTTCCAGATAAAAGCAAATTTAACATGTTTGGTTCCGATGGGCATATAATTGTATGGAGAAGAAAAAATGAGGAACTTAATCCCAAGAAGTTGGAACAGTAAAGCATTGCGGTGGAGGTGTCCTTGTGTGGGATGCATGTCAGCATCAGGACTAGGTAATTGGTATTTATTGATGACATAATGAATCATGCTCTTTATTTAAATATTTTAAAAGACAATTTAAAATTATCAGCCAAAATTTGGGTATGGGAAACAACTTTTTTTCTCAAGATAACGATCCTAAGCACGCGGCTCTCAACGTTCACCTCTGGTGTCTCTAATTGTCCACAAGTTATGAAAACACCACCTCAGTCACTGGATTTAAACCCAACAGAACACATTTGGAGAGAACTGGAGGTTAGAGTATGAAGACACGACATGTTAAAACGAAAAGCAAACTAAAAACAGTAATGATTGAAGAATGGAGGAACATTAATTAGATAGGTAGAAATTACAATAAAACTAGCAAACTCTATTCCCAGACATTTAAAAGCTGTTGTGGATGCTATAGGATATCCTAAGTATTAATTTACCGAAATATTACAATATTTACTAATATGTAGATTTTTAAAGTGTACAAAGACTTTTATGAGGTAACTTTTTCGTTACTTTTGATTATTGATTTTCCAAAAAAGTTTTACCATGTTTTTAAAATATTTTATGTAGTTTTGTTAAGAACAAGTTATTAAAAAATTCCCATTCTAAGATATTAATTTTTATTAATGTATAGAGTAGTATTACATTAAAATTCGTAAGTGTACGAACTCTTTTGGGAGCCACTGTATATAAAAAGCTTCAGAATGACAAAAGCATGAAGACTTCTTTAAAGATTTTATCACATATGGTTGAATGATCAGTGCTTTCTCTTTGATTCAACACATTAATGCACAAATTTGTGTTGCGGGGGTTTTCATTTTTCTCTTTAATGCTTTATAAGCAGTTTAGCTTTTAAGCCTTTACATTCAGAATACAGTCGAGTAAAGATCCAGCAAATACCAATTTATTTATTTGCCAAAACTGAATATGCATTACGTATTATAATTACGCAAGTTGTTTCATAGATATTTTGAACCGTGAACAGAAAATACTTTACCTGAGGAATTTGTGTTGTCTTTCCACAACCAGTTTCACCACTAATAACTGTTGTTTTATTTCTGTAAATGGCTTTCAAAATTTCCATTTTCGCTAAAAAAACCGGAAGTCTCTCTCTAGTAACTTGAAGAGATTCCATTTTATAGGTTTACGAACGATTGATTGCTTGCCTTCTAAAATTTATTGGATTTAACACAACACTTAAGAGAAAATTATTCGGAGTACAACCACACGCGGATAGTCAGCCAGAACCCTAAACTAGTTATGCCATGCCTAACGTCAAAACATTTCAAACCACGTGGTAGATAACTTCAATAACTTCTACTTCAAACAGAAAAATGGTCAAAAATAATTAAAGGTATGGTATTATGGTAGGTAGGTATTTTTAATTAGCGTCGTACTGGAGCAGCATAACCAAAAACAATGGAACGAGAGAATTAAAAACCTAATTTAATGCATCGACAAATTCTTTTTCTTGAAAAAAATCATTATCGTATTATAGTAAGTAGAAATTGGGGACGAATGGCATTTCAGGAACAGGTGACGCGGTATCGTTGCCACCGAATATTTGATGTCCCTACTGGCGAGGAATACCTCGGCGCGGTTTCTTATCAAAAAGGCGATAGATGATTGAACAACGGTTACCCTACGCTGGAATAATTCTTGAACACTCTGTTAAAATGAGTGTCTGAATCGATTTCTGAAAGACTCGATTCTGTTATATCATTCGTCGCCTCAGCTGCACGATGGACGCGTCCTGGTATATTTCAAAGCGATGTAAGGGCTATTCTTTCCGGCATAAGCTTTCATGTGGGACACTCAAAAATGTTTTCCGAAAAGAAAAACTTTTGCAAGTCTTGAAATTTCTGACACAAATGTTTCTCATCTTTGAAAAGTTTCTTTAATGTTTGTTAAAATTAGTATTTTGGCTATGCTAAGACCCGATATCCAGCGAAATGGATGCTGAAAACTGGTTTGTTTCTTTATTTTCTGAAATGAAACTACTGTTTGCGAGGTAAAAATAGAAGTGCGCCCTCAAAATGCATAAAAATTAAATTGCAAGTATTATTTCATTAATATTTGTTGGTGTATGACAAAATATCATATGTGTACTCTTCTAGTCGGGAAAACAAGTGCTACCCCCATAGAATACATCCTCCAACACTAAATTTGTGTTCTCACTTAGCATATTAAAACAATTTGAAAGATTTTTTTTGCTGTTACCCAACTGAAATGCAAAAGTTGAAATATCTACAAAAAAAAAATTTATTCCTAATAAATTAGATTTAATAACTTGATTAACATTGAATAATTTTTTATAAATGTAATGCATTAATAATAAAATAATTCAAAATAATTGACACTCAGGCAGGTGTTGAGAAAAAGTTTCATAGGTGGTCCATATTTCATTTAATTTTTTCATTTTGCTAAAATATTTGACATTAATAGGTTATTTGAATATCTCTCTTAAACCAAATAAGTATTTGAAAGAGAAAAACAAATTTTGTTTTAAAGACAAAGGAGCGGCGCGAACTTTTTTAGATAGTTAATATCTGCCTGAAATGCTAAGTATGGTTAGGTAATTTAATTAGCATAGTACTGGAGCAACACAACGGACTATTGGCGACGGTCCGGGATCAATCCCGAAGGGAAAGATACGAGGACAACACGTAATTTTGAACCACGATCAGATGATGATGTCAACAACTGAGTTGGCACCCCAGTCTCCAAACTTCCACATCAACGTCGGAACATTTGAGACCACGACAGATTTAACGTATACCAGCCCCATGTACACGATGGTTTTTGATTGGATCGAGTTTCGAACTCGCAAACCTCCGGTTGCTACACTGCTACTCTCACAACCGGGCTACCGCTGCCATTTCTAAGTATGGGATATCTATTGTTTAAATTAAGAAATTAAACGTACATACATTACCTAAAGTTGTATAAAATGGGTATGTGCCCACATTTTTATTTTTAACATTTTCTTTCTACTTTATCAAAAACGATAGTAACGATGTATAACAAAAAAGTGAAAGCCATCAAAAATTGTATGTGATTTCATATTTAAAATGCTTTTCAAGTTTGAATTTTGTGAACACTGGGGAATGAAGTAGAAAAAGCAGCTTAAAATTTGTTAATTTCTGCCACAATAGGGTCCTAAAATTTTCATGGAATAATTTTATTTTTTAAATAATTTGAAATATTTATTTGAGCTTTCTGGGCCTAATATTCTCCTCCTTCATTGCTCTCTCGCTTTTCTTTAACCATTTTTCAGCATGTTTAAATTTGATATCAGAGCATCCGAGACGCTCTAAATCATCTTTCAAATCTCACCTTCATTTACCAAATCAAATTGCATCTTATCTGATGAGGTCTTCGGCGAGATGATATTTCTTTCTTGTCACCATACACCTTCCCATTCAATCCCCGAACAAACGCTAATGGTTGCCAACGTATAAGATGATAGAAAAGTAGCCACGAGGAGAGTTCTTTTCATCGCCAAGGCGCCCATCCAGAAGGTACATAGTGTGGTGGCAACGATGTCTCGATTTCCTAACCATGTATTTTCAATGGGAGTTCCCCTCCTTCAGCCTCCTCTGGAGAATCTGGCGAGGAACGACTTGGCGCGTTTGGTCCACAAAAGGCGATACATGATTCAAAAACCTGAATGGGTTTTTAGACGAGATGCTTTTACTATTTTTATGCATCTAAATGGCATTCTCGTGTAGATTTCAAATGCGGGAAAAATAGTACAATTAAATGTGGAAGAAGTCTGTATGAGGGGATAACTGTTTCATCGAGACGGTTTCCTAAATGTTTTTAGAAATCACAAGAAACTTTCACAAGTTTTTATAGATTTCTGAACTAAAGGTTCAAATTAAAAATAATGGATGCTGCAAATTGGTTTGTTCCTTCTTTATTTTCAGAAATGGAACTAAATTTGCGAGGTACAAATACAATTGCACCCTCAAAATGCATAAAAATTAAATTTCGATTTAAAAATGATTCATTTAATCAAAAGTACAACACCAATTTATCAAACTTAGAAATGCTCAAATATGACCGCAACATTTCGATGTCTAATATCATGGATGGTGTGATTATTAATATTGACTAGGTTGTTATAGAACTTTTTAGAAAGATAGAGAATGGGTTTTTGGATTGTATTCAATTTAGTTTCTCTGTAAACATCAGTCTGTAGTATCACGGTGATCTAGCGATCGTTTGAATTGTGCAGTTTTGTTGCTCCTTAGTAACAGGCTAAGAATAATTCTTTCTTAAGCTAAAAAAAAAATTGACTGGCTTCCTTACTTTGTTTCTCCTACATTGTGATATACAATCGCATTGTATTATATGTATATTTACTACTGGTAGTAATTGTGGTTAGTACCAAGAAAATAATTTATTCAAGAAAGACGTTTGGATTCTATATTCTATACCCAAGCTACAATTTACAATCATTTAGATTTCTTTCGCTCAATTTATGACATTGCTTTCAGTATCGATAAAGAATAACACCTGAAATTATGTGAATTTCTAACTGATTTGATAGTTTTATGAAAATAGGTACAATCTCGATCGATGCTAAAGAATGGAAAAATCATGAAAAGTAAAAGGAATAAGATACTACAAAAACTAAGAGAGCATGTCAAATTTACATTTAAATCTGTCACAGGACTCAGCACACATTAATTTTCAGCTTCAAATATAATCACACTAAACTCTGTTACATAGAATTAGAATCAAACATATAAGTCAGAAAATAAGAAGCTTTTAAGTGTTTCAGAAGGGCTGTGACGTATTAGGCCGAGAGGTTTGCGAAGAACGACACAGGAAAAAATTACTCATGTTTAGCTACGGTCACTTAATAGATGTTGGACAAAACATAGATGTCGAGTATCGACTAGATGTTCTCTGTGCAACGAAAGAAGATGAAGTCGAACTGTATGGAGATTGTCTTGGAAATTTTTTAAAATTAAATTAAACTTTGTAAAAAAATTAGGTTCTAACAAGCTTCGTTTATATGTTATGAATTTTCTTAATCAGGAAAATACTTTATGTACCACCCTGTGTTTATTAGTCGTATTTTTTTTGGAAAAATATATCTACTAAAAATGTTTTACTTATCTTCTGACTTCAAAGAATGGTTCGTGGTGATGGTGACTTCAAAGAATGGTTTTTAATAGCTGCAAATAAAGGAAATTAGGCGATTCTTTTTCCACATCACCCAATGGGGTAAGAATCCAGATGCGTCTTTTTTTAAGAGGTATCGCCAAGAGCCCTATCCTCTGATATAAAAAAAACTTACCTTCTTACCTGTTGATTGTCCGGCCCCTCTGAGAAATTTCTATCCTAATTACAAAAATGTACTTACTGTTGGACATCTGAGGAATTAACAATAAAATCTTACAATTTTTAAAAATAAGATATTTTTGTATTATCCCATTATGCAATTGTATATAAACTTTCTGAAAGTTATAGTGTCAAAATCATTTATCAAAGATGCCCTCCACTTTTTTTTATCAAATCCGAACATTTTTTACTTGGAACTTCATTCAGAGGATCATAAAATTCAAAAAAATATTTTTCTATATTAACAATCAGTAGCAACCAATGACTATCTATGTTAATAGGGAAAAAAATATTTGATTTGAGTGAGTCACCACATTTGAAGAATTTAAATTCTTTGTTGTTGTTTTGTGAAAGTGATGTTGATGAGAGTGACTCAATAAACATGAAGTTTTTGGAGTTTTGTGTTAGTTTATAGAAGAAGGAATCTACAATTGTGTCATATAACCACCCTTTCCGGAACCACTCTGATGTTTCCAATAAAACGTTTTCTTCATCAGGAGTTATATTGACGTCTAATGATTTTAGCATAAAATTTGAAATATCGATACTATTTACTTTAACTACATTATCTGACACATTATTTCTATTCACGTAATCGAATTTTAAAAAGTTACATACATCTGATTCTGAGAATTCATCATATTTCATTTTGTTGAGTTTTTGATGCGATTTTCTCCCCGTTAAAATGTTATAAATATGCTGTCTAAATTCATATGTGTCAAACGGCTTATTGACATTTGAATCACTAACTAATTGATGCACATAGTAGCATAAGAATACACCACAATTGACATTATCTTTTTGTAAAATATGTACTGGATGAACAATACTCCATGCATTGGTGGCGTTATCCAACTTATTTAAAATTGTCCTGCACGTTTCTGGACAAATCAGAGTAGTTTTATCATAGCCCCAATGACTATTGTTAATGCAGATCGGAATAAATACGAACTTCGACAGTGTATATATATTACGAGCCAAAATCGGTTCAAAATCTATTTCAGAAAAAATAAATTGTGCAACAGATGATTCAAGAAAAGAAAAATAAGCATTTTGTTCACACAATGAAAAGATATACGCATCTATAATTACGTCATACACCCAGCTTTTGACAAAATCGGGAAAGTTAGACCTGAGAAAATGTTCTTCTTCTTCATCAATGTAAGGATCTAGAGATTTCAAGATATAATCATTTAAGACATATGGACCTAAATTATACAGTGATGGATTTCCTGTTGTATTACTTAAATTTGAAGTGAAAGATTTATCACTTACTTTAAATTTTTTAGGAGGAGATTCATGCAAATGCGAGATATCGTCAGCATCCTCAATACTAAAATACTCTTCTACGCTTTTTGACTTATCTAAATGTTTTTTCGAATTTTTACGCTTCTTACTCGTTCTATAAAATTGAATTTGCTTAGTGAGCTTTTGATTTGGCAATACTGAACACGTGGGCATAACTCATAAAGATTTTTCATTAGAACTTGAAATACCATCACATGCAGCAACTAACGTGTTTAAGGTTGAAAAAACATTACTTAACATTATCTCTTGAACTGATTTATTTCTAATTTTTTGGATTAATTTTGAACATAATTCTTCGCAAGCTGCAATTTTGTCATTGGCTGAACGAGGATTCGAAAAATTCCCAATTTCTCTTCTAGACTGTAGATCGCGATTTTCTATTGTTTGCGTCCCACCTATTGTTTGAGTCCCATCGACATAAAAATCATTACTTGCTACAGTAGAATGTATTTTATGAATGTGCTTACATAAATAATGATTATCTGGGCAATTGCAGTGGTATAAATGAGTGCATAGTGACATGCAACTCAATTCTGGGCATTTAAAATAACAGAAGTCGGACATATTACACTGTTCTTCTACTCGCTTCACTGTATACAATCTATTTTTTACAGTCTGTGAACGAACAGACCAAGATTTACAATTTAAAACAACAACATCAGCATCAGATATTTTTTTTGCCCTATCATGCCTAGACTTAACAGTTGAAGCAAAATTAGATTTAGTAGGAAATTGCGTTATTTTTTTGTATTCGTGGTTCAAATGGTAGTCTCTTTCTACTTTAAATAATACTAGCTGAATTACCCGGCGTTGCTCGGGTTGAAATGGTTAAATGTTGCTTGAAAATTGAATTAGAATAAGCACTTTTCTTTCACAGAAAAATGCTATCATTTAAGTTGTACGGAAAATACGTTTTAACTTTTTAATAGCTTCTACAATATACTTCGGACGCAAATACATGCATTTAATTCCTGCATATAATAATATTGCAATATGTAAAAGATTAAGACATAAAGACAAACAGAAACGAAATTCCGACGAAAAAATGCAAAATTCTAAAAAACGAAAGATGCGCAAAGTGCAGTTTCAACTACTGTTTAAATACTCTCGCAATCAAGTCGTGGCGCTCACTGGGTAATTGATTGGTAAGAACCTCCTTGATCTCCGTCCAAATCGGATTGCAGGTGAAGGTGATAAATAAGACTGGTCTCCCGTACGTCCTCATGTACGTCATAGCATCTTGTGTGTATTCGTGCATGTGTCTGGTGACTGCAACTCATCTCCAGTAAATGTAGCTGGTAGTACGACTAAGGCACCGAGGTTTTCAACGTTCCCGTCATTTGCCACAGCATCTCTCAGGTGTATATCAACTTTCAGTTTACGTTGATTTAGACGAATGTAAAGGAGACGCTCACTCTCGACTTTAGCGTACATATCGACGATGAACTGATGAAACAATTGCCTGCAGTTCAATACGTGGTTCTGCTCAGTATCTCGAACCATTAATCTGTACGCATTGAAATCCTTCGCTGAAACTTTCTTGCTGGTTGTTTCACCTGTTCTTGGGTTGATCTGCCTCAGATTAAAATGATATCCATCTTCACCATGGGGGAATATCACTGGGTACTGCAGAGCATCATAAGATCGATGTGTTTCCGAATACGCTGCAATGATTCACCTCGTCATTGAATAACGATATCCCGTTGATGAAACTCATCTCTTGATATAACCACCGCGACTTCATCTGCTTGAGGAGAGTTAAAGCGCCGCTCGAGTTCGCCTGCTGGTCTTCGGTCTGCTCTTATGACTACTTTAAATTCATCTGTTGGCATACGTTCCAATGCTGTTTCAAAGGTTTTAATAAGATTATTGTGCTCATGAAACATCCTCTGTAAGTTTAACACAATCTGACGTCTTGTTCCCGAGATGTAGGCGCACTTCTGATCAGTTTCCATTTGTTCGTTTTGAATAAAATATAGTTATAGAAATTTTGGTGGTTGATCTGGCAGCGGAAGCAACGATCCACTCTATGGTAAATCTGCCCTTGCACCTAGAATGTCGACGGAAATCCGGGCTGTCCAACAACTCATGAGGCACCGAATGATGTCATTTGGAAACATGAGTTGTATTTTCTGATGTTACTAAGAAAATGCTTCGACTCTGACGTATCTCCTGATGTGTAAGTCAAAAGTTCTTGTGGTGGTGGTTCCAGTTGGCAGAGTTTAACTTTTCCATTTTTACAGTAAATACCAGTAGACTCTGATTTAAACTTTTTGGCTTGACAGTAACTACAAACCATTTCCATTTTCCCGATGGTAACACTTGCATGCAGCGAGTAGTTTTTATGTGAATGGTAGTGGAATTCTTCCTATGCTAAGCTAAAATGGTGCGCAGTCCGTGATCGTTTGGCTCTATCTCTCTTATCCTGTAGTCGGGCCTCACGCTGCTGTGCCGTCTCTGTTGCTCTAGATGTAGTAGCACTATCCCTCTTATCCTGAAGTCGGGACTCACGCTGCTGTGCCGTCTCTGTTGCTCTAGATGTAGTAGCTCTCTCGCAATCGCAAGTCTTCTATTCCTCTCCTTGGAAGTTTCTTGTCTACGCTCATCTTTCATCATTTTAGCCGTTAACTGCACTTGGCCGATCGCCTTCCGCTTCCTTGGAGGCATTGCTCAGCAAAGAAATCTGTCAATGAATACAAAGAAATGCTATTTCATAAAATAAGCAAAAGGCACACTCTCACTGAGCAATGAAATCGATTACAGAATACAATAAAAATAAAAAGCTAATATAAACTGAATGGTAAGACAAATTTAAAATTGCGAAGTACTTACATCAGTTTAGGAATATATCAAATTTTTAACACAAATAAAAAATATTAATGCCTTACTTAAAAGCTGTCAATCAAAATACTCAAACACAGAATTCTAAATCATACTAAAAAATAAACTTTTATTCTGGTTTTAAAAAAAGCATTAATTCTGATCCCCCATTAAACTTATTTAAAAAATTAAGCAAAAGGCATACTCTCAATGAGCAATGAAATCTATTATAGAATATAATACAAAGCTAAAATTAACGAAAAAACGAATTTAAAATTATGTAGTACTTACATCAGTTTAGAAATATAAATCCAAAATGTACACTATCACTGTCGAATAAAGTAGGAAACACTATACAATCAACTAAAAGAGCGAAATAAAACTGCCAGATTCACTGAAAGATGATAAACTGGAAGACTTACCGAGCTAGCTTCCTCTAAATACGACCAGCTAAGAATCGAGTGAGTACTGGAATGTTCTCCACCATGAGTCCAAGGAAGTTTCCGTTTCCCCAACTTTCTAGAAAGTTCTACAAAGTTTTATAAAAAAAGTAAACATTAATTCTGGTGCTGCCAGATACCGAGTAGTAAAATTACGCTTTTATGATCAATGAGTTTTTCGTTTGTGCTTTTCGGAATAACGGTGCTTGGGTTAGAAATAAATGTAACCGGTGTAGACAAATTAAACTGAATAGATAAAATTTTTTCAAAAAGCAGAAGGTCGATTTTACAGAATTTTTCAGAAAGAAAATCACTGCTTTCAACGGAGGATTCACATGTATCTATTCCGGACATTTTAAAATAAGTTACACGCCTTACCTAAAGAGCCTCGTTAAACAGAATTCTACAAATCATTACGTATTCAATAAATTATTTAAGGAAAGTTGGTCGAAATATACACCAACTTTCCTTGAAAATAATACTTGAACTCCTGAAAACCTTTCCTTGAATTTCCTTGCAAACATAAATATTTTAAAATATTCTTTCCTCCTTCATCAATAAAATATCTATAATTTATTTACATCATGGGAAGAACTAAAAAGTCAGTTCAAACATAAATACTGTAATTTAATTTGTTTCGGAAAAAATTGTTTTTCGATCAACAGTGGTAAAGCAACCATCGCTGCCAAAAGCAATTAATCTATGCTCAATGTTATTTCTATGGCGATTTCGAATAGTTTTTAGCCCCCCAGGGCCAATAGAACGGGGGTTAAGAGTTAGCCTATGCTGACCGCAGTGTTCTAAAGTATAAGTGTACCAAATTTGGTGTGGATTGGTCAAACGGTGTAGATTTGTATAGAAAATATACCCACATACACACACACACACATCCTATTTTATATATATAGATTTTAATCAGTTCATCCATGCGTCGATTGAATTTTCGACCAAAATAATTCGTTTTTAGTTGATTGTGAAACGATTCACAATAATTATTAGTTTCTGTTTCGGCGTGAGGAAAATCGCGATAAGATGCTGCCCACAACTGAACCCTATTACAGTACTCAATTTCAAAATATTTTATGAAATCTGTAGCCTTCGTTATAAATGATTTTAAAAGTTCATCTAAAAGATTTTTAAACTTATTTCGATCCTCTTCATTTAAAATTTCTAATAACTTTGTATGAATTTCGTTCCTGAGATCTTTATTGGGGATTTTGGCATTTAAATTCCTATTCCACGTTTGTAATATATGAAATTTACACAACAAATGCTTAATATTAGGACCGAATACTTGATGAAATGCTGAGAATAGAACATTATCATCATCAGTCATTACCGCATTTATGTGTATAGTGGGTATTCGAGATTTCAGACTACTAAATAAACAACGAACAGTTTTTAACTTTAAACTATTGGTGATGAAATGAGCAACCCATTCCCGAATTCATCGGGGACAATTAAATTAAGAAGATGGAAATCATAGTAATTTGTGCTATGTGTTGCATCTATACAAATAATTTTATTGGAAAATGAAACCATTATGTTTTTTTGTTCTTTAGTCTGCAAGCCTAACGCAAATATGCTATTGTGATCAGATAATCCGTCTAGATCAGGGGGGGGGCCATATATTGTTTTGGAATTTTGCGGCTTATAAATTAATACAGGATCATAAGTTTCTCGTTTTAATCCTTCCACAATTGCGAGAACAGAAACAGCATCATTTTGGGGACATAATCTATTGCGCATGGGCCGGGCATAGTACTGAATAGCTTTTCGAGATACATACGCTTCTTTTATAGGGAAAAAATTCCGGTTTTCTCGACTTCCTAAATCATCTCTTAAGGCATCTTGAATTTTTTTCATTGGTATTGACAAAAGTAAATGAGCTTTGATAAGATTCCGGGAGCTCTGTTTTAAGGGTTGATATTTGCAATTTTCGAAGTCCAATCCATGATTATGGTTAGGGTAATATGTAACTGAAACTAAATCTTTTTGTTCGCATGCACAAATTCTTACAGGACAGTTAATATGTGTAGGTATAGTACCTTTTTTATTGGTACGTCCATCGATCTTTTTGGGCCTTAAGTGTGAAGACTGCATACTAAATTGACATGCATAATAATAGAATGTTTTTGATTTCAAAACTTTATTCCCTGTAACTTTTCAAAACGAACTAAATGTGGCTCTTGATTCTACTTCTAACCAATTTTGAAAACTGCACATACTATCGAATGATAAAACTTTAATGTTGTGGGTTATGTTTTTTAAGAACATGTTTATTTAAGTTTGTGGCATAATTAAATGTTTCTATGCATCCTGGAATAAGACAACAAAGCATTTCCTTATTTTCTCCTACTAAACAAACCTTATTATGTGCATAAAATTTTTTCCTATTTGAGAAAAATCTACCACACTTCTCACATTTTCTGGGATACAGAGAAAATGATTTCGAAGAAACTTATTTGAAATTCGGTGTGGAATTATTTGTATAATCAACTGACTTTTTAAGCACACTCGACATTTCTATGCGTGTGCTGGAAACTAAAACAGAATTAGTAACAAAATTTTCATTGGTTCCATCCAGTAAAACTATATCTGAAGTATCCTTTAATTGAGAATGAGAACCGGATTGCAAAGAAATATTGTTTTCACTTTCAATGTCTTCAGTTACATTTATTTCAGTCTGTTTCGGTGAAAATATTACTTGATTATCTGATTTCGTATGTTTAATCAAGGATTCAGTATTTTTGTAGGATTTTAAAGACTTCGTACATTGTCTAGAACATAAAGCTGATTCTAAACGAACATTACATTTTTTTAAATGCGTATTGTAAGTACTAACGTAAGAAAAAAGGAAGTTGCATTGCAAACACTCAATTGGTTTGACGAGACGTTTTCTGGCCCCTCCTGTCCTTCCTCCACAAATCGAGATCTTATTATCATCGGTTTGATTTCTTGGTGAAGTCATTTTATCTACAAGATTTCCCAAAAGCTCGTAGTTATTATATATAGTCATTAGAAGTTATTATATATACGTAGTTATTATATATAGTTATTATATATACTTACAGTTAATTCCACTGCCATTCTTCAAAAATGGTCGTGGACCTGACAACTTTGAAACCGGAATACAGAAAAAAGGCATACCTGAAAGGTCACTTATTGGTGAAGGAGATGTAGGTAAGGCCATAGGCAACTGAGCCATCAGACGACGTTTTCTTTCGGTTGTAACCGTGTTTGTCCCATCTCTTCCGTTTTTTGCTGAAGCCATTTCATCTAGAAGATTCCCCAAATACACTGTAGTTATTAGATGTACTCACGTTCTATTTACTATCAGTGGCGTATCAAGTCATTTTGAAACCCTAGGTGCAAGTAACTTTGTGTCCTCTTGACAGAAATTATTCTCCCGTTTGTTAACCCATTTACATTTATATATTTTCATCACTCAAATGTAAATTAAATTGTTATAATTAATCAGTAAATATAATTTATACGATAGTTATGAATGTTAAATTAATTATTATAAAGCAAAGTAAAGCTTTCATAAAATCTGTTAAGTAAAAGTAAACCTAGCATTCTAATAAGATATTTCTCCTACATTCTCCAAGTTAAAATGTATATTAATTATTGCGATTCACTAAACGCTGAAATTCCACTGCCTAAAGTAATTGCACAATTTTTGAAAACTTTCACTGTGTGAAAGTAACATAAAATTTTTATATCGTTTGCGAATTTTCAACTGTCATAGAATGATGTTAATGAAAAAGTTAAATCCATTTTAGTTTTATGTAATTTTGATAACTATCTTCGGGTTCTTCGGAAAAAAGAAGTTGAATTGGAAATTTGGAACCCACAAGCACTTTTCGAAAATGCTCACTGCTATTTTGTTTTTACTTTTTGAGATGAAAACATTTTTAAATGCTTCATTTGAAGTACGATTAAAAATTTACCAAACAAAAAGCAAATAACAACACGAAGGGACATGAATTCAGGGAAAAATATTGAAAATTAAAAAAATTAAAGGTATGATTTTTGCTGCAGCCAAAATCACAAGGCATACATTTTAAACTACGCACAATTGTTTAATTTGATATTTCTCTACGTATTGGAAACTTGATGAAGTGCGATAATTGACGGAGTTCTAATAGGTTTGGTGAAGCCGGCTACATGCGGGCCATCGATGCGATAAAGAATTTAAAAATTCCAAAACCTCTAGTTTGGTTCTTTCTCACAAACATTAATTAACAATGGTTAATTAACCCTTTGAAAATCATGCTAAATAAAATATGTTTTGCAAAAAAAAAAACTATGGGTAAAGACCTTTCGCCTCGTATGAATGTAATTTGCACAAAACAAAATTTAATTTTTTAAGGTGTGGTGCGCTCTTGTATGTGTCACTTCTAGAACACCTCCTAGATATCACCCTATCAAATGAGAGAATATAGTCTTAATATGCCTAGAACATATCTATCCCAGGACAACGCCTCATAATTTTGAACCACGGTCAAGAACAACACCTGAACCAGCACCCCAATCCAAACTTCCACACTTCGCCAACGTGAGGACACTTGAGGCAACGACAGATTTAACGTGCACCAGCCTCCGTGTATCCGACGGTCTTTGGCTGGACCGAGTTTCGAACTCGTAATCCTCTGTTTTCTAATCCGTTGCTCTTCGAACTAGGCTACCGCTGCCCTCGAAATCCCCATAGAAATGACATTGATTATCTTTACTATCACAGTTTGATCAACTCATATCGAATTTGCTACACTCATTCTTTAAAACCCTGCGAGAAACATAGTCTAGATATGAACTCTATTTGATTTGTCCTGGGTTTGTAGAGAGATCTCAAAACAATTCGAACTCACCATAGGACTACTATTGAGTATTACGATGAGTTACAAACAATTGGATCAACGCCGGGTAATTCAGATGGTGTTTTAAGAGAGGGCCCGGTTTCAACAAATTTACTCGTAAATACCTTTAAAATTCTTTTAAAGTGTATGCATTAAAAAAACAATTATTAATTATGTCATGGTTATAAGGAAATGGAGGAGGAAATTAGCTATCAATCACTGGACTAATGAAATCTTGTAGCGAGTTGTAATTTTTTCAGGCCAAAATTAAAATAATTTGCACTGAGGAAGACTTAGAAGTATACAAAAATATCTTCAAAATTTGAGCGATGATTTTAAAATGCGCTTTGCAGATTTTGAAAACATGCACATTCCAGATTGGGTTATCATTACATTTTCTGCAGATATTGAAAACATCGAATGTAACAAACAAGATGAACTTATCGAATTGTCAGTTGATCTTGAAGCTAAGACGCTTTAAAAAAAAAGACTTCAAGTTACTTTTGGAAGAATATGGATGTTGTAGAAAAATATCCAAAACTTTTGCTTGCATTTCCGAACAATGGTTGAAGCTGGTTTCAGCCATGTTAATAGAACAAAGAAATAAGCTATATATAGAATTCCGTGGTGTAATGAAATGAACATGAGTCGCTCTAGTTACAGTGGCGCTTTAAGTCTGAAACTTACTAATTTTGAATCATTGCTCATCTTGTCAAGAGTCACGAAGCACACCCTTTACATTGACAACGTTAGTAAATTGTATACTAAGTTAATAAGTCGGCAAGAAAGAGCATTTTTATTTCAAGTTTTGAGAGTATTCGTGAAAATATCCTATATATAGCTTATATGAATTGATTACGTGACTCCGATTTTTGGTGGGGCAGTGGTAGCCCGGTTGGAAGAGTAGCGGATTAGCAATAGGAGGGTTGTGAGTTCGAAACTCGGTCTAACCAAAGACCGTCGTATACGTGGGTGCTGGTGTGTGTTAAATCTGTCGTAACCTCAAATGTCCTCACGTTGACGTGGTGTGGATGTTTGGAGAGTAGTGTGCTAGCCAGGTGTTGCCTCGTCATCTGACCGTGGTTTAAAATTACGAGGTGTTGACCTCGGATCTTTCCCTTCAAGATTCAACTACCCACCCACCCCGTTTTGGAAGTGATGTTCGTTTCACAGTTCACACTTAATAAACCATTAATGTAGTCAGGAATTATTTTTGGAGGTACAAAAGAGAGATTGAATTTTTATGCTAATTGAAGATTTGGACTTATTACATTAAAAAAGTATTTTTTATTTTGAACTTTGAACCAACTTAGGAATACAACTTTTTATGCAAAATGAATATCTGAACTTTATTATATTTTAAAAAGATATTGGTTCGCTAAATGTTTGTATAATATAATATATCAAATTTAGTCCTGAATATGAATTGAAAAACAAAGACATACAGTTTTAAAATTGTTACACCTCAGTTGTTTTAGTACAGAAATGGTTTTACGAGGGTTTTTCAACAGATATTTATTGTTGGTTAAATGCATACAATTTTCTATGCGAAGTACAATAAACAACAATTATTTTCATAATTCAATAACTATGTTAAAGAAATCCATGAATTTTTATCGTATTTTATCTTGAAAACATTTTAAAAAGCCGACTTTCGAGGTCAGCTCAGGACCCCATTGCCCGTCTCCCTGGCCAAGAATATATGCTTTTTATATAGACCAAGAATATATGCTTTATATATTTTTTATATAGACTAGATATAATATAACTTATTTTATAAGGTAAATGCCAGACATTTAAATTATTAAAAAAATTTCTTCTCAAGTTTTGAAAATAGATATTTATAAAATTATTCTATGCAGGCACTGAAAATTGTATCTTTTAGAGCTGAATCCAATGACTAATGTAAGAATTGGCCAAATGAGCAATTTTAATTAACACTAAGCACAAGACAAAACAATTACAAGAATAAACAAACATAAAAAGTAACATCTCGGGGAACAAAACTTCTGCGCGTCAGTTCTACGCTCGCCTTTGGAAAACAACTAGAGAAAAATGGTTCATTCTCTTTCGCGGAGAGTGTGTCACGTGGTCCGCCATCGCCAATCAAGGCGCATATCGCTGAGATACACGTTAAGGGGCTGATACGTTACAACCTCCCCCTCTGGCTCCGACGACGTCCCGACGAGGAGTCAGCATTACGTGCTTTAGGAGGGCGTCCTCTCTTTCTTAATGGGACCACAGGAGTACTGTCAGTAGCTTTACATGCCTTGAGAGCTGAAGAGTGATAAACTCCTATAGGTGTGGTCGAATTTTTGAGATCTGCAATTTCATAAGTTGTAGGTGACCGTTGAGTGAGCACCACGTAAGGTCCGTCACGTCGAGGCATGAATTTGGCAGTCCTTTTCTTTTCTGCGTTACTCACAGGGCGCATGGTGACCCAAACGTGATCACCAGTATTGATCCGATGTTCTATAAAAGGGGTAGGCTCTCCCCCTAGCTTGAAGGTAGACTCAAATTTTTCCAACAAACCATTCATCTTTCTGCGCTGATCGGACGTTAAATGTTCTCCTTCATCAGAACGCAGTGAGCTTGGTGATATAGCTTGGCTGTATGAGAGTTGCTGGTTGCAGCTTGAACGTTCATCTTCTTCATGAAAATTTTCTTTGTTGCTACAGTTGTCGACAGGCTGTTGACTCTTTACTGGTGGGTCTTCAACAGATAGCAGATATTTTACAGGGATATCTTTCTTGAAACCAATCTTCCGACGGGGATTGTCAGAGAAATGCCAATTTTTGTTCTTCATGTCTAGAACAATTCCGGACTTTTCCAAAAAGTCGGTTCCTAGTAGAGTACGATTCTTTTTTGCATTTGGTAATGCCAGTAAATTCAGCGAGACTGATTTTCCTTCAATCTCTATTTTCACCATGGCGGTGCAAGCCTCTTCAGTTGTTTGACAACCATTTGCCAAAGTCATTGTTACTACTTCTCTTTGGAACTCTACTCCTCTCTTTTTTAATTGGTGGTACATGATCTCTCCAGCGACTGTTCTGCTGGCACCACTATCAACACAAACCCTGGCTCTTACTCCCGATATACAGATATCTATTAGCGCTAACGGGGATGCATCGGTGTGATAGGTATACATGCGGACAGAGTTCGCTTGGAATGGCTCCCTTCTTGTCGATGACGAACAGTTTTTGCATTTTGATTTGATGGTTCCTGGTGCTCCACATCCGTAGCACGATATTTCTTTCTTCTCTTCCATACCCCTTGGTGTAATTCTGCCTTGTGAAAAGGAGTCCCTCCTACTTTGACTGAGGACCCCGGGATCCCGCCTACTGTTATTGGGAATCCCTGGCAGACTTTGTCTGTCATCTCTTTGTTCCAATTGTGATTGTTGGGTTCTATAGTAATTTCTTTTTGGAACACGGGTTTTGTTTCTTGTTGCTTCGGGTTGATAGTACGTAAGTTGTCGTAACTGTCCATCTTCTCCACTAGGTCACTTGGGGTGACCCATTCGCTCCATACGTCCAAGAAATGGTTCTTAACCTCTGAAGGAACACGTTTCTTCATTTGATCCAGGATCATGAGGTCTTTCAATTTCTCAAAATCCGTTATGTTCAATTCTGCTAGCCATGCTTCAAAATAGCTACGCAGTTCAAAATGGAAGTCCTTCCATGTGCTCTCAGGACTTTTCTTGTGAGTTGCGAAGAGTTGTCGCATTCTCTCAGCACTTAATTTAAATCTCTGAAGCAGCATTGTTCTAATGTGATCAAAATCATGAGACTTCTGTTCTGGTTCTCTGGCGATGAGTTGTGCCACGCTATTAGGTAATAGGCCCAGGAGATAGGCAACCCAGTTATGTCTCCCTACTTTAAGAACTTTCATCTGTCGCTCGAATAACTGAAGAAACAATGTCATATCACCATCATTCGGATCAAAATCAGGTAGCAACTTTTTCAAGTTAAAGTTGGGTTGATGATCTGCAGACAGAGGATTAAAACCAGAGACCTGCTCCAATTTCTGAGATTCTACCTGCAGACGGAGTCTTTCCAACTCGTACGCTCTTTCCCGTTCTATTCTTTCATTTTCCCGTTCTATTCTTTCATTTTCCCGTTCTATTCTTTCATTTTCCTGTTCTATTCTTTCCTTTTCCTCAGCCTTTTCCCGTTCTATTCTTTCCTTTTCCTCAACCTTTTCCCGTTCTATTCTTTCATTTTCACGTGCTATTCTTTCTTTTTCTTCTGCTTTCTCTTTTGCACGGTTTTCGCTTATAGACAGAAGCAGATTTTTCGTGAAGTCTTCATCATAACTTTCATCTCCAGTGATAAATCTTTTTATATCAACTACTCTAGCATCAGCAGGTATTTCGATGCCGAGTTCATTCGCCAACTCTATCAGATCACATTTAAGAGCTCTTGCCAAATAAGACATCTTTAGGTTACGAAGTGTACAAATAATTTTGAATACGAAAGTAAACAAGTTCAGTAAAAAAAATTTTTAAATATATCCCACACAGTTTGTTTTCAAGAAAAAAAAATTAAATTAATGACCACTTCTTATAGGTACTACTTGTTCAGCATTGTTAAACAAATTACTTTTAAAACATTAACATTTGTCCAATAACACTTAAACACATGTTATTTATGAACATTAAATTCCAAAACACTTTTCAATATTCAAAACCAAAACATTAGATAACATTCCACTCGTGAGTTAGTCTTATTTCAATAATACTTCAAAAGAAATAATAAATTCCCGTAATATTTCAAAATTCCAAAAGAAACATCAATGCTTAAACAGAATGAAATCCATATTTCCTAATATCTAATCCTTAAAGGCATAATATAAACACATTTCTGCGCACGTTGCACTTGTTTCATACATATATTCACAAAACCAATAACTCAAAAGGAAATCCCAATGTAGCTCAAACACAAAATAAAGAAAAAAAATATAGCTTTAAACATCTAGAAAGGTTTTTTTTTTTTAATGCAGCTGGCAGAAAACAGAACTTGAATCTATTGAGTTATGACTCATGAACATGACCGAATCAGAATACGATCGGTTCTTGCACTTTTGAAACGAAATAACGCTGTAGCTTTCGTTTTTGAACACAATTAATTCACACCACTTTTGCAAAGTAGCTTATTACAAAATGAATACACATAACGTATTTTCAAAAAACTTATTCTAGCAGTACACTTAATCAAAACAATACTACTTTGCACTTTTACTTTAAGAACAAAACTTTTCATAAAACACAAATACTTTTCACAAAACACAAATACTTTGCACTTGTGAACCAAAGGAATAATAACATTTAAAGAAGTGATTTCACACTATATTTTAAACAAGAATACTGTTTGAACACAAAACGAAACTTCAAAATTCTGTTGCTGGGCACGGGTTGACCAAATCGAAAGTACTGCTAGACAAGAATGATTTTAAACAAATTAAAATAAACTTATCTCATTCTTCATCACCACTTGGGGATATGAGCATAAGGATGATCCGTGGAAAGGATTTCCACCTATATTCAATAGGATACACCTGGGATGAGGCTTCCTAAAATAGTGAGTTCGACGCCGCTGCAGAACACTAAAACCATGGCTTTTCCTACCAGTATGCTAACTCGGGATGAGTTTCTAAACATCAATGAAACACAGGGTGTGTTTTTCTATCAATACCAACAGTATTGGACCTAGATTCCTGAACATAAAAACGAGTTGTTCCCAAAGGCTTTAATTCGGGCCACAAGATTGGGCGTCAATTTTAGAGCTGAATCCAATGACTAATGTAAGAATTGGCCAAATGAGCAATTTTAATTAACACTAAGCACAAGACAAAACAATTACAAGAATAAACAAACATAAAAAGTAACATCTCGGGGAACAAAACTTCTGCGCGTCAGTTCTACGCTCGCCTTTGGAAAACAACTAGAGAAAAATGGTTCATTCTCTTTCGCGGAGAGTGTGTCACGTGGTCCGCCATCGCCAATCAAGGCGCATATCGCTGAGATACACGTTAAGGGGCTGATACGTTACAATCTGAGAATTTGTCAAAAAATTCGAATAAATTTAAAACGTCGTAAAAGCGAATTATACGAACCCCTAGTACATTTTTCAATCAATGGAGGTTTGACACATTTCAGTCTGAAAAATGACTATCTCCTTAATTAGTTATATTTATGGAAAATGTTTATGAAATAAAACCCAACTTTTGATACATTAAATTTAGCTAGTTTATGCTAAATTTATCCATGCCTAATTTCAAAATTCATGACTAATTATAATTAATAATATTTGAAATTTATTATATGACCAGCTAATGTGCTATAATACTATGTAATATTTGAGCAACACATTTGATATTGTCATTGCTCATTCATCAATTCAGTTTAACCAGTTTTGTTCTGTTGTATAGAACCATTGTGACAGATTTTGTCCAGAATAAGAAAACAGGAGTGTGTTTTGATCCTTTCAAGCCTTTCCAAGATTTGTCCACTAAAAATGGGAAATTTTGAAATTCCATTTTTTAGTTGATGCTCGTGGAGTACGTTGAAAAATCTAAATTTGTACTAAGGGCTTCTCTGTAACATCTTACTAAAATTTGAACACTTTATTGTTTTGCCTCAAAAAGTTTAAGAGGAATCAGAATTTATAGTTGTGAAAAAATTCATTTTTCTATATTTACCAAAATTATGTATTAGGGAGACTAAAAGTTTTCTTGAGCTTGCTTTCTTGATCTTAGGAGGGTTTGAGGAGAATCGATTTACAACTCCCTGAGCCACCATGAGACACTTTATGTAGATGTATTCTACCGATACAAAATGATGATTCTGTGTTATGTATGGTTTATCATCTTAGCAAAGAGAAAACGTATTTCAAGAAGTCTGTTGAAGCAACATCAATTTGAATTGCCTACAATAAATAGACGCCCTTTACATTTTCTTTACAAAAGCAAGCAGCTCACGAGATTTACCTCTACAATGTTTTCTTTTCAAATTAAAGTCTACAACATTCAACAAGATCTATCGTCATTTAATAAACTTCAAAAAGGTGTTAAACAAGTAATAAACAGGAAAAAGATAATGAATTGTCCTTAAAAAGAAATAAAGCGAAGAAAGTTTTTCATAACTTTGAACTGACATTTCCTTATTACTCAAAACAAAGTGACCACATTTTTAATGATGTAACTAAACATTTTGATAAATTCAACTTTTAGTATAGTGGTATAATTTTACTTTTACTCTTCAGTAAAATATTTTTCAAGAGTCCCCAAATTGAAATAGATCCATAGTTATTAATTGCAATGAAAAATGTAATAGGTATGTAATAAACTGTAAAAGCGTGTTAAATTGCCTTTAAAAATAAATAGTAAAAGTGGATTTATCATTTTAAACTTAAATACTTCCTTAATTCGCAAAACAAAGTGATCAAATTTTTTATGTCAGAACTGAATAGAAGCCATGAAAAATTCAGATTTTGGTTGTGTGTAAGCCATATATATACAATAACTACTAGATTAAAATTTCTCTTTTTATCAGTGACAAAATCTTGCAAAGGCTCGAAACATTCCTGTTTTCTTACTCATGACAAAATCTACTACTGTCACTGGTTCTTGCAAAATATATTATTTTAGTGCATTTCCCTTCATGTAAATTTGTCTTTGAAATTAAAAAGACAAATCGTAAGTCTCAATCAGGAAAGTTTTTGAATACCTAACAATCAAAATTAAGCCAAAGTTCTATCAGCAATTTATTCTGAGTAAAGTGGGTTTGTATTTTGTTATTTGCTATATCAAAAGGGGAGTCAGCATTTTGTGTACTCCTCAATTGCAAAAATGGAGAGCTTCGCAGTTTCTTAAATTCCAAATGGTAAAGAAATCTCAAAAATAAAATTGATTTTTAATTTTCAAAACATGTACACACACAATTGTACAAAAAAAATTATGTTTATAAATGATGCACCACCCTTTGTTAAGATGGCGTCCCCACTCCCCTTGTAGCAGATTTCTAGATAATTCTATTCAACGGCAATTCTTCGAAAGACGGGGAAAAGATGACTCCCTAATGACTTCAGTGAGAAAATGTCTCAAAGAAGCCAAAGCCAGAACAATGCGCCAAAGCATTTGCCAAGAAAGCGATAACTAGTGAAATGTGACAGTTGCAAAGTACGATAACTTGCCAAATATGATTACCCTGAACACACCCTAATTACCCGCCTCGGGCGCTGCATTTTCGCTCCCATTTGACAGACTAGAAAGCATCTAGTCTAAAAATTCCGTGCAGGTAGCTGTTTTTGAATCGTGTATCGCCTTTTGTAGACCAAACGCGCCAAGTCGTTCCTCGCCAGATTCTCCAGAGGGGAGAGCTCCTATAGAAAATACGTGGTTAGGAAATCGAGACATCGTTGCCACCACACAATGTACCTTCTGGATGGGCGCCTTGGCGATGAAAAGCACTCTCTTCTTGGCTAATTTTCATTCATCTTATATGTTGGCAACCATTAGCATTTGTTCGGGATTGTTTCTGAATGGGAAGGATGGGGAAGATCTTACTGAAGACCTCGCCATTTATTTTATCTTTGGTACTGTTGAATAGGAACATCTGGTCTGAAGAAAAGTACCATTGGGTATCAAAGAATAAGTTGTTTCTTGCGTTATGAAGAGGCAAGATACTCTCGGAATTAATCATTTTGGAAATCTTGTTGAAAATCAAATTGACGAATGATATAGTAGCAACAGAAATTTTGATGTTCAGTGGATAAAATCGGTGCTAAAAATTAGATGTGCGGTACGTTAGTAAAATAGATGTTTTTATGTCCTTTCATTTACTGTTTATAATGGAGCACAATTTCGCAAATTTCATGTCTGACACGCAAGAAATTATTGTAATTTAAGTAAAGATTTTGAAAAGTAATTTTCTAACTTCGTAATAATTACGATATAATAGTCTGAATAAAAATAAAAAAACTTTTGAATTTAATCTGCTTTTTGTCAAAAATTGCATAGCCAATGAAAAGTCACTATAAGTAGTCGAAATGATCCTTTTGCTTGCAGAAAAATTAAATTGAACATAAAATCTTTGAAAAAGCACATGTTTGCAGGTTGCATTCACATTGAATTAAAAAAAGGAAACGATGATTTAAAATATTTAAACTTTTTTTAAATACATATTTCAGAGCTGATACGTCGTTATACATGAAATAGTTTGATTATTTTTCCAACTAACATAAAATACGTTTAGCTCTGATGATTTTGTTTGTCGCTCTCTACATTTAAGATTTTTTTTTACTATACGATGGCTGATTAGACTGCGAACTAAGGTTAATGTGGATTTTGAACCACTACGAACATCCATAGCAAGATTGGGATGCGAACTCAGAGCCTATGGAACCGAGGGTAAGCTCTGGAGAACATAGAACAAAATCTACCAGTATATGTTGAAGATATGAAATTTGTGCAAAGAAAGGGCTTGTGACAGTGTTGCAATACATATTTTACTGCCCATTTTACGATGACAAAATGAAAAAAACGTTTATGAATTCGGACTTTTCTACGTTTTTTGTGTGAATTGAGTTGACTGCTTTAAATTTTAATGCATCATCCCCTTTGTGTGATCCGACTATCGCACAGCATATTTTATCCTACTAAATACCAAAATCAGGGAGTCAATTTTTACCTAAGATGGTAAAAATTGTCCTGGCAAAAAAGTAGGGTTTTGCAATAGTGAAAATAGATTTTTTGTTCACGAACAGTGCATTAAGTTACCTTTAGAAAAAATATTATACTTGCAAAATAATATTTATTTATTTGATTTCGTCAACTGATTGGAGTAATTCTATCAAACAGCAATTATAACGTTCTGTATGGGTTGGTGACCTTGATAACATTCCTGATTTATTAACTGAACAGAACTTTGAAAATATAACGTTCTATTTTCGGATGTATTGTTTATGGAATCTTGATAAGGAGTCTTAAAGTAGTCAGATTTTTATGAATTTGAAGACCAGAAAAATTTATTTTGACCTAAGAATTTCTGAAAACATTCATGAATGTCCCGCATACACCACTTATCCCGGAGAGAAGCCCTTTGTTATCAGACTCAAAATTAATATACGCAGATGCAGCGACGCCATGAAAAAATAAAAAGAATAGTCCTTTAAAAGTTCATTGAGTTTTTCATCATCATTTTTTCATTTTTAATTTCGCTGTCTAGGTTGTCGCAAACATCACAACTATCATTATCTGCTGAGGGGAGAGACAAGTTGAAATCTTCATCGAAAACTTTGGAATAAACCCACTTTTTCTCTGGTTTAATTTTTTCTTTTTCCCACTCATCTACATACAGTGAGTACATTGTGGAAACGTTCAGGAATTTATGCAGTGGGTCACCAAAGTATTTGCTGAACTCATGTTTCTAAATATGTTTATGTATTTTACATGCATGCAATTAAAATTTGAAATTTAACCATATATAAGCTCTGTTCTATTTAAGTTTCCCATACAAATAACCAAATATTTTTTAATTGCAATACTAAAATATAGCAATGTGAGAAAACAAGCATATGAAAGTATACAGCTGTGTTTTGTAAAAAGTGTAGATGTTAAACAAAAATATTAAAATTAATGTTTAAATTTGTTGCATTATTTTATTCCTTAACTTGGTTTATCCTTTAAAGAATTATTGGCATCCCCATGGTCAAACTGAAACCAGGTTTTGTTCTACCTATTCTTAAAGATAGATTTTCAATGTATTTCGCAATTTTATGAAATAAATGAGTAATCTTCACACAATAACAGGTAATGACAATATTCTAATATTTAAACTGAGGTCAGATTTTAAGTTATTTTGATCTTTTATGTAATAACCAGACTTAAATGCAAAGTACTAAATTTTGGATTACTGTCATGGCCCAAAATCTACTTAAATCCAAATGTCTTGAGAAAAAGATCAAATATGTATATTGAACCTTAGTTCTAGTAATAAATTCAATTGTATCTACTCCAACTTCCGATATACACCCTTATCGTTATAGAGAGTGCTTTGAATTTGACATTGTGCACTGATATTGACAAATCAATAATTTAAGTTTCCTTCACACAATTTTCTTGTTTGTAATAAATACCAAGAACTACTCAGAACTTAAACTCAGCATTAAAATTTGATTTTCAATATTTTAATCCAGCATTGAAAATCAATTTTTAATTTGAAGGAAGCTCAAATCAGTTTGATTAATAGTTGCTATCAAAGGCAGGGTGTTTGTTTTGGTGACTGAAATTGATACACTTGAATTTATTGCTAGTACCAAGGTTCAATGTATATATCATAGTATATTGCTGTCGAAACCTCTTGAGTCTAATTTTTTGGTTCAGTGTTTCATTGCTTCTAAAAATTTTTGATTTTAAGACTTGCATGTTTTGAAAGTGAAACGAGTTTTTAATTGAAAATCTTTACCAGTTAATTTGAATTTAAAGTAGATTTTGGTCTACCATGACAGTAATCCAAAATGTAGTGCCTTGCATACAAAGGTCTGATTGGTTTATAAAATATCAAAACGATAAAAATTCTTTATATCTGAAGAAATAACATTTTGTCACAAAATAGTGAAATTCATTGAAAATATCTTCATTCCAGTTAGAATGAAATTGATTCCAATTTGATCAAATGTTGCAAACAATGATATGTAGAAATCTAAGATGCAAGGCAAAATGCAAAAAAATTCTTATGAACATTGATTTTCATGTTTGTATTTAGCATTTGTACCTTTTCTAGTTAGCATAATCAACTTTAAACATCTCTAACAGAACAGTGTCATACAAATCAGTACAATTTTGTCAATAGTAGGAAGTGCAAAATAAGTTACATTGAACTAGACTTCTGAATGCCCTTGATTACATGAATTCAATTAATTGTGCCATTGTTTTATTTATTTTCTAAACTTGTTTTACCTGTTATAATTTGGCATTTTGATGTTTTATTGAGATGTATTTATAAACTAATGGTAAGTTTGCTATAGTGCAGCTGCCAAGAGAAGGCAATTGAATTGCATGGTTTTGAATGAAATTAGGCTACTGGTGGTACTATAAATAAATCCTTTCTGCAATTGGCATCTGTAGGGCAGATTCTGGTTCTATGTTAATTGTTCACATGCTGAAAGCGAAAGCATTGATAATGAGTTGGCGATCCATGACGATAGCTATTCATGCTTTTGCTAATGGCATCCTTCGTTTAACATTCTTTCACACCCATTTAGAAATCAACTGACCCAAGGTGGACTGCATCTCTCTTGCAGGAGCTGCACCGTATCTTTCCTTTATTATGTTTCTGCTGTATGTAGCATGTACCTTGTTAGTGAATGTGGAAAAGTTTTTTAAATTGATTTGTATGTTACTACAGATAACACAAAGGTCAAGTTGACTGCTTATTTCAATGGATGGATGTGGACACTGAATGATATTTATTTTTGCATGTTCCATTTTAGGACATCAATAATAAATATTTCTCAGAGTGGAAAGTTTTAAACTGATTTGTATGTTTTTACAGATAACACAAAGGTCACATTGACTGCTTATTTCAATGGATGGATGTGGACACTGAATGATATTTATTTTTGCATGTTAATTTTAGGACATCAATAATAAATATTTCTCAGGTTTTAGAACTGAAAATAAGATCAGATTTTCAGACAATGTTGTTTCTTAGATACTTTGCCTTTGTCATCTATTCACAATTTAATTAAAAATTAGCTACCATCTAACAATGTAATCAATTTCATGGATTTCTTTATTATATTGTTATAAAAAGTAGGTAAACAGACAAGACAGTCTTGAAGTTGTAGCCAACTAACAAATAATATATTTTGTGAAGTCAACCAATTTATTCTTTTAAATCAATCATTGATAGAAGAGTCCTGTTCTATTGGTATACCAGGCTTTTTAATTTGTTAATTTTTGGCTTGGAAGAAAATAGGACAAACTCAATTCAATTTTAACCTCATACTCTTATTTGAAAATCCCACACATTAATTTGTGCTGTTAATCAGAATTTATATTTCACAATTGGTTTTTAAGCTAAAATTAAATGAAATTTTCTGGTCTTCAAATTCATAAAAATCTGACTACTTTAAGATTCCTTATCAAGATTCCATAAACGATACATCCGAAAATAGAACGTTATATTTTCAAAGTTCTGTTCAGTTAATAAATCAGGAATGTTATCAAGGTCACCAACCCATACAGAACATTATAATTGCTGTTTGATAGAATTACTCCAATCAGTTGACGAAATCAAATAAATAAATATTATTTTGCAAGTATAATATTTTTTCTAAAGGTAAAACTTAATGCACTGTTCGTGAACAAAAAATCTATTTTCACTATTGCAAAACCCTACTTTTTTGCCAGGACAATTTTTACCATCTTAGGTAAAAATTGACTCCCTGATTTTGGTATTTAGTAGGATAAAATATGCTGTGCGATAGTCGGATCACACAAAGGGGATGATGCATTAAAATTTAAAGCAGTCAACTCAATTCACACAAAAAACGTAGAAAAGTCCGAATTCATAAACGTTTTTTTTTCATTTTGTCATCGTAAAATGGGCAGTAAAATATGTATTGCAACACTGTCACAAGCCCTTTCTTTGCACAAATTTCATATCTTCAACATATACTGGTAGATTTTGTTCTATGTTCTTCAGAGCTTACCCTCGGTTCCATAGGCTCTGAGTTCGCATCCCAATCTTGCTATCGATGTTCGGGGTTTTTTAAAATCCACATTAACCTTAGTTCGCAGTCTAATCAGCCATCGTATAATAAAAAAAAATCTTAAATGTAGAGAGCGACAAACAAAATCATCAGAGCTAAACGTATTTTATGTTAGTTGGAAAAATAATCAAACTATTTCATGTATAACGACGTATCAGCTCTGAAATATGTATTTAAAAACAGTTTAAATATTTTAAATCATGGTTTCCTTTTTTAATTCAATGTGAATGCAACCTGCAAACATGTGCTTTTTCAAAGATTTTATGTTCAATTTAATTTTTCTGCAAGCAAAAGGATCACTTCGACTACTTATAATGACTTTTCATTGGCTATGCAATTTTAGACAAAAAGCAGATTAAATTCAAAAGTTTTTTTTATTTTTATTCAGACTATTATATCGTAATTATTACGAAGTTAGAAAATTACTTTTCAAAATCTTTACTTAAATTACAATAATTTCTTGCGTGTCAGACATGAAATTTCTTCTACTCTAGTCAAACAAGAAATTTGCGAAATTGTGCTCCATTATAAACAGTAAATGAAAGGACATTAAAACATCTATTTTACTAACGTACCGCACATCTAATTTTTAGCACCGATTTTATCCACTGAACATCAAAATTTCTGTTGCTACTATATCATTCGTCAATTTGATTTTCAACAAGATTTCCAAAATGATTAATTCCGAGAGTATCTTGCCTCTTCATAACGCAAGAAACAACTTATTCTTTGATACCCAATGGTACTTTTCTTTAGACCAGATGTTCCTATTCAACAGTACCAAAGATAAAATAAATGGCGAGGTCTTCAGTAAGATCTTCCCCATCCTTCCCATTCAGAAACAATCCCGAACAAATGCTAATGGTTGCCAACATATAAGATAAATGAAAATTAGCCAAGAAGAGAGTGCTTTTCATCGCCAAGGCGCCCATCCAGAAGGTACATCGTGTGGTGGCAACGATGTCTCGATTTCCTAACCACGTATTTTCTATAGGAGCTCTCCCCTCTGGAGAATCTGGCGAGGAACGAATTGGCGCGTTTGGTCTGCAAAAGGCGATACACGATTCAAAAACAGCTACCTGCACGGAATTTTTAGACTAGATGCTTTCGGCTCGAGATCACCGCTGACCGTCGCGGCGGTCGTGAATCTCATATCTATCGGGAAGATTTCCCGTCCAGATGGTTTTTAAGGGGTGCACAACGGCTCTCCTTTTTTCCCCCTGTGTCAAGTGGAAGGAAGAAAGGAGAGGATTTGAAGAAATCGAGTTGGGCACTTATTCTTTTGGCGCATTTAAACTTGTACGGGCAACGAATTAAAGTCGTAAAAATAATCCGATTTAAATAAAAAAAAGTATGATTTAAATTAAATAAATCGGATGTTTTTTATTTAAAAAAAATCATGATTTTTTTTCATACCCTGCTTATTATTTAACTGCCCTATATGATACATTTATATCTGTTTCCACAGGCATAATATCCTATAAATATATAGTAGCTTCCTATGGAAGCTGACACAGGTAAATATAAGATCCTAAGGGTTTAAACATGTTAGAGAGACATGCAAATCACAATGCAGTTTCTAGATAAGTGATTTATATTTAACATTATACATGGGGGAGTTAGAAAATGTGGCAGAACAAATGTTAGCAAGATTAAAACAACTAAAAATTTTCTGTGGGCCTTGTTGCTTTTATTCTTCCATTTAAATTCTATTTCGTGATACAAATCCATAATATTTACAATTATAAATTAAAAAATAAACATTATAATAAGGAGAAATAAAATTGAATTTAAAATTTTTATAAATCATAATTAAAATTAATTTTAATTTCCATCCTTTTAATTACCTAACTTATTTCAAGTGTAAAAACTAAGTTTAAAATTAAGTTGAAAATATTCTTTCTACAAGTACAGAAATAGTAGTGGTGGTAAGATGGCTTTATGAATGACTTGTCTTTTTACACAATTATTAAAATACAAATGAATTTACTCTATTTCAAAGGAGATATCTGGAATACAATGTTTTCGCAGAGGAAATATAAAAAACCGAATCATACTAGATGAATATTTTGCTTTTGCAAATATTAAGTTCTTTATGTTTAAACTCAGTTGATTTTCGTTTGAAAGGCTTATTAAATAAGCTAGTAAGTGATGGACATCCAGTACTCATTTATAACATACTGAAAACAAATGCTAAACAGTGCTGATTCCTTTATCAGAAATACTAAATTCCCTCATGCACTGTTCTATGTAGGTTATTGAATTTTAACTAGTTTAACTATTTTTATTCAATTTTTTAATTACTTTTTCTCTTTCTATCATTTATATAAGTAGAAAATTAAATTACACTGCGAGTAGATTTATTTTTTACTCCGAGTCGATTTTTTTCTAATAAATGATTAAAATCAAAGGTTACATAATTATCAAAACACGTGAGAGTCGCATGCAAAAATGCTCAGAAGTGTGAGAAGGTATAGCAAAGCTGTTTTTAAAAACCTTTTGAAACAACTTCCATGCCTTCTCAAACGAAAATCACCTGTCAATCAACTGCTCGGGTGAAGGGCATCGGGAAAGAGGCACTCGCGAAACACATTAGCGGCCCACCTTTGATTTTTTTTCCGAAAGGGGATCAAACGGCAAGCCTCCCACTGACACCTGCAGGTTATCTCTCCTCTCCATGGGCTCGTCTTTTGCAAAATAGAGTAGTTTTAGAAAAATTGGCCTAATCGTGTTGGATGAGATATCTCTGGGAAACCACTTGGAGTGTTAAGAACTTAAATTTTGTTACACCAAAACAAAATTTAAAACTGGGTACTGAGAAATTAAGAAATTTATTTATAAAAGAGAAACCAAAACACTTAAAGCAGTTGAAATTAACATGTTTAGTAAATTCTAAGCGAACACCGTACTTTACATTAAATATGTACTACTTAAACTGTTTAAATTTGTTTGAAACATTTTTTGTCATCGCATTATTTTTTGTAATTTGTAAAATGTTAATAGACATTTAGTTTTTCTTTCAGAGCACTTATTTATTTATATTTATAAAGCTAGTCGAGACCCGCAAATTTTATAAGTAACTTGTTAGGTGTATCTTTCCGTAACGCCTCTTACGCAATTTTTGGATAGCTTCAGAAATACTGCACTCGTCTGGTCCCGTGGAGACGATGAATTTTTAAGTTTTTCTGCATTTCAGTTATAAGTAAAAGACACCCTGTATAATGGCTTCCTTTCCTAATCCACTAAATTTTGCAATTAACTTTTTGTTTTCGTGGTTTCAATCTCCTCTGCTCTCTTGCGGGTGGAGTTCGTCTCCGTCTTGGAATGTTAATCCCTGAGTTTGACGCCCCTGCATCGGAAGGTCATGAGAACCTCGACAACTTCCCGACCCGAGGACAGATTTAATGTATCTCTGGCCTGGGCTTCCACAGAACTGAAAAACACGTGTTTTCCTGGGGGTGGCCATGTACATTCCTCTCATGGAGGGCCCAAGATAATTTAGTTGACAACTTGTTTTGCAGTCGGGGAAAATCTGAATTCCAGATGTGGGAATGCTAGACCGCAACGGTACAATATTCATCACTCTTGCTGTAAGACAAACTACAAAAGCTTTTTCTGAGATGACTTCTTTAGAAATCGATTCTGAGTTTTGGAGTGATAACGAATGCTAATTAAGTTCATTTTCAGTAAAAATGAGGAACTTTCAGCCGTATAGTCTTGCACTCAGTTTTCCAAACAATATTTATTATTTGTGGTACCCTTGCACCATGGATTCGATATTTTCGAATTACATTATCATTGTGAGAGGATGACAAATTAAACTGTTACGGCATTCGTGGTTAATTTATTTTGAAGCCCACACTTTTTTCTTGAAAATTCTATTCAGTCGCACGTGGAATAACGGAGCTTGTTTTAAAAACAAATGTCATCAGTGTAGACAAAGCAGACTCAATCGATTACACTTTTTATAAAATCGCTGCTTTCAATGAATGTTTCACAGGTAGTACCTAAGTTGTATACTAACAGTTTCAAATTCAAGTAAGCAACCTCGACCATCTGCCACTTAAGACAAAAAAATTCTATTTTTCAACAGTCCTAGTTTACATACTTCCTTACTATATTATTCCAAGATCAGCAAAGTCGTATTTGAAATTCGCTTTCCTCCAACAGGAAAATGTAGTTTTAAATCGAATCCTTAAGGGTACTTTTTTCAATTGATAGACTGTTTTTATATGGAAACCACATGTACCTATTTAGAATGATAGATGTAGTTACTTGACTGGAATACAGCTTTCAATAATATCAATGAAACATGAAAAAGCAAACGTAAATTAAATTGATTTTAATCGTCTTGTAATGAAAATATGTCAAAATTTAGAAATATCTTTGAACTACAACGTATAGCTACCCGTTTTGATTGAACGTAACTTATTTTATTTTAACTTTACCAGTCATTTTAAAATAAGAAGTTATACACCTTACTTAAAAAGGTTTCCGCCTATGAAACAGAATTCTACAAACTATAAAACGATAGACTAGAAACGATAACTATAAAACTAGACTTAGGAAAAGTTCGTCGAAATACCACCAAGAAATTACCATACATAAAAATAGATGTTTGTGTGTTTGTTCCAGCATAACTCTGGAACGCCTATTTTCTATCAATACTGGTAAAGCAAACTGGGCTGCTTACAGCAATCGTTTTATACTTAATGTTATTCCTATGGCAATTTGGAATTGTTTTACACCTTTCTGCATACCTAGGACAAATAGAACGGTGGTTAATATGTAGCCTAGGTTGCTCAGGGTTCTAAAGTGTAAGTGTACCAAATTTGATGTGGATTGGTCAAATGGCGTAGATTTGTATGGAGAACATACACACCCACATCTATTTTTATGTAGAGAGATTAATCCTTGATATTGTTTTATATGGAAACTTCTGTACATTTGTCATAAAAACTACTTCCTTTACTGCTAAGAAAATTGTTTAATATCCAGGATATGAATTCAGGCCAAAGTCAGCATATCTCCAAGATGTTGAATCATTCCATCTCTAAAGATCACTGTCAAGAAAACAAAAACCGTGCTTGCGCAAATCTTAACGTCCCACTGTTTCGTTCCCAGGCGCATGACAGTTTTAATTCTTGCCCATTCCAAGTATTGAATTCTAAGGATGAAAAGAAGGGCTGTTAAAGGCATTCTCACGGCTATCGGAGAGGATTCGTAAAGGGACTTATCTGATGTATTGAATGTCTGGTTAAAATTTAGGAACGGTTCAAACGGTTTTTCAAATATTGTCCCCCACGTTGAAAATTGTGATATTAGTTAGAAGAGGTTGGAGCGCGTAATATCAGTTGCCCCATTGACACTAACGAATTTGACTCGATTTGTCGCTTTTCATTTTTTGCAACACGAGAGCTAATTAGACCCGGACCTACAGCTAAAAATGGATTCCGAACCCCTACGAACGGGATTCGAACCCAGAGCCTGTTGAACCATGGGCCACTGACACAATAGCGAAATCATTAAAATTATTATGATATTCTTGGATTAGGATCTCTACGGCATGCATAAAAATAAACGCTACACATCGCGAAGTTTACCATTTCTTCCCCTCCTATGGAAAGAAGCAGAAACTCCACGCCCAATTAAATTGTATTTTAATCTATTTAAAATAGTTTTACTCATTAAATAAGTGAATTTCAGGGCAATAGTTAATTATTCTAAGAGTAAGACAAGCAGTTCCATCGATATCGTCAGAAACGGAATGTAACAAATCTTCTTTTCTTACAGATCTTATAAGAAAAGCTATGAAAGAGTTCTCTACCTTAAAAATAAATTAAAAAAACCCAATATATTAGCTTTAAAAAACTGACATTCCAGAAGTTTATATAAACGCTCATTACAAGTGCGTACCTCGTTTTCGCAAAACTTATCAATATTTGTTACTGCTTCACCTCTCTGCGAAATTTTAAAAACAAAATTTAACAATTAAATTATCAGTCAAAAGCTTTTTTTCATTTCCAATGGCTAGGGTAATCATAATGCATGTTATGTGATTGATGGGTGGTTTTGGGTTTTTATGGCACAAGGGCCGTATTCCATGCTCAAGACGCAATCAAGTAATAAACACACACACAATAAAAGCTTTTACTGATACAGAAGAGAGAAATACACCCAGGGAGGAATGCATGCTTCGCCCTGCTGAATACACCAGGAATTGAACCTGCGCCGCCTGCAACTCGAAGAGAGCTAGCGCAGTGGGCATACCCACAACTACGACGGTCCCAACTTTAAACGAATGCGAGTTTATATGACTCAGTGGAGTCAAGGGGTGAATCTTATTACTTTCTTATCTCAGAGGAACATTAAGATCTTTGTGCACTACATACGGAAATAGAAAATTGTTCATTAAAGCTGTTAAATGAAGTT
This sequence comes from Meta bourneti, assembly GCA_933210815.1. Classification (NCBI taxonomy): domain Eukaryota; kingdom Metazoa; phylum Arthropoda; class Arachnida; order Araneae; family Tetragnathidae; genus Meta; species Meta bourneti. The sequence goes on from OW119926.1 coordinate 4,819,665, forward strand.
ATATGATCGTTCTTCGGGTTTGATCCTTTACCGTCGCTAATAGCCTTTGTGTTGCTCCAGTGCAACGTTAATTAAATACCTATCCACTGAAAATAAAGTGTTTCGCAACCGCCGGGTCGCAGCCAAATTACCTTGCCCTAGCATTAGTTATATCGGGTCGTAAGAGGTTATCCTGGGATTTGTCATTTTTGATATCTAAGGATTTTTTATGATGAAATGTTTTATTGTGGTAATATTCTGAGAATAATATTCGTGAATGTGCCAAAATGTTCAGACTCAGAAAGCCTTAATAACATCTGTATAGCAATCACTGACCAAGGAACTGTAAAGAAAATTTTTCCACTGAAAATGAAGATCAAAGGAGTCTATCGGGTCTCAAATCTGATAATACTAAATACTGTTTATTCGCAAGTTCTTGCAGTGTAAGTTCTCGTTTCGAAAATCGAGTGACGTGATTTTTTTAAAGTAATAAGCCCTAAAGATTAAAATTTTAATATGAATAAGAGACAAGGGATTTCGTTTAACTTTGGTGTACAGAAGTCTCGTTTGGAAGGTGTTTATAGCCCATGAGATATGAAAATCAGTGCAAATTATTTTAATTTTGGCCTGAAAAAATTACAACTCGCTACAAGATTTCATTAGTCCAGTGATTGATAGCTAATTTCCTCCTCCATTTCCTTATAACCATGACATAATTAATAATTGTTTTTTTAATGCATACACTTTAAAATAATTTTAAAGGTATTTACGAGTAAATTTGTTGAAACCGGGCCCTCTTATAAAACACCATCTGAATTACCCGGCGTTGATCCAATTGTTTGTAACTCATCGCAATACTCAATAGTAGTCCTATGGGGAGTTCGAATTGTTTTGAGATCTCTCTACAAACCAAGGACAAATCAAATAGAGTTAATATCTAGACTATGTTTCTCGCAGGGTTTTAAAGAATGAGTGTAGCAAATTCGATATGCCAATGACAAAATTGCAGCTTGCGAAGAATTATGTTCAAAATTAATCCAAAAAATTAGAAATAAATCAGTTCAAGAGATAATGTTAAGTAATGTTTTTTCAACCTTAAACACGTTAGTTGCTGCATGTGATGGTATTTCAAGTTCTAATGAAAAATCTTTATGAGTTATGCCCACGTGTTCAGTATTGCCAAATCAAAAGCTCACTAAGCAAATTCAATTTTATAGAACGAGTAAGAAGCGTAAAAATTCGAAAAAACATTTAGATAAGTCAAAAAGCGTAGAAGAGTATTTTAGTATTGAGGATGCTGACGATATCTCGTATTTGCATGAATCTCCTCCTAAAAAATTTAAAGTAAGTGATAAATCTTTCACTTCAAATTTAAGTAATACAACAGGAAATCCATCACTGTATAATTTAGGTCCATATGTCTTAAATGATTATATCTTGAAATCTCTAGATCCTTACATTGATGAAGAAGAAGAACATTTTCTCAGGTCTAATTTTCCCGATTTTGTCAAAAGCTGGGTGTATGACGTAATTATAGATGCGTATATCTTTTCATTGTGTGAACAAAATGCTTATTTTTCTTTTCTTGAATCATCTGTTGCACAATTTATTTTTTCTGAAATAGATTTTGAACCGATTTTGGCTCGTAATATATATACACTGTCGAAGTTCGTATTTATTCCGATCTGCATTAACAATAGTCATTGGGGCTATGATAAAACTACTCTGATTTGTCCAGAAACGTGCAGGACAATTTTAAATAAGTTGGATAACGCCACCAATGCATGGAGTATTGTTCATCCAGTACAAATTTTACAAAAAGATAATGTCAATTGTGGTGTATTCTTATGCTACTATGTGCATCAATTAGTTAGTGATTCAAATGTCAATAAGCCGTTTGACACATATGAATTTAGACAGCATATTTATAACATTTTAACGGGGAGAAAATCGCATCAAAAACTCAACAAAATGAAATACGATGATTTCTCAGAATCAGATGTATGTAACTTTTTAAAATTCGATTACGTGAATAGAAATAATGTGTCAGATAATGTAGTTAAAGTAAATAGTATCGATATTTCAAATTTTATGCTAAAATCATTAGACGTCAATATAACTCCTGATGAAGAAAACGTTTTATTGGAAACATCAGAGTGGTTCAGGAAAGGGTGGTTATATGACACAATTGTAGATTCCTTCTTCTGTAAACTAACACAAAACTCAAAAAACTTCATGTTTATTGAGTCACTCTCATCAACATCACTTTCACAAAACAACAACAAAGAATTTAAATTCTTCAAAAGTGGTGACTCACTCAAATCAAATATTTTCCCCCTATTAACATAGATAGTCATTGGTTGCTACTGATTGTTAATATAGAAAAATATTGTTTTGAATTTTATGATCCTCTGAATGAAGTTCCAAGTAAAAAATGTTCGGATTTGATAAAAAAAAGTGGAGGGAAATGTTTGATTCACTTTTTAAATCTCCGAAACATTGGTCATTTTCTCTCCCTTCTCATATAAATCAAAAAGACGATATTAACTGTGGGGTTTTTATTTGTTACTTCGCATATCAAAAATTAAACAATGCATCTTTGATAAATGATTTTGACACTATAACTTTCAGAAAGTTTATATACAATTGCATAATGGGATAATACAAAAATATCTTATTTTTAAAAATTGTAAGATTTTATTGTTAATTCCTCAGATGTCCAACAGTAAGTACATTTTTGTAATTAGGATAGAAATTTCTCAGAGGGGCCGGACAATCAACAGGTAAGAAGGTACGTTTTTTTATATCAGAGGATAGGGCTCTTGGCGATACCTCTTAAAAAACGCACCTGGATTCTTACCCCATTGGGTGATGTGGAAAAAGAATCTCCTAATTTCCTTTATTTGCAGCTATTAAAGACCATTCTTTGAAGTCACCATCACCACGAACCATTCTTTGAAGTCAGAAGAGAAGATAAGTAAAACATTTTTAGTAGATATATTTTTCCAAAAAAAATACGACTAATAAACACAGGATGGTACATAAAGTGTTTTCCTGATTAAGAAAATTCATAACATATAAACGAAGCTTGTTAGAACCTAATTTTTTTACAAAGTTTAATTTAATTTTAAAAAATTTCCAAGACAATCTCCATACAGTTCGACTTCATCTTCTTTCGTTGCACAGAGAACATCTAGTCGATACTCGACATCTATGTTTTGTCCAACATCTATTAAGTGACCGTAGCTAAACATGAGTAATTTTTTCCTGTGTCGTTCTTCGCAAACCTCTCGGCCTAATACGTCACAGCCCTTCTGAAACACTTAAAAGCTTCTTATTTTCTGACTTATATGTTTGATTCTAATTCTATGTAACAGAGTTTAGTGTGATTATATTTGAAGCTGAAAATTAATGTGTGCTGAGTCCTGTGACAGATTTAAATGTAAATTTGACATGCTCTCTTAGTTTTTGTAGTATCTTATTCCTTTTACTTTTCAGGATTTTTCCATTCTTTAGCATTGATCGAGATTGTACCTATTTTCATAAAGCTATCAAATCAGTTAGAAATTCACATAATTTCAGGTGTTATTCTTTATCGATACTAAAAGCAATGTCATAAATTGAGCGAACGAAACCTAAATGATTGTAAATTGTAGCTTGGGTATAGAATATAGAATCCAAACGTCTTTCTTGAATAAATTATTTTCTTGGTACTAACCACAATTACTGCAGTAGTAAATATACATATAATACAATGCGAGTGTATATCACAATGTAGGAGAAACAAAGTAAGGAAGCCAGTCAATTTTTTTTAGTTTAAGAAAGGTTTATTCTTAGCCTGTTACTAAGAAGCAACAAAACTGCACAATTCAAACGATCGCTAGATCACCGTGATACTACAGACTGATGTTTACAGAGAAACTAAATTGAATACACAATCCAAAAACCCATTCTCTATCTTTCTAAAAAATTCTATAACAATCTAGTCAATATTAATAATCACACCATCCATGATATTGGACATCGAAATGTTGCGGTCATATTGGAGCATTTCTAAGTTTGATAAATTGGTGTTTTACTTTTAATTAAATAAATCATTTTTAAATCAAAATTTAATTTTTATGCATTTTGAGGGTGCAATTTTATTTTTACCTCGCAAAATTAGTTCCATTTCTGAAAATAAAGAAGGAACAAACCAATTTGCAGCATCCATTATTTTGAATTTGAACCTTTAGTTCAGAAATCTATAAAAACTTGTGAAAGTTTCTTGTGATTTCTAAAAACATTTAGGAAACCGTCTCGATGAAACAGTTATCCCCTCATACAGACTTCTTCCACATTTAATTGTGCTATTTTTCCCGCATTTGAAATCTACACGAGAATGCCATTTAGATGCATAAAAATAGTGAAAGCATCTCGTCTAAAAACCCATTCAGGTTTTTGAATCATGTATCGCCTTTTGTGAACCAAACGCGCCAAGTCGTTCCTCGCCAGATTCTCCAGAGGAGGCTGAAGGAGGGGATCTCCCATTGAAAATATATGGTTAGGAAATCGAGACATCGTTGCCACCACACGATGTACCTTCTGGATGGGCGCCTTGGCGATGAAAAGAACTCTCCTCGTGGCTACTTTTCTATCATCTTATACGTTGGCAACCATTAGCGTTTGTTCGGGGATTGAATGGGAAGGTGTATGGTGACAAGAAAGAAATATCATCTCGCCGAAGACCTCATCAGATAAGATGTAATTTGATTTGGTAAATGAAGGTGAGATTTGAAAGATGATTTAGAGCGTCTCGGATGCTCTGATATCAAATTTAAACGTGCTGAAAAATGGTTAAAGAAAAGCGAGAGAGTAATGAAGGAGGAGAATATTAGGCCCAGAAAGCTCAAATAAATATTTCAAATTATTTAAAAAATAAAATTATTCCATGAAAATTTTAGGACCCTATTGTGGCAGAAATTAACAAATTTTAAGCTGCTTTTTCTACTTCATTCCCCAGTGTTCACAAAATTCAAACTTGAAAAGCATTTTAAATATGAAATCACATACAATTTTTGTTGGCTTTCACTTCTTTGTTAAACATCGTTACTATCGTTTTTGATAAAGTAGAAAGAAATTGTTAAAAATAAAAATGTGGGCACATACCCATTTTATACAACTTTAGGTAATGTATGTACGTTTAATTTCTTAATTTAAACAATAGATATCCCATACTTAGTAGGGACAGTGGAAGCCCGGTTGGGAGAGTAGCAGTGTAGCAACCGGAGGTTTGCGAGTTCGAAACTCGATCCAATCAAAAACCATCGTGTACATGGGGCTGGTATACGTTAAATCTGTCGTGGTCTCAAATGTTCCGACGTTGGTGTGGAAGTTTGGAGACTGGGGTGCCAACTCAGTTGTTGACATCATCATCTGATCGTGGTTAAAAATTACGTGTTGTCCTCGTATCTTTCCCTTCGGGATTGATCCCGGACCGTCGCCAATAGTCCGTTGTGTTGCTCCAGTACTATGCTAATTAAATTACGTAACCATACTTAGCATTTCAGGCAGATATTAACTATCTAAAAAAGTTCGCACCGCTCCTTTGTCTTTAAAACAAAATTTGTTTTTCTCTTTCAAATACTTATTTGGTTTAAGAGAGATATTCAAATAACCTATTAATGTCAAATATTTTAGCAAAATGAAAAAATTAAATGAAATATGGACCACCTATGAAACTTTTTCTCAACACCTGCCTGAGTGTCAATTATTTTAAATTATTTTATTATTAATGCATTACATTTATAAAAAATTATTCAATGTTAATCAAGTTATTAAATCTAATTTATTAGGAATAAATATTTTTTTGTAGATATTTCAACTTTTGCATTTCAGTTGGGTAACAGCAAAAAAATCTTTCAAATTGTTTTAATATGCTAAGTGAGAACACAAATTTAGTGTTGGAGGATGTATTCTATGGGGGTAGCACTTGTTTTCCCGACTAGAAGAGTACACATATGATATTTTGTCATACACCAAAAAGTATTAATGAAATAATACTTGCAATTTAATTTTTATGCATTTTGAGAGCGCACTTCTATTTTTACCTCGCAAACAGTAGTTTCATTTCAGAAAATAAAGAAACAAACCAGTTTTAGCATCCATTTCGCTGGATATCGGGTCTTAGCATAGCCAAAATACTAATTTTAACAAATATTAAAGAAACTTTTCATAGGTGAGAAACATTTGTGTCAGAAATTTCAAGACTTGCAAAAGTTTTTCTTTTCGGAAGACATTTTTGAGTGTCCCACATGAAAGCTTATGCCGGAAAGAATAGCCCTTACATCGCTTTGAAATATACCAGGACGCGTCCATCGTGCAGCTGAGGCGACGAATGATATAACAGAATCGAGTCTTTCAGAAATCGATTCAGACAATCATTTTAACAGAGTGTTCAAGAATTATTCCAGCGTAGGGTAACCGTTGTTGAATCATCTATCGCCTTTTTGATAAGAAACCGCGCCGAGGTATTCCTCGCCAGTAGGGACATCAAAAATTCGGTGGCAACGATACCGCGTCACCTGTTCCTGAAATGCCATTCGTCCTAATTAAATGCAGCTCGATAGGGGTTAAACGCAACATTTCTATGTTGATTTCGATTCCGTTCAACTTCATTCCGCGTTTCGCGTTGCTCGTCAGTTTGGCTTGCTCTTATATATCTTTGACTTGTAGCATTGCGAGTTCTGCGACTTAAGTTTGTACGTCTAATTGCTGGCATTTTTGAAAACAAAAATTCAACTGAAAATAAAAAAAATATTCTATTGTATTCTTCTTTATAACCATGTATACCTTGTGTTAGTCTATCAAAACTTACCAAAACTCCATATTAAATTGAACTTTTAATATTACGCGTGATTGCTCTGAACTAACAGTGATGAACACACTTCTCAAAAACTCACTGTACAATTGAATCGCCTGTGAAATGTGCACTAAGAAATGATAAATAAATTATTTTATCAATATAATTCCGACCGATGCATCTGTTTTAAACGATATTTGCAGCGCGCATTCTGTCAATCGCGCGCCAACTGTCAAACAACTGACAGTTATGTCAAACGCCATAAGGTTACATTAGAAAAGTTTATATTGTCAAAAGCACTAAGAAGGTTACATTAGAAAAGTTAATATGGTCGTTAAGTTTTCTCAAATTTTACTAATGTTCCGCGCAACTTTCTTAATTTTTTCTTTCATAAGAACCTTCTCCTGACAATAACAAACGCAACAAAAAAAGAATTAGCGAAATTGGTCCAGCCGTTCACGCGTGATGCCGTGACCAAGGGAAATAGGGATTCATTTTTATATATATAGATATTTCTTTTTCGGGTTTTCATGACTATCTAACAAGAACAGATTCTGATGTTTTTGTTTCATGGTTGCCATAGTTTGGCACCAAACCTTTGAAACTGTGGCATTCCTTGAAAAAAGAGTTTCCCTCTAAAGAAAACTTTAAAAATATTTTTTCCATCTGCTATTAGTTAAAGGGACTAAATTTTTGTTAACCTTCGGTGAATTTTCAAAGAGTCAGTTTTGAAAATAAGATTGGATTGGTGTTGGGGTTTTATGGCGCAAGGTCCAAAAGCGGACAAGCTGTGCCAAACACAAGACAGAACATAGCCCAACAGAAGCATTAAAGCATTTAAAAATGAAGTCTAAGACAAAAATAAAAGTTCGATTTAAAACATGAAAAATGTACTTCTGAAGGGGAGCGCTCACATCCGAAGAGGCAACCACAATGAGAGGAAGAAAAAGCAAAAAGCAGAAGGGTGGGGTATGGGAAAAATTAAAGGGAGGGAAAATCACTCAGGCACCCCGGGGTCATGAAGCCCGTACAAACCTAAAGAAGGTATACCCCTGAGGGCTTTGAAAATAGGAGCTTTTGAGATGATTTTGCTTAAGATAGCCTAGTTGTTAAGGTTGAAAAATAGTAGCAAAAAGCCTCCTTTTAGTAACCTGTAGCAGCTGTGTATTAACTATACATATCAGTACTTAAATGAAATAATAATTCACTTCAATGTTACCTGCAGGTAAAGAAAGAGCACCTTTCTTGAAGTCAGAAACCATACCATCTATTTCCTCTTGAGCAGTGCAAAATACTAATATATCCCTAAAAAAATTATGCAATTGAAATACTTTTTCAGTTCAAAGTTACTAAAAATGAACAGAATAGACACCTTTTGTTAATGCAAACTCAAATTAACATTTTTTTCTAGGAATGAATAAAAAAACAAGACATTTAACAATGAATTATAATTCAGACACAATGATAACTACCCTGCATCCTCTCTCTGATGGATCTGGAACACTGTGGTCAATGCTGATTGAACATAATTTGGCAGCTGAGTATCAGAAGCCATTATCTAGAAAATGTACAAGTCATGTCTTAAACATTTATAATGCATACATATCACATGGGGAGCAAAAGAAACAAAAACGAATATCTAGGGTTCCCACAACAGAAAAATTAGAGCCTTATTTCATTCAGGCTATTTTTCATTGTTTTAAGGCTGCATTTCACATAGATCACAATAGATTAAACCAGGTGAAGTGTATTAACCCAGTAAAGTACCAGGTGGTTAGCATTTGTGAAGAAATTCACAAATGCTACCCTAACGAAAAATTTCTATAGAACGTGGTCTTTCTTTTTCTTGATAAAGACACAGGACTAAGACTATACATTAAGGATGTGATCTACATGTTAGCGAAGGCCTATGAAGATATGCCTAACACTATGTTTACTAAATCTTGGAGAAAACTCTGGCCAAGTGTGCTGGAAGCCATCGAAACATAAAGATAATCCTACAGCTGTACAGAATACTACAGAGGAACCTGAATCAGATGACACCAACCTACTCATTGATTTACAGAAACTTCCTGAATGTGGGTCTAAGTGCAGAAGATGTGAACGAATGGGCTACTGCTGACGAAAGTCTTGAAAACGAGTTTTTAAGTGACGATGATATAGTGCAAGCAGTTATTGGTGAAGATGATCAAGAAAATGAAGTTATTCAAGAGGTGGATGTAGAAAAAGTAAGCCATGTAGAAGCAAAAGCCGAACTTGAACTAGTAACATCCTACATTGAACAGCAAGAGTCCACTCCAGGTGACATAATGTTTGTTAAAAAATGGCGTGACTTTGCTTTTAAGAGCGATACACACAAAAGAAAATTGACAATAACATTGAGAGATTTTTTTTTATATTTACAGTACAGTATTGTGCTAAATGTGAGATTCAATTTCCTGATTAGTAAGGCTTAATATGTATACTGCAATTATGTACTGTAACTACAGTAGCCTACAGTAACATGTGTTTAGTTTTTCCCAACAAAGGAAGTTCTTCAAGGGTAAGTTTTCTTAATTATATATATCATCTTACAATAAAGTAGGCTATATACTTAGTTTTATACTAATAAAAACGATTTCGGGAGTGTATTTTAATGCTATTAAGGGAACGACGGTTTAACTGGCCAAATCGTTATCCGGTCTGGGTCCCAGTCCCGAAGTAGCCGGTTAAGAGGGAGTCCATTGTACCACATAAAGTAAGCCATTAGAGCAATGCCTGTGAGAACATATTTAGTACAATCTAACATTATTTAGCAATGTGTTGGAGTATCAGTGCAAAAAATTAGACTTGTGTGGTTCATTGAACAATTTAGATCTGATGTTTTAAATTGTTCTCTATTCTTAATATCAAATAATTTCACAATAAAATATTACTCAAAATATAATTAAGACTATAAAATATATAATTTTACATTTCTAAATAATCCATAATTAAATGTAATATTTTGTACAAATTGTTAAGCTAACAAACATTAACTACGAAACTTAAGAAATATGGTTTTTGAAAATTCACTTTAATAATAAAACATATATTTTTCTCTTATGGCAGACTAGACCTGAGGTAATTGTTGGTCAAGACTCTTATTTTCCCAACTTGTAATCAAAAGCAGGTGTAATTTTATGTAAAGTAATTATTTTTGAGTCTATAAGTACACAATTGTTGTGTGTTGATATGATGTGTGTGAATACATAGCAAACTAGTTTAATAGCAATCTAGTAACGAGAATTACACTGTGCAATAATGAATTTGAACATGGTCTGTTCCACTTTGAGAGCAGATGGAAAACGAAATGTAAGAAAGTGTGCTGCAAAGATAAAGGGGCACTGAATGAACTCGGGACTCCCCTAGCCGCCAACAAACAGGAGCTGAGAAAAGGGGCGATTCCAGAACAGGAATACATGCCAATGATTAATAAACACCACTAAACTTACATTCAGTGACAAATTTAGTTAAAATTTTAATAAATAACAGTCAAAGCATTAAAAATTTTCAGATTTATACTAGAATAAGACTTACTGAAATATTGTAATCTCTTCCAGTGATAGTATAATCAGGAGCTTTGAAATAATCACCAATATGCTTAGCATCTAAAGTGGCAGACATAACAATTATCTAAAATGATAAAAATTTTCAAATTACCAGGTGGAAGAATTTGACATTATGAACAGAATATTTACAAGGGAATCAACTGAAAAACTTATTCCACTTTTAAACATAGGCATTTTATTTTGTTCCCTGTCAAAAGGCTTTTTTGAGGTAGTTTTAATGGTATATTAATGGTAAATTTAACTTATAAGACCTTTCTATTTCTCCATTAATAATGAAAGCAAGCAATTTTTTTTAAAATGAGTACAATTTGATTTGGCATTTTGAAAATAAAATGCGTTTCAATGGAGTGTTCAGATAAACTACTGTATCAATGTAAATGAAGTATTTAGCATAAAATCACAAAAAAATCTTAAAATAAAAGACATGTATTGATGTAAACTCTTAAAATGAAAAAAAACTAGTAAATGTATCAATATTCAAACAAACATTATTAACTATTAACAAATTTGAAAAATACTGTAGATCGTAGATCACTGAAGTTGAAATATTTACAACACTCGTGACTAACTGCGCAAAATTTAGGAATTATTTTCTTAAAATTTCATGTCTTTGTTGCCTTGGTATACATTATTTAATACATTTGGTAGAGGGACAGAAGAAAATAATTACTTTCAGATACATGTATGATATATCAAGCTGAAAAGTTTATAACTGAGACTTAAATCTTATATGATGTGAGGAAAAAATCAAATCAACATTGGAAGTAAAATAATTTTTTCTATCATTAAGAGGATTTTTTATTCCAATAAAACTGCAGAGAAATTTTGGGCTGATTGTATTCATTGGTATACAGATGCCATTTGAAATGGGTTCTCTAATAGATCATTGAACTTAACAAACTAACCTTCTGAGGTAACAAATTTCTTTTTTCTCTTTGAAGCTGAGCATTTTTAACAATTCCCATTAGGAGATCAATGCTCAAAGTTCTTTCATGGACTTCGTCTAGAATTACAACACTGTACCTACAGTAATATACAAAGTTAGAACAGGATTTTTAAAAATACCATTCAATATGGCCTATAAAACAAAATACCTAAATATTACTTAGAAAAACTCCATCCTCATGGAAAAATAAAAGCACTCTAATATAAGGATCTTTCACTTTCTAACAACATACGACGTGTGATTGGAAAGTTATAACACAGGTGCCGCCATTGCTCAATAGGAGGGGCTAGGTTTGCCCGCTGGTGTGGAGAAAAAGCTTGATTTGTCCCTGAAACGTTCTGAAAATATCACCGCGATATCTTTGTTCAGTACAGAGTAGAATCCTAGTGAGTGAAGACGTGGTTTCGGATCTTGGCGGATTATTGATTTCGCAAAATGAATGAAAAAACAGAACGAGTTTGTACCAAATTTTGTTTTAAAACTGGGAAATCAGCTTCGGAGACATATGAACTCTTAAAAGAGCTTTCGGGGATAAATGCCTGAGAATTTCATGAAATGAATTTGTCCCTAGGGGGCACAGTCGAACAGGAATACTATAATTGTCCTTCAGTGTTTGTGCGAAAATGTGTGGAAGAAAAGGCCTGCACTATGGCAAGAGAAAAGAATTGAGTCCTCCACCATGACAATGCACTGGCTCGTGCGTTCTTGATTACGGAATTTTTGGCCCAATTCAAAATTCCTGTGCTTCAACAACCCCCTTATTCCCCTGATAATAGCCCCTGCCGACTTGTTTCCTAAATTGAAATTTTCACTGAAAGGGAAATGATTTGACTCAATAGAAGACATCCAGGAAAATACGGAGAAGAGATTCTTAACACCATTAAGAAAGAAAATTTCCAGGAATGCTTCCAAAAGCGGAAACACTGTTGGAGTCAGTGTATTCAGTCAGAAAGGGACTACTTTGAAGGAGATCCATCTCAATAGCCTATAAGTACTGCCATTTTTAAATTACAAGCCCAGTCTTAAAACTTTCCAATCACACCTCGTATATCAGTGTCGTCATTACATGAAATGTCATAATGAATGGAAAGACAGTGTAATGTCAGTCAACCAAAAAGTACTTCAAGGTGGAAATGGGTAGCACTGCTATATATGCTACTATATTGTGAGTAAATTTTTGTAGGGGTGGCTAAGTTTATCACAGTACTGCCCCCTAAAACTTAGCAGTGGCTGAATTCGATGCATGCTATTACAAGTTTGCAGATTGACAGGTTTGTTAATCCATGAGAGCAGTACCAAGATCAAAGGTATGCATGGTCATGCAATGGATGATTGAGACCATATGAGTGTCACATGTTCCTTTAGCAAACGAGTGAGTAGTTTTTTTAATGAGGCTGAGGAGCAGCGAATACTGAAGCTGTGATAGGAGTGGAAGCAATCTGTTATCCAAGTTTCAGAACATTGTTGGAAGCAATATGCATTGCATTGGCAATCAATTCAACTCTTCAATGTGGACCTTCCATCAAAGTACATGTCGATTCAGGCAAGCCCAGTATGGCTTGTTTGAAAGCACGTACGCTTATATATGTCTACCAGTCACCAATTGTTGGCGGACATGGAAAGACCATGCAACATCAGTCAACCAAAAAATACTTTGTGGTGAAGTTAATTTTTGTTGTGGTGACTAAGCTCTACCACATAATTTTATTCTAAAAAATTAGTTACATTTCACTGTGGTAAGGCATTAGGAATTTGGTCTGTGAATTTACAAAGTTATTAAACATAATACCTTATTAATGTACCACAGAATGCAGAAAATGGTAATACTGAATTAGCTTTGAGCAGGATATTAAAACATCCTTTTCAAAGAATTCAATAACAAAATCACAAGTATATTGAGACTGAACTGAAAATTGTTTTTCAATACAGCAAAACCGATCTTCTAGAATCATTCAATCTTAATATTGTTTTACATAGTTTTTTGAACAGTTGAAAAAGATTAACATAGAAAATTGGATTTCCTAAAACCGGAATTATCACAGTACTGACATTTTATTTCTAGGATTTACAAATAATTTTACTTTATGTCAAACTTGGTAAAAATAGGCATAACTAAAATGTACTTTTGACTTGCATCAAAAAAATGTTTATTTAAATTGAGTAGCAAAATGCAAAAGGCTCAAAATAGATTAACAAGATCCATGCATTTTGAGACTCATCCTCCTATCTGCATTCAATTCTATTTCAGTATTCTATGTTTTATTTGTTATGTGTTTGAACAATCTAATGACTAATTAAGTTAAATAATATTTCATTACATGTAAAATATTATAAAGTCAAAAACTTCTTAGCATATCTAATTACACTACCATGAGCCTTATTGCAGTCTTGAGGTAAATCTGATTTAAAAATAAAGTAAAAATGGCTTCAGTTTATTTATGTTTGCTGTGTGAAAAGGTTATTTACAGACATAATAATATCTTTTATAAGGTGGGACGGACAACATTACAAGTTTAGCAAGGTCTTCAAATCATTCAACATTTTTAATGAATAACTAAAAAATAAACAAAAACTAATGTTTCTTCGTTGCATAAAGTCTTGAATTAAATGTTCTTTTACTTTCTAACTAAATACTATTTTGGGAAAAACAAGGCAAATTGTACCAAAGATATATAAATAAAGATACTACTCACTCTAAAAGCAGGGTATCACTAATGGATTCTCGTAAAAGCATGCCATCCGTCAGAAACTGAAATTAAAGGAAAAAGTATACATTTTTTGTAATTGAAATTTTTCTTTAAAATAATTAAATGCTATATGTGATACAGTAAATTTTAAAACTAAAACCCCTAGAATATTATTTACACAATATTTACCTTTATTTTAGTAGCCGCAGATGTCATGTTTTCAAATCGAATACTATACCCTACCTGCAAGACAAATAAATTACATTGTTCTGAATACAGTAATCTCTTAATTGGAAATAAAATTGGGAATGGCACCAAATAAATACGTTCAGATACGACTTGTGCAGTAGTGCAAATAGGTCGTAAGAAATTGCTCTAGGAAACAGATGATAATAACGACACATTTCTGCAATATACTGTTCAATCTGCCTGTAATGAATGCTCGACTTTTGAAAAACAGCTGGGAAAATTTGATAAATAGAATTCCGAAATGATTTTCTTAGAAAGGGTTGATAACAGTTATATAGTGTTCATGAAGTCCAGAAATCTGGCATTCCCTGCTGAAGTAAATAGTAAGATATAATATCAAGAAAATCTGATGTCAAAAACAAAGTTTATTTTTGACACAAATTTTAGTGAACATCAGATTTGATTTCAAACATGCACTTCCGCCTGCACTCTATTGGAATGACTATGAAGACAACTTGTTGTCGAAACATGAAGCACATACCAAATCATCCTGACTGATTATTTCTGCATCTCGTTGGTCAGTAAGGTTTGTCGTGTGAAATAGGTACATCTTAAATATCTTCAAGCAGGGTATGAAAAAATTATTTTTTAAAATCAAAAACACTAGATTTATTTGATTTAAATCAGATTTGTTTAATTTCAATTGGATTTTTTATGATTTTAATTAATTCCTTGTCCATACAAGTTTAAATTTGTTAGACATGAGACATGCAAATTACAGTGTAGTTTCTAGATAGCTCTGATTTATTTAAACATCAATATTGTTTTAAGTAAAACATTAACGTGCAAGGAAATGTAGTTGGGTAAATTTTTGAAAGATTAAAACGCGACATAGGAATTAGCAAAGTAAATCACATGATAGAGTAAATAGAACAATGCCCCAAATGCCAAGCATGAGCAATGTTTTTCCATCTGGTTCTCAAGCGGTTTAGATTACTTTGAGTTTAACCCATAATCAGTGACATGAATTTTTTGGACAGATAAATAAGGTTGCTGTCAACACTATATTATGAATTTTTTCAATCATACAAATTTCAGAATTTTTTTTGCATTACATATTTATCATATATGATTAAAATGTTACTTCACTTATTTTGGTATAAAATAATTGGTTCACGACTTGCTTTTGTGAAAACATCATGCACCAATAAAAAATAAAAGGAATTGCATTTTGAAAAAATTCCTACTTCTCATTAATTTTTAGAGTGCAAAAATAACTTATTGGTGAATTTTTTTATTTTTTGTAAGTTAACAGTAAAAAATGAGACGAAATGAAAACACGTAAATTTGAAATCAAATGTCCATTTTTCAAATTCTTTGAGCATTGACATTTCATAGGTATATTCGAAGAACACAAAAAGGGCTTAAACGTAACATACCAGAATTCAAAGAATCAGCCTCTTCAGCCGGGAAAACTATCGGGCCCAGTACACATCTTATCAGGTAATAAAACGAAAATTCATTTTCATAAAAATGAATAGTTCATTCTGCAACCTGTTAAACGATGTTATCAGCTTGACTCTCATGACCACCTGGCTTCTTTCAAATTTTGTCAAAAAGTATCTACTTTATGCTGGTGTGGCTTGAACAAGAGGTACAAGAATAACAATGACAGTCAGCTAAGGGTAATACTCCCTAGAGATTGAGCATAATGTAAGTTATGTAGTAAAGGAAAAAGTTGAATTTCAATGTCACTTAGTACGCTTATTTAAATATTTTAAATTCTTAAATCATAGGCAGGTAACAGATTACTATCTTGATTATTTATTTTGTACTGGGATGTGTCAATAAATGACCTAGTGACCAAAAGAAATCATTGAGTGGGACTTTTCTACTTATTTCTCTTTACTAACATAAAACTATAAAAGTATGGTGTACCTTATTGCCAAGTTCTGTTCTTGCTTCTTTAGCTACACGTTTGGCAATTGTAACAGCAGCAACTCTTCGTGGCTGAAACATAGTTAGAGAATATGAGTTCTGAAATGCGTTTTAAGTTTATAGTTAACGGAATCACCATAATCCGTGCTAACATGTAGAATCTTAGAATATCATCGCAATTTATCTAAAATTCCCATACATTTTCTATAAGATGTTAAAAATGAATGAAAAATAATTAAAATTTCTTTTTAAACATAGTAAATAACTAACAAAAATATTAAGACTATCCAAAAAAGAGGATAGATCAAAATCAATTATTTTATCTCAGCATTTATAACTAAAATCAAAATTACCTGGGTTACGGCAATGCATTTATGTTTTGCAAATCCAGCATCTAAAAGAAACTGCAAGTATAGAAATTCTGTTATTAATGTTCATTTTAAGAAAAATACCTTGTCTCATAATTTCTGGATTAAAAATCACATTCTTTTTCTTTTTGACCATTTTTCTACATGCCTTTCATATTTCTATTTACTTTGATCAAAATAATTGCATATTCGCTTAAAGGATTTGTTCTTTACTTCCATTTTTAATGTATTAAGTGCTCAAAAAACCGAGTTGCCCTAAGTCCAAATAAAATATTCAAATCTGATTTAATCCTTTAAATTTCTAAGTAAATTTGTATGCTTGTAGGTGCATTTTTTGTTATAAGAGAACTATGTTTGGTCATTAAGTATGAAATGTCCAATTTCGAACTGAAAGTTTGGTTTATTATACACTACCTGACATTGAAAATGCAACACCCAGAAGGAGTGCGCAGAACTGGGTGAAATTTACAGGGTAGACGCAGCTCACCGAGATATGTAAATGGTGCAAACTGCATAGCTGTCCCGCGCACGGCGAGTGAAAAACCAGGGAAGAAACCTGCAAAAGTGGTCAGTTTCACTCCGCTCTGTTTGCCAGGTAAATCAAGTTGCAATTTGTTTTTGTGTCTCAGAGGAAACGTATAGTAGCAGAGAATGCCAGGACGACGCCAATCAAGACAGTTCCAGCAAACAGACGACTTCACGAAGGGTATGGTGATTGGCCTCAGAAGAGCAGGTTGGTCCATACATCAAATCTCAGCAGATACCCACCTACACATGTCCACCGGTTGTGGCACAGATGGTTGGACCAAGGGAATGTGGCACGTTTGAGGGGTTCCAGTGCAGCCAGAGTGACGTCAGCAAGCGTGGACAGACGCATCTGCCGGCAAGCCACGTCTGTCGCCCTTTTACAGCATGTGCACGACACCCTTGATGCTCCCATATCATCCAGGACCATTAGCCGCCGATTGATCGCTGGCGGCCTGCACTCATGGCGCCCGTTGAGATGACTACCATTGACCCAACAGCACAGACGTCTCTGTTTGCAATGGTGTTGGGATAGAGCCACATGGACGACGGAATGGCACAGGGTGGTGTTCTCAGATGAGTCACGCTTCTGTTTTAGCAACGACAGTCGCCGTGTACGAGTCGGGCGCCGACGTGGTGACAGGGCCAATCCGGCCGCATCTGTGGAACGCCATACCGCGAGACAACGCGGTATAATGGTTTGGGGCGCCATCGCCTACGATAGCAGGTCACCTCTGGTCCGTATTAAGGGCACTATGACGGCCCAACGATACGTGGATGACGTGCTGCAGCCGGTGACACTACCTTTCCTTCAGGGGGTACCCAATGCCATTTTCCAGCAGGATAAGGCCCGGTCGCACACGGCATGTATGTCAACATGCCCTGCAATGAACCCAGGTGCTTCCCTGGCCAGCTGTCTCCCCTGATCTCTCACCTATCGAACATTTCTGGGACGTCGCTTGCATGCGTTGCCAACGGCACGTTCAGAAGACGAACTCTGGCAAATGGTTGACAGGGAATGGGCAGGCCATTCCTCAGGACACCATCCGCACGCTCATTGCGTGTGTACCTAGACGTGTTGCTGCCTGTATCGCCGCTCGCGGTGGTCCTACAACCTACTGATCATCTCCCTCCTCCCACAAAGAACTCTAAACCTTTCGGTGAGTTGGGAGGAGGTGAGTCTCCAACCTACTGATCAGACGTTCTTGCTGCTCAGTGAAAAGGTGTATAATGTTGCAATAAAGATCACTTATTGCTGTCTCTTTCTGTTTGCCAAATTTCATCACTTTCTGCCAACTCCTTCTTGGTGTTGCATTTTCAATGTCAGGTAGTGTATCTCAAACAAGAAGCAGTATAATTAATAAAAATATGCGCCTAAACTATCAATACAGTTTTACCATCTTAACGGTAGCTTGTTACTGCCGGCAGCAAAGAAGCCTGGAGAGCAAGTGGTGATAAAATCGCAACAACTAGTTGGAAATTAAATATTTTTCCTTGAAAGAAGTGGTCCAATGCCTGGAAGAATCAGTTGGTCTGGGGGGATTACGGTGGGCGACAGAGAGTTTCCAAGTCCAGCTCCTGTAGTTCGAGCAACGTTATTCGTGCGACTTGGGTTCGAGCATTGTCCTGAGAGGATTGGCTTGTCTCTATTCATCAATCCTGGCTGCTTAATCCCAAGCTGCCCCATCATTTTGTCTAATTGATTACAATAGACATCCGCCGTAATCAATTGACCAGGTCTCATGAAGCTGTAGTGAAAAACACAAGCGCTGGAACCAAACAGACAGCATTAGCTTTTTTGGTGAATATTCAGTTTCGGAACGTTTTGGCATTTCATCTTTATCCAATCATTGTGTCGAACGCTTGCGATTGATGAAAAGAATCCATTTTTCATCACATGTAACAATACGGTGTAAAAATGGTTCACCTTTATGTCGCGACAGCAAGGAATGACAAGCTTCGAAACGATTTCTCTTGTGACGCTAGTTTAATTCAGGCGGAACCCATCTATCCAGCTTCTTAACCATAGCGATTTTTTTCAAATGGTTTAATATTGTTGGAATAGTAACATCAAACCTTGCTGCTAATTCATTTGAGATATCCACTTCCATTGCAGCTTTCAGCTCATCACTATCCACCATGCTCTCAGGTCGCCCACATGGTTCTTTTTGAAGATCAAAATCGCCAGATTGAAACTTCTCAAACCATCGACGTACTGTGCGTTCATTAGCGTCATCCTTGCCAAACACTTCGAGTTGTCTGTGCTGCATTACTTCAACGACAGAACTTATATTTGAAAATGGTTTACAAAATTTAATCTGCAAAAGTCAATTCAACAGATAATCACAAACCAAAACGTGCGGCTGAAAGGCTGATGGACATACCTTCACAATAAAAAAAAGAACTTCAAAGTGGAATATAAGAGATAACGGATATCAAACTTGGTACTTGAGGTAATCGAACATATCATACTTAATGACCTAATACAAACTACAAATCTCAATAGTTTTGCATAAAATGTGCATTCAAGGCCCACAAGACACCACTTGAAATTGCTCCAGACATTTTTTCAAATGATCAGTGTTGACCAATGATCAATGACCCAAATAAATGGTTTCAAATGGAAAAAAATTGAAACATTTCAGGAAATTCAATTCCTGTCAAACATTAATACCAACTTAGCCCAATTTCTGTATAAATGACTACATATCGTTGGTAAACCTTAGGACAATCTATCAGAACTAATAAGTATCTGCAAGTTTCTACCCAGTTTTCTTCATATGAAGAATTTAATATATAATGTGAAAAATGGGATTCCTGAAAAATCAAGAAATGGGTGTAAGGATATTCGATTTAACAGAACTGATGTAGAAGTTCCAAACGAGAGAACAGAATGGAAGGAATTGCCAGAAAATTTGAAGAGCATATGGATTGATATTTAAAATGGTTTCCATGCCTCATACACACACCAGCAGTCTAAAATTTCATGTGATGTCTTGTAGGACTTCCAAAACGCTAGAATTTGATAACTTCACTGGTCTCTTCACAATATTTTTTAATTTCTAAAAAATTTAAAATATGTTTGTCTGACTTTTTTCACTATTCAAAATTAGAAATTGTTAAGTGAAATTCGATTTTTCTATACACCCTTTACTGTGTATTTGACAAATTCAAAAGCACTCCATCCCCTTTGTGATCACTTCAAAAAGCAGGTCAAAATGGTTAGTAGTGAAACCTGCAAATTATCATTCCATGGCTTGTCCTAGGCAAAATTGGGTAGTTTTATCATATGGTACCTTTAGGGGGGTATTTCAATTAACGTCACTCTGGAGCAACACAACGGGCTATTGGTGAAGGTCCGGGATCAATCCCAAAGGGAAAGATTCGAGGACAACACCACGTAATTTTGAACCACAGTCAGATGACGAGGCAACACCTGAGCTGGCACCCCACTCTCCAAACTTCCACACCACACCAACGTGAGGACATTGAGGTCACGACAGATTTAACGTGCACCAGCCCCCTTTGTACACGGCAGTGTTTGGCTTGATAAGAACTCGCAACCCTTCGGCTGCTAGTCCGTTACTCTTCCAATCGGGCCATCGCGGCCCTATGGTACATTTAGGTCTAGTAGCTAAAATAGCCCAGATCTTGTTGGATGAGATATCTTGGAGTAATCTGTTGGTGGATCTAAGTACTCTTTTCATAAGTGGTTATATTTCTCTTTACATATAATAAAAACAATAATGTAAATTTACCATTGTTTTCAGTATTTTAAGTCCACACCTGAACTAAACTTGCAATCTATACATTTAATCAATTTAAAAAATCAGTTCTCAAATTTGCACCATTTATAGAAAGCTTCAAATCTGAGATAGCAGCTATCTTGTAAAACTGATCAATTCTAAAATTCCTGTACCTCAGCTACTATTGGGTTAGTTGGTTGGTTTTGGGGTTTTATGGCGTAAGGGCCATATTTGGCCGTGCTGCTCCAGACACAAGACATACAACATCAAGTAATAGACATGCACACAATGTATGTTTTGCTGACACAGAAGAAAGAAATACTCCCAGGCAGGAATGAACCTGACAGAAATCGAACCTGTGCAGCCTACAACTGGAAGGTTGCTATCGCAGTGGACATACCAACTGAGCCACGATGGCTCCCAGCTACTATTGGGTAAAATACTTAATAAGTAGATTAAAGAATTTCACTACCACGTCTATTCATGGTATAATTTATTTAAATCTGTGAACACCCACAAGGTCTCCACATACCCTTAGCACATACGGTGGCTCCCAAAAGTGTTCGTACACTTTAAAAATTTGTAGAAAAAGCGCTGTAGCCTGGAATTGAATTCGAATATAAAGTCCTATACTTTTTCATATCTCCATGTGATTCTGAATAAAACCTAACATTCTTTAAAAAAATATTGACTCATTTTCTTTTTATAAAAATGAAAATGCAAGGAGGCAGCGAAAGAACACATCACAAAAGTGAACGTACACTGAAACATTTTCGGATAAATTTATAAATAAAATTATCGTTTATCACTTTTTTTATTTTTGCATTGTGGTGACATTTAAAAAATCATTTGGCTTTAATCTTTGCTTGCTTACTTCATAATATTCTATTTATTATTTAAAAATGGCTCGTAGTCGTAACGAAACAGCGAACAGCATTCGAAAATTGATTATTTTTAATCATAGTAGTGGTAAAGCAATTCGGAATATTTCTAAATTAGTAAATTTATCCCATTCTACGGTGCAGTATGTGATAAAACGCTTTAAATAAGAAAATCGGATCGAAAACAAGGTAAGGAAAGGTCGTCCGGCAAAGTTAACGTGATCAGAGATTTATAGTTAGAAAATTTGCGAAAAATCCACGTTTGAGTGTTGTAAAAATTTCTACAGAATTAACTGAAAAATTTTCTACTTCAATTTCATCTGAAACTGTTCAACGAGTGCTCAGATCAGCTGGATTAAATGGGCGTTCTGCCCGAAGAGAATTTTTTGTAAGTGCGAAAAATAGAAAGCTTAGACTTTTCTTCGCAAAATCAATGATAAATAAGCCCGAAACGTATTGGAATCATGTCTTATTTGCAGATGAAAGCGAATTTAACATGTTTGGTTCCGATGGGCGTATAATTGTATGGAGAAGAAAAAATGAGGAACTTAATCCCAAGAACTTAGTTGGAACAGTAAAGTATGGCGGTGGTGGTGTCCTTGTGTGGAGGTGCATGTCAGCATCAGGACTAGGTAATTTGGTATTTATTGATGGCATAATGAATCGTGCTCTTTATTTAAATATTCTAAAAGACAATTTAAAATTATCAGCCCAAAATTTGGGTATTGGAAACAACTTTGTTTTTTATCAAGATAACGATCCTAAGCACGCGGCTCTCAGCGTTCGCCTCTGGTGTCTCTATAATTGTCCACAAGTTCTGAAAACACCACCTCAGTCGCCGGATTTAAACCCAATAGAACACATTTGGAGAGAACTGGAGGTTAGAGTATGAAGACACGACATGTTAAAACGAAAAGCGAACTAAAAACAGTAATGATTGAAGAATGGAGGAACATTGATGTAGAAATTATAAAAAACTAGTGAACTCTATTCCCAGACGTTTAAAAGCTGTTGTGGATGCTATAGGATATCCTACTAAGTACTAATTTACCAAAATATTACAATATTTACTAATATGTAGAGATTTTTTTAAAGTGTACGAAGACCTTTGTGAGGTAACTTTTTGTTACTTTTGATTATTGATTTTCCAAAAAGAGTTTTACCATGTTTTCAAAATATTTTATGTAGTTTTGTTAAGAACAAGTTATACATTTTATTAAAAAATTCCCATTCTAAAATATTAATTTTTATTAATGTATAGAGCAAGTATTACATTGAAATTCGTAAGTGTACAAACACTTTTGGGAGCCACTGTACATATAAAGCTTCTGAAAGGTAAAAGTATAAGACTTCTTTAAAGATTTTATCACATATGGTTGAATGATTAGTGCTTTCTCTTTGATTCAACACGAGACAAATTTGTTTTGCGGGGTTTTCATTTTTTTCTTTAATGCTTTATAAGCAGTTTAGCTTTTAAGCCTTTACATTCAGGAAATTAAAAATACAGTCGAGTAAAGATCCAGCAAATACCAATTTATGTATTTGCCAAAACTGAATATGCATTACGTATTATGATTACGCAAGTTGTTTCATAGATATTTTGAACCGTGAAAAGAAAATACTTTACCTGAGGAATTTGTGTTGTCTTACCGCAACCAGTTTCACAACTAATAACTGTTGTCTTATTTCTGTATATAGCTTTCAAAATTTTCGCTAAATAAACCGGAAGTTTCTCTCTAGTAACTTGAAGAGATTCCATTTTATAGGTTTACGAACAATTGATTGCTTGCCTTTTAAAATTTATTGGATTAACACAACACTTGATTTTTGGTTTGGTTTGGTTGGTTGATTTCCTTGAGACTTATAGCTGTAGAATCAGGCTTTTGTCTCCATTCTTCCTAATTACAATATCCAATAAACGACACAATACAATAACAAGTAATTGACACACACACAGTGAAAGCTTTACTGACACAGAGAGAAATACACCCAGGGAGGAATGCACCTAGCAGGAATCGAACCTGCGCCGCCTACAACTCGAAGACACACCACTTGAGAGAAAATTATTCGGAGTACAACCACAAGCGGATGGACAGCCAGAACCCTAAACTAGTTATGCCATGCCAAACGTCAAAACATTTCAAACCACGTGGTAGATAACTTCAATAACTTCTACTTCAAACAGAAAAATGGTCAAAAATAATTAAAGGTATGGTATTATGGTAGGTAGGTATTTTTAATTAGCGTCGTACTGGAGCAGCATAACCAAAAACAATGGAACGAGAGAATTAAAAACCTAATTTAATGTATCGACAAATTCGTTTTCTTGAAAAAAAAAATCATTATCGTATTTGTTCACGAAACACTGTTTAGCATCTCAAAACTAAAACTAAATGTTTGTGAACTTCTCAGTTAAAGAAGTAATAATCTGACTTCGAATTTTAAAACACACTCAACGTTTATTGGACGAAACACTATATTTACAGAGAAAAAACAACTCATTAGGCAGCCTTTCATTTTCTTCGAACATACATCTCAAAAACTAAAAAACTACTACGGCTGTTGCCAAAAAACAAAAAGGAAAATACACTGCTGCCAGGTTTACAAAAATACTACAGGAAAGTGAAAATATGGAGATACAATTACATGGAGTCACATAATCAAAATAAACATGGAGATACACATTGAGAATACACTGATGCACAATAGTATTTAGGGAAGATGGGAGGAATTAATGAACATCCTCCCACCTTGCAATATGAAATTATCAATTTGCAACACAAAAAGATATGAAATTTGACAGTCAATATAGTACATATTGCAGAATGAGCACTTTCACAAGTCTAAACGATGTGGTATTTTAATTTTTCTGCCTACCCTTGTCATTGTAGGATTAGGTGTAGGGTTCTCTAAACCATGTACATCAGCTCTTTGGATCTCTGGTGAGGATTCACCAATGACATTGGTATAGGTATTTCTTTACTATCTGGAGGACAATCAGTCTCTGCAGATACTTTCTGAACACTTAAGGGCAGTTTCAGATTATTAACATCAGAAATCGATATTTCCAATGGGTAAAGTCTCTGGAATGGACGGAGTCTGTCTCCTAGATGTGTTTTTAATTTCGCTACCCTGGAGATACCATCCCTTCCAGGATAAATTTCCACTATCATTCCAAGAGGCCAGTCAATCCGTTTCTTTGCTTCATGACCTATAAGTACAATGTCACCAACTTTCAGCAAATTGTTTTTTCTGCAACCTAGGTGAACTAGTTGTGCGAAATATTCATTTCTGAATCTACTTCGCAAATCTTCTCGTAATTTCTGTAAATACCTGGATCTTTTACTTAAGAAAGATTTATCCACACAATCTAAATCTGCATTCTCAAATTTAGCACAACTATCATTTACTAGGAACATAGGTGTTAATGGCAAAAGCTCATCTGGCGAATTGGCAATATATGTCAAGGGTCTCGAATTGATGACTGCTTCACAGTCACACAAAATAGTTAAGAGTTCTTCATAGTCGACAGAAGATTTTCCCAGCATTCTTCGTAAAAGTTCTTTTACCATCCTGACCATGCGTTCCCACCATGCAGCAGTTGGTGGAATGAATTTCCATGAAATTTGCTTGGTGGTAGAATAGGAGCTTATTTTATCCCAGTCAAGAGCCTTTAGAACATTATTTGTACCAGTAAAACTAGTGTAATTGTCAGAATAGGGAACAGAGATTCTCCCTCTCCGAGACATGAATCGTCTTAGTGCTCGTATAAAAGATTCTGTTAATAATGATTTAACTGGCTCAAAATGCACAGCACGGTATACCGCACAAGTAAATAAAATGATCCATGCCTTTTCTCCTGATCGTAAATACAGAGTTCCGGCGTAATCGACACCAGAAACTTCAAATACACCAGATGAGTAACTCTGTCTTTTGGCAATGGAGCAAATGGTACTTCTATAGGTTTTGCTGTATGACGCTTACAAATAACACATTTAGAAATTACCTGCTTGGTTAATCTTCTTATTCCTAATATCCAGTATTTTTCCCTTAACCTTGATAGTAGAGTGGACAATCCCGAATGCAAAGATTGTTTATGTTCTTCCAAAACTAGCTTATATGTCATATCATGTTTTGATGGTAAAACAATGGGGTTTTTAAATTCTTCTGTTTCATCACAATCGAATAATTTTGTTTTTACACGCAATAGTTCATGCTGATCTTTGAACGTGTTTAAGTTCTTCAAAATTTTAATATCATAGAGTTGTTCAGATTGTATGAGCCTTAAGACAATTTCAGCTTTCTCATATTCATCTGTTGATAGCTCTCCTTTCAATTTATTTTTTCTGGAAGTGTTGTTGCAAAATCTGTAGATCCATCCAACCATTCTAATTGTCTTTGTGTAACTTGAAAATCGATCACTTATACATTTATCAATCTGTTGTACATTTATCATAGATGATACAATCCCTTTTCTTCTTTCATTCAGTACCTCTTCTTCATTTATACAAAATTCTGATTGGGGCCAATCTTCAGATGGAGAATATAACCACTGGGCCCCCTCCACCATTTAGACTTCAAAAGATGACGAGCGGAACAGCCTCTGCTTGGAAGATCGGCTGGATTGAGGGATCCTGGTACATGCCTCCAAGCTTCTAAAGGGGTCAGTTTTCTGATTTCCTCCACCCGATTCTGGACAAACACACCCCATGGCTCTTCTCTTTTTAACCACGAAAGTACTGTAGTAGAATCTGTCCAGAAGTAAATTTTCTCACCTTCGAATTCTTTTAAAATATCTACTGAAAGACGTGCTGAAATTGTTGCGGCAAGAAGTTCTAATCGAGCTATAGTTGTCTCCTTCTTTCCACAAGGAGCTATTCTAGATTTGGCTTTTAGCAAATGTACATTCACTGAGTTCATCGTACAAATCTTGACAAAAGCAACTACAGAGTATGCAGATTTGCTTGCATCGCAAAAGAAATGTAAACTATCAATTCTATAATCACATTGTATCCATCTAGGTATCTTAACTCCTTTCAGACTTTCCAAATTATTCAACCATTTTAAAAATTCTTCTTTAGTGTCAGAATCTACTTCTTGGTCCCAAATTAATTTGGATTTCCATAGCCTTTGCAACAAAAGTTTCGGTAACAAAGTAACAGGACAGGCTATGCCTAGAGGATCAAATATTTTATGGGCAGCTGCCAAAATTACTCTTTTGGAAATTTTTTCAGTCATATTATCAATATTATCTGATACTTTTAGGCTGAGTGTATCATTAGCACGATCCCACAACATTCCAAGAACACTGGTGGGTTCTGGAGCATGACAATTCACATCAGAATACTCCCACCCCCGCAATTCAAATTTTCTCTCAAGTAAGAATTCTGTAGCTGTATCAATAAATCTTTGTAACTTCATTTCATCTTTGACACTTACGAGACAATTATCCACATAAAAACTACTTGTAAGTTGTTGGATAATATCTACTGAGTACTTTAAGAGCTTGGATTGTGTTTTATTTAAGGCTGACTGCAAATGATATTGAATTACAGAGGCAAGTAAAAATGGGCTTCATGAAACACCAAAAACAACTCGGCAGTGCCTAAAATATTTCAGTTTTAAAGACTCGTCATACCAAAGAAATCTAAGATAATTTTTGTCAGCCTGAGAAACTCGAATTTGCAAGAATGCTTTTCGTATGTCTGCAGTCACTCCAATTTTATACAAACGGAAACGTGTCAATATTGATGGAATCAACTCAATTAGATTTAAACCTTTTTCAAGGCAATCATTAAGACTGGGAGAGAATTTTGATTTTGCCGAGGCATCAAATACAGGCCTAATACGAGTGGTACTATTTTCTTTAACTACAGGCCTATGTGGTAAATAATGAGAGGGAAGAGGAATTTCATTCTCAGGTACCTTTTCAATAACTCCCTCTTTTTCCCATTCTTTAAAAACTTAATTATAAGCTTCATAAAGATTTTTTACTTTCAAAGTTTTCACTGTATTGTTTAGTCTCTTAAGAGCCAAATCAAAATTATCTGGTAGAGGAGGGTGTTCATCTAACCAAGGTAATAACTACAAACCTACCTTCATTGTCTTCTTTGACTGTGTTCAAAAAATGTTCTTTCGCTGCTTCATGTAATTCATCTCTTGATTTCTTCTCAGAGGGATCCAATATACCAATAGATTCCAATGACCACAAATTGGATATACAAGTATCAGTGCAGAGCAAAGTTGTAACCAGGAGTGCAGCACTTTCTTGGCGATCTGAAGATGGGTTTTTCCCAATTACAGTCCACCCCAATTTAGTCTCAACTGCAGCAAGTCCAGAAGAAAGGAGCTTATATCCGCCAGTCATCAGCTTGCCAGCAATATCTGCTCCGATAAGAATTTCTATCGGACCAGCTTCACGGTCATGTAGTTGAATATTGAATTTCACGAGCTCCTGCCCCCAGTTACCATTTCCTAGTGGTGGCATAGTTTCACATATAATTTCTTGACCAAGTGCTTCAAAATGACAATTGTAACTTCCATCAATTTTAGAGAGAGCTAGAGTAAAAACTTCATGATTTATATCAGTATGACTTCCACCAAACAAGGAGTGTCGAAGTTGTTCTTTTTTGCACGATCGATAACCAACTTCACGTGCGGTTTTCATTAAAACATATGACCGCTGAGAAGCAGAATCGATTATTGCACGAGCCGTGCGCTGTTTCTTTGGACCTCGAACAATAACAGTTAAAGTCTGCAGGATTACCTTCGGAGATTTTGAAATGTTTGCTAGGGCCTCATCATGCTTATCAAGAAACTCATTATTTTTGACAGTTGCACTAGAATCCGGAGTATTTGAAAGATTTCTGCATAAGAGCAGATGATGTCTTTTGCCACAAAGGAGGCAATTCACTCTAGCTTTGCATTTAGCAATGACATGACCGGATCTCAAACACAGAAAGCATGCACATGACTTTTCCACAGCAGCTTGCCTCTCATTGAGCAACATATTATGGGCTTTATAGCAATCTGAGGATGCATGAGTTGAAGAACAGAAAATACAGTAATTTTGTCTGTCTTTAGAAGTTGCAATTAAAGTGGATGCTGAAGGTATTGGTGGTGAATGTCCACTGTTTTTAAATCCAATACGCTTATTATTCCAGGATTTGGAAGACTGATTTTTATCAAAACATTTGCTTGCTAGAGATACCCGTTCTTCTCCCTCGAGTTCATCGAGCAAAAATAAAAGTAATCCGTCTAAATCCATGCGGTGTGTCGATTCTTTATCTTTATCACTAGAACTCCCTCCACTAGATTCATTTTCTTTATAATTGCGATTAACTGCCCGAAATCTTTGCCATGCACGCACTGTTTCATCTGGTAATGATGATTCTACTAGAGGGTATAACATAGCTGCATATTTATCTCTAGCAACCCCCAGTACTTCCAATGCACGAAGTTTTGATTCTAAGTTATCATACAACTTCCTCAACGAAAATTTCTGATTTGAATTTTTTAACAAAACTAGTGAAAGAAGATCCCTAACATAGACTTCTATAAGTAAATCTCTTCCATAACGTGATTGAAGTTGTTGTAAAGCCCTACCATAACTTGCCCCGCCAGGCGGAAAACCTCTAATTAATTCTTCCGCTGACGATCCTTTCTCCATTGATTGCAATAAATATGCAAATTTATCATGATCATCTAAATTTGGATCGCTGTCAATCTTCTTAAATTGACCCCAAAATCCTAACCAGTTCTTCATATTACCATCAAAAGTTGGTAATTTTATTTTCGGATAACGTAATAAAGTATTCCGAGATGCTTCTACATTATTTGAATTATCAGTCAACAAAAGTCAATTTTTGTTCTAACAATCTCCACTTATCAATATAAACTTTTGATTCATCTATTTCCTTTTCTAGTTCAGTCACCTTGTCTGAACTTTGGAAATACAGCTACCTAACTTTATTCTCTGATTCGATCATTAATAGCGCTTTCTATTCTATTATTCTTAATTGCGCAATCTTATCGTCTGCCGATAAAGTTGCTTCTGATTTGTCAAACACATTACACGCTTTAGTAAATAACCTTCTGTTAGTTGTACGAACATTTTTAACTCTTCCATTATTGTTAAATACGATTCCTTCAGAGGAAAGGAATGACACAGGCCATATGGATCGCAAAAGGGAAAAGAGCTGGTTTATTGAAAACACAACACATATATATACAGATAGGATAGGATTGCAGCGCAACCAGATTATAAGATTCATTAAAATGGACGGACGTCCAAGAAAGCTGTAGAACATTCACACATGCTGCCTGTAAAGAGTGACTCGGCTCTAGCAGCACAAAGAAAGATACAGACTTCTATGGGCGATTACATTATACAACACCCGCCCTTAATCGCACATTACTAAAGAAAAACAAACATTACATTTTTCACATTGATATCTACAAAACAAAACATACACATTACCTTTTAAAATTACACAATGACAAAATTTCATTAAATTTCACTCTAGGCAATGCTTTAGTTAACATATCAGCAATTTGGCGATCAGACGGAACATATTCAACTCTTATATTATTTTTGCAAATTACATTACGGATGTATTTTAATTTGATATCAATATGTTTCAATCTACCATGATTATTTTCATTCGTTATACATTTGATACAAGATTGATTATCTTCAAACACAGTAAGATCTGAAACATCGGTAATTTCTGAAGCAACACTTTTTAACCATATAAAGTCCTGAATACCTTTACTTAATGCTATTACTTCAGCTTCAGTTGATGAGAGAGCAATACATTTTTGTTTATTACAAGACCAGAAAATTGGAGAATTACAAAACATTATAATATAACCAGAAATAGATTTTATATCATTTGGATTAGAACCCCAATCAGCATCAACATACATAGACATTTGAAAATCATTTGAATCTTTACAGTACTCTAGTTTTAAGTTAGCAGTACCTTTTAAATACCTTAAGATTTTCTTCAAACCACACCATCCAGCATCAGTCGGATGCTCTTGAAGTTGACTTAAACAATTTACAGCATACAAAATATCAGGCCTAGATACATAAGCTAAATAAAGTAACGATCCTACAAGTTCTCGATATGGTCCATCAAATACCTCACCTTTCTCAAAATTAGCCAATGTTGATTTAGGATCCATCGGAAGAACACTAGGTTTACAATCTAACATGTTAAACGTTTTCAGTAATTTTATAATATACAATTCCTGATCCATTAGCAACTTATCAGAACTAAATTCCAAACGAATTCCTAAAAATTCAGATACACTTTCAGATTTAGACATTTGAAATTCTTTAGATAACAAAGAAATCACAATATTAGTTTCTGTAATATTTGAACCTGCTATTAATAAATCATCTACATAAAGTGCTATAACAATTTTCTTTTCTTTTTCATATCGTACAAAAATACATGGCTCATTTACAAGTTGTATAAAATTAAGTTTTATCACAAATTCCAAAAACTTTTTAAACCATTGACGTGGTGCTTGTTTTAACCCATACAAACTCTTTTTAAGTTTACATTTTCTCCCACTATTATCATCATACCCCTTGGGTTGATCCATATAAATTAATTCACTTAATTCACCATTCAAAAATGCAGTTTTTACATCAAGTACAAAAACAAAAAGATTTTCTTTCACAATTAGTACAAGTATTAATCTTAAAGCAGACACTGATTACAGGTGAAAAAGTCTCAGTATAATCAAGTCCTTCTTTTTGCAAAAATCCTCTAGCTACTAAACGAGCTTTATACTTACCATTTCTTTTCTTATTGAGGACCCATTTGCACGAAATAGATTGCTTTTCTGGTGGTAGGGTTTCAAGATCCCAGACATCGTTGGACCTCATGCTCTCCATTTCCTCATCCATGGCAATCCTCCACAGGAGTTGCTCGTCATTGGGTAGAGATGCGATGTCGTCAAAAGTCAAAGCCTCATCGGCGAACATTGCATTATACACTTCAGGATGTGGAAATCTAACAGGCTCTTTGGTTTGTCTCAAAGACCTTCTCAATTCAATCGTACGTAGATCGTCGTTCTCACGTTCACTCTTGTCGTCCTCGAGTACATCGAACTCGTTAACTGACTGATCTACTTCATCTGCGATGAACCTTTGAAGCTTGTCGCGAATCTTACGTTCATCAAACTTCACATCTTTCGATACACAAATTCTATGAGAATCGGGATTCATTAGTCTAAACCCCATCGAGGAGTATCCAACAAAAAGCATCCTCTTGCTTTTGGGATCAAGTTTCTTCCTTTGCGAAGAAGGTACAAGCATGTATGCATCGCACCCAAATACATGCATATTCCTTAGATCAGGCTCTTCGCCAAATTTCATAAAGTACGGTGAAGAGTTATCAACAGTACTGGGCAACCTATTTTTAATGTATGCGGCAGTAAGAATCGCTAAACCCCAGAAACTTTTGGGTAAAGCAGACTCAAAAATCATTGCCCGCCCTTTTTCGATAAGAAATCTATTAGCGCGTTCAGCCACACCGTTTAATGCTGGAACGTATGGCGGCGATGGATCAACGACTATACCGGCATCTGTAGCACATTTTAAAATTTCATCAGACATGTATTCTTTAGCATTATCACATCTTAAAATACGAATGGAAGGATTTGATTTAAAGAAAAATTTTAGTTCTTCAATTACATCGCTTTTCCGCTTCAATAATCTCACTTCGGTAAAACGCGAATAATCATCAATAATAGTCATAAAGTAGCGCTCACCTGCATAGGTTTCTTGATCAATTGGTCCACATATATCCGTGTGAATTTTTCTAAAAGGCTCCTTCTCCCTCTTTCTAGGACCTTTCCCCAACGGTGAGGCACTTTGCTTTGCATGAGAGCAAACTTCACAAAATGAAATCGGAGTTGGAAGTCCTAATTTCTTCAACACATGATCACAAGGATGACCTAGTCTGCGATGCCACAATTCTTTTTCTTCCACAAGAAAAGCACTTTCAACACTTGACACAAAATCACAAATATACTGTCCCGAACTATCACGATTACCAAGTACGAAGTGTTCAGTCTCATTTTTCACAAAAACCTTTCGGTTTTCAAATACCAGACTGAAACCTGCACTTTCTATTTTTCAGACAGAAATTAATTGTCCACTTAGATTTGGCACAAATAAAACATCTTTCAGGGTAATCTCCTTGCCATTTGAAGTTTTTCAGACGATCACACCAACTCCTTCCACTTCCAATTTAACTGTTTTCGAAGCGCATTTGATACTGGTTGATGATGGATTTAATTCCGAAAACCACTCTCTTTTTGAACACATATGGGATGTAGCACCAGAGTCTACTATGAAGCTTTCTCGTGTAGAGCTTCCTACAACAAAAGATACTGCAGTGGAGGCAAGCCTTTCACCTGCATTATGTTGACTTTTGCAGTCTCTTTTCATGTGACCGCTCTTTCCGCAATTATAGCACGTTATCTTCTTTCGGCAAAACTTCGCTGTATATCCCTTCCTTTTACAGTTTTGGCAAAAGTATTCCTTCTTGGCAGGAAAGGCAGCATTTTCTGTTGGATATTTCCTTGGTTTAATGCAGTGTCTGAAATCAATTGACAAGGCCTCTGAATCCAAAAGACGTTGGGTCACAAAGTCCAAAGTTAAGTTCGCACTTGGCTGATTCTCCAAAGCCACTTTGACGGTCTCGTACTCAGGAGGAAGTGACGTCAAAATGTAGACAATGATGTCCATGTCATTGACCTCCGCTCCAGACAAACGTAGATCACTAACGAGACTTGTCACACTATCAATATGCTGTCTCATAGGCACATCACTGGCTTTCTTTAAGGTGGCCAATCGTTTGCGAGCTAGAATTTGGTTCACAGCTCCTTTATTGTCGTATTTCAGTTCCAATTTCTTCCAGATTTTACTAGCTGTCGTCTCAGTCTGCAGAGAAACAAGAATCTGGTCGCTCAATAGTGTCAGCAGGAAAGCGTAGGCCTTTTTCGCCTTAACAGACTCATCTGCTTCTGCACCTTCTGCGGGATCTGCCTCCAAGAATGCATCGAATTGCTTAGCACAAAATACAGCCTTTACTCTCCTCGACCATAGTGAAAAATTCTGTCCATCGAAGGGAACCAAAGCGTACCCCTCCTTCGACGAAAAAGCCATTGCTCCGAAAAATAAAACAGCAGCAAAAAAAAAAACTTCCTTACGACGCTTCCCGCTTCTCGAAACACCCGTAGAAGCGCAAAGAAAATAAACAGCGGACCCACTTGAAAACAGGGAACCACGCTCTGCTGTTAAATACGATTCCTTCAGAGGAAAGGAATGACACAGGCCATATGGATCGCAAAAGGGAAAAGAGCTGGTTTATTGAAAACACAACACATATATATACAGATAGGATAGGATTGCAGCGCAACCAATAAGATTCATTCAAATGGACGGACGTCCAAGAAAGCTGTAGAACATTCACACATGCTGCCTGTAAAGAGTGACTCAGCTCTAGCAGCACAAAGAAAGATACAAAGACTTCTATGGGCGATTACATTATACAACAATTATAAATAAAAATACTTGCTTACTTTTCAAAACAGTAATCCTGTCGCGGACGCCACTTGTTCACGAAACACTGTTTAGCATCTCAAAACTAAAACTAAATGTTTGTGAACTTCTCAGTTAAAGAAGTAATAATCTGACTTCGAATTTTAAAACACACTCAACGTTTATTGGACGAAACACTATATTTACAGAGAAAAAACAACTCATTAGGCAGCCTTTCATTTTCTTCGAACGTACATCTCAAAAACTAAAAAACTACTACGGCTGTTGCCAAAAAACAAAAAGGAAAATACACTGCTGCCAGGTTTACAAAAATACTACAGGAAAGTGAAAATATGGAGATACAATTGCATGGAGTCACATAATCAAAATAAACATGGAGATACACATTGAGAATACATTGATACACAATAGTATTTAGGGAAGATGGGAGGAATTAATGAACATCATTATAGTAAGTAGAAATTCGCCCTCAATCGCCTTTTTTCAAGCATGAAAGATGGAGTTTTGGAATGGCAGTAGTTTTACATTTAATATTGAACTACACTGCTGGCCACCCAAATTGCAACACCAAGAAAGACAAGAGATATCACAACAAAATTTATTTTGTAGATAACATGTTGACCAAGTATCAAATGATTAAATTTATAGACTTCTGTGAAGTGTGGTTCCTGCCAAACTCAGTAGACAGAGTAGCCGCCATTGTTGGAGATCACCGGTGCCACACGCCTCGGCATTGATTCAAAGAGACTTTGGATGTGTTCTTGGCGTACAACAGACCAAGCAGCTTCCACACGTTGCCAAAGTTGATCTGGTGTGGCAGCTGGGGATGTATTCTGGGTCAATCGTTGAGCAACCATGGACCACATGTTTTCTATCGGCGAAAGATCCGGAGAGCGAGCTGACCAGGGAAGCAATTCAATCTGGCGATTGACGAAGAACCCTTGGACAATGCGTGCCACGTGTGGTCGCGCATTATCCTGTTGAAATATGGCTGTGGGCAAGCCCTGAAGGTAAGGAAGGACAACTGGCTCCAACACCTCGGAGATGTAGCGCTGGCTGTTTAAAGTACCGGCAATGCGTACTAGAGGAGTGCGAGAGTGATATCCAATACCGCCCCATACCATAATACCCGGTGCAGGACCAGTGTGGCGGTGCATAACGCAGCTGTTCAGCATCCTCTCTCCACGGTGTCTCCAGACTCGAATCCGACCATCGTGGTGTTGCAGACAGAAGCGTGACTCGTCAGTAAAGACAATTTCATTCCATTCTGCCGTCCACATCCTTCTTTCATCGCACCATTGGCGGCGGAAACGTCTGTGGTTCTGCGTCAAGGGTAGACGAAGCAATGGATGTCTTGCGGACAGACCACTCTGCTGTAAACGGCGTCGAATGGTACGCGCAGACACTGGATGATGCGGTACAGACTGAATGTGCTGTGCTATGGTTCGTGATGTGGCTGAGCGATCCGTCACTGCCATACGCACAATATGCCTGTCATCACGTGAAGTGGTGCAATGAGGTCGATGCGATCGAACACGTCGGTCCGTCGTACCCTCCTGCATCCAACGATCACATATCCGCATTACAGTTGTTTGGTTTCGTCCAACACGACTACCGATTTCCCTGAAAGATAATCCACAATCTCGGTAGGCCACTATCCTTCCTCTGTCGAACTCGGATACTTGATCAAAAGATGATCGCTGTTTTCTACGAGGCATAATTGATCGTTTTTTTGAAAAAACCACAAGAAAAACACAATTGACGTACTTGAAATCGTCGAAATCTTCAAGCCTTAAATAGCGCTTTGAAGTGGCGCCACAGGCGCGCGTGATGTGCGTCTGCGCTGAAATTCTAATCATTTGCATATCTCACCTCCGCTAATGCATGTTGTAAATTTCATATTATTTGCATGCTTCCTTCAGGGTGTTGCATTTACGGTGGCCAGCAGTGTATATTAGAATTTATTAACAGTAAAATTTCAAAAATATGCTCACTTTAATGCGTGATGTACCACTGAGTAATCGGATTTCTCCCTTTGGGATGGGGCCGCGGTGGCCCGGTTGGAAGAGCAACGGACTAGCAACCGAAGGGTTGCGAGTTCGAATCCAGCCAAACACCGTCGTGTACAAAGGGGGCTGGTGCACGTTAAATCTGTCGTGGCCTCAAATGTCCTCACGTTGGCGTGGTGTGGAAGTTTGGAGAGTGGGGTGCCAGCTCAGGTGTTGCCTCGTCATCTGACCGTGGTTCAAAATTACGTGGTGTTGTCCTCGGATCTTTCCCTTTGGGATTGATCCCGGACCGTCACCAATAGCCCATTGTGTTGCTCCAGTGTGACGTTAATTGAAATACCCCCCCCCTTTGGGATGAGGGCCGCGGTGGCCCGGTTGGAAGAGTAACGGACTAGCAACCGAAGAGT
Organism: Meta bourneti; assembly: GCA_933210815.1. Lineage (NCBI taxonomy): Eukaryota > Metazoa > Arthropoda > Arachnida > Araneae > Tetragnathidae > Meta > Meta bourneti. The sequence continues at coordinate 4,856,357 of OW119926.1, forward strand.
AGTGAGTTCGAATCCAGCCAAACACCGTCGTGTACAAAGGGGCTGGTGCACGTTAAATCTATCGTAGCCTCAAATGTCCTCACGTTGGCGTGGTGTAGAAGTTTGGAGAGTGGGGTGCCAGCTCAGGTGTTACCTCGTCATCTGACCGTGGTTCAAAATTACGTGGTGTTGTCCTCGGATCTTTCCCTTTGGGATTGATCCCGGACCGTCACCAATAGCCCGATGTGTTGCTCCAGTGTGACGTTAATTGAAATACCCCCCCAACAAACGAAACCTTTGGGATGGATCCCGGACCGCCGCCAATAGCCCGTATGTTGCTCCAGTGGGATGTTAATAACAATACCCACCACTCATCATTAAAATATCATTGCTATATACCCTGTGTCAGAGTAGGAAGCAATGGTCTGATAAATAACATGGGGGTTATTTCAATTAACGTCACACTGGAGCAACACAACGGGCTATTGGTGACTGTCCGGAATCAATCCCAAGGGAAAGATCCGAGGACAACACCACGTAATTTTGAATCACGGTCAGGTGATGAGGTCACACCTGAGCTGGCACCCCACTCTCAAACTTCCACTGTCGGATTGATACTCTACCTGATTATCTTTGTTTTGATATATTTGGTAAGTTGCGAATGGCAACAGTCTAGTTTTTGTTTTATGTACGCAGAGAAATGGCTTTTGAGTTCTGTATCGTATTTTTAGAGAGAATTAATACGTATTATTTACGCCATAAATGCTTCTGAGTGTTATTTTGTGATTTAAAGCAAAGAGTGTACATATTAGAACTGTAAATAAACTGTTTGTGTTATAAGGTGTTTTTATGGAATAATTGACTACACCAACTATAATCTGAATACTTCTGATTCCGAAATTCAAAACGGAACATCTGGCGTCCGCTACAGGACTCGACTGCTGATTATTGGGTGAGTTTTTGTTTTGTCTATCCTACTTCCTGAATTAATATGGAAGCAGCAAAGAAAAATAGAACTCAGCAGAGGAGACTGTTTAGTAAAGCATGTAATGAGTTTGATGCTGAAGAAGCAAACTTAGAAATTTCTGATAAAATACTTTTTCTGAAAGTTATTGAGGAAAAAGCTACGCTAATGGTGAATGCTGAAGAAAATGTTAAGCAGTTTCTTTTTTCTGCAAACATTGAAGATGATGTAATAGAGAAAGAGATCGATGAATCTGAAAGTTATATAGACCGTTGGCGGTTGTTACAGTTTAAGTTGAAACAACTTTCGTTTTCAGAAAGAGAAGACGTTTTTTCGAATTGTAGTGTTTCTCAGCAAAATACATTACGTTACCCTAAAATACAGTTACCTACATTTAATGGAGATTTAAGAAACTGGGTTAGATTTTGGGGTCAATTTGAGAAAGTCGATGAAGACCATAATTTAGATCCACATGATAAGTTCGCATACCTATCCCAATGTATGGAGAAGGGAAGTGTTGCCGAACTAATTAAAAGTTTTCCACCCGGGGGAAACAGTTATGAGAAAGCTATAGAACAATTAAAATTACGTTTTGGCAGAGAACTACTTATACAGGTGTATGTTAGGGATCTTCTATCATTAGTTCTCCAAAAGCAGAATATGCCGAGGAAATCTTTGAGAAATCTTTATGATTTGTTAGAAACAAAGCTCCGTGCGCTTGAGATATTAGGAGTAACTAGGGATAAATAAGCGTCAATGCTTTTCCCACTTGCTGAGTCTGCTCTACCTGAGGAAACGCTTCTAGCGTGGGAACGATATAGATCTACAAGTCGTAGATTACATGATGAGGAAGATCAAAATGCAACTAAAATTACTACAAAGACTGATCTCGATTCAATTCTTGATTTTCTTCAAGGTGAAGTACAGGCAGAGGAACGTATAATTCTAGCCTCACAAAACTTTGGAGCATAACTTTAAATTGTTCAAGAAGAAGGCTGGAAATAATAAACACAAATATGGGGACCCTCGTCAAATAGCTAGTGCGGCTGATCTTTTAACCTCTTCGAAGGAATAGTGGCAGTGCATATTTTGCCACAATTTACATAATTCCACTGACTGTTTGAAGGTACGAAAAATAACGATGAAAGATGGAGGGAATCTCGTAGAGAAATCAGGGTGCTGTTTTCTGTGCTTAAAACCAGGTCATCAAGTTCGTAAATGTTATTCAAAGGTAACTTGTTTGGGTTGTGGAAAAAGACATCATATTTTACTCTGTCATAACATAAAGCAGCAAGCATTCTCACCTATCGGAAAAGAAAATGCAGAGTTAGATAATGTTCCGAATGAGGATCAAGCACTTGCGAATGTGTCCCAAAGCCCTAGTGTTATGTTACTAACGTTAACGGTTTTAATCAGAAGTGATGGGGGAAAGCAAGAGCCATCAGACTCTGCTTCACAGCCCTCTTACATTTTAAAAAATACTGCTAAAGAAATGAAATATAAAAGGGAAAGCTGGGAATATCTTCAACATTCTGTTTGGTGGAGAAAATACGGAGTGTGCAAGAACGATGTGTTTACTTTATATTTGACAAGTTGTGATGGGTCCTATAACTGTCATTTCAAAGTATTGAGTCAACCTGTTATCTGTGAAAGCGTTCCACCGACAATGCCTGCGATTAATTTAAAAGAGCTTACGGACTGTAGTATTCATGTGAGCGATGATTATAAAGGTCCTATTGAAAATTTAATAGGAGCCGATGTAGCTGGAAAAATCATTACCGGTGGTTACAAATCCGTACCTTGTGGTTTAACAGCAACGGAAACATGTTTAGGGTGGACTATTATGGAACGTATACCACAGATTTCTTCAGAGGAAAATGAAATCTCAGTAGCTAATTCTATGCTTTCTACTACTAGAACAATAACAAAATTGTTGACTCTTGACACTCTCGGCATTACCAATACATCTGAGAAGAAAACTAAAGAAGACCTTAAGGAATCCGCCAGAGAGCATTTTATTAACACAGTTCAGTTCGACAAAGACAATCGTTTTGTGGTACATTTACCCTGGCTTGCCGATCACCCTCAACTGCCTGATAATTTTAACTTGGCTTTAAAGAGACTGGACGGTACTGCACGAAAGTTAAATGAAAATTTGTATGGCGATTATAATCAAATATTTGAAGAATGGACAAGAGAAGGAATAATTGAAAAAGTTCATAAGCATGAGATTCAATTGCCGTCTCATTATTTACCACACAGACATGTCGTGAAAGAAAATAGCACAACCAGAATCAGACCTGTGTATGATGCTTCAGCGAAGCTGAGAGGTTCCCCAAGCTTGAATGACTGCCTGGAGAAAGGAATAAACCTTGTTGAGTTAATTCCTACTATATTAACACGTTTTCGGATGAACAAGTTTGGAGTTACGGCAGACATCCGTAAAGCATTTTTACAAATTCGCCTACAAGAAAACGACAAAGATTATTTAAGATTTCTTTGGTATAACGAAAACAATGAACTGAAATACTTTAGACACTGTCGTGTCGTCTTTGGAATTTCTAGTAGTCCCTTCTTACTTAATTATGTGATTCAATATCATCTAGAAACGATTTTGGAGGAAGCACAACTTGAGAACTCAAAATATCCTGTGGATATGGTTCAGAAATTTAAAAACAGTTTTTATGTGGACAATTGTTTAACTAGTGTAAAAACTGAGACAGAATTGCATGAGTTCATTCAAGTAGCTACAGATCTTATGCCAGAAAGGAAGTTTGACCTTAGAGGGTTTGAGCACAATTGTTCCCATTCCTCAACAGAAGAGGTTTCTTGTGTAAAAAATAAAATTGTCCCGGTATTAGGCCTGCAATGGTTTTTAAACTCAGATACTCTTTCTGTAAATTTAAAAGAAGTTTGCGAAGATAATGGACCTGTTACTAAAAGGAAAATATTGTAGGAAGTCCACAAAGTTTTTGACCCTATTGGGTTTACTTGTCCAGTGACCTTATACCCGAAACTAATGTTACAAGAACTGTGGAAAATGAAAACTTGGGATGCGAAGTTACCACCAGCAATTTCTAAAAAATTCGAGAAGTGGAGAAAACAGTTGAATCTACTTAAGGAAATTGCTGTCCCTAGATGTTTAATAAAAGACCCAGATGATGCCTGCAGTTTAAGTTTACACGTTTTTTGTGACGCGAGCAAAATAGCTTATGCTACATGCATATATTTAAGGAATGAAAGTAAAAACTTAACTTCATGTCAACTAGTTCAAGCACGGTGCAAGGTAGCTCCGCTGAAGTCTATTACAATTCCTCGGTTAGAGTTGTTAGCGTGCACTATTGGTACCCGACTGTTACAAAGAGTTGTAGCAGATTTAAAATTAGGAAATATTCCAACCTTTTTTTGGACTGACTCCAGTAACGCCTTGTATTGGATAAAAGGCAGCGAAAACTGGACACCATTTGTATATAACAGAGTACGAGAAATTAGATTAGTGAGTAAACCGGAAAATTGGTATTATGTACCTGGATCGATCAATCCGGCGGATTTACCCTCCAGAGGTTGTTCCGCTCGACAATTGTTGGAAACAGTGGTGGCAAGGTCCTCCTTGGCTCTATTATCCATCCTAGATCTGAATTCTCCGTAAATGAAGAAGAAGTGTTGAAAGAAAAGAGGAAAGAAATAGTATCATCTATGGTGAACCTTCAAAATATAGACAATTCCTTCATCTATAAGTTTTCGAGCTATAGCAAAACTATAAGAATTATTGCCTGGCTACTTCGATTCATTAATAATTGTCGTATTCCGAGAAATACTAGAAAATATGGTAGCCTTGATTCCGAAGAAATTTCTGTAGCTGAGTATGGAGTTATCAGAATAATACAGAAAGAAAGCTTCCTTAATGAACAAGATGAAAAGTTAAAAACTCTGGGAGCCTTCAAAGATAAAAACGATATCATCCGATTGAAAACAAAACTTTTATATCGACCAGATAGTGAAGATTTTAAGATGCCTGCAATTTTACCATCTAAACATGAAGTTGTAAAGCGTATAGTGATACACTATCATGTAAAAAATGCTCATGCTGGGACTCAAATGCTGCTCAACATTTTAAGAGAGCGATTCTGGATTCTGCATGTAGAAAGACAGTGAGATCTATCCTATCCAAATGTATTGTCTGTAAGAGACATTCTGCAAAGAAGCTTGATGCTCTCACTTCATCTCTTCCAGAGGACCGTATACAAGAGGCTGCTGTATTTGAGATCTGTGGTGTTGACCTGGCGGGACCACTGTTTCTCAGAGATAATAACAAATCTTGGGTTTGTCTATTCACATGCGCTGTCTATAGGGCAGTACACATTGAATTAGTGGCTTCTTTATCTACACAATCCTTCTTAATGGCTTTGCGCAGGTTCATAGCCCTTAGAGGACGATGCAGCACTATCTATTGTGACAATGGCTCCAATTTTGTGGGTGCTTCAAATTTGCTAGGTGCACTGGATTGGAACCTTATTGTGAGTGACACTGCTCTTCATCCTATTAAGTGGAAATTCAACCCACCGACTGCCTCTTGGTGGGAGAGACTGATCGGTATTCTTAAAAGGTTATTGAGAAGAGTACTGGGCCGATCTTCTTTAACTTATGAAAGATGACGACGGTGCTATGTAATTGCGAATCCATAATTAATTCACGACCGATAACGTATGTCGCGGATAATGACGCAGAACTGGTTCCATTGACTCCTTCAATGTTCCTGCAAGATATCAAAATGTGTTGTGTTCCTGACTGTGATAGAATTGATCATCAGAGTCTTAACCAACGTGTTAAGTATCGACAAAATTTACAAAAAGCCTTAAGAAATAGATTTCGATCGAAATACTTGGGAGCTCTGCTTCAGAGACCAGAACGTAAAAGAACTGCCGAAGTAGTTAGTTGGTGACGTTGTCTTGATTGGAAGCGACAACACGAAACGTATCAGTTGGCCACTTGGGAAAATAATCGAGGTAATCCAAGGGAAGATGGTGTTACGAGACTTGTGACTAAAAACTGCAAGAGGTGAGTTGCTTCGACCGATACAACGCCTCTATCCTTTAGAAGTGTCAGCAGCAGAGTCAGTTCTAGTTAGAGAAAAATTGCCAAGTACAAAATTAAGTGAGCAACCAACAGTCAGTCAATCAGTTGACTGCAATGTTGAATCTTCTGAGGAGGTAAGAAAAACTAGAAGTGGCCGTAGCATTAAAATGCCTCATAAACTGGACTTGTGAACTGTTTATATAATTTTGTTATTGTAATTGTGACTATAACTAGTAAGTTAAATTTTAAGATAAAAGTTAACTTAGGTGGGAGAATGTCGGATTGATACTCTACCTGATTATCTTTGTTTTGATATATTTGGTAAGTTGCGAATGGCAACAGTCTAGTTTTTGTTTTATGTACGCAGAGAAATGGCTTTTGAGTTCTGTATCGTATTTTTAGAGAGAATTAATACTTATTATTTACGCCATAAATGCTTCTGAGTGTTATTTTGTGATTTAAAGCAAAGAGTGTACATATTAGAACTGTAAATAAACTGTTTGTGTTATAAGGTGTTTTTATGGAACAATTGACTACACCAACTATAATCTGAATACTTCTGATTCCGAAATTCAAAACGGAACATCCACACCAAAGTGGGGACTTTTGAGGCCACCAGATATAACGTGCACCAGCCTCCTTTGTACACGACGAGGTATGGTTGGACTCTAACTCGCAACCCTCCGGTTCCTAATCCGTTACAATTCCAGCCGGGCTACAGGGGCCCTTTTTATCCAGAAATACATCCCGATCATACAGGGTGTTTCGAAGTTTCCAATTTTAACCTTCTAAGTGGTTTCGACGAGATTATTCATCCAGACAAGACTGAGGGGGATAAAAATTCAAGTAGTAAAAACAAACTGACCCTTGCCCAGAACTGGTGACAATTTCAAACAGATCGTTGCATCGAGTCTGGGGTATTTCAATTAACGTCACACTGGAGCAACACAACGAGCTATTGCATCGAGTCTGGACACAATGGGACAGTTTTCAATGCACACCAGGAGGATTAAGGTTAGATAAGAAACATCAATTAAATCATATTCACATGGGAATGTATGTCTGCGCCTTCTGAATGGGACCACATAAAACCGGTTGGAAGAGTAACAGATTAACTACTGGAGGATTGCGAGTTCGAAACGCGATCAAGCGAAAGACCGTCGTATATTTGGGGCTGGTGCACGTTGAATCTGTCGTGGCTCAAATGTCCTCTCGTGAGTTCGGAGAGTCGGGTGCCAGCTCAGGTGTCTGCCTCGGATCTTTCCCTTCCGGTCCATCGTCAATAGCCAGTTGTGGTGCTGCATTGCGACGTAAGTTCTACAACCTACCTGAATTAGGCTTACGTCAATTTAGACACTGACTTCCTAAGGGTAACATGTATCATTTCACGAATACTGAGGCACTTGACATATGGGAAGATAAAGGAAATAGAGAAACAACCTAACTTCCGCACCACGCCGCTGTGAGGACATTGGAGGCCACAACAGATTGAACGTGACCAGCACCCTCGTACACGGTCTTTGGATCGAATCTTGAACTCGCAATCCTCCGGTTGCGAATCCGATACCTACTACGTTACCGCGTCCAGATTGCATAATGAACGGTGTCCTAACAGACGCGTGCAAAATCAAATTGTGGAGTGTCTGCTTCAGCCTGGTAAAATCAGAACAATGCACGGAATGTAAAAAAATCAAACTGTAAAATTAGAGCTAGTAAAAAATGTTGATACTTGATATTTCTGTGGCGCTTGGTTGGCGATTTTTTAGATTTCATGGCACAGGTGCATATTTGGCCATGCTGCGCAAGACACAGTATCAAGTAATAGACACACACAGTGAAAGATTTACTGACACAGAAGAGAGGAACGCACCTGGCAGGAATTGAACCCGCTCCGCCTACAACTCGAAGGTTGCTACCGCAGTGGCCATACCCACTGAGCCACCGATGGACCCGAAAAAGAATGAAAACATTTTATAAAACAGTCAAACTCTGAATGCCCGTGGAATTTTTTTACGTTTCATTTATATCTGTGACCTCTCGTTCATAAATGGATTACACTTTAAATTACAAACAGAAGGAATACTAAAAAGAACATACTATTACAAATAATGCAAAGCGAAAGAAAAAATAATTTAAATTCACTGGAAGTCAAATATGAGTTTATTCAAATTTTTGTGATGTTTCCCTTTTCCGTCTATCTGTTTTCGGGGAGGGGAGTTGGACATGCCCCAATATTGTTCTCAAGTGATCTTATGAATTTTGTGAACTCACTAGCCGACCTCCCAAATTCAATTTTTACTCCTTCCGAATACTTTCCAGATAGGCTGTTTAGTGCGCCATCTACCGTAATAAAAATGCTTTAAAAGCTCTCAGAAACACTGTTTCTGCAAACGTCGTCTGACGAAATTGAAAAACCTGACCCTGAACTCAAAAGATTATTAATGCTAATGAAAATGTTTTCTGTTATATAATTATACATAATCTAAAGTAAATCTCTTCTAGCTTTAAAATCCAACACTTTGTTATATTAGTTGTTCGATAATTTGGTTGTCGCTTTAGGGGCATTTTTTGTTGCATGGGGCTTATTAGACGGGAAACAAAGTGAATTCCGAACTACTACTAGCATCCATGCCTTGACTGATGTATGTCCTTTTACTTTCCGCCTCGGGGGCACATCTTTAGATGTGTAAGGGCTTCGAGCACCCGAGGTGCCCTATTCTTTTCCCATGGCGTTTACTGCCTCTGGTAAACATGAGGGTCGCGAACCCAGTATGCAAAACGATCTTCACTCCTTTCTTTTAAAATTACTTGACATTGTCGCGATTCGTGCCGCTTGGCCAAACATGGCCGATAAAACCCAAAACTAACCATTTACTTTTGCTGAGCGGAAAACAGTTTTATCTAAAAGAGAAATGGGATTCAGCGACAGCTTAGAATATAGCTGGAAAACCGATTTTTTTCCATCCCGAAGTCCCCCATAATGAGCAACAAATTTATAAAGCTGTGAATATTTCATACCACATTGGGGCGACATATTTAATAAAGCTGACTCAAGTTATTAGAGGTATTATTTTAACAAATAAATAAATCGATTAGTTTTCATATTTTTATTTATCTTTAGTCGAACTAAAGAGTCTATAGAGATAAATTTAAAAAATAACCTCTTTTACCCCTCAATGAGGCTGTAAAGTAAAACAAACCATTCAATTAGTCACAACTTACTTTTTTTGCATCAATAGTCGTTTCAATTCTTGAGGAATCAAAAGTGAAGAATAAAATATTGAGATTCAATAGCAATCGTAATAAAATAAATATCTAATTATGACCAGATTCAGCAAGAATGAAAAAATTAGTGTTTTTGAAAATCATTTCAAAAGAACAATTCGTAGGATACCATACAATCCTGTAAAATTGACTGTTCCCTGTTCGTTTAAGTTTCGCCATGAGCATCAACAAGGCACAAGGACAATCGCTGAAAGTTGTAGGACTCGATCTCATTAAACCGTGTTTCTCCCACGGTCAACTGCATGTGGGTCGTTCAAGAGTTGGAAAAGCCGAGAATCTACATCCTAGCTCCGAATGGAAGAACATTCAACATAGTGTATCATGAACCTCTCTAAGTAAGAATCAGTGAGGTGGAAGGAATGAGGCGACATGCCCGTGTCATGTCGGGTGGTGGGATTCATTCTTAAAATAGTTTTTCTTTTTAATGTTTTCAGAATCAGTGAGGACAAACAAAAATGAAGTCACGGGAAACGCCATGAGGATACTGCTAGTATTATATAAATAGGTTGAGTTATGCTGCATCCTAGAGTAACATATATAATCTCTGCAAAATTTGGTATTTGTTTTAAATAATTTAAAAATATATTTCAAACGTAAGTTCTTTGTTATGGTGTCTAATAAAAGCAGCAGACTCAACACAATAAGTAATTTAGCCCATGATCACGACTCGCAATCAGATCTGTTATGGAGATCTGCAAAATTTTAGGTCAGCCTTTATCAAGTTTCGAACTCGCAACCCTCCGGTTGCTAAGATACTCTTCCAACTGGCTAAATCGGTCCATTCCAGCTCAGGGTTCGAACTCATCATCTGGTCGTGATTCAAAATGATGAGGTGTCCTCGAATCTTTCCTTTTGGAATAAATCCCGGACCATTAACCCGTGGAGATGCTCCAGTGCGACGTTAATTCAACCTAAGTTCCCTACCTACATCTCATATTCCAGAAAAAAATTCAAGATTTTATCAAAAACGTGCCATTTTCTACAAATAATGAGACGGATTTTCAGTGTAAAGAAACAAATCACTGTCTGCGAATGGTTCATAATTGCATGTTGTCCTCTGTTCTTTCCCTTCAGGGGTTGATACCGAACCATCGCCAATAGCTCGTTGTGTAAATCCAGTGCGACGTTAATTAAAAATACATACCTATTATATACCAGTTCATGGTAATTAATTAATGTCGCACTAGAGCAACACAACGGGCTATTGACGTCGGTCCAGGATCAATTCCGAAGGGAAAGGATGAGGACAGCACGTAATTTTAAATCACTGTCAGATGATGAGGCAACACTTAAGCTGGCACCCCACTCTCCAAACTTCCACACCAACGTGAGGACATTTGAGGCCCCGACAGATTTAATGTGCACCAGCCCCCTTTGTACATGGTCTTTCGACTGAATTCGAACACGCAACCCTCCGATTGCTAGTCCGTTACTCTTCCAAATGGGCTATCGCGGCCCTACCTACCTACCAGATTGTCTGCAAAGATTTAATTTGTGTGGTCCAAATTCTCTCGATGGTTGGAAATGTAGGAGTGTTGTCCTAGTATATTTCACTTTGGGATTGATCCGTTGTGTTGCTCCAGTGTGACGTCAATTCAACAAAAGAACTTTTAAACAAGTTTGTACGATTTTCTATTTATGTGAGATCAAATTCTTTTATAACTAGAAATATAAATCAGCTCCTCTCCCGATTATGGGTAAAGCCGCGGTGGCCCGGTTGGAAAAGTAACGGACTAGGAATCGGAGGGTTGCGAGTTGGAATCCAGTCAAGATACTGTCGTGTACAAAGGGAGCCGCTGCTCGTTAAATCTGTTGTGGCCTCGAATGTCCTCAAGTTGACATGGTCTGGGAGAGTGAGGATCCAGCTAAGGTGACCTCGTCATCTGACCATGGTTCAAAATTATGTGGTGTCCTGATCTTTCCCTTAGGGTTTGATCTGGATTGTCGCCAATAGCCCGTTGAGCCCCAGTGCCACATATTAACTCAAATAATTACCACCCGAAATTATTTTCCAAGTAGACAACGTTTATTAAAACATCTCCAAATGTACGTTTAAAATTACAAATTTATACAAAATATGAAAATGGTACGATGGAAATTTATATGCTTAATATGCATTCTATCACTCATGAAATTAGTCCATGAAAATATATTAATAACAATCCAATGCCAGATGAAGATATAGTTTGAGAGTGTGCGTGGTTGAGAAAAATCTGCAGAATGTGAAACTCAATAAGTTCACTCAAATTCATTATCTTCTAACAGATGGTTGAGGTATTTGGTTTTTACCTAAACAACACAGATTGTCTTTAAAGTACTCTGGCACAACAGAAATTAGCATTTCTTCTGGGATATATGTTACATTCCTGAAAAGAAAAATAATTTATATACACACAAGTAATAATACAAATTAAAACTAAAATTACAAATGAAATTTTTTTAAATAGAGGACCTAATTAAAGCTAATATCTGTTGGATTATTTTGATTAGGTGTTATGATGGATGTCAGATTAAAGATAGCTTTTAAGGATTTTTATTTACAGTAGATGAGGACAAATAAGCAATGCAATATCCCCGAAACACAGAAAGCATAACAAGAAACAGGGCAGGTTACAGCGTGTCCACCCTGCCTCAAGCTCTTACAGATTTCCCCATAGAGCAGCCTCTTGGTTCCAGTTACACAGGTGGTGATCTGACAATACCTAAAGCCCAGTGCTCATTAGCGAACTGTTGCATGTAATGATACAGCTTCTGATGAAGTAGGTATGCCCAATCACTTTGCAAAAGCTGCAAGCAGTCCAATCCAGAGATTAGAGCATGTCACAAGCCAGGCCCTAACCCGACTTGAACCAGGAACCTTTCGATCCAGAAGGTTCACTGAATCACTAGACCGATTAGTCAACTTGAATAAGCACGGTACTTGATTTAATAAACATGGTATTTCATTAAATTTGGAAAAGCATAATCGAAAAGGCATACCCAATCGTTTGATCACAGCTCACAGGGGATTGCTGGGGAATCATCATCTGACAGGTCATCCATTCACCAAACCTACAGATTTAATGTGTACATACCCAGCATATACACAAGGGGCAATACTAAGTGTAGAGTTCTCATGTGTTAAACCATGCCCAATGCTTGACTTGAGTGATCTGATGAAAACCTTCATTTTTCCAAGCATGTTGGATCTACTAAGGAATGATATCTGTAAGAACTCTGAAAGCATTTCGGTCTTTGGGGCTCGGTACCTAACTGTTAAAAGCAGATCCTGTGACTAATGCAAGCTGATTTGCAGCTATTTTGTAGCAACAATAGAAACTAGCGACCAGCAAAATTCTATCAGCACAAGGCTTTGCCAGCCAACAGTATCTATTACCTTTCTATACACTAAAATAACCTTTAGCAAGCATCAGAAAATTAAGTTAAGTAACGTTTTCAATCTTATGTGATTGAACCATCAAACAGGTAAGATTTCATCTTTAATCAAACAAAACTTTTTTTAATAACTACATAGGACAGTATCAATGTTAAATAATTACATGTAATAAATACAATAAAGATCAAACACTTAGGCTAAAGTAATTTTTAACTGAATTTTTTATTTAATAACTTACCTCAGGTACATTTCTACTAAAGTGCATTTAATTTTTTACATATTTCCCCCTAGTCCGACCACTGACCCAAAGCCTTCGGCACTAGGAGGGGCGAAATAACAGCTATTAGTGAAGAAGCACTATGGATGAGCCGCCACTACTCCTGACAAGGACAGTCACTAAGATCCATGCACTTACAAACAGGAATTAGAAACCATAACCTATTGGGTAGGAGACATGTGCTTGACCACTAGGAGAAAGGCTGCTTCTATCACACAAATGTATTTAAATGATCAAAGACAATTACAAGTATAAATTGTAATTGAGATACACAAAACATTATTAATTCAACTTCCTTCATAATGTTGATTATTGACGTTTCGAAGGTTACCGATATTATGATATATTATTAAGCATACCTCATATACACATTTGATGTCTGTACTAAATCTGTGTAGATGCAGCACGACAGCTTTCGTTTATACAGACAGGATGATGGATGGATTAGTACTTCTTGGTTACTTTCAACCTATAAGGTAAAAAATAGTAGTTATTACTTATAACAGCAGTCTAAATAGTCAAAACAAATCTGCAGTCCACTCAAATATGGCAAAACAGGTTTCGGAATAACAATTGATCAGTAATTAAAAAAGGAAATACTTGTTAGTAATTATCACCTCTCAATTCTCTTATTTATTACACAACCTTATAATAAAAATTTAAACTGGTAGTCAAATATTGAACGCTTCAATGACTAATAAGGTCGAAAATAAGACGATAAAAACGTCAATAGTCATTTGAGGGGAGCAAAATGTGTGCATCGCCAGTACAAAAGTAAATAGAAAGAGGAAAATGCGAGTTTAAGTATGTTCTCCAGAGAATAGTGCTTGCTTCCTAGCCAACGCCCACGCTTGGTGGTTGAGCCATTGGATGGTGCTCTGACTGGTAGAGAGGGGAAAGTTTCCTCGATTCGTCCTTCTACGTGTTGCCAGTACTCACTTTTTAAATTAAACACTTTCAGGACATGTGCAAAGACAGAGAAGCACTAGTATCATTCACTAGTGTGATATTAGTGCTTTGACTTCACAATAGTAAATTATACAAATACACATGACACTAGTAATTTGCATGTGGCCTGGAAGGGATTGATTAAAAAAGTGAGTGGTGCCCCAACACTATTCTGGGAGAACATAGTTCAACGCGCGTTTTCCTCTTCCTATTTACAGGGTCATTGCGGTTAATTAATGTCGCACTGGAGAAAATCAACGGGGTATTGGCGATGGTCCGAGATCAATCCCCAGGGAAAAGATCTGAGGACAACACGTAATTTTGAATCATGCTCAGATGATGAGGTAACACCTAAGCTGGCACCCCACTCCAAATTTTCCACACCATGCCAACGTGAGGATATTTGAGGCCACAACAGATTTAACGTCCACCAGCCTGCTTTGTGCACCACTGTCAGTGGTTGGATTCGAACTTGCAACCCTCTGGTTGCTAATCCGTTACTCTTCCAACTGTGCTACCGCGGCTCAAAGGTTTCAGTGCAAAACAGACAAAATATTTTACTACAAAAAGTATTATGAAATTATCAAAAGGTATAACAAAATATTTTATTTTCACAAATAGTTAAGTTTCCAAACTTGGTTAAGGGTCTGTAGGGGCTCAATGGGTTTGCCCACTGCGCTGGCAGCCTGGGAGTTGCAGGTTTGATTCCTGTCAGGTTCTATTCTTTACACGCGTATTTCTCTCCTGTGTAATTAAAACTTTGCTTGTGTGCATGTCCATTGATGTGTTTGGAACAGTTGGTCAAATATGGCCCCATGCACAATAAAAACTCAATCTAACCATGGACTCGAAATACATCATCACAAAAGAGGTTACATTCTTATATCTTGTTCTCATCTTTATTAAATCACTTCTTGAAGCTTCTAATGTTTGACCACTGCTTTCTCTAGTGAATATCCTCAGAGACGCAGATGATTTTCAGTTGAAAAAGGGTCATACTTGGGTTGCAATAAGTTTAATATATTTAAGCTAGTCGGAATGAAACAGGATCCTGTTCCGAATTATTTCCAATTCAACATTATTAGACTTCATAGCAGAGAAGAGATTTTTCATTTTGATCTAAATGGTTTTTCTTAAAGAACGTTGTAATTTAAATCCAACCTACTTAAATCAGTAGTACTTCAAGTAATTTAATATATCAAGTAATTTTTATATAGAATAAAAAAATATTCTTTTAATATCTGTAAAATAATTCTAAACATATGTCTAATTTATAACTGTCACATGATTGAAGAGGGTATTAAGAAATGCCAGATAGGTTAAGATGTTTATAAACAGAAATTAACTTTTCACTTTTTTCTATTGTAAATCACTTGTAATTCTTATCAAGTATATCTGGAGAGCTATTTTCAGCAGATATAAAAGGTTTGGAATTTAACTAAATGCTTTCATATTATATTTTACTCAGAATGCTGGCATTATCAGTGTGGGCATTTAACATGTGCAGCTTGAATTCATGTGAACACTCGATAACAAATTGAATTTAAACAATTCAAACAAAAACTTACCAGTTTATAAGTATTATTTTCACTCAAAAGAGCAACATTCATAAAAAGTGCAGATGCCAAGCAATTCCTAAATGAATGAAAATCATACAAAACTTGAACTTGATAGTTTTGATTTAATATTTAAAGCAATTTATAACAGTTATAGTAATTCGTACAGCAATTTATGGCAATTATAATAAAAATATAATTTTGTAGCAATTTTCTTTTTAAAATGGAAATAAGCTGCATACTCCATAAAAATTTAGCTAAACTCTGTATGCTGCAGTGTTCTGCCAAGTACATATTTATTTTCAGTGTTTTAAAATTAGAATATAAATATTTTATTTAACACTTAATGTTCACTTCATTTATTTATAAATTGTTGACATTAATTTATGCCATTTAATCTGTGATACAAATTACTAATTTTTGAATGAATTATTGAATTTTTGTGAGCAACACAAAAAATTCCATGCATACAAAAATTTTACAAATGTTCTAGGTATTTTAATTAATGTCGCACTGTAGCAACACTGTTGGAGGATCCCAGACCTCTTAGTTTGCTTTCAACTAATAAGACATTTGCCTCACGAATACGATAATCTGGTACAACTGCTATACAGGATGGATGACAACGAGTTCACGCTAGACAATTTGTCTAAACATTTAATAACAGAATCCAGCCGAATCGAGCTGAAGCGGAAAGACGAAGGCACAAAATTAAGTATCGTGGCCGATGCTTATGCTACAAGAAACAAGTCATCTAGATACAAGGAGACACGGGCGTCTACTCCTGATCACAGCAGATGCGTACTGGACCCTGAATTAATTCCTTCAAGCCCAAGAAAGTCGACAGTTTGTCGTATGGGGCCGCGACCATTCTGTAACTACTGCAAAAAGTCGGGACATTACGAATCGAAGTGCTTCAAGAAAAGCAATCGGCAGAAACCTGGTGGTGAATTATTTTATATGGAGGACAATCCAAAAACTGATCTTCAACGTGCCTATGCAGTTTCAAATTTTCCAAATGAAAGACCGAGGGAATTTCTCATTGATTCTGCTGCAAATGCTCACTTCTGTAAAGAACGTGATATGTTTACGACATTCAGAAAACTACCACCACAGAAGATCCTAGTCGGAGACAAGGACAGCACCTCGGAAGTATTAGGTATGGGTGATATTCAATTTACAGTTTTAGATAGAAACAGAAATTATGATATAACTTTAAAAGATGTGTTATACTCGCCTAATATGAGAAGAAATTTAATTAGTGGTGCTCGTATTGACCTTGTGGGAAACCAAATTAAATGGGGAAATAACAAAATGATTATTTATAATAGTTATAATAAATATTTGTTTACTGTTCCCAGAATTGGAAAATTGTATATCTTAAAAGGTTATCCCAAGATTAAAAATTATACATATGTAACTGGTTTAGATCTAGAAAAAGCCCACCGTAGGTTTTGTCATGTTAACATGCCCTTAATTGAAAATATGAGTAAAATTAATTGTGTAAAAGGAATTGAAAAACTTAATTGTAAAAATATAGATAAAAATTGTAAGATTTGTGCTATTGCTAAATCCACTAGAATATCCTTAAAAAGAAACTATATGTACGAAAGGAAAACTAAAAATGTTTTGGAAAGGATCCATATGGATTTGTGGGGTCCTGCTCCAGTTAACTCTCTAGGTGGAAACAAATACTTTTTATCTATTATTGATGATTTTTCACGTAAAGTAACTGTTTATATTATTCAAAATAAGAATGAAGTTTTTGATTACTTTAAAAAATACTTGGTTAGAGCTGAAAGACAGCTAAATGTTAAGTTAAAATGTGTCCGAACTGACAATGGTTTAGAATTTTGTCACAAAGAATTTAAAAAGTTTTTAAATGATCTAGGAATAAAAATCGAAAGAACTTCAACTTATACCCCTGAACAAAATGGCATTGCAGAAAGGTTCAATAGAACAGCCATGGATTGTGTCAGAGCTATGCTTCAAGACAGTGGTTTACAACCACAATTTTGGTCAGAAGCACTTTTAGCATTTATTCATACTAAAAATAGATGCGAACACAAATTAACTGAGGGTATATCTCCTAACGAAATATGGACTGGTTTCAAACCATCAGTAAAACATTTTAGAATTTTTGGCTCTTTGGCATATGTTCATATTCCTAAAATACAGAGAAATAAATTACAACCCAGAGCAAAACTTGGTATTTTGACAGGATATGGTTTGAAAACTAAAGGTTACAGAATATATATCCCAAACGAGAAGAGAATAGTTGAAACAGTCCATGTTCATATCGACGAAAGTAAGAAAGCTGTTGATGTACTATTTGGTAAAAACTTTGAGTACGTTTCTTTCGATCTTAATTCTAATATTCCTATTTATCAATCAAATGAAAATATAAAAGTAAAATCGGAAAGTGAAACTCAAGTTTTAGATTCTAAAGATTTAGTTAAAACTGAGGACTTAAAAAGTCTTAACATTTCAAATTGGCGAAGAATCGAAAAACCTAGAAATAAAAGCAATAGGATAGATGTATACTATTATTCTCCTGAAAATTTGAGAATGAGATCTTTAAATGATATTAAAAAGTACTGTACTAAAAATAAGATTAGGTTTGATCCTGTAAATTTCAATTTTAAGCCAGAAACTGAACATCCTAATGTGGATATTTCTAATGTGCCATCTACTTCTAGTGATGAATCTAATTTTTTAGACCAACAGATGTACGACATGTATGATCAGTGTTACAATGTCGAAATCCCCAAAAGTTATGAAGAAACGCAGGCAAGTAAGGATAAAATTAAATGGAATACTGCCATGAATGAAGAAATTCAGATAATGAAGGATAGGCAAGTATGGAAATTAGTGGACACACCCCCAAATACAACCATAATTGGAAGTAAGTGGGTGTACAGCATAAAAATGGACGAAAACAATATACCTAAAAGGTATAAAGCTCGTCTTGTTGCTCAAGGTTTTAAGCAAAAACCCGGCATTGATTTTAAAGATATTTTTTCACCAGTTGTGAATTTTTCTATTGTTAAATTGTTGTTTGTACTATTGATTTCTATGTTGGGTTGGTATCACTGTCAAGTTGACGTGAAAAGTGCATATTTATATGGACACCTTAAGGATACTATATACATGAAACAGCCAAAAGGATTTATGCTGAAAGGATCCGAAAACAATGTATGTCTATTGGAAAAGGCTATATATGGTCTGCATCAAAGTGGTAGAGAATGGAATTTGGAATTAGACGGTATTTTAACTAAATTAGGATTTTCTAAGTTAAATTGGTGTAACTGTGTCTACAAATTTAAAGATGTAATTTTAATTGTTTATGTAGATGATATGGTTTTGTTTTCAAAAAGGGAACATTTGATAAATGACGTAATCGAATTATTGGACAAAAAATTGGATCTTACAGTCCTAGGTAAAACTAAATATTTGTTAGGCGTAAACTTTCAAGAGATTGAAAATTCGATTTATTTACATCAAATTACCTACATTGAAAAATTAATGTCAAAATTCGAAGATCTTCCTAAAAGTTTTGTGAATTTACCTTTTAAAATTGGTTGTAACTTACCTGATAAGGTTAAAGAGGAAGAAATAATTGAAAATGATTTAATGAGGAAATTTCCCTATCGTTCCTTAATAGGATGTTTATCGTTTTTGTCAGATAGATCCAGACCAGATATTGCATTTGCTGTTAATATAATGTCTCAGTTTTGTAATGGTTATACTTACAAACACTGGTCTTACGTTGTTGATATTATGAACTATGTTTTTCTTACAAAGGATTTTAAAATTAATCTTTCCAATGTAGAAAGTTCAAATTTGATTGCTTTTTCTGATGCAAATTGGGGATGTGGTCTCACAAACAGACATTCAAGCAGTGGCTATTTAATTTATTTGGGTAACATCCCAATATCATGGAAATCTTCTAAACAAAAGTGCATAGCTCTTAGCTCAATGGAATCTGAATTTATTGCACTAACCGATTGCACTAAAGAAGTTATTTGGTTTAGTAGAATTATAAATGAATTAAGTTTGTGTGATTACATAAGACCCCAAGTATATTGTGATAATCAATCTGCTATCTATTTTTCAAAAAATAGTCAGGAAAATCAGAAAACTAAACATATTGATATCAAGTACAAATTTATTCGTAAATTAATAAAAGATGAACTATTTAACGTAAATTATATTTCATCGGAAAATAATTTGGCTGACTTTTTAACAAAGCCTTTATTGTTAAATAAGTTTAAAAATATTATTAGAAAAATATTTTGTTAGATTTATATAAATATATATATTGAATTGTAATACATCTGCTGAGGTTTTACAACCGATGGGGCCGCATGTTGGAATCGGTCTCAAACCTCCAATTATAGTGCCGTGTGGGGCACATAAATTTGAAGAATGTAAATCTTTGAATGTATAAAAGTGAAGAAAGATTGGGGATCATGATCCGATCAGACTTCTTGTATGTTTTTAAACCATAAGACTTGGCTACGTAATAAAATTTATTTTTAATATATAAAAACTCTGTCTTCAATCGATAAAACCCAACAAACACAACGGACTATTGGCGACTATCCTGGATCAGTCCTGAAGGGAAAGATCGAGGACAACACCATGTAATTTTGTACCATAGTCAGATGGCAAGGTCACACCTGAGTTGGCACCCTACTCCAACGCAAGAAAACATTTGAGGTCACGACAGATGGTTTAATGTGCACTAGCCCCTTTGCATACAACAGTCTTTAGTTGGATTCGAACTCGCAACCCTCCTGTTACTCTTCCAACCAGGCTACCGTGGCCTTATAAATGTTCTCACACATTAGGTATGCATACTGTGAAATCTCAATAAATCTGGCAACATAAGAAACCAGTACTTTTTCAGAAATTTCAGGAGTATTATTATTTTATCTTTGATGCAGCTAAAATTGTACTTATTATCAAATTGTCATTTTGGGGTGAATAAATATCCCTTTAAAAGCCCGTTTAGTTTCACGCCATTGTATACAACTTGTCTTTTCACACAACACCAAACCATTCCTTGAAACGCCACCAAATTGCATTTCACAACTTAACAGGATTCAAGACAAATCAATAAAAAGAGAAACCAAACACTCAAAGCAGTTGAAATTAACAGACATTCTTAAACAAACGCTATACTTAATAATAAATACATATGTGCTACTTAAATTGTTTAAAATTTATGACAGCAAGTTTTCTTTCGTATTGCGTTACTTTTTTGCTATTTTGAAAAATGTTAATAAATGATTGGTTTCTTTCAGAGTTGTTTTTATTTATATTTATGAGACAAACACATGCAAATTTGCGTTGAAATGACCCATTACATGTAAGTGCATTCTTTAAGTTATGTCCATCATGCAATTTTTAGACGGCTTCAGAGATCTAGTACTCATCGATGATAGATTTACAAGTACTTACTGTACTGAACTTACTTGACTGTACTTACATTGAGGAGAGGAGAGCATTGGGTGCCAAATCAGAACAGGGGAAAAGCATTGATTGCAAATAGAAAACAAACAAACGAGGTAATGAACAGTACATACCTGACTTTTTCGTTACTATGAGTTGAATAATTATTTATACCCATTTGGGAACACAAGGCACTCAGCTGCCTTCTGATTTTTATCGCTCTACAAACATTTCGAGCATTTATAAAATTTTTTTTACACCATTCCTGAAAAAGAAATTCATTGAAATAAAAATCAACATTTAAGTTAAACAAGATGTCAGACGATAATTTTAGTCTTTGAAAAGATTAACAGCAATAGTAACCCACATACAGATTGGATGTTTCTCTCTTAATCGAATTGATCATGAAACTAATTCCAGTATCGGGCAAATATATTTGCATAATAAAATAGCATCTAAAATCTACTAAACTTTCAGAATTGTTATTACTTCGTTTCACAATCATACAATCCCAATCTAATGTATTCCATTCTGAAACAGAACATATATATATACTTGTACATCACTAAATCTCGATAAGCATAACATTGAGAATTAAAGCATTTCTCATTGCAAATTAATTTAAGAAATAATAATATGAATAAAAAGAAATAAAACACAACATCACACCTGTGAATTTATTTTTTATGTAATAACCATTAGAGTTCAAGCCAAAGTATTCAAGCCATTGGAGTTTGAATCTATATTAAAGAATTGTAGAACCTCGTGCGGTTCTTTTTGCCGAAAGAAAGAGAACACTTAAAACTCAACATGTTTATTACAAACATCAAAACACAGCTAATGATACGATAAATCACAATCCTTTCTCTCAGTGAAGAGCCTTATAAAGTACGTTCGGTCAGCTATACCCACATCTTCCTTGCTCTCTAGTTCCCTGTCCCTATCTGACCTTTCAGTCACCTGATCACCCCTCAGTCTAACCCTTCACAGCGTCACCATGTGGTCACTTCTCTCACTGACTCTCCTCTCTCCATCAAGTAAGGGTTGGAAGAATGAGCAGAATATTGCACTACTTTTAAACTAATTAAAATGATCAAAACTACTATTTTGTTTCAAACAGATTTGAGAAAAGCTGGCTGTAAGTCTAATGTTTGGCATTATTTACAGGTATTTCCAAGTATACATAGTCTATAGGTATACTTAAAGCAACTTGGATATTACTACAGCAGAAAGCTGCTAATAGTTATGTCCATGTTCAAAAGTGCATACATCACATAACAAATTGTCAAGTCGACAAATGCACACTAAGGAAACTCCCAGGTTGAAAATCTCACTCCAAACTAGTAAAAAATATTTAAAACTGAAACGACATTTTGCTCCACCATACCATAAAATTTAGCTGAAATCAAATTTCCTATAAAATTATCTTAGTGATAAGAATTTGTACAGAAGGACTGGTTATTATCATAACATAAACATGTGCAATAAATTACAAAATTAACTTTTAGAAATCTAAGTGTTTAATGTTGTAGTTCAACAAATATTACTTACCGCATTTCCTTTACATCTTTTGAATTGCTTATAAACATTGAGCATCATAATAAGATCACCTTCTATTGTCTCAAATTTCTCCCTGGCTTTTTTAAATTCGTCTCTCTGAATGAAAAGAAATACTTAAAATGTAAAAATATTTACATGATTAAATCACAAGAGGATTGGTAGTTAAATTTTAAGCAAACATAATCCCAAAATACACTGCTGGCCACCGTAAATGCAACACCCTGAAGGAAACATTCAAATAATATGAAATTTACAACATGCATTAGCGGAGGTGAGATATGCAAATGATTAGAATTTCAGCGCAGACGCACATCACGCGCGTCTGTGGCGCCACTTCAAAGCGCTATTTAAGGCTTGGAGATTTCGACGATTTCAAGTAGGGCGATTGTGTTTTTCTTGTGGTTTTTTCAAAAAAAACGATCAATTATGCCTCGTAGAAAACAGCGATCATCTTTTGATCAAGTATCCGAGTTCGACAGAGGAAGGATAGTGGTCTACCGAGATTGTGGATTATCTTTCAGGGAAATCGGTAGTCGTGTTGGACGAAACCAAACAACTGTAATGCGGATATGTGATCGTTGGATGCAGGAGGGTACGACGGACCGACGTGTTCGATCGCATCCACCTCAGTGCACCACTTCACGTGATGACAGGCGTATTGTGCGTATGGCAGTGACGGATCGCTCAGTCACATCACGAACCATAGCACAGCACATTCAGTCTGTACCGCATCATCCAGTGTCTGCGCGTACCATTCGACGCCGTTTACAGCATAGTGGTCTGTCCGCAAGACGTCCATTGCTTCGTCTACCCTTGACGCAGAACCACAGACGTTTCCGCCGCCAATGGTGCGATGAAAGAAGGATGTGGACGGCAGAATGGAATGAAATTGTCTTTACTGACGAGTCACGCTTCTGTCTGCAACACCACGATGGTCGGATTCGAGTCTGGAGACACCGTGGAGAGAGGATGCTGAACAGCTGCGTTATGCACTGCCACACTGGTCCTGCACAGGGTATTATGGTATGGGGTGGTATTGGATATCACTCTCGCACTCCTCTAGTACGCATTGCCGGTACTTTAAACAGCCAGCGCTACATCTCCGAGGTGTTGGAGCCAGTTGTCCTTCCTTACCTTCAGGGCTTGCCCACAGCCATATTTCAACAGGATAATGCGCGACCACACGTGGCACGCATTGTCCAAGGGTTCTTCGTCAATCACCAGATTGAATGGCTTCCCTGGCCAGCTCGCTCTCCGGATCTTGCGCCGATAGAAAACATGTGGTCCATGGTTGCTCAACGATTGACCCAGAATACATCCCCAGCTGCCACACCAGATCAACTTTGGCAACGTGTGGAAGCTGCTTGGTCTGCTGTACCCCAAGAACACATCCAAAGTCTCTTTGAATCAATGCCGAGGCGTGTGGCAGCGGTGATCTCCAACAATGGCGGCTACTCTGGCTACTGATTTTGGCAGGAACCACACTTCACAGAAGTCTATAAATTTAATCATTTGATACTTGGTCAACATGTTATCTACAAAATAAATTTTGTTGTGATATCTCTTGTCTTTCTTGGTGTTGCAATTTGGGTGGCCAGCAGTGTAGTATAGTAATCCCTCGATAAAGTTATACTTGTTTAAATAACAAACCCTCAAATTACACAAAATGTCTTCAAAGTTCACCTATTCTATGCAGCTTACTGCAATAGCTAACTCATCTCGGAAAACTTTCAATACTTCTTAATGAGGCCATGGAAAAGAAAGTCACAGCAAAAAAAAATTGACATCTTATAATTTTATTGTGAGCATTAAAGTTCAGTATGGTGGCTATTTGGGTAGTCAAGTCAAAACAGGTTTAATATGTTGACCACCATTAATTGTTACCATCTGAAATCTCAGAATAGCATGTAAAACTGTTGAATGCAAAGACTCGCTGGAAATGTTCAGCATGCAATGATACGGTTTCTTAACATATATCACAATTAATAAACTCATGATTGCATAGTAAGTGAAGAAACTTTCACATGTGTTAGGTTTGGGTATAAGGCTCAGTTTTAAAATCATTGATTTTTAGCTAACCCTCATGCCCCATCACCCAATTTTTTATGAACCTTGACCCCGTACAAGTATCATTAATCTTAAGTGTTTGAATATAGGTAAAATAAAACATGCAGTGTTCTTGTAAAAACTACGCCCTTTTTAAAAGAATTTCAGCAAATATTACAGCTTTTTAAACGTCTGTAAAGACTAAAATGAAAAATCAAGTCTTATTAAGATTGCAACGTTCAACTTCCAAGATGTTTTTAGACTCTATTGCGACAATGTAAAGATCAGCTCATCACATCTTTCGATGAAATTTAAAATAATTGCATTATATTCCACAATTTAATTAATTGTATTTGATACAAATAAATGGTTTATTTCTAAGCTTTCCCTGCACTGCTTCAAAGGGGTAGGTGTTTTTACATTTAGAAAATGTAACTTTTGCAGAGTCTATGGACAATATACCATATTTAATCATACCAATTCCATATAAAATATCTTGATAAGGTGATGGTAGTTTTCGAAGTAACAGATTATTACTTAGAAAACAATTTTTTAAGTTCTTATTCTCTTATACTCATTTGTCATATCCGTGAACTATATTGTCATGACATACATTTTTTTTTCAGTTTAAAAGCAGGTCTGGTATAAATGGCAATCACTATTAGTCAACATAATATCTAAATAAATATCTAGATATTCGAAGGAAATATATTTAAAGAAAAGTTGGGGAGAACTTCCCAATTTTCTGAGAAAGTGACCCAGATACAAATTTATAAGATCAAAAGGAACTTCAGAAGCACAAAATAGCATTGAGTGACTAAATGTAAGAAAATATAATAAACGTACCCTTGATACTGGTATGTAAAAGATTGATTCAACAGAGAGAAGAGCAATAATAGACACAATGTCATAGCTAGAAAAAAATATTTCCACTGATTATACTTGAAAATACAAGCACATTGAGCTTTTAGATTACATTTAGATAAATAACAGACTAAATAATGACTGATGCTGATATAAAAATATTATTCATATAGTGTTTAATTAAGAAATATACAAATAGGGAGTTTTTAAATGAAAAACAGATACCCCATTAAAAACAGCCAAGATGGAAAACATTTAAATGAAAATTTGGATGAGTTCGAGTAAATAGTATAACATTTTTGACAACGTAAATAAGTAACACAAAAGGAATACATGCAAGACTTACGTGCAGTTGTGTTTTATAGAAGAAAGGATAAGTTTAGAGTATCTTGGATTTAAGGGAAAATTAACCATCTTCTTGCCACATTCAGTCAACTAAAGAAAATTCAACATTAAATTAGATATTACTGATGTTTAATATTAATCATATCTACATATATCTAATATTAGGAATATCTAAGAATACATATATGTATACAGTGAGTAAAAGTTTCCATACGCACTTGCTATTTGAAATAAATTGCTTTATTATTTGCAGAATATAAAAATTGGAGAAATAAAAATAGAAAAACAGATGAGCATAATTGCATAGAAAGTTTCTATTGTATTTAAACAAAATTATTAACATAATTTAAAGCATAATTCACAATAACACAAAATATACCAAATATAAACCAAAAAAAGTTTCTGTACAGTGAAAAATATTTCATTAAATGTCATTCCCCATGTTTCATCATTAAATGGTAAGTTGAACCTGCTTTTGCTTTAATGACCTCTCAGAAGTTTAGGCATAACTTTTCAGTTCACGACCGATTTCTTAAGTGTTCCATGGGGTTTAAATCAGGAGACTGGTGGTGTGTGAAGCTGCAACATATGGTAAAGGCATCATTCTTTATAGAATTCCCATTTTAGGCAATCCACTGGTATAAAAATCATTTGAAATGCTTACTTACACAATACTGAAGTTCTTTTTCATACGATAGTTATGATAAATAGATGTGGGACCAGCTGGATTACGTTTTTATCAATTTTCATAATGCCCCCCCCCCAAGAGGAAATTTTTTTTGCCTTTCCTTTCGTACATTTTCCTCAAAGTTTTAATTAATTTCTTTTTATTTGTAAAAATTAAGAACTTTTGTTGTGAACACATTCTCTAGTATGAAATAAGTTTCACGCAGTCTTTGAATCCTTGGTGAGATTTCTTTAGAAATTATAATTTATGTGCCGTTTTCGTTTCCGTACAGAAACTTTTTTATCCACTGTATATTCACTATGAGTATGAGGTACAGAAATCGACAGTATTTGTATATTAACGAATAGCAACAAATGGATGTAGACAATATAAAATCAATCACCAGATTTTCCTGAAATTCGTTTAACTCTCTGGCATCTGTACGCATCTGAAAATCATATCTTCAGAAACCCAAAATGCCCGAGTAGCATTTGTTCAATCACCAATATTTCTTCCCCCCTCGTTTCCAATTTATTTTACACCTAATCCAGGGACCATACACTGGGACCGAAAACCACGCTTGTTTTAATGGGGGATCGTACGGAAAGCACTCTTTTCAACTTATAAGTCAATCTTAGAATTATATATAAAGGGGTTGGACAAAAATATGGAAACACCTAATAACATGTAACCTTGCCTAATATGGTGTAGGAAAACCGTTGGCATTCAAAACAGCTTGGCATCTTCTTGGAATGGATAAATACAGTTCCTGTATGCTTGCCAAGGGAATCTTGTACCATTTTTCCTGCAAAACGGTGGCAAGTTCAGATAACGATGATGGCGGTGGATAGCACTTTCCTGTCTAATGTAGACCACAAAGATTCAATAATATTGAGGTCTGGTGACTGGTGGCCAGGGAAGATGTGATAAATCATCCTCGTACTCAGAAAAACAGTTCTGGACGATGTGAGCTGTGTGAACAGGGGCTTTGTCGTCTTGGAAGACACCATCACCACTGGGAACAAAGTTTGTACCATGGGATGGACTTGATCGGCCAAAAGGTTCACATAATCCTTGGCCTTAATGTGCCCTTGCAGAGTATAATCATGGTGCCCACAGAAAACCACGATATGGCTGCCCAAACCATCACAGAACCCCAGCCATATTTCACTCTTAGCAACAAGCAGTCTGTATTATAGGCTTTTGATGGCGTTCGCCAGACGTAAACTCGGCCAGAAGAGGGAAATAAGACTCATCCGACCAAATTACTGTCTTCCATTGCTCCAGGCTTTATGACTTAAACACCACATCTTCCTGTTACATGCATTAGCATCACTGATGAACGGGTTTTGAATTGCAGCTCGGCCAGAAATACCCTGCCTTATGGAGCTCCCTTCTTATCGTTTTGGTACTCACGCGGTTTGTGAGCACGACATTCATTTCAGCAGTAACTTTAGCAGTTGTGGTCTTATTTTTAGTCACAATCCTCCTTAATGATTGTCTGTCACGATCACTCAACACACATTTTCGTCCACGTGTGATTTAGCGGATGATGTTTTTCCGCTTTTCAAACATATGGAATAAATCTTAAACACTAAACACTTCGGCTACCTTGCTTATGGAAGTACCCACCAGACGAGCTCCAACAATTTGCCCACGTTCGAAGTCTGTTAGCTGACATGATGCAATTACAACTTCACAGAACAGTGCCCCAACAATGACTGACCTGCGGAGCATATTTACGACATTGTATAGGTGGCATCAGCAGGCAAAAACACCAGTGCCCCTACACATTTCACTAGAATAAACATTTCTTTTCAAGCATGCATTTCACGAGGTGTTTCCATATTTTTGTCCAACCCCTGTATATAGATATGTTGCTGTATGCTGATGTTCAGCGTCAATTACATAACATTTTTAAACTCTCGAAAAGAAAACAGAGATAGAAAATTGTCAAATTATTAGAAAGAACAATTTTACCTATTCATAAGAATAATTTTCTTTTAATGAAATATAGCGCAAAAGTAAAGCAATTGCAATTACTTATAAAACAAGGAAAATATTTTCTAATTTTAGAACAAGCACATTAGGTTACGTTTAATTTTAAGTACATATTTTTTCATTAAATGTTTTAAAAGGGCAATTTAATTTCTTTATTCCCCTCTGATCTCTTTTATTTCAAATCTCTTGCAACTGGAATATACAAGGTATACTTTTTCTGTTGTGTTATCGGCAATTAATTTATAATTTCTTATCTTATTTTTAAAGCAGTGTATCAAAAATTCGTGATAATTTTCAAATTAATAATATATCCTTTGCTTTGAAATTGATGTTTAAAAAGTTTTCGGAAATATAATACAAAAGGATAAAAGTGGTTATTTTTCAATAATTCCTTATAAATAGAATTTTAAAAGCAGCATGAATTTTTTGAAAATGGTTTCTTTTAAAATTGTAGACCAAAAGCATCTTGGTACAGCAATAAAGTATGACAAGAATTCCGTCAGTTATGTCCCTGAAATGGACGTTTTAGTCGATTGCGGGACTTTTAAAAATATGCGCCTTTTCCTAAAAACAGATAGGCAAACCTTTAAGTGTGATAACCTTTATTTATTAGAAATAAAATTCACACTCTACTACTATCACCCAACCCTCACTTAAAAATTACAAAATTAACATTTATAGCTCGTAATTAAATTTAAAAGTCATTCTTTACAATTTTTCTTTTCAGTTACTATTATATATGCATAGGTACAAAACACGTCTTGGAATTAAATTTCACATAAAAATACAAGTGAACATGTACTGCAGTCAAATTCCACGTTGAAAGCGACGGTCAAGTGAGCGTCACTCAAAATGAGAAGTGCATTGTAGTTTCTTCTATTTTTATAAATTTGTGATAACTTCCATTCTAAAAGACCAAGGGGCTAAAACTGGTCAGATGAGGGAAAACATAAAACTCAGCTACTAATAAAGTCATCTCATTCTTATAGTATGCATTCTTAGAATTTTGTTCTTTTGATTGGGTTACGACATACCCTCAACGACCACTTCGGGACTAATGTTTTCAACATTTCTCGGATTATTTCATGTTACCGGTCGATACAAGTGGTTTTGTATACAAGAAACTGGATTATCGACGTGAAGTCAATGGTTCACTCAAGAATCTCCCTCTCTCAGGCTTCAATTTCCTGTAACCTGCATACAAACAGCAATACTGGTTCTTTTATATGAAGCATAATATTGAAAAGTACAATGGACAAAAAAAAAAAAATCACTGGAATACTTCGTTCCCAACTTCGCTCTATTCTCTTCAACGTGAGAAACACCATCAGCTAGTCGTTTGCGTTTCTCATTACAGCAAAAACACGTGTTCATCCTCAAGCAGTGAATAATAAGAGCCGCCTTGAATAGAGGCCATTTATTATTTTTCTACCTTTCTTTAGAGGTCCTTAACCCCTTGGGTGGTGAATATTGTATTAAATACAATAAAATATATTTTCCCACTACAAATGATAATTATTGTAGAAAATTTCTTTCGTAGTAAATTATGATCAAACATAAAATTTGTTATAAACACTTTTACTTACGATGATTTAGAATTATATCTCTTAACAGAATTGATTTAATAGCACATTAAAACATAAAAATAAACTTACTGAAATTCTGGACTATTCTTGAATAGAGCAATTTCTTTAGTATTGAAATCCTAATCATCATTAAAACAATTCTGACAGACACATTTTGCAAATTTGACATTCAAAGGAGCTTTCAATGGAACAGCCGCTTATAATTTTAAATCCAAGCTTCCGGCAACGGACACAAGTCCTTTTACGTCCATCAATTTTTCTTTTCGTATGACTGTGAATAGGAGTTGGTGAGAAATCGGAATTGTTTCTTTTTCGACACCCTTTTGCCAGTTCATCAATCAGTTCTAACTTGAAATCGTAGAGTTAAAACGATTGCTTTGTCGGTCGAGAGTTAGTAGTTTTGTGCAAAATATATGCATTGCTAATAGCAGTGTCAAGGAGGAAGGAAAACACATTCCACCACCATTTGGATGATTTCCTAGCCACTGAAAAATATTTTCTGCATTGGTCAGCCAGATCAACTCCTCCCATGTGTTTGTTATACTCGGCGAAAGCTATTGGGGACTGAACTAAATTTTTCTCCGATACCAAGCAGCTCTCATTTTTAACATTGGTAGATAAAAGATGTATTTGTTTTTTATCTACCCAGGTAGTACACAGCATATTTGATAAGTTCTTACACTGAAAACGTTTGATTTTATGTGGGACCTTTAATTTTAAATTTTTTAAAGCTTGGGGCAAATTCTTTCGGTTTCCCATCACAGTTCCACAAGAATATATCCCTATTTTTAGGAGATCTTTCATCAGCACCACACTACTGAAAAAGCGATCAAAGTATATTGTGTGGCTTTAATGGGCTGTCTTTTACTAGGTGCATAACATTATATCCCAATCCATTAGTTCAGGGGTCTCCAAACTACGGCCCGCGGAAACCCGGCCGATTCAGCATGCAATATATATATGTATATATACATGTAAATATATCAGGTTGACAACTAAGTTTACGCCGTTTTTTTTAATTTTAACATTCCGCATGTCATTAAATGTTTTTGGCATAATGTTTTAAATCATTCGAAAGAGGATGTTTTGTTCTACCGGAATCTATGTTTTTTTTGTTCGAGTTAATTTATGTTAATTTTCAGATCATTAAAATGGAATGTCAAGTTGAGAAAAATGAGCATTTTCGACACCTCCTTCTTTTTGCTTTTAACCCTTTCGCGCCGACTGTCACCTGTACGTGCCAGCAAGAAACGCACTCACTTCCCGGCCGACACGCCGGCGTGCAAGAGCGTTTTCTCGTTCACCCCCGGCCGTCACCCATTAGTGCCAGTGTCCTGGAACGTTTTAAAAACTAAAATTTTTGCCAGAAGATGGCGTTATATGTCCATGTGGTTTCAGATACATGTAGATTTGACCTTCTACTCAAAATGAGAGTAGTATGACTCACATACACGTGGTTTTTAGGGGGAAGGAATGAAGGAGAAAGGAATGTTTCCGAATGGCGTGAATTATACGGCTCTTTACATTCGCACGTGGTATTTGTTTACAGTAAGCAGGGGAAGTTTTTTTTTCGCTACAGCGTTGGGTATTTCGATTTGCGGTCCAGTTTTTAGTGGATAGTTAGATCTTGTAGACGTAAATTTTTTCTCTTTTTACCGTTAGAATGTCGAAGCGTCGAAAAATAAAATGTGTAAAATATATATTTAAACAAGAAATAACTTAAATAAATAAAGTATCTATAGAAATATATATAAAGCATATGCCATTTAAATATTCTACAGAACATTATTAAACAACGCGTTGATATTTCGGTAATTTCATGGATTTAGGCTTAACAGCAAAAAACCCTCCGGCCGTGGACAGACACTCGCGAGAGAGACTGCCGGCCTCAGCGATAAGCGCGCGTTTGCGCTTCGCGTCGCGAAAGGGTTAATCAAGGTTCTAAGGCCGCAAAAGCTGCTCGCGACATTTGTGCTGTGTATGGAGAGGGTGCCATAGCTGAAAGAACAGCTCATGATTGGTATGCCAAGTTCAAAAATGGAAATTTTGACCTCAAAGACGCACCTCGTTCTGGCCGTCCAGTTGAGTTCGATGAAGAGCGATTAAACCAACTTTTGCATGAAAATTCGCATCAAAAGACAAGGGAACTGGCAGAGAAAATGGAATGCTCCCACACTGCTATAGAGAAGCATCTTCACTCAATGGGAAAGGTTCAGAAGTGTGGAGCATGGGTTCCGCATGCTTTAAGTGACAACAACAAAAATCAACGAGCCATAATCTCCGCTGGTTTGCTTGGTCGTCACCGCTCAACTCATGGACGCAAGCAACGATTTCTTTACCGAATCGTTACGGGCGACGAAAAATGGTGCCTGTATGAAGCAGCGCAAGGAATGGCTTAGCCCCGGTAAACAAGTGACACCGCGCATGAAACAAGATCTTCATCCGCGTAAAACAATGTTGTGCGTATGGTGGGACTGGGAAGAGATTATCCATTACGAATTGCTTGAACGGAACCAAATGGTCAATGCGGAACTCTATGTTCAACAGATGGAACGACACAAAACGGCAGGAACTTAGTTGCCAACCCAATATACATATATATATATATATATATACATACATATATGTGTGTGTTGTTGGCCCACCTGACTTCCAGGATTTTTTAATCTGGCCCTCAAATGAAAAAGTTTGGAGACCACTGCATTAGTTGATCGAGGAGTATTGTCTTTCTTTCCACAGTACATTTCAAAGGACAGAGTGTATCCTAAATAAGGTGTACATAGCATCCAAAATTTCATGCCTCTTTTTGCTGGTTTTAAGGGCATTTATTGAATAATGCCCAAACGTCCCTTAAATTGGACCAGTGCTTTGTCAACTGATAAGTGAGCATTCGGCTTAAAATGTTCGGAAATTTTTTTCACATGTTTGTAGTGGCTCTACTTTTTGTCATGAAAATAAAATTTTCACTCTCCTTAAGTTCGTATTCCCTATCGGATATATGGAAATAGTGTTAAATGCATAAAAATCTATTTTTACTCATCATCATTTTCACTCTTGAATTTCCAAGTGTCTCATTTTTGGATCAGTAATCAGTGATTCTAGGCATGCGTACAATACTCATTACAAGCAGAACTGTAAAAAAATTCCATAGTTCTTTGATGCGCCCAATAGGTTCCCATCTCTCGTCTGCAAATCCTTGCATTTTGGCACAAAATTCAGCGTACTTATTTGTATTAACCCTGATGAGTTCGCATATCTCTTCAGTCATTAATAATTTTAGATAGTCCAACGCTGAAGAGCCAGGTGGGGGGGACCAGGAAAATTAGTGAATTGGGGACGCTTATGCGCTCGTTCTCAACCACTTCTGAATCCCATTCAACGGTACCATCATTTTTTTCAGTTTGAAAAATATCTATATTTTTTTCATCTTCGGATTTACTAATGACACTGATCGAATTGTTTCCCAATTCCTTAGTTGGTATTTCCAATTCGTCATCTTCACCACTCATATCCAAATCTGATTCATCTGTATAATTAAAGAGTATTGTTTCGATCTCTTCTCAAGTCAAAGTTCTTCTATACCGAGGCATTTTAAAAGCAAAATACCTCACAGGTGGTTATCCAATCCGTAGACAGACTGAAGAATGTAGTTAGAAATCGACCCCCTAACACCTGATGATCATTTAGCACACCTTTAGGTGACAAGGAGATGTTCGAAAATCCTTTGTAGAGTGGGATGACCGATTACCCTCCTCAATGGTACCGATTACCCTACTCAATAGAAACACTGATTACTTTAAAGGCAGGACGGGCGGCTAGCGTTTGTCTGAATGCAAAGCCGTCTTGGGCAGGTCAGTAGTCAGAGGGTTAAATGCTTTATTTTAGCTATACAATAAAATTAGAAATGAATGCAAAGCAGAGATTTACTTAAAAACAATCTATTTAATACATGTAACATTTCATAATCCACACTAACCTTTAGATTTCCCCTTTTATCTACAACTGCTTCCAGAATTGTAAGCAACTTTATTGCAGCATTAATGCTCTGTAAAAAAGTATGTTTTGGTAATTCAAATAAAACAAGGTTTTATTATTAAAAATTATTTTCTCGTGAATCAGTGAAATACAATTTAAATGAAAAAAATAGAGATAAAAGAATTATTTCACACAAATGGATGCATCAGAAAAACACTTTCTTCTTATTCCAGAAAACCATAGCAAGAAATATGTAATTTATACAAAATAACTTAAGACTTGTTAATTTATTCAATATATAAATTACTCATCAACTTTAGTCTTGCAATTGTTTCAAAAAGTGTACGTTTATAGATCAGACATAACAAAAATACAAAATTCAACCTATTGTACAGTGCACCACAAACAATCAATGATAAATATCTTATTTCAACTGACAAGCAATTTAGAGTATTCTAAATATATTACTAACACATTATTTAGGAAAACGGTTAGCATTGACAGCTCTTTCCTAGTAGATGAGTTCAGTAACAGGCTGCAAATGTATCAGATAATACTAGTGTTACAAACTCACTCAAAGGAATCAAAGCATCGTTGTATCCAGTTTTAAATCGTTAAGTTCCTTCATTCACTTGGTTTCTAAGACTCAACATGACTAGTGTCTCAACTCCAGCCTACTTTCGATGAACTTCCCCAATTGTCTGGTACAATTAGTTACATACAGGGTGGACAGAATCAACAACACAATTATCACACCCCATGTGACTCCTAGTCAAAACCAACCTGAAAAGTGTTGTCCTTTCTTTGATCGGATATAGCATTTTGGTTGGTTGGTAGCTGAATCAATCTGATGAAGCAATACAACAGGGTATTGGCGATGAACCTGCATCAATCCCCCTACCTTCTACACGTGTCTTCAGGAGGGCATGGCCAATAAAAAAACTGACTTTTCTGTTTGATTTTCGGCAAGGAAGTGCACGGTATAATGTGCAATCGATTCTGACCATCTGCGAGTTCATTTTGCATTGTACTGTTGTGTGGAATAAACAATTATTTAACTTAAATTTACATAATTTGTGTAGGAAGAATCCACATTTCTTACTACTTTTACCTAAAATTTTTCATAAGTAAACACAAAAGAGATCAAAATAGTTCGAAACTCACCTCTTCAGATGGTTTGTCAATGAAATCAAATTTAGCAACTCTTGTAATACCCATACCAACCATCTGTAGAATGGCACTAGATAGACAAGTCCTGCAATATGGTAAAATGCTTTGAAGTCTTTAATTTTATAATACATGACATTTTTTACTTAACTGGGAGAAGATAGCTCTATTTTTGTACTTAAGCTAATACTTTTCAATCCAAGTTTCACTCATACCATAATATGCATATTTACTTTTACACTATTGCCTTTAGGAATTGTGATCACATTTTGGGATCTGACATCGATTTAAGAAAAATAAAATTGCAAAAATTTTGAATTTTAAATGTGCGGTGTCAGGAAAAAAGGGATTAAGTCAAAATGGCTACTTCTCATAATCTCAAGTTGAATATTTCACTATTCAGGAAGAAAAAGAAACATGCCAAGCCATACCAATAATTGAAATTTAGATTAATTTTGTTTTGATTTTAAGTATATTATATTTAAATTATAATGATGCACTCTCAACTCATTCCATCAAAAGTCAGGCTTAACCCCTTTTGCCCTGACACGGAAAGCACTACATGAATTAAACATGTCATAAAGAAACTACATACCCACTGTACCTATCATAGCCCATCCACTTATGCATAAATTTCAAGATTTGCGAAACAAATTTTTACGTACAATGCATCGTCCTCAAACTTCGTTGAACAGTTCTGTTTGTAATAATTTCACATAATATTAAAATTAGATTATTATCAATACATTTAATTACATCACTGAGCAAACTCAATATCTTGATTCTTGTTAAAAAATACAATGAACAATTACTTCTAATTAATGAAATGTTATAGATATTGGAACATCCTCTGATGCATCAGACAGGTTGACAATCCTGTCCCACTTCTTCCCCAGGACAGAGGGCACGTTTCTTTACCTGATGTTCCTCGGATTCCTCCACCCCCATTTCCTTGCCAAATTTTTCTGTTCCTTCGAAACAGAACGACTATTGGAGTTACCCATGGCTACCCCAGCTTTATTTATTCACAATGCAATTAGCACAGGAATCTAGTTATATTGTGCCAGTACAACACAGCTATCACAATTTTAAATCCTGACCAGTGATGCATGTACATGCTCTCTAAGTGTGGTGACACATGGGATGACTTGGAAAGTGCCACCTAGGTTGCACTTTGGCACGACCTGGGTGGTGCTTTTCAGAGTATTCAATCAGTTTTATCTGAGGAGAAAATGCAAACCTGGGTTGCGTTGCTTATGTCACCCTTTGCATCAAATCCATATAAAACAAAAGGTTGGCAACATGACGAATTTGGAAATCGAGGATGATCGACCATCGTGTGCAATCTGTCGAGCAGTGCTACCCTATGACAGGTAGATGAATGTAGAAATACATTCATCTACCCCATGTCAGCACCAAACAGAAAAGGAACTGCCCTTTTTCATTGGACAAAAACAAAGGGCAAGATTCACAAGGGAAGGCATAGAGAAGAAGTGAGATCTCATCATTGTTTGTTCCAATATGTTGCTCCCATAATAAATTTGTCTGTTGGATGGATGTCTATTTGATGCAAGGCACTCAATAAAAATTTGAACACTACTTTCTCAGCATACTCAGAAGTACTGTCACAGAATTAAAGGTAACAGTAATTCTAGGTTGGTTAGGATTTTAGTGAGCAAGAGCCATATTTGGTCATGCTGAGCCAAAGAAAATACTTTTAATAATAAAAGAATCTAATACTTTTTGTGGTACAAAATATATTCAAGTTAGTATATATGTTTACCAAAAGAAAATAGCTTAATGGTCTATATGCAATCTGCCTAACCTATACTTGTGAGATTTTTCCATCTTAGTGGTCTTCCTTAGGAGTTTATCAGTTTCTTGCAGATTCAGTGCTGGCTTTTGTTGTTGGACATCTGATAGTTATTTGGGTTTATGACATTTGGCCAAGCATAAGCCAAACATCCAAGTGGACAGACACAAAAGAAAAGTTTTACTTACACAGAAGAGAAATACATCCAGGGTAAGTTATAAAATTGCACCTGTACTGCCTAAAACTCAGGTTGCTAGAGCAGTGAAGCTAACCCACTGAGGTGGTGAAGCTGATCACTGCCATGGTGATCCCTAATAATTCCACGATAAAACAAAAATCAAGAAACCCCACATTACATGGAAACAATTATCTATAGCTTATGCTGTAGCAAACTATTTGCTGCACACAAGTTAGTAAACGTCTCATCAAATAATGTAAAGTGTAATAACTTACCTTAAAATTTCAGGTTTAGTTTGATCCTCGAAATTTTCATATTCTTCTGTAGTATACAATCGATAACAAACCCCACTGTAATAAAACAAAATATTGCATAACAAATGATACATCAATGCATTTATTGAACAATTTTAAATAATAAAGAACAAAAACATACTGGTAAAAGATACCCTTCATGAATCTTAAATTCAATTACAACAGCATACAAGATCAGTTTCAAAAACTGTTACTCAACATGCTGTTAAAAAAATTTAATCGAATAGAAAAGAAATAAAAACAAGAACATTTTATGTATTCAGCAATCTCTAATGCTTTGACAAAACAAATCCTTAAAAATTAAAAAATGTCATACAATATTGTTTTTATAGCTTCTTATTGAACAGCATGTTACAGAAAAAATAATCTGAAATAACAATACTTATAAAAAATGCACAATCTCAACAAAAACAGTCACTCAGATAATTCAGTCAAATATTTCTCAGCATTGATAGAAAAATAGTTTAGCACTAACTGAACTTACTTAAATTCCCTTCCAGCCCTACCAGCTCTTTGCTCAGCTTGAGCTTTGGATATCTTTTGAACACTCAACACATCAAACCTACATGAGGCATTAAAACTTCTAAAAGGAATGAAAAAATACCACGCTAAAATAAATTGCAATGTATTACCGAGCATTTTGAACACAATTATAACATTCAACATAATCATTTTAGTCAGAAAACATAATTTGCAAGAAATATGTGTAAGTTGGTTGGTATTGGGTTTTATGGTGCAAGAGTCATATTTGGCTAAGCTGAGCTAAACACAAGACAGCAAAGGCAGAAAAAAGCAGAAGGGCAAGCGAGGATAAAATAGAAGGGAGGACAAATCACTCAGGTACCTCTGGGTTGTGACACCTAAAGAGGGCAAATATGAGAAAGAGAGGTGTGACAATTTATATAATTCCTAGAATGCAACATACTATTGCCCAACTAGCGATCTGGTAGCAGTCGTGTTTGCACGTTTTAGTTAATGTATCATCTCAACCTGAAACTGAGAACCATCCGTTGATTGACTATTGTGAAAATAGAGATCTGCATGTTCTTATCCCAGAGTAAAAAACAAATTACACTAAGTCATTGAGTCTGCAAAAAAAGTTTTTGAGCAATGGCAGATGTGAGGGAGAAGCTGGTAATAAGCCACACTTTGCACCCAGGTGGGAAATGATTTTTCTAGCCATCAATGAATATCATCTTCAAATGGCCAGATCAGAGCCTGGCAAGCATAAAGAAAGCTTTCTGGGGCAAATTTGAGGAAAGCAGCTCTCCTGGTGTTCCACTGAAGTACCAGTGATGAAAGGGTACTGGAGATTACCTGCATGCAAACTTTGGAAGTAAAAATGAGTGTAAAACAGAGCAGTGTTAATATCATCTAGACATTTTGTGTAAAAGTCAGTAAAAACTGCTAGTGAAATATTGAATCTGTTGAAAGTAGCATGTGGTGTACTCTGAAAAAGGCAAGTGAGATTTCAAAGATGGGCAAGAAGATGTGAGCAACAACCAAAGTGAACAACAAAAACGACAGTCGGAAATATGAACCGATCGTGCTAGTGCGTTTCTTCAATCACATAAGCCAAAGTGAGTTTCTGGCTAAAAGAAATCGATTATCGAATCATGACATTCTGCTTACTAACCCAACTTAGACAAATGATTCCTGGCTATTTCCAAAATTTAAGACTGCTGAGAGCACAGATTTTCTGACATCCATGATATTCACCATATAATAAAGGAACTCAAGAGTATTCCAGAAAGTGTTCCAGTCCTGTTTCCAGAAATGGGAACACCATCTAAACTAGGCATACAAGAGGGCTAATTCAGAGGTAATTAATGTACAGATCCAAACGCATGTTTTTGTAGGTGTATTCCGAGAATTGACTTGTCAAATCCTGTACTTTAAATTCATAATGGTTGTACAAATTTTCAAATCATCCAAATCTATACATTAATATTGCCATAAAGTTATAAATATTTTATTCCAATGACACTAAAATCAAAAGGATTATTTTACAACAGTAATGATCAATTAAGATACAGGAAATGCATTTCCACCAATTTTCAAAAGAAACAATATCTAGTAAAAAAATTTGAATTGTTTTAGGTATTAAATTAATTAAGTTGGGACTACATTTAATATGAAATAAACTATTTTGGTTTCACAAAGCAAATCAAAAATGCTTTGAATAATATGATCATAATGAAATACTATAACTGACAATTGAATTTAAATGATCATGAGATTTAGAAAATATAATCATCTAAATTGTTCATTTTCTGTTAATAGAAATATGAATACTAAAAACCTGTCCAAGGTGAGTTATTTAAATTGTACCCAGAGAAAATAAAATTAATTTTATCAACTTTTTAAAGTATTCAAACAGACAATTCATATTCAAGACTAACAAAAATCTTTGGCCTATTTGGAAGCGTTTTTCTCCATGATGGGTAAGGATGTTTAAAATATACTCACTCAAATTATTAAAATCATGGTAACTTCTATTCTTTATTAAGATGTTCTAGTTATTTATTTAGTATTGTATAGTGTTCTTGAAAAAATACTTATAAGAGAGTTAACACATTGACTGCTGATCTCGCGCCAGCACGTGATTTGGCGTTATCGGTGAAGGGCCAATCACGCGCAGGCGCGTTGTGTGGGGTGATGTCTCAGGTTCCAGTCACACTCGAGCGCTGGAAAAGCTACGCCTCACTGTTTGTTCTCCAGTTCAATCGGAATTACGTTTTGGGTATGTATGCTTTTGGGTAGGTATTGGCGTGGAGTGAAGGTTGGAAGCTAGTTGTAAAGGTGTGTGGTTTCTGATTTATTGCTTTGTAATATAATCATGTAACATGAGTTGTACAGATGATAGTTCTGCAGGGCCTTCACGTGCAAATAAAAGGAAGTTGAAATAATAAGCTAATGGCTGATGAAATTGCAAATTTGTTGGCTGAGCTATCGGACGAGTACCAGAGTGATTTTAGTTATGACAGTGACAAGGAATTCTTTTCTCCCAAAGATGCCCATGTGTCGGATTCAGATTTCATGACAATGTCCGTCCACACACGGCCAATCGAACTCAAGAGCTGATCAGATCACTTGGCTGGGAACAACTTGATCACCCTCCGTACAGCCCCGATCTAGCGCCCAGTGACTACCACGTGTTCCTGCATTTGAAGAGGCATCTGGGTGGTCAGCGCCTCGACGACGATGACAAAACGACTGTGTTGCAATGGCTGTCTAATCAGGCGGCAGATTTCTACAACGATGGTATTCAAAAGCTGGTTGTACGATACGATAAGTGCCTTAATATTGGTGGGAATTATGTAGAAAAACAGATTAAAGTACAGGCTTTGATGTAAAAATAAAATTGTTAAGAAAAGTCTACTTGTTTTATTTTTATTTCAAAACAGTACTTACTTAAAAACACGCCTCATATAAAAAAATGTAATTCCTCCTTCAGTAATTTCCTCCAGATCACGTTTTTAGGGAACGGGCGCGAGCAGCGAGTCCCTTCAATTTTGATTACTGTTTAATTTGGTTTTGATTTCACTGATATTGTGATTCATTTAGATTGATTGTTGGAATCAGTGAGGATTAGCATTAAGACTTTTAAAAGTATAGCGTTATATTTAAAGATTGAATCACATTTTTATTTCAGTAGGTTATTTCATAACTTACTTTTGAATTTGTATCTTTTATGCAATTTTGATTATTACTCTTAAATTTCGTTTTGATTTTGCTGACATAGTAGTGGTTTTTTCTTAATTTACTTTTGAATTAGTATAATTTCTATATTTGTATAATACAAGTCTATCAACACTACATGTGACACAGATGAGGCCGTGAACTACACAACAGAGTTTTTTAACACCATCTGGAGTACCCTCGCACATATTAGAGCTGAAGATTGGGGCACCGATTATGTTTCTCACAAATCTGCATCCCACCTTCACTCTGTAATGGAACAAGACTCACTATCATGAAACTGATGCCGAATATTATTGAAGCCACCATCATGACTGGACATGCTGCATGAAAAACTGGACATGCCAAATGGAAGCACATTCAACAGTGTTT
Organism: Meta bourneti; assembly: GCA_933210815.1. Classification (NCBI taxonomy): domain Eukaryota; kingdom Metazoa; phylum Arthropoda; class Arachnida; order Araneae; family Tetragnathidae; genus Meta; species Meta bourneti. The sequence goes on from OW119926.1 coordinate 4,897,865, forward strand.
CATGAAGCTCTCTAAGCAAGAACCAGTAAGGTGAAAGGAATGAGGCGACATGACCGTTTCATGTCAGGTGGTGGGACTCATTCTTAAAATTATTGTTTTTAGTGTCTTCAGAATCAGTGAGCACATAACACACAAGAATGATGTCACTGCAACGCCGTGCAGGTACTACTAGTTTATTAAGTCTAAAAATTTCACATCACTCGTTATGGGTTAAACTCAAAGTAATCTAAACCACTTGAGAACCAGATGGAAAAACATTGCTTGTGGTTGGCATTTTTTGGCATTGTTCTATTTACTCTATCATGTGATTTACTTTTATAATTGCTATGTCGAATTTTAATCTTTCAAAACTTTACCCAGCTATATTTCCTAATACATTAATGTTATACTTCATATACATATTAATGTTTAACATAAATCAAAACCGTCTGAAAACTACACTGACTTGCATCTCATGTTCAACAAATTTAAACTTGTATGATCAAGGAATTAATTGAAATCATAAAAATCCGATTTAAATTAAATAAATCCGATGTTTTAGATTTTCTTAAAAATCTGGATTTTTTTCATACCCCACTATTCAACACAAAAGTAAAAATATATAACAATATCAATTTTAATTTTAACTTATTTGTTTAATATTTCATTTAAAGCAATAATAAAAGATTTTACAGAAATTCATGTTTTAAGATTCTGTTTTTCAAGGGCAATTTCAAAAATAAAGAAACAAAGAATTATATTAGATTTAAAAAGCATAAACATAAAACATAACACTTAATTATATCAAGTGGTTTTTTTACATAAATTATGAATTTATTCTAACACTTTAAAAATACATTAGATGTAAAAGTCATTTCAGAAACTTACTTAGCCTTCACCATACCAGTATCAACAACATATTTAATATTAGGAATAGTTATTGAAGTTTCAGCTATATTTGTAGCGAAAATAACTTTCCTAGTACCCTAGAAAACAAAATAAATCAAATCTTGAATTAAACTTGTGATGTAAATTGACGTCGAGGACAGCACCTTGTAATTTTGAACCAAGGTCAAGATGACAAGAACTGAGCTGCCACACCACTCTCCAAACCACCAACAAGATGATATACAAGGCCACGACAGATATAAAGTGCCCCTACTGACATGACAGTCTTTGGGTGAATCGAGTTTCGAACACGCAACCCTCCAGTTGCTAATCCGCTACCCTGGCCCCCTAAATAAAGTTGCATCCAACATTTTATGAGTAAATAAAGCAAAAATTATTCAATGTATTTTTGAATTTTAAGTAATCTCAAATGGTATATAACTTGTATACTTAGTTTTAACATTTTATTTTTACTAATTTTCATCGACATTGTCGGATTTCATAACATGTTATTTACGGACAAACTGTGCAAGGAATAAACAAAAAAGAGTAACATTGCCACAGGATCTAAAACTGGATACAGAAAAGAACTGAACAAGCTATTTCCACTACATTAAACACTGGAATTTGAGATGTTGTCAGTGCCATCTACTGCTAATGCACTTAACTAATAAACATTAAATCTATCAATATTCATTTGTGAAGCAAATAAATTTTAAATCCCTATACTGATTTAAATTATCAGGAGCACATTATACCAAGTAGGTATCACTTCATAAAGAGTTTATTTCTCAGCAAATTAATAATTACATTGAAAAATTACCAAATATTATACAATTAGAACAGAAAAGATATTAAAAACTCTTACCTCAGGTGCTGGTTTAAAAACAGCTAGTTGTTGATCAGAGGGAAGACAACCATAGAGTGCACATGGATAGATTTTGCCCACATCTGGTAACAAATTCAATTAGATATTAGTGTTTCTAAAATTTCAAAATACTAATACATTTTATTCTTTATTTTTCATTCAAATAGAATACTATCGAAATTACTATTCAAAACACAACAAATAAAGGTACTTTTCCATTATAGCAATACCAATAAATTTCAGTACCAATATGGCACCTTTTTGCTTATTTTTTGGCACTATTTGTAGCACCATGCCACCTTTTAGTTTTATGGTGCCATTTTAGCTTATTCCTTTGTTAGAGCAATGGATTTCACAATTTGGGATTTGCCAAGAGATGAACAAGCGGCAATACTAATTTGGTCAAGAAATATTCTTCACAAAGATTGTGTTTGAATAACCACCTAATGAAATTAAAATCCAACTCGAAACCGAAATGATCATGTAGCCTTTGTTCATGCCGTGAAAAAAAAGGTGCCCAAACAAAAGTGTGGTTTACTGGATGATGCATTGCTTACGTTACTGCCATACGATTCATTTATTCATGGTGTCAAGAGTTAACGTCTATTGAATTCTGTGAATTCCAGCATGAAACACAACAGTAGATTGAAATAATTATATGCGAGAAGTATGTACCAGTTCTTTGTTATCTCGCCCTAAAGTAAAAATCAGTGGAAGTAATAAAATTATTGAAATAGATGAAACCTTATTTACAAAAAGAAAAAAAATCACACAGGGCATGTTCTTTCCTTAATGGGTTTTCGGAGGAATGTGTCGAGAAACAGAATGACTTCTGGTTGCTGTTCCCAATCGTTTGATAAGAACTTTAATGGCCGCAATAAAACTAAAACCACATCTTTTTCTGTATTTGTTTATTGTTAGTTGGGCCGGAAAGAAACGGAATTAAGTGATGACTTTAATAGAAATGAGTGTAAGGTTATAATGGAAGAATACCCATATCACCCATACATATTTTGCTCTAGGTCAATAGCTCTCAACCTTTTGAGACCATAATCAGGTAAATTATTTCTTAAGATGAGGGACGATCGGAAAACATTTACTCATAAATACCTTTCCAATTTTTTAAATTTATGGCAAAGGACAAGGAGTCCCAGCAACGTGAACACCACGCTAATCAGATGATCCTTCCATCACATCCAGCTGGAACGAGAATACTTTCTTTTCAAAAGAAAATTAACACTTTGATGTGAGAGGAAAAGGGAACGATGCACTTTTTAGCAATGCACTTACGATGCACTCTCCAGCAAGTCACAACAAGTCTCCATCAAGACTTAAATTTATAAACATAAATTATATTTGAAATTGCTTTGATGATATCGTTAGGGCTGTCAGTCAAAGCACTTGTAAAATAGTAGCATAAATTCTTAAAAATAGAAGCTGAAGTTTCCTCTTAAACCCAATCTTAGTAACAATTTTAGTAGCTCATATATACAATGAATTGGCTAAAACACACAATGTGCTAATTAAGTATAAAACAGGCATTGAAGATCTCACTGAGAAATTTAAATTTTATAAAAAATATTTCTTTTTCATGTTTTCATGACTATCTAACAAGTACAGATTCCGATGTTTTTGTTTCATGGTTGCCATAGCTTGGCACCAAACCTTCGAAACTGGCATTCCTTGAAAAAAGAGTTTCCCCTCTAAAGAAAACTTTAAAAATATTTTTTTTCCATCCACTATTAGTTAAAGGGACTAAATTTTTGTTAACCTACGGTGAATTTTCAAAAAGTCAGTTTTGAAAATAAGATTGGATTGGACGTAGGGGTTTTATGGCGCAAGGTCCAAAAGCGGACAAGCTGCGCCAAACACAAGACAGAACATTAAAACATTTAAAAATGAAGTCTGAGACAAAGATAAGAGTTCGATTTAAAACATGAAAAATGTACTTCTGAAGGGGAGCCCTCACATCCGAAGAGGCAATGAGAGAGGAAGAAAAAGTAAAAAGCAAAAGGGTGGGGTAGGGGGAAAATGAAAGGGAGGGAAGATCACTCAGGCACCCTAGGGTCATGAAGCCTGTACAAACCTAAAGAAGGTATACCCCTGAGGGCTTTGAAAATAGGAGCTTTGGAGATGATTTTGCTTAAGATAGCCTAGTTGTTAAGATTGAAAAATAGTAGCAAAAGCCTCCTTTTAGTAACCTGTAGCAGCTGTGTATTAACACTATACATATCAATACTTAAATGAAATAATAATTCACTTCAATGTTACCTGCAGGTAAAGAAAGAGCAGCTTCCTTGAAGTCAGAAACCATACCATCTATTTCCTCTTGACCAGTGCAAAATACCAATATATCCCTAAAAAATTATGCAATTGAAATACTTTTTCAGTTCAAAGCTACTAAAAATGAACAGAATAGACACCTTTTGTTAATGCAAACTCAAATGAACATTTTTTTCTAGGAATGAATAAAAAAACAAGATATTTAACACTGAATTATAATTCAAAGACACGATAACTACCCTGCATCCTCACTCTGATGGATCTGGAACACTGTGGTCAATGCTGATTGAACATAATTCGGCAGCGGAGTATCAGAAGTCATTATCTAGAAAATGTACGTCATGTTTTAAACATTTATAATGCATACATATCACATGGGGAGCAAAAGAAACAAAAACGAATATCTAGGATTCCCACAACAGAAAAATTAGAGCCTTATTTCTCTCATTCAGGCTATTTTTCATTCTTTTAAGGCTGCATTTCACATAGATCACAATAGATTAACCCAGGTGAAGTGCATTAACCCAGTAAAGTACCAGGTGGTTAGCATTTGTGAAGAAATTCACAAATGCTACCCTAAGGAAAAATTTCTATAGAACGTGGTCTTTCTTTTTCTTGATAAAGACACAGGACTAAGACTATACATTAAGGATGTGATCCACATGTTAGCGAAGTCCTATGAAGATATGCCTAACACTATGTTTACTAAATCTTGGAGAAAACTCTGGCCAAGTGTGCTGGAAGCCATCGAAACATAAAGATAATCCTACAGCTGTACAGAATACTACAGAGGAACCTGAATATGATGACACCAACCTACTCATTGATTTACAGAAACTTCCTGAATGTGGGTCTAAGTGCAGAAGATGTGAACGAATGGGTTACTGCTGACGAAAGTCTTGAAAACGAGTTTTTAAGTGACGATGATATAGTGCAAGCAGTTATTGGTGGAGATGATCAAGAAAATGAAGAAGTTATTCAAAAGGAGGATGTAGAAAAAGTAAGCCATGTAGAAGCAAAAGCTGAACTTGAACTAGTAACATCCTACATTGAACAGTAAGAGTCCATTCCAGGTGACATAATGTTTGTTAAAAAATGCCGTGACTTTGCTTTCAAGAACAATGCACACAAACAAAAGAAAATCGACAATAACATTGAGAGCTTATTTTTTTATATTTACAGTACAGTATTGTGCTAAATGTGAGATTTAATTTCCTGTTTAATAAGGCCTAATATGTATACTGCAATTATGTACTGTAAATACAGTAGCCCACAGTAACATGTGTTTAGTTTTTTCCCAACAAAGGAAGTTCTTCAAGGGTAAGTTTTCTTAATTATACATATCATATTACAATAAAGTAGGCTATATACTTAGTTTTATACTAATAAAAACGATTTCGGGAGTGTATTTTAATGCTATTAAGGGAACGACGGTTTAACTGGCCAAATCGTTATCAGGTCTGGGTCCCAGTCCCGAAGTAGCCGGTTAAGAGGGAGTCCACTGTACCACATAAAATAAGCCATTAGAGTAATGCCTGTGAGAATGTTTAGTACAATCTCACATTATTTAGCAATGTGTTGGAGTATCAGTGCAAAAAATTAGACTTGTGTGGTTCATTGAACAATTTAGATCTGATGTTTTAAATTGTTCTCTATTCTTAATATCAAATAATTTCACATTAAAATATTACTCAAAATATAATTAAGACTATAAAACATATAATTTTACATTTCTAAATAATCCATAATCAAATGTAACATTTTATACAAATTGTTAAGCTAACAACTATTAACTACGAAACTTAAGAAATATGGTTTTTGAAAATTCACTTTAATAATAAAACCTAACATATATTTTTCTCTTATGGCAGACTAGACCTGAGGTAATTGTTGGTCAAGACTCTTATTTTCCCAACTTGTAATCAAAAGCAGGGGTGTAATTTTATGTAAAGTAATTATTTTTTAGTCTAAAAGTACACAATTGTTGTGTGTTGATATGATGTAGGTGAATACATAGCAAACTAGTTTAATAGCAATCTAGTAATGAGAATTACATGGTGCAATAATGAATTTCAACATAGTCTGTTCCACTTTGAGCAGATGGAAAACGAAATGTGAGAAAATGTGCTGCAAAGATAAAGGGGCACTGAATGAACTCGGGACTCCCCTAGCTGCCAACATATAGGAGCTGTGAAAAGGGGCGATTCCAGAACAGGAATACATGCCAATGGTTAATTAATTAAACACCACTAAACTTACATTCAGTGACAAATTTAGTTAAAATTTTAACAAATATCAGTCAAAGCATTAAAAATTTTTAGATTAAACTAGAATAAGACTTACTGAAATATTGTAATCTCTTCCAGTGATAGTACGACGAGGAGCTTTGAAGTAATCACAAATATGCTTAGCATCTAAAGTGGCAGACATAACAATTATCTAAAATGATAAAAATTTACAAATTAACAGGTTGAAAAATTTAACATTACGAACAGAATATTTACAAGAGAATCAACTGAAAAAGTTATTTCGCTTTTATACATAGGCATTTTATTCCCTGTCAGAAGGCTTTTTTGAGGTAGTTTTATGAAATATTAATGGTAAATTTAACTTATAAGACATTTCTATTTCTCCATTAATAATGAAAGCAAGCAATTTTTTTAAAATGAGTACCATTTGAATTGGCATTCTGAAAATAAAATGTGTTTCAATGGAGTGTTCAGATAAACTACTGCATCAATGTAAATGAAGTATTTAGCATAAAATCACAAAAAAATCTTAAAACAGAAGACATGTATTGATGTAAACTCCTAAAATGAATACAAAACTAGTAAATGTATCAATATTCAAACAAACATTAACCATTAACAAATTTGAAAAATAATGTTGATTGTAGATCACTGAAGTTGAAATACTTACAACACTCATGACTGTCACTGAGCAAAATTTAGGAATTATTCTCTTAAAATTTCATGTCTTTGTTGCCTTGTTTATTATTTAATACATTTGATAAAGGGACAGAAGAAAATAATTATTTTCAGATACAACATGTATGATATATCAAGCTGAAAACATAGTTTATATAACTGAGACTTAAATCTTATATGGTGAGGGGAAAAAATCAAATCAACATTGGAAATAAAATAATTTTTGTATCATTAAAAGAGGATTTTTTTATTCCAATAAAACTGCAGAGAAATTTTGGGCTGATTGTATTCATTGGTATACAGATGCCATTTGAAATGGGTTCTCTAATAGATCATTGAACATAACAAACTAACCTTCAGAGGTAACAAACATTCTTTTTCTCTTCGAAGCTGAGCTTTTTTAACAATTCCCATTAGGAGATCAATGCTCAAAGTTCTTTCATGGACTTCGTCTAGAATTACAACACTGTACCTAAAGTAATATACAAAGTTAGAACAGGATTTTTAAAAATACCATTCAATATGGCCTATAAAACAAAATGCCTAAATATTACTTAGAAAAACTCCATCCTCATATGGAAAAATAAAAGCACTCTAATATAAGGATCTTTCACTTTCTTACAACATACGAGGTGTGATTGGAAAGTTATAAGACAGGTGCCGCCATTGCTCAATAGGAGGGGCTATGTTTGCCTGCGCTGGTGTGGAGAAAAAGCTTGTTTTGTCCTTGAAATGTTCTAAAAATATCACAGCGATATATTTGCTCAGTACAGAGTGGAATCCTGGTGAGTGAAGACGTGTTTACGGATCTTGGCAGATTATTGATTTTGCAAAATGGATGAAAAAACAGAACGAGTTTGTACCAAATTTTGTTTTAAAACAGGGAAATCAGCTTTGGAGACTTATGAACTCATAAAACAGCTTTCGGGGATAAATGCCTGAGAATTTCATGAAATGAATTTGTCCCTAGGGGCACAGTCAAACAGGAATACTATAAGTGTCCTTCAGCGTTTGCGCGAAAATGTGTGGAAGAAAAGGCCTGCACTCTGGCAAGAGAAAAGAATTGGGTCCTCCACCATGGCAATGCACTGGCTCATAGTGTGTTCTTGATCACGGAATTTTTGGCCAAATTCAAAATTCCTGTGCATCCCAACCCCCTTATTCCCCTGATAATAGCCCCTGTCGACTTGTTTCCTAAATTGAAATTTTCACTGAAAGGAAAACGATTTGACTCAATAGAAGACAGAGGAAAATAAGGAGAGGGTTCTTAACACCGTTAAGAAAGAAGATTTCAAGGAATGTTTTCAAGAGCAGAAACACCGTTGGAGTCAGTATGTTCAGTCAGAAGGGGACTACTTTGAAGGAGATCCATCTCAATAGCCTATAAGTACTGCCATTTTTAAATTACAAACCCAGTCTTAAAACTTTCTAATCACACCTCGTATATCAGTGTCATCATCATTACATCAAATGTCACAATGAATGGAAAGTATAATGTCAGTCAACCAAAAAGTACTTTAAGGTGAAAATGGGTAACACTACTATATATGCTACTATATTGTGAGTAAATTTTTGTAGGGGTGGCTAAGTTTATCACAGTACTGCCCCCTAAAACTTAGCAGAGGCTGAATTCGATGCATACTATTACAAGTTGGCAGATTGACAGGTTTGTTAATCCATGAGAGCAGTACCAAGATCAAAGGTATGCATGGTCATGCAATGGATGATTGAGACCGTATGAGTGTCACATGTTCCTTTAGCAAACGAGTACAAGTAGTTTTTTTAATGAGACTGAGGAGCAGCGAATACTGAAGCTGTGATAGGAGTGGAAGCAATCTGTTATCCAAGTTTCAGAACATTGTTGGAAGCAATATGCATTGCATTGGCAATCAATTCAATTCTTCCATGTGGACCTTCCATCAAAGTACATGTCGACTGAGGCAAGCCCCGTATGGCTTGTTTGAAAGCACGTATGTTTACATATGTCTACCAGTCACCAATTGTTGGAGGACATGGAAAGACCATGCAACATCAGTCAACCAAAAAGTACTTTGTGGTGAAGTTAATTTTTGTTGTGGTGACTAAGCTCTACCACATAATTTTATTCTAAAAAATTAGTTACATATTTCACTGTGATAAGGCATTAGGAATTTGGTCTGTGAATTTACAAAGTTATTAAACATAATACCTTATTAATGTACTACAGAATACAGAAAATGGGAATACTGAATTAGCTTTGAGCAGGATATTAAAACATCCTTTTTAAAGAATTCAATAACAAAATCACAAGTACATTGAGACTGAACTGAAAATTGTTTTTCAATGCACCAAAACCGATCTTTTAGAATCATTCAATCTTAATATTGTTTTACATAGTTTTTCAAACAGTTGAAAACGATTAACATAGAAAAGTGGATTTCATAAAACCGGAATTATCACAGTACGGACACATTTTATTTGAAGGATTTACAAATAATTTTACTTTATGTCAAACTTGGTAAAAATAGGCATAACTAAAATGTACTTTTGATTTGCATCAAAAATGTTTATTTAAATTGAATAGCAAAATGCAAAAGGCTCAAAATAGATTAATCAGATCTATGCATTTTGAGACCCATCCTCTTATCTGCATTCAATTCTATTTTAGTGTATTGTATGTTTTATTTGTTGTGTTTGAACAATCTAATGACTAATTAAGGTAAACAATATTTAATTACATGTAAAATATTATAAAGTCAAAAACTTCTTAGCATATCTAATTACACTACCATGAGCCTTATTGCAGTCTTGAGGTAAATCTGATTTAAAAATAAAGTAAAAATGGCTTCAGTTTATTCATGTTTGCTGTGTGAAAAGGTTATTTAGACATAACAATATCTTTTATAAGGTTTGACGGACAACATCACAAGTTTAGCATGATCTTCAAATCGTGCAACAATTTTAATGAATAACTAAAAAATAAACAAAAACTAATGTTTCCTCATTGCATAAAATCTTGAATTAAATTTTCTTTTACTTTCTAACTAAATTCTATTTGGGGAAAACAAGGCAAATTGTACCAAAGATATATAAATATGGATACTCACTCTAAAAGCAGGGTGTCAGTGATGGATTCTCGTAAAAGCATGCCATCAGTGAGATACTGAAATTAAAGGAAAAAGTATACATTTTTTGTAATTGAAATTTTTCTTTAAAATAATTAAATTCTATATGACGCAGTAAATTTTAAAACTAAAACCCCTAGAACATGATTTACACAATATTTACCTTTAGTCTAGTAGCTGCAGATGTCATGTTTTCGAATCGAACACAATACCCAACCTGCAAGACAAATAAATTACATTGTTCTGAATACATTAATATCTCTTAATTGGAAATAAAATTGGTAATGGCACCAAATAAATACGTTTAGATACGACTTATTGTGCAGTAGTGCAAATCAGTCGTAAGAAATTGCTCTAGGAAGCAGATGATAATAACGACACATTTCTGCAATATACTGTTCAATCTGCCTGTAAGGAATGCTCGACTTTTGAAAAACTACTGGGAAAATTTGATAAATAGAATTCTGAAATGATTTTCTTAGAAAGGGTTGAAACAGTTATATAGTGTTCATGAAGTCCAGAAATCTGGCATTCCCTGCTGAAGTAAATAGTATGATATAATATCAAGAAAATCTGATGTCAAAAACAAATTTTATTTTTGACACAAATTTTAGTGAACATCAGATTTGATTTCAAACATGCACTTCCGCCTGCACAACTTGTCATCAAAACATGTAGCAGATACCCATCTTGATAATCAATCCAATAATCATCTTGACTGATTATTTCTGTATCTTGTTGGCCAGTAAGGTTTGTCGTGTGAAATAGGTACATCTTAAATATCTTCAAGCAGGGTATGAAAATATTATTTTTTAAATTAAAAACATTAGATTTATTTGATTTAAATCAGATTTGTTTCATTTCAATTGGATTTATGATTTTAATTAATTCCTTGTCCATACAAGTTTAAATTTCTTGGACATGAGACATGCAAATTACAGTGTAGTTTCTAGATAGCTTTGATTTATTTAAACATCAATATTGTTTTAAGTAAAACATTAACGTGCAAGGAAATGTAGTTGGGTAAATTTTTGAAAGATTAAAACGCGACATAGGAATTAGCAAAGTAAATCACATGATAGAGTAAATAGAACAGTGCCCCAAATGTCATGAATGAGCAATGTTTTTCCATCTGATTCTCAAGCGGTTTAGATTACTTTGAGTTTAACCCATAACCAGTGACATGAATTTTTTTGACAGATAAATAAGGCTGCTGCCAACACTATATTATGAATTTTTTCAATCATACAAATTTCAGAATTTTTTTGCATTACATATTTATCACATATGATTAACATGTTTTGAATTACTTCACTTATTTTGGAATAAAATAATTAATTGGTTCAAGATTTGCTTTTAAGAAAAGGAATTGCATTTTGAAAAAATTCCTACTTCTCATTAATTTTTAGAGTGCAAAAATAATTTATTGGTGAATTTTTTTTATTTTTTGTAAGTTAACAGTAAAAAAATTAGATGAAATGAAAACATAAATTTGAAATCAAATGTCTATTTTTCAAATTCTTTGAGCACTAACATTTCATAGGTATATTCGAAGCCCACAAAAGGGCTTAAACATAACATACAAGAATTTAAAGAATCAGCCTCTTCAGCTGGGAAAACTATCGGGCCCAGTACACATCTTATCAGGTTAACAAAACGAAAGTTCATTTTCATAAAAATGAATAGTTCATTCTGCAACCTGTTAAACAAGGTTACCAGCTTGACTCTCATGACCACCTGGCTTCTTTCAAATTTTGTCAAAAACTATCTACATTATGCTGGTATGGCTTGAACAAGAGATACAAGAATTACAATGACAGTCAGCTAAGGGTAATACACCCTAGAGATAGATCATAATGTAAGTTATGTAGTAAAGGAAAAAGTTGAATTTCAATGTCACTTAGTACGCTTATTTAAATATTTTAAATTCTTAAATCATAGGCAGGTTACAGATTACTATCTTGATTATTTATTTTGTACTGGGATGTGTCAATAAATGACCTAGTGACCAAAAGAAATCATTGAGTGGGGCTTTTCTGCTTATTTCTCTTTACTAGCATAAAACTAGAAAAGTATGGTGTACCTTATTGCCAAGTTCTGTTCCTGCTTCTTCAGCTACATGTTTGGCAATTGTAACAGCAGCAACTCTTCGTGGCTGAAACATATTTAGAGAATATGAGTTCTGAAATGCGTTTTAAGTTTTTAGTTAATGGAATCACTATAATTCATGCTAACATGTAGAATCTTAGAATATCATCGAATTTATCTAAAATTCCCATACATTTTCTATAAGATGTTAAAAATGAATGAAAAATAATTAAAATTTCTTTTTAAACATAGTAAATAACTAATAAAAATATTAAGACTATCCAAAAAAGGGGATACATCAAAATCAATTATTTTATATCTCTGCATTTATAACTAAAATCAAAATTACCTGGGTTACGGCAATGCATTTATGCGTTGCAAATCCAGCGTCCAAAAGAAACTGCAAGTACAGAAATTCTGTTATTAAACAAACACACAAGTAATCAAAATAGTTTAGAATCAAATTGAACAAATCACAAAATTTGGTTTGGATAGTTTTTTCCTTTTCACACTTTTATATTTATCCACCAGAAAAAACACATTTTAAGAAAAATACCTTGTATCATAATTTCTGGATTAAAAATCACATTCTTTTTCTTTTTGACCATTTTTCTACATGCCTTTCATATTCCTATTTACTTTGATCAAAATAATTTGCATATTCGTTTAAAGGATTTGTTCTTTATTTTCATTTTTAATGTATTAAGTGCTCAGTAAACCGAGTTGCCTTAAGTCCAAATAAAATATTCAAATCTGATTTAATCCTTTAAATTTCTAAGTAAATTTGTATGCTTGTAGTTTTGTGTTATAAGAGAATTATATTTGGTCATTAAGTATGAAATGTCCAATTTCGAACTGAAAGTTTGGTTTATTATACCTCAAACAAGAAGCAGTATAATTAATAAAAGTGTGCGCCTAAACTATCAATACAATTTTGCCATCTTAACGGTAGCTTGTAAATGCAGGCAGCAAAGAAGCCTGGAGAGCAAGTGGTGATAAGATCACGAAAGGCGTTTTCAACAGTTAGTTGGGAATTTAATATTTTTCCTTGAAAGAAGTGGTACAATGCCTGGAAGAAATGGTAATCAGTTGGTGCAATGTCTGGGTAATACAGGGCGACAGAGAGTTTCCAAGTCCAGCTCCTGTAGTTCGAGCAACGTTATTGGTGAGTTATTGTGGTCGAGCATTGTCCTGCAAGAGGATTGGCCTGTCTCTATTCATCAATCCCGGCTGCTCAATCCCAAGCTCCCTTATCATTTTGTCTAATTGATTACAATAGACATCCACTGTAATCGACTGACCAGGTCTCATGAAGCTATAGTGGAAAACACCAGCGCTGGACCACCAGACACCATTAGCTTTTTTGGTGAATATTCAGTTTTGTAGTGTTTTGGCACTTCATCTTTATTCAATCATTGTGCCGAACGCTTGCGATTGACGAAAAGAATCCATTTTTCATCAAAAGTAACAATACAGTGTAAAAATGGTTCGCCATTATGTCACGACAACAAGGAATGGCGAGCTTTGAAACGATTTCTCTTGTGACGCTTGTTTAATTCATGCGGAACCCATCTATCCAGCTTCTTAACCATACCGATTTTTTTCAAATGGTTTAATATTGTTGGAATAGTAACATCAAACCTTGCTGCTAATTCACACACAGTTTGAGATGTATCCGCTTCCATTGCAGCGTTCAGCTCATCACTATCCACCTTGCTCTCAGGTCGCCCACATAGTTCATTTTGAAGATCAAAATCGCCAGATCAAAACTTCTCAAACCATCGATGTACAGTGCGTTCATTAGAGTCATCCTTGCCAAACACTTTGGTGACACTTTGAGCTGTCTGCGCTGCATTAGTTCAACGACAGAACTTATATTAAAAAATAACGAACATTTTTGACTTATCCATGGTTTACAAAATTTAATCTGCAAAAGTCAATTCAACAGATAATCACAAACCAAAACGTGCATCTGAAAGGCTGATGGACGTACCTTCACAATAAAAAAACCCAAAGAACTTTCAAAGTGGAATATCAGAGATAACGGATATCAAACTTGGTACTTGAGGTAATCGGACATTTCATATTTAATGACATAATATGATGGACGAGTATGCAATGTGAAAATGGATTCCTGAAAAATCAAGAAATGGGTGTAAGCATATTCGATTTAACAGAACTAATGTAGAAGTTCAAAACGAGGACACAATGGAAGGAATTGCCAAAAAATTTGTAGAGCATATGGATTGATATTTACAATGATTTCCATACCTCGTACACACATAAGCAATCTAAAATTTCATGAACCAATTTCATGTGATGTTTGTAGGACTTCCAAAACGCTAGAATTTGATAACTTCACACTGGTCTATTTGCAATATTTTTTAATTTCTAAAAAATTTAAAATACAGGGTTATTCAAAATCAATCATCCGATTTCAAAATTCCATATTTTCACAAATAAACGACACAGAATGATAAGTAATACATGAATACAAAGGAAAAATATGGAAGTTTTATACTGTGAAGAATAGATGGTGCTTGTGTGTTCTTCGTGAAGCTATTTCACCAAAGCTGTTTTAGAAGCTTTTCAGCAGCAGAAGTGATAATGGCGTCAGCGGAGCAGAAAGCTTTTTGTGTGCTATCATTTGCGCAATGTGGACCTGTAATCACCGTTCAGCGTGAATTTTGTAAAAAGTACCGAATTAATCCACCTACGACTCAGGGTATTCGAAGGTGGTATCATCAGTTTGAAAGCAGTAGATGTCTTTGTAAAGGGAAAAGTGGAGGGCGACCAGGCATACCTGCGGAAAATGTTGAAAGAGTGAGAGACACTTCTCTACGAAGCCCAAGGAAATCGACCGTCTGCGCCAGAACTGGGCATTCCTCATCCTACTGTTTGGTGAGTGTTAAGGCAAAAATTGTGTTACAAGCCATACAATTGCAATCCTTGCAAGCACTGAGGCCTAGTGATAACGAATATTGATTGAATTTTTCTCTACATGTTGGAGGCTATGGAAGTGGATGATTTTTGCCCCGACTTGTTTTCAGTGATGAGGCCATTTTTCATGTGAGTGGGGAGGTGAACCGTCATCATGTACGCCTATAGGGCTCCACAAATCCTCATACATGGTTGAACATGAACGGTACTCACCGAAAGTGAACGTCTTTTGTGCGATGTCCGTATCAAAGATTTATCGACCATTCTTTGCGGAAAAAAACAGTCACTGGCAGTACCTATTTGGATATGTTGCAAATGGACCAGATGACTTCATGTTACAAAGCTGGCCACCTAGGTCACCTGATATGACCCCATGCAATTTCTTCCTTTGGGTGTTTGTAAAAGATAAAGTGTATGTGCCACCATTACCCACAAATTTATGTGAACTTAAACAACAGATTTCTGCTGCTGTACAATTTTGAAATCAGATGATTCATTTTGAATAACCCTGTACGTTTGTCTGACTTTTTTCACTATTCAAAATTAGAAATTGTTCAAGTGAAATTCTATTTTTCTATACACCCTTTACTGTGCATTTGACAAATTCAAAAGCAGTCAACCCCCTTTGTGATCACTTCAAAAAGCAGGTCAAAATGGTTAGTGAAACCTGCAAATTAACATTCCATGGCTTGTCCTTAGCAAAATTGCGTAGTTTTATCATAAGATACCTTTACGTCTAGTAGCTAAAATAGTCCAGATCTTGTTGGATGAGAATCTTGGAGTAATCTGTTGGTGGATCTAAGTACTGTTTTCATAAGTAGTTATATTTCCATATAATAAAAACAATAATGTAAATTTACCATTGTTTTCAGTATTTTAAGTACACACCTGAACTAAACTTGCAATCTATACATTTACTCAATTTAAGCAATCAGTTCTCAAATTTGCACCATTTATAGAAAGCTTCAAATTTAAGCAGCCATTTAAGCAGAATTTTAGAAATGATCGGTTTTACAAAATTTAAGCAGCCATTTTGTAAAACTGATCAATTCTAAAATTCCTGTACCTCAGCTACTATTGGGTGGTTGGTTTAAGAGTTTTATGGCACAAGGGCCATATTTGGCCATGCTGCGCCAGACACAACATACAATATCAAGTAATAGACACACAATGAAAGTTTTGCTGACACAGAAGAGAAATACTCCCAGGGAGGAATGCACCTGACAGAAATTGAACCTGCGCAGCCTACAACTCGAAGGTTGCTAGCACAGTGGACATACCCACTGAGCCATGACGGCCCCCAGCTACTATTGAGTAAAATACTTTATAAGTAGATTAAAGAATTTCACTACCATGTCTATTCACGGTATAATTTTTTTTAAATCTGCGACTATGGTCGAACACCCACAAGGTCTCCCCATACCCCTAGCACAAATATCAAAAGCTTCTGAAAGGCAAAAGCATGAAGACTTATTTAAAGATTTTATCACATATGGTTGAATGATTAGTGCTTTCTTTGATTCAACACATTAATGTGACAAATTTGTGTTGCGGGGGTTTCATTTTTCTCTTTAATGCTTTATAACCAGTTTAGCTTCTAAGCCTTTACCTTCAGGAAATTAAATATAGTCGAGTAAAGATCCCGCAACTACCAATTTATGTATTTGTCAAAAATGAATATGCATTACGTATTATAATTACGCAAGTTGTTTCAGATATTTTGAACCGTAAAATGAAAAGGAAATACTTTACCTGAGGAATTTGTGTTGTCTTACCGCAACCAGTTTCACCACAAATAACTGTTGTTCTATTTCTGTATATAGTTTTCAGAATTTTCTTTTTCGCTTTAAAAATCGGAAGTCTTTCTGTAGTAACTTGAAGAGATTCCATTTTATAGGTTTACGAACAATTGTTTGCTTGCCTTTTAAAATGTATTGAATTTAACACACTTGAGAGAAAATCACATTTCGGAGTATAACCACAAATTGGATGGACAGCAAGAACCCTAAACTTAAGATTCAAGATTGAGTGCTTTGAGGTTTATGGCTGCGACGTGGTCGCTTCACCTCTATTGTTCGAGTCTTAGGTTTTGTTTGGTAATAGGACAAGTGGAGTTGTTGAATTTAGAATTTGTTTGTAGAGATTAGAAATTGGATTAGTCGGATTTAGTTGTTTTGTTTTCAAATGCTCGGGTCATCAGATTGCAGAAGTTATCAGTATATGCTGTTTGGAGTTTTAAGGAATTTTTTTTCGTTCTTTATTGTATTTTGTGCAATCTAGTAAAACGTGGTCTAATGAATCCTCCTTTTTACAAGTAGAACATTCTGCTGATTCTTCGAGATTGAAACGGAATAAGGAGGGTGTGATTAACATTTTAATTCTGCATCTCGTTAATAAAACATCTCGTCTGTTTGACCATTTGCAAATGTTTGGTAAATCGGGAATATTTCCTAAAGTCGAGTGATATTGCTTGTTATCCATTCTTTAGTTTTTATCAATTTCAATTATTCGCCTTGTCAGATCTGGAGATATCCAGTCTAAAAAGATGTCTTGATGATTGACAGCTTTTGCAAGTTTTATCGCTTTTTCATTAATATCTGGGCCGCGGTGGCCCGGTTGGAAGAGTAACGAACTAGCAACCGAAGGGTTGCGAGTTCGAATCCAGCCAAACACCGTCGTGTACAAAGGGGGCTGGTGCACGTTAAATCTATCGTGGCCTCAAATGTCCTCACGTTGGCGTGGTGTGGAAGTTTGGAGAGTGGGGTGCCAGCTCAGGTGTTGCCTCGTCATCTGACCGTGGTTCAAAATTACGTGGTGTTGTCCTCGGATCTTTCCCTTTGGGATTGATCCCGGACCGTCACCAATAGCCCATTGTGTTGCTCCAGTGTGACGTTAATTGAAATAATAATAAAAAAAAAATAATACATTAATATCTATGATCCGGTGGCCTGGTATCCAAAGTAAAGTTATGTTGATTGATTTTAATTGTGATTTAACTAATTTATTTCTTCAGCGAAGGGGGGTATTTCAATTAACGTCACACTGGAGCAACACAACGTGCTATTGGTGACGGTCCGGGATCAATCCCAAAGGGAAAGATCCGAGGACAACACCACGTAATTTTGAACCACGGTCAGATGACGAGGCAACACCTGAGCTGGCACCCCACTCTCCAAACTTCCACACCACGCCAACGTGAGGACATTTGAGGCCACGACAGATTTAACGTGCACCAGCCCCCTTTGTACACGACGGTCTTTTGGTAGGATTCGAACTCGCAACCCTTCGGTTGCAAGTCCGTTACTCTTCCAACCGGGCCACCGCGGCCCTACTCTTCAGCGAAGGATTACTTTGGAAGATTTAATGCTAATGTTGGTCAATGTCAAGTTAATGTTGGGAGATCAATGTTAATGCTGTTAGAACTGATTTACTATCAGAAAATCGCATATCTTTTGTCCGGGGTTGTTAAGTCGTCAATTGCTTGACAAATTGCTAAAGCTTCTGTAGTGAAAATGGTATTAATGTTATTAATTCTGAAACTAAGGGAACTTTCTTCTGACCAACGTGTAGGTTTGAGGTGAATGCAATCGATTTTGAAGCATCTGTGGCAATTATATGGTAATCTTAAGTGTTCTGTCTCTGAATTCTTGGAAAAGTGGAATGATTGTTTCGGGAATAACATTTTTATTTTGGAAATCATAGTCTGAGATTTTAATCTGGATATAGTAGTATTCAAGATTAGTTGGAAATATAAATTCGATGATGTTATCGGGATTAATTTCAAGATTTTTAAGCATTTCTATGTGTTGAACATAAGGGTCACTTTGATCTTTCGTTTGTTCGTTTTTAAATTTTGCGATGGTGGTTTTAAGAGGAGAAATTTCATTGATACTGATATGTCGGATCCAAAAGTTGAAATTCAATCTAGTGATTCTTTTTGACAGGTTTGATTCATTTGATATTTTCCTGAGAGCGAGTAAAGGAGTCCATCTTGGTAAACCAAGAGCGATTCTTAAAGCTGAATTATAAGCTATTTCTAAGATTTGTTTTTGGGATTTGCTGGCGTAGTGAGTAATGTTTCCGTAGTCAAAAAGGCTTCAAATGCAAGACCGTGCCAATTGATGTAGATGTTTGAATCTTGCACCATAACTGTTATTAGAAAGCGCTTTTAATAAATTATTTCTTTTGAAGACTTTAGAACGAATGCAATTGAAGTGTGGTTCGAATTTTCCTGTTTTAGAGAATATAACACCAAGAAATTTTAGTTGATTTGTCCAAGGAATGTGTTTGCTTCCGATTGTTAAGAAATAGTTTGGTATCTTTTACGAGAAATGTTGATAGAATGACATTTGTCCGGACGGATTTCTAATTTCCAATATTTGCACCATTTAGAAATTTTGTTAAGTGTTCTGGAGTTTGATGTAAATATTATTAAGGTTGGATCCGATACAAATAATAAAAATGTCGTCCGCATAAATGATAACTTTCAGTCCATGAAGATTGATTTCATATATATCTTTCATTATAGTATATCGTAAAAAGAAAAGCGGATATAACGCCACCTTGAATTAAACCTCGTCATGTGGGTTGGGCTGTGGAAATTTAATTTCTCCACTTGACTTTAATATTTCTTCCTTTGAGAAAATTATGGATCCATTAAGATGCTCGACCTTTGATGTTATTTTTAAGACATTTTTCTTGAGTCCGTCGATCCAAATAGAATCATGCTCGTGAATACTAATGATATTCTTATAATAAATTATTTTTTATCGATTGCTTTCTGAATTTTTTATAAACTTGAAAAATAGCTGACTGAGTGTCTGAAGGGTAAGAATCCGAGATGAGAATATTCAAGTGGTTCTTGAAGGATTGTGTTTTCAATAAGAGGCGTAGTAGCATGTTTTCGAAGATTTTTGCGGGAACTGAAGTTAGACCAATTGGTCGGTATGATTTAATTTCTTCTTTAGGTTTATTAGTTTTGTGAATAGGGACGATGATAGTTGTTTTCCAACTGTCTGGGATTTCGTTGGTTTGCCAGATATGATTGAAACTATTTAATAATTTGGAGAGATATTTCACTCAAATTTTTTAAAAGGATTGCAGAAATTTTGTCTTCTGGGGTTGAAATTTTTGCTTTTCTGATCAATTTTTTTAGTTTGTCGAGAGAGAAATCGCGATTCATTTTTGTATCTCCTTGTCCTCCGTAATCAAGAGGGATTGATTGGTTCTCTCGTGATCGTTTGCTTGACTGAAAAATTTTACAAATGTTTCGCTTTGTACGTTTGGTTGCGTAATAACTTTGTTGTCAAGGTTAAGTAAATTTTGTGAGGTTTGCTTTGCAAACGATCTATTTGAAATATTTTTTTTAATATTTTGAAAAGTAGTTTTGAATAGTTTTAATTTGAACAGGTTTTATCCCAATATTGTCTTGATGCATTTTTCATTTCCATTTTAAGTTTAGCAGATGATCTTTTATATTGAATCCAGTGTTCTTTTGAAATGTATTTTTTTGCTTGCTTGTGATGATATTTTCTTTTGCAAAGAGCATTGCATTTGAAAGTCCACCAAATCGGAAAATCTTTGAGTGGAAAATGTTGAAATTTTTTATTTTGAAAGATTGATTGTTCGCATATCTTTTGAAAGGTTTGATAAGTTAGATTTTCAATTTTCTGGATTTTATCATTGACTTTGGAGATTAAATCCCATCTGTATCTTAATCTAGTTTGGTAATTTGTATTGGTTTTTCCAATTGTGATGATAATCGGGTAGTGGTCGCTTCCAAAAGTATCTTCTGCTACTTCATATTTAATTTGAGGGAAGATATCTGGTGAGCATATTGAAAGGTCAATAAGCGAAGTGGATCCGTTGGAAGAGATATGAGTAGGGATATGATTACTGGTGAGGCAAAAATCATTTATGAGAATCCAATTTGCAAGATTTTCTTCTCTTGTGTTGGTTTGAGCATTCCAAAAGTTATGGTGGGCGTTGAAATCACCAAGAATGAGAGTGGGATTTGAAGTGCTAGTACAAAATGGATCTAGCTCTTTTGTTGACAATTTTCCTTTGGGACAGTAAATATTAATGATGTTTAAGCATTGATTGTTTGAGTTGTGGACGGTAATTCCTAAAACTCATTGGGGCCGCGGTGGCCCGGTTGGAAGAGTAACGGACTAGCAACCGAAGGGTTGCGAGTTCGAATCCAGCCAAACACTGTCGTGTACAAAGGGGACTGGTGCACGTTAAATCTGTCGTGCCCTCAAATGTCCTCACGCGTTGGCGTGGTGTGGAAGTTTGGAGAGTGGGGTGCCAGCACAGGTGTGTTGCCTCGTCATCTGACCGTGGTTCAAAATTACGTGGTGTTGTCCTCGGATCTTTCCCTTTGAGATTGATCCCGGACTGTCACCAATAGCACGTTGTGTTGCTCCAGTGTGACGTTAATTGAAATACCCCCTAAAATTTCTTCATAAGGGCGGAAAATTTATAACATTTGTTGATAATTTTTTATTAATTGCGATAAGAAGTCCTCCTTTGTTAGGTCTGTCTTTTCTGAATATTGTTTCATTTTTAACATGAAATTTTTGATCGGGTTTTAGATGTTTCTTGAAATACGTATATATCTGTTGAGTTAAAGAGCGAGTTCTGTAGCCAGATTCTTATTACGAACGCTTCTTACGTTCCACTGAACAATTTTTAGATTGAAAGCAATATAAAGGGAGTATTTCAATTAACGTTACACTGGAGCAACACAACGGGCTATTGGTGACGGTCCGGGATCAATCCCAAAGGCAATATAAAGGAAAATAAATGAAAGACCTATTTGGTAGAAAAGAAAACCCGGCTAACCATCTTCCGACTATTTCCTAGAGTTTCGTTGGATTGTTCTGTTTCTTCGTTTTATCGAGTCGAAAAGGTTAGTTTTACTTTCTGTTTCCAAGTCATTTTCAGCTTCAATTTTATCTTTATGTTGATCACTTTTTTTTGGATTGGGATCATTTGGGGTTTGATTTTTCTTTTTCTTTCTGGACTTATAACGGTTGTAGATGTTTGGGAATCTTTAGATTGCGTGTTTCCCTGGATGATGGTTTGGATCAGGGATTTGCCGAATTCATTCAAGGTTTCGATGAATTGTGCTTGTTCTTTCAATGCTTCAGTTAGGATTGTTTTGAAATTTGTTAGTTTCTTGAATTACTTTTTTATATTCTAAATTAGTTGGTTTGTTTTCTTGATTATTTTGAAGAATTTGTGATATTAGTGGTTTGGGAGTTGTTGATTTATATGTTCTTGCTTCAGTGAATGAAAGGTGATTATATGTTTTGAATTCCAGAAATTTGCGTTCTTCATGGCGTTTCGGGCAATTTAGGTAATCTGCTGGATGGTCTTGTTGGTAATTGCAGCATTGTATTGGATTGCTACAGTTCAGGTTTTCATGGTTTTGATCGCATTTTACGCATTTTGCCTCGTTTCTGCAATTCCTTGTTGCGTGATCAAATTTAAAACATTTTTGACATTGGTTTGTCGATGAAAAGTGATATCTTTTGAATGGTGTACCACATTTTGACTTCAGGAGGTATTTTAGTTCCTATTATTGTTAAAAGGACAATGGGTACTCTGTTGTTTCCTATTCTTTTTTGAAACCTTCTAATCTCTAGTACTTTCAAGTTGTTTTCTGTTTCTAGTTCTATAATTTCTTCTGCTGGGGCATCAATCGGAATATCAAATAAGAGAAATCGTGTTGTAACATTTTCTGTTTTTATTTCTGTCGTGATAAGTATGTTCAGAATTTCTTCTAATTTGGCTATTTCAGAGGCACATTTTCCGTCTTTACTCGTAATAATGATTTTGTTGTTGCTAGTGAAACGTAGTTTCAATTTGCTTGTGGGAGTGAATTTTTTGAGTTAGCTCTTTGAGTTTTCTTGGGTATTGCTGAGGTATTCCATTTCTATCATCTTTTGAGCTGAGGAATAAACAATACTTTACAGTTCCGTAGTCAGAGGCTAAGTCGATGAGTTCCGATGTTAAATTCTTTTTTCACCAAGAGTTAATTGTGTCCATGTTGTGACTTGTTTCGGATCCCAAATCATTTCTTGGCTGTCAGTTCTGACATCTTCGAAGGTTGTTGAATGGCCAGCTTGGCCAATAAATTATTGTGTAATAGTCTTTTATTAAAATATTTACTTGCTTCAGTAAATGGAAAAGGAATAGAAAATAATAAAAATTAGGAAAAATATAATTAATGAAATAAGTTTTTAAATTTTAATTCAAAATTTTCGCCGATTTCCAACAATTTAAATTTCTGCTTCCACCAACTTAAAAACTGCAAAAACACTTCAGAAATTGAGGCCGAATCTACAGCGACTCAAATCAATGTCTGAACCGAGGTTGCATACACGAGCCGCTCCCACGTGATGTTTCGGGTCCCCTAAAGTAGTTATGCCTTGCCTAACGTTAAAACTTTTCAAACCACGTAGTGGACAACTTCAATAACTTCCACTTCAAACAGAAAAATGGTCAAAAATAATTAAAGGCATGGTATTATGGTAGGTAGGTATTTTAAATTAGTGTCGCACTGGAGCTGTATAACCAAAAACAATGGAACGAGATAATTAAAAACCTAATTAAATGTATCGACAAATTCTTTTTCTTGAAAAAAATCATTATCATATTATAGTAAGTAGAAATTCTCGCCCTCAATCGTCATTTTTCAAGCATGAAAGATGGAGTTTTGGAATGGCAGTTGTTTTACATTTAATATTGAACTACATCCGAATTTATTAACAGTAAAATTTCAAAAATATGCTCATTTCAACGCGTGATGTACCACTGAGTAATCGGATTCTCCCTTTGAGATGTTTGGCCAAATATGACCCTTGCGCCATAAAACCCCAACAAACGAAACCTTTGGGATGGATCCAGGACCGTCACCAATAGCCCGTGTGTTGCTCCAGTGGGATATTACAATACTTACCACTCATTAAAATATCATTGCTATATACCCTGTGTCACAGAGTAGGAAGCAATGGACATGCTATTGAAGAGTGGCTCATATAATGGAGAATTAAATTAAACGTTGATAAGACAGCAGCCATCATATTCGGCACTAAATCCGCTCCCAGCCGTAAAATCCAAGTTTACGGACAAGACGTTGCATGGGAAACCCACACAAAATACCTAGGTGTCATCCACTGCTATGTAGATAAGAGAAGGTTGTGAGTTGAGAGAAGGTTGAGTGAAAGATGTCCCTCCGGGGCCGAGTAGCATTAATACAATCACCAACCATTTCTTCCACCTCCTTTTACGATTTATTTTACACATCATCGGGGGACCCCACGTCGGGTCCCCAAACCCCTTTTGTCTTGATGGGGGGGGGGTCGTACATAAAGTGCTCTTTTCAACTTGTAAGTCGGATTTGGAAATTTTCGTGTTTGCTGATGTTTGACATCAAAAGCATAGCATTTTTTAAACTCGCAAAGAAAACATTAATCAAAAGAAATTATGGTTAGAAAACAATTTTATCTATACTAAGATGAACGACTAAGTAAGAGAACTTTCCTTTGATGAAGTATAGCGCAAAATTAAAACAATTATAATAGAATTAGGAAAACATTTTTCAATTTTGGATCAAACACATTACAAAATGAGTTTTAAATTAATTTTTCAATAAATGTTTTAAAAAAGCAATTTCTTTTATTTATTTCTCCAATGTATTTAAGTAGCCCGGTTGGAAGAGTAACGGATTAGCAACCTGAGGTTTGCGAGTTCGAATCCAACCAAAGACCGTCGTGTACAAAAGGGACTGGTGCACGTTAAATCTGCCGTGGCCTCAAATGTCCTCATGTTGGCGTGGTGTGGAAGTTTGGAGGGTGGGGTGCCATCTCAGGTGTTAACTCGTCATCTGACCGTGGTTCAAAATTACGTGGTGTTGTCCTTGGATCTTTCCCTTCGGTATTGTTCCCGGACCGTCGCCAATCTCAAAACAGTGTGAATTTTTTGATAATGGGTTTCTTTTCCATTTGTAGACCCAAAACATCTTGGTACATCAATGAACTTGCACTAGAATCACGGTCCAATTATATCCCTAAAATAGAGACTGACTGTTTGGTTGCACTTTTCAATATCTCTTCCTAAAGACACTAAGATAGGCACACTTTTAAGTACGAAAATGACAGAGCAATATTTCACTGTATATTTAGGGTGGGAGGTATAAAGCCGACATGCGAAAACAACTTTCTTATTAGAAGTCTTGCATTATTGCTATCACCCTGCTGTCGCTAATTAATAGCGAAATTAACATTTCTAGATCGCTATCCTTTAGACAATATATCATTTTCAGCAACTGTTATAAATACGTAGGCACAAAAAATATAGAATTAAATGCGAAAAAAAAGAAAAGCGAAACATGCTTCAGTTAAATTCTGTGTTGAAAGCGATGGTCATGTGTACGTTAAAGTAGTTCAGGGTAGTTTCTTCCATTGTTATAAATTCGTGAGAGCTCCCATTATGAAGAACCGAGGCGTCTGGAAATGGTTTTAAATATTTAAGGGCAGATTATCCGAGTGACACATGAGTTGTAGATTCTTAGAATTTTACTCAAATAGAGTAAATAGAGTTCCAGTTACAATCCTACATAGGTTAGAAGTAGGAAATATCCCACACGACAAGTTGTGGGATATTTCCTACCCTTTGTTAGAGGTCCGTGAACTCCCATTCTAAAAGATCAAAGGGGACTGAAACTGGTTTTTTCGATGAGGGAAAACGTAAAAGTCAGCTACAAACAAGATAGGTAATCCAATTATACATTCTTATAATTTGTACTTTTGACTACTGGGTTAGGGCATAACCCTACGCTACCACTCCTGGGCTAAAGTTCTCATCATTTCCTGAATTATTTATGACTACCGGTCGAAGCACGTGGTTTTGTTTATAAGAGGAGCTGACTTATGAACGCGAACTCAATTGTTCACTCAAGAATCTGTCTTTGATGTCCAATAACCTGTAACACAAACAGCAACACTGGGTCTTTTGTATATTTTAGCTCATGTCGAAAATCTCACAAGTTTATCCGATCCGCAGGCAGACTGAACTAACAGATGTACATACTTAGAAATCGACCCCCTAACACATGATGATCATTTAACAATGCTTCAGATGACAAGGATGAAATGCATTTAGTTTACGGGAGGGCGGAAAATCAATTCCTTGAATCTCCATGCAGGTGATTTTCAATAATTCGATGCTGACTTTTCAAATTTAATCTTCGTTTATTTTTTTTGGACACTTATCATTTTCTTTTGCAACGGATAAAATTACTGGAGTACACCTCGGATTTCTAGACTGTAAAATAAAAAAATTAAGTTTCCTTTTTGAACGTGATTTACCTATATTTTAAAAACATTTGCTTTAGGTTTTCTGTGTTTGTGGAAGTTTCTAGTAAACTTTGGGTTTTTCTCGTAATGGTAATGGAAATACTATTGGGATTTTCTAATATTATAATAAAGTAAAAATACTAAAAAGCTATATCTGACCATAATAATAATGATACTAGTATAAAGTTGAGTTTGAAATTATACTGACAATGAAAATAACGGTCACATGTTTCTTCAAATTTGCAAATTCAACATTTGAGGTTTAATGAGCTGATAGCACTGAAATTAAGATTCATTTTCTTGTAAATAAACATTTTAAAATTAAAATAAAAACGATATAAAAATTGCGGCAGATATGACAAAAGAATCCTAAACGATGAAATTCCACGCAGCCGGACTTCTGTTATTACTAATCGACAAATTCAATGATAAAAATTTCTTCCAACAGGAATTGAAAAACTGACGTGTGAATCGAAATAGAATTAAATTCATTTTATTGTTCTTCATTAAAACTTAGTTTTTAGTCCTCTTTCTTATGAACATCTTATTTTAATTCTAAGGCCCTCACCAAAAGTGAGTAAGGATCCTCAGCGCCGCTGACCATTGTCCTCTCTTTAAGTACACTGCTGGCCACCGTAAATGCAACACCCTGAAGGAAGCATGCAAATAATATGAAATTTACAACATGCATTAGCGGAGGTGAGATATACAAATGATTAGAATTTCAGCGCAGACGCACATCACGCGCGCCTGTGGCGCCACTTCAAAGCGCTATTTAAGGCTTGGAGATTTCGACGATTTCAAGTACGGCAATTGTGTTATTCTTGTGAGTAGTAAGCAGAGGTCCTACTGCGGCGGAAGTGACGTCATCAAAAGGGGTGTGGCTTAATGACGTCACAGCGTGACGTCACGGGGAAAGGGCGCGTGACCGGAAGTGACGTATTGACGTGCTGTTGAGTTGTAGATGTCCTGCTTGTGGGGGAAAACATTTAAGCAAGAGTTGAGTTGTTTTTTATGGGAATGGAGTTGAGTTGGTTTTGTAAAAATTTCTTTTTTGATGAATGGCAACACCCAAACGTAAACACACGTGACGTCAGTGTGTTTACGCTTGGGACTTGGATTTTTTTTTCCTTCTGAGATTTCGATGTGACGTCATATAAAGTAAAGTTGAGTTTTAGGTGTCCTGCTTGTGGGGGAAAACATTTAAGCAAGAGTTGAGTTGTTTTTTATGGGAATGGAGTTGAGTAAGTTTTGTAAAAAAATTTTTGTTGATGAATGGCAACACCCAAACTTTAAGTAACACGTTAGAACATGAATGCGAGTGGCAAGCTGATGCAATCATACCGGTTATAGGGTAGGAATGTTGCTATTTGTTGAAGACCAGGTAGGAGGGATTTTCTTAGTATCACGTGATTATTCAAGCTTCTCTGATTGGTGGATTATTCTTGTGCTCTTGGGAAGTAAGTTATACCCCCTCAGAAATCATTTCTATCAGTGGCTGCAAGGTTTGTTGATCAGTTTCAGAAGTAATTTTGCATTGAAAAAACTATGAAGCGAAATTCTGTTCAGTCTGGTCCTATGAAAAAAGCTCGTATTGCTGAAAAGAGTGCATTGTCTGTTCTTGGTGAAAAACCAAAAATAAAGACAAAGTCTTTACCTATGCCTGGGGAAGAGCCAAAAATAACGATGGATTCGCT
The DNA here is from genome assembly GCA_933210815.1 of Meta bourneti. NCBI lineage: Eukaryota > Metazoa > Arthropoda > Arachnida > Araneae > Tetragnathidae > Meta > Meta bourneti. The sequence goes on from OW119926.1 coordinate 4,926,002, forward strand.
GCCTGATACGATGTTACATCTTGGAGACAACATGTTCCTGCTTGTTAACAAGTTCACTGGACTTACCAGAGTCCACATCAGGAAGTACGTTACGGATGAGAGTGAAAGCTTACAGCCCACGAAGGAAGGTATTTCACTTTCGCCAAAAGTGTGGGATTCTTTTATAAGTAAAGTGAATAAATATTTCACTTTTGGTACTGTGGAATCTGCTAAGATTCTTGAAAGAGACCTGTGTATGTCCAAAGAAGTTGTGGGAGACACGACATTTCTCATTCTGCAAAGACTGTTTCGCAAAAGTGATATGTCATTTCATTTTGTGCCCGAACGTGTTGTGCTGTGTTGGGAGCAGATCTTTAAAATCTGCGAAAACTACCAGCGTGTTGCTGAACGTGTAAATACTTCACTATTCACATACTCCTTGTATTATTTCGTGAGACACGAACTTGAAAAGTGTTCAACATTTAATTCCGAAGAAACTTACAACGGTGACCCTGACAATCCAGAAGGGGTGGATGAAATGAAATTAGCCTTGTGTTCCCACTTATAATTTCAAAGAACATATCGAAGCATGTGGATTGCTTCGGATGTAAGAATTTCATTGTGAACAACATAGCTCATACCTGTTTAGATACGAGTAAGGAAGATTCTTTTTCCATGCATTTTACTTCCATTCTTTACAGTATTGATTGGCGTGATTTTGCTGGGACTTTTGTTCAAAAATATAGTACTCAGTTAAATTTTAGATATTTGATTTTCCAAGGTGACTTTTTTGAATGTTTGAATGTAAATGAACTCATGGAGTCCGTGCGACAAATGTATGTAAATACCGATTGTATTCCTCCATATTTTTCATCAGTGTAATGTATTTTTTTTTTTACTTTTATTACTTATAAATAAATTTTGTTGATTCTTATTACCCCTGAGTGCGTTTTATTTAGACTTTTATATTACTTGTTACTGTATGTACTATATGTTTGACCTATTTAGTGTTTAATTTGTTATTGCATAATTGTTTTAATTATTATTCTTTAAATATTATTTAGTTTAGCTACATAATTTTAATAGTGAAATTCTGTTCATAAAGTGAATGTAGAAGAAGTATATAAATACTGTGTTTCTTATAATTTAACAGTCATTATGAATATCAGCTTTAGGTTAGACCACAACCGCTGCTGCAATGGAAGAAATTCCGAATCAGACATATCGGAATCCCAAACTTCAGGGCAGCTTTGGTGGTATCAATGCTTTACAGCGTGCTTTAAAAGGTCGCGTGAAAAGAAAACAGATAAAGAATTGGCTACAAACGAAAGATTCGTATACTTTACACAAGCCTTTACGGCACAAATTCCAGAGAAATCGTGTAATAGTAGGATTAAACGAGCAGTTTCAATCTGATTTAGTGGACATGCAATCTCTCGCCCCTCAGAACGACGGGTATAAGTATTTACTTACTTGTATTGATATTTTGTCTAAATATGCATGGGCCATTCCTCTGTTAGATAAAAAGTCTACAACTATAATGAGAGCTTTTGAAAAAATATTTTTGGAACGTACTCCTCAATCCTTACAGACAGATGCTGGGAAAGAGTTTACAAATAAACTAGTCCAAAATTTCTTAAAAAAAGAAGAAAGTTCATTTCTTTACCACACATAATTCAACAAAAGCTTCAATCGTTGAACGCTTTAATCGTACTCTTAAAACTAAAATGTGGAAATACTTTACTGAAATAAATACGAAGAGATATATTGACGTCATAGACCAATTGATGTATAGTTATAACCATACTTGGCATCGTAGTATTGAAACAGAGCCTTCATCAGTGACATTACAAAATGAAGGAAAAGTATAGGATACGTTATACGGTCAGCAATCCGTTGTAGAACAGAGCAGTTCAGAGTTAAAGGTTGACGATACTGTTCGTATTAGTCGGGAGAAAATGCACTTTGAAAAAGGATACGAACAAAACTGGACAAAAGAAATTTTTACTATTGATAAAATAATACATCGGATACCTGTTGTGTATAAACTGAAAGATTTAGCAGGGGAAGTGATACAAGGAAGTTTTTACAAAGATGAATTGCAAAAGATCTCGGATTCCGGATTTTATCCAGTAGAAAAAGTTTTAAAGAAAAGAAAGCGTCAGGGGAAAACGGAATACTTTGTGAAATTTCAGGGTTATCCTGAAAAATTTTATGCTTGGGTTGAGAATGTCAAAATGATATAAATAGAGCTGTCACTGTACTTACCTTCTCATTTTCACTGTACGATGTCGTTCTACATTACACTTCCCAGCGACAGCTCTATCGAGTTTTATCCTGGCAACACAATGTCTCACTTCTACACGAAACTCCCTAAACGTCTGGAACTCTCAGGTGAATGGGAAGTAGGATTAGTTGAAATGATTTATCTCAGAATGTGGAATAACATCATTGATGGTGAAAATTCTTTCGAATATGATTTAGGAAACGGAATAAAAATTGATGGAAAAATAGCATGCGGATTTTATGATTCTCCGATTGACATTTTAAATACATTTCCAAAGCACATAAAAATTCAAATGAAATATAACAAACACACTAAAAATTTGATGGTGCAGCTCACTAACGGTGCAACGGTGAAATTATCCAAGGGATTAGCTGAAAACTTAGGTTTTGAACCTAATAAAGTGATTGGAGAAAATTTTATTCCAGGAAATGGAGGCCCAGATACAGTAATCACTGAGAGTCCTTTTGTTGTGGATCCTAATGTTGATTTACATTTGTTGTACGTTTACACCGACATCATTCAGCCTGAATTTGTTGGTGGGATCTTAGCTCCTCTTTTACGAACTCTGACAGTGAAGGGAAGAGATGGTGATATGATTCAGGAACAATTTGAGAGACCTCATTATTTACCAGTTTCCAGAAAAAATTTTGACTCGATTGAAATCATTATAAGGACGCACACTGGTCGTTACGTCTCATTTGAACGCGGAAAGTTGATAGTGAAACTACATTTTCGCTTGAAACAAATCATATAAAAAGAGTATTCCTTTCTGAATTGATTCATTTTTCATTTTCGCATTCAAGAAAAGAAGTAACAAAATGTTGGTGCAAAATGTTAACACGTGTTGTAGTAAAAAGTTTGAATATTATTCAGGGCAAATTGGAAATGGCTTGCCTTACTATAAAGGAGTTGTTTTTCAGAAAGGGCACGGAATAGGAGGATTTTTTGCAAAACTATTTCGCAGAGCATTACCTTTTTTGATTAGTGGTGCAAAAACGGTTGGAAAAGAAGCTTTACGGACAGGGACAATGGTTGCTAATGACGTGTTATCGGGCGAAAATTTCAAAACATCGGTTAAAACGCGTGCAAAAGAAACTGGGAAAAAATTAGCAAGAAAGGCGGTTAAGAAAGCAGATGAGATGATTGGTCATGGAAAGTTTAAAAGGAAGCGCAAACCCTCGAAACGTATCATTTCATCTAAAGTCAGGAAGGTACAAGGACGTGATATTTTTGACTCGTAACACCATGGCTTTTCTACTAAAAGATTCTCCAGAATGTGTAAAATCAGAACTAGAATTATTCTCTTTACCTCCAACACAAATTGTCATCGAGAGAGGTCAGTGGGTTGAATTTCATCCCCTAGCCAACGTTTCTGGTGGTAGTCCTATCGAATTCAATGTCTCTGGAAGCGGAGACGAATACCTCGATTTGTCACAGACCCAATTATATGTTAAAGTTAAAATTTTAAAAAGTGACGGCAAACCAATCACAACTGAAAGTAAAGTAGGCCCTGTAAATCACTTTCTGCATTCCATGTTTTCTCAGGTGGATATCAGTTTAAACGAAAGACTCGTTTCCTCCAGTAATAACACTTATCCATACCGAGCCATGATAGAAAAATTACTGAATCATGGTTATGATACTAAAACTTCTCAATTGTCTTCAGAACTGTTTTTTAAAGATACTGCTGGACGTATGAATGTTTTTGATACGGCAGATGCTCAACCTAACGATGGATTCAATAAACGGTCTGAAATGTTTAAGCTAGGTGCATCGGTGGATATGATTGGCCGTTTGCACTTGGATATGTTTCATCAAGAGAGACTCCTTTTAAATATGGTGGATGTGAAAATTAAGCTTATACGCAGTAAACCGGAATTTTGTTTGTTGGGAGACGGGGAATTTAAAGTTTCGTTGGAATATGCTTCCTTGTTTGTTCGCAAAGTCAGAGTGAGCCCCGGTGTTGTTATAGGACATGCAAAAGGTTTGGAAAAAACAGCAGCTAAATACCCCACTAACAGAGTACTGTGTAAAGCTTATTCCATTCCGGCTGGTAATATGAGCTTTGTTCAAGATAACATTTTTACGGGGCAGATGCCTAACCGCATTGTGATTGCCTGTGTCGATAACGACGCGTTCAACGGACACTATAAGAAGTCACCCTTTGAGTTCAAACATTACAATATTAATTTTATAGGAGTCTATGTGGATGGTCAGCCCGTGCCTCATAACCCACTCCAACCAAATTTTGAAAAAGATCAATTTGTAAGAGCATATCAGAATTTATTTACGAATGCAGAAAATAGAGGTCTGTACCTCTCAAGGTCGGAATTTTCGAAAGGTTATTCTTTATTTTGCTTTGATTTATCCCCAGATTTCTGTGATGGTTCACATCTAAATCTTGTTCGACACAGTAACTTAAGAATAGAAATAAAATTTGGAACTACGTTACAGCAAACAGTTTCATTGTTGGTGTATGCGGAGTTTGAAAATTTAATTGAAATCAATAAAGCTCGAAATATTCTCTATGATTTTGGAAACTGATGAATTCGTCAGACCTTTATAAAATCTTGTCTCGTGACCCTATTTCCATGAGATATTTTGCGGGTGTTTTTCCTTCGGACAAAATACCAAAAATTAGAAAGTTTCCCTCTGCTATGGTGTTGAATACCGATAAACATGATGAAAAAGGAACTCATTGGCTTGCCGTCTACATTCAGGATAAAAACACTGTTGAATTTTTTGATTCTTATGGATTGCCTCCCGACGCATTTGGGCAAGACATAACAAGATTTGTCAAGACGTTTCAGCACGTTCATTGGAACGAGGTTCCGTTTCAAAGCTTAACATCTAACGTATGTGGACATTATTGCATTTATTTCATTGTTAAACGATGTCAAGGGTCATGTATGAAATTTATTCTTACTCAACTTAGTGGAAAGAAGAATGATTTTAGAATGTTCCAGTTTGTAAAGAAAAGATACGGTGTAACAATGATTATTAAAAAGTAATAAAAATTTGTTTTATATCAGAAAAAAAATATGATCTGGTCTTATGTATTTATTTTGTTGTGATTTTTACATGTGTTTGTTATTATTTTTCTGACAAATGGTTTTTGGGGTTAAAATACAAGAGTTTAAAAGGGTTTACGTAGAGAAAAGACAACACTTTGTTAAAAGTATTCACCAGAGAAAGTCATACAAAAAAATGGACAGCACAACCATACGAAATCTTTTAACAGCATTGCTTATATTTTCCTACATTGGTTTTTCTGTGTTTATTATTTGGACTTGTCTCAACTGGCCAAAACATGAATCATGTAGTTTAGCACAAAATAAAACGACGCTTGAAATGTATAAAATTTACCAAAAAATTGATTCAGTGGGATTTATTAAATGCAACGAATTTTCCAATCTGTTCTTCAGTCACTCAGTTTGTGGGAAAACAATATGCGATTGTGTTCATAATTCTTTAAATGTCTTTGAAAACCACTGTTTGGAATTTACTCAAAATATTGTCGATTCAATCAGCGAGTGTGAGCTCGTGGCACGCACAATTAAAGGTTGCACAGACATTGTCTGTAAAGTATAAAAGTCAAAGCTTTTTTTTAAATTAAACACATATTGGAAAATGGAGCTCCCTAAGCTTGTTCATCCTTCTACATGTCTTCTCAGTGGTCCTACGGGTTCAGGAAAAACCGTTTTCGTGAAAAAACTATTAGATCATAAAATGTTTGATCCTATGCCTACGCATATTGTATACTGTTACGGAAGTTATCAACCTATTTTTAATTCCATGAAAAATGTGACTTTTGAAGAAGGTTTACCTTCTAATCTTAGTTCCATTCAAAATGCCTTAATTATTATAGACGATTTAATGACAGAGTTAGCCAGTGATACTCGTTTAAGCAACCTCTTTACAAAAGGGAGTCATCACCGAAATCTTTCAATTATCTTTATAACGCAAAATTTTTTCCATCAAGGCAAAGAAATGAGAAATGTTCATTTGAATTCACATTACGCGGTTTTGTACAAAAATCCTAGAGATAAAAGTCAAATAATGCATCTAGCCAGACAAATGTTCCCTAGGAAAATCAAAGCTTTTCAAGAAATATTTGACGATGCTACCTCAACGCCCTTTAGTTATTTGCTCATTGACTTAAGACCCGAGACGACTGAACGGTTACGGTTACGTACAGGGATATTTCCTGGTGATAAGCATTTCGTGTATGAACCTCGATAGGTCATTTCGTGTTTTAGACATTGCGTACGTAACATGTCTTCTGTAGTGATTGATTTTGAAGGTTTTCAAGTTAAGTCTGGGTGTTACATTATTAAAGAATTAGCTTTTTATTCCATAAACGAAGGACATCATGCCTGTTGGACATTTCTTCCCCCTCACCCTTGGAAGAGTTTATCGGTGGTTCAACAAAGGTGTTTCGCCTGGGTTATAAGAAACAGACATCATCTGGAATGGAACAGTGGTACGTTGCCCTACAGTACTCTACGTATTATTTTACAATACTTGTCATCGGTTCATTCTGCTATTTATGTGAAAGGACTAGAAAAGATCAAGTTTTTAGAAAATCTGTTAGGGCAAAATATTGAAAGCTTGGATTGCCCCAAGATCAAAGATTTATCTGCAAGCAAACTTTCAGTGACTTGTTCTCATCATCTGATTGGATTTCATTATTGTGCTTTGTACAAAGCGGGTGCTTACGCAGCTTTTATAAAACAAAGTGTACAAGCAGGTGAAATCATTTCGATTCAGAATGCCCTCTCAGAAGGATGTGGAATATCTGAAACTCTTACAGAAGAGTCGAAAAAAAGCAGCTGTATTGAAAAATTGCCCAAACTGTCTCGTTAAATTAATTTGTGAATCTGTATTAAATCTTTTAAAGGGAAACATTCCAATCAGTAAGCGTTCCAAAAATCGACTCGTTCCTTTTAAGAGAACTTTGAGAACACTCGCTGAGAAGAGAGTGCCTCTCTATAGAAAAAGGCGTCTTTTAGTACAAAAAGGTGACGGATTTTTATCCTTTCTCCTCCCCGCTGCACTAACTGTCCTATCATCCCTTATCCATGGAACATAGCAAAAAGTTTGCACTGGTACCGCTGGACCGCATGCAGCAAATGGAAGAGGACCATTTGAGTGATTTAGATACTCAGATTCATCATATCTTAAAAAAGAAAATGGACGATGATGAAAAGGCCAAGCTGTACATCCAGATTTTGCAAAAATATGTCACACTACCAAATTATAATATTGTCAATCAACCTGAAGAACAGCAGCCTTCGGAGGAAACTTTTGACCTAGAAAATAGGATTCTGGAATCTGTTCCGATGAAACATAAAGATACTGCCCAGAAAATTGTTGAATTTTTAAAGGAACATAACATTTCATGGAACAAGAACAGAGAAGTTATGCTAAATAAAGAGGGGATCCCTGGCTCAGATATAATTCAACTTATAAATTTTCTATTGAGAAATAGAGTTCGTAGGCCAATTGCTTTTCAACAGTTTGAAGAAATATTAAAGGGAAACAAATTTCCACGAGATTTTATAAAAAATAACTATTTAACTGAAGTTAAAACTATGTATGCAAAACCTAAGATAGCCAGAAAAAGATTATCTTCGAAGAAATGGCAAACATTGTAACCTTCTCATTTTCATTATTTTTTTTAAATAAATGTCATGAATTCTTATTTTTATTGTGTGTTTTTTTTAACTTTAAAATTCACAAAAATAAATAATTAATTATACACATCTTTACAAATTTACATTTATTTATTTACAATTTTTTTATTTTACATTACAATTTAATACCCGTATGGAAGGGTTGACAGATCAGGCTGGATCACTCTCTTGTTATACACGATACGGTAGACTTTTGTTTCTTCTCCAATTACCACCTTTCTTCTCTTTGCCTCCCTTGTTATTTTGGATGGATTTTCTACCTTCATTGTTCTTGGCTCGTCTAGCTCCTGAATCATGCTTCGGATTGACTCAAAATTCAGCTTCAGGGAATTTCGAAAATTTAAAGTAAAGCCTCGTACTTTACAGCACGTTTTTCCTGAAGCTGTTTTGTAGCCATAATTCTTTGGCCCACCTGAGAAAATAAAAAACTTATAAGTATATGAACAGTTAGTTATAAGTTCATGAATAATAAATACATAACTGATTACCACCTATCATATGTTTTTTAATAATTTTTTTTGTGCCATCAATTATTATCATTACTACTTTACAATGAGTATTAAGAACAGTCGGTTAGTTAAAATAAAAATATAGCACTTATGATTATTTTTTTCTTCTTCTCTAAAATGGTAAAAGTTTTTTAATGATAAGTTTTCATATAACCATTTTGCTTACCAGAGACGAAAGTTTTAATCACATCTCCATCCAATTCGTCCGTGAATTCACCCAAGAAGTTTCCCAAGGGAGGATCATTTTGGCCATTTGTGGCGTAGATGATAGAATCCGTATCGTGGTACAAGACGTTGGGACCCAGTCTGTCCATCTCTTCATAGAGCTTGAGACGAGCCCAAGCTGTAGTGAAGGCCGCCAGAAATATGTTCGTGGTGGCATCTTGTTTTAAAAAGTTTTTTGATGTTTCCCACTGGATGGCAGCAACTTCCGCTGTGGGTAGATATACGTCTTTTATCTGAAAAGAAAAATGAAGTGTTACCAAAAGAATTGTATTCCAATTAAAAAAGTATTATATATATATATATATATATATATATATATATATATATATATAACGTAAATTACTCTTACATTTTTGGCTGTATCTGCTAGCATTTTATTAAATTCAGATAACTTGTTGACGTATGTTAACTGCCCTCTTTGTGTATTCATTCCCCATCTGTAAGAAAAAACAAGAAATTATGAGAATGTGTTTCCCTCATACTTGCTATTTTTTTTTTAAATTTAACTGTTAATGCCTACCTTCCCCAAAAACTATTAAGGGCCAGCTTGGCCACTTGTCGGCGCCCCGGGTTTTTACTAATTTTTTCGGGTTCTAATCTCACTCCTTCCCGTTCCTCGTACTGGCGAATGTAGTTAGCTTTCTGATCTTCAGTTTTGCAATTTGCAGGCCAACCGCTGCTCTCCTGCTTGATTTTTAAAAATAGGTCTATATATGACCTAAACAGGGTATCAGAAGTGGCCTCAAAATTGTAAACTTCATAAATCTAAAAAATATATATATATAAAAAGATATCATTAATAATATTTTTTTTTCTGAAAACAAAATGCTTAAAAACTTAAACACTAAACGCACTTACATGGGTAAAACGATACCCTTTTCTCTTCGCCAGCTTGAGTTCTTCCGATACCCAAGTGCCAACCAGTGCTCGCTCATCGTCCGTGTGTGTGCACGGGTTTTGGTTTAATGATTCAACACATGTCCGGCATAAAGGGAACATGAGTTTATTTTGGCACCTGTATGGGAGAACAGGATGGTACAGTTGATTAGGGGGAATTACTCGGCAATGTACTATCCCGAAGTATTCTTCCACATCTCCGAAATCCTCGGTGATTATAGTGGGGTGGCCAACGGGGTAGGTGCAATATTTGTTAACCTGAAAGTGGAAAAAAAATTAAGTAAAAGGGAACCAATTTGTTCCGTGTAATACCGAACAACTTAATAAAGTATGAACTTACCCATGGGTACAACGACGTAAAATCAATGTATTTTGAGTCACCCTCATGATACAGTTTTATGGCGTTTGTCCTACCTCCAAAAAACGCATCTCGAGGATTTAGGCGGTTAGTCAAACCATGACCTTCAAGGAAGGTCTTCAACTCACCATCCTCCTTTTTTTGTGCCATGAAGTCATGCTCCCACATTTCAACGACCTCATATCCCAGGGCCCGTAGTTTTTCTGTCAGATGAGCTGTGGTGGCTCTTAACGTAGCTATGGGAACGTTCTTCAGTGGATGTATAATATCCCCATCATTACATTTTCCACAGCCGTGGAAGAAACATCCCTAAAAGAAAATTAAAACAAAATACAGATTTTTTTTTCTTGTTTGATCGTTCCTAGTAGTGAATTTTTTTTACAGAACAGGCTGAAGCATTTTAAATGAAATAACAACTTGTGTAATCCTTACATGATATTGGTAAACTGTATTTGAATTTGCGCAAAATCCATCCACAGATACCCCAGCTACTTTACATTCACCCGCTCCATTCATCCCATGCTGAATAGCAATCTGGTACTTAAATGCTAGAAAATCTAACCACCGAATGCTATCAACACTGAAAAGGGTTTTGTTGATATAGCCGTACACTGGAATCATGCCAATAGTGTTGGGCTGTATGTGGTTGTGCCTGTATGTTGCCATGCAGGCCGATGCAATTGTCACATACCTGAAAAAAAAAACAAGTTACGCATATATGCATTTTCTTTAACAAATTTTTTAATTAGGAAATGTTTTTTAATTCATTTCTTTCATTAGGTAATGTTTATTATTATTATTTCTTTTTTTACCGAAAGGGATCCACACCAGCCACTTCAATAAATTGAATCCTAAATTCTAGGCAACAACGGCGGAGGATATCTACATCAGATCTGGAAGAAGAAAAAATATATTTTTTTATTCTTTTAAATCTTCAATTTTTTTAAGTCACAAATAATGCCTGATAGAAGAAAGGAAAATTTAAAAGAAGAAAAATACACATACTTGCAATAAGAAAGCATTTCTTCTTTAAAATTAAAAGAGTCATTTTTGTGTTCTGCATGCCAGGACAAGAATGCAACACGTGCTGTACCTGACATTGTGTCTGGGCTGTAAAAATTGCACTCGGGCAGAGCCCCAATATAATTTTGATTTTCCCTAGTATTAAAAAGATGGGGAAATACCCCTTCTTTAACTCGGTCAATCCAAAACATCCCGGCAACTTGGCCAGAGCCATGGGAAGAAAGTTCAACGAGTCAATGACCCGAATATCCAGAGTTGGGTGTCGAATTGACATGAGCAGTGATCCATTTGGGATAACTTCCGGTGCACAGCCCTGCTGCAAGAGGTACGCCATTATAAACTGGCCATCAAATCTAAAAAGAAATAATAATAATTAACTTATAAAATATAATATACAATTATCTGATTTCGGTAAATTCACTGATAATTATTATTAATAAACCTTGATAAAGAAAATCTAAAAGTTCAAGGTTTTTTGTACGCACACATACTCTCTTTCACAATATTAACTTATGTTAATATTTTCTTTAAGCCTTACCCTTTCATGTTATGCGCTATGGCGGTGTATTCTTTGTGCTTGGGGGAAAATAACCAAGCACAAAAATCCTGGCATGCCGAATACCCCGGGAAGACCTGCTCATCTCCGTTGGCATATTGCGAGACTGCGAAATTTACCAAGTGTTCACCAGAAGACTGATCAGTTTCAAAGTCGAAAAAGATCAGCTTCTCACTTGGTTTCTTTGCTCCCACGGTTCGGAGAAAACACAAGTGCTCCGAAGACACCACAAACTCAAGGCAGGAGGGGCACTTAGTGGCTTCACATCTGTGGTTTTCGCGGGCACAGTCACGTCTTCGAATTACACGGCTGCACTTCCTACACTGATAAACCTGTAAGGAATAATAATCGAATAAATGGACATTCTTGCTGAAAAAAGAGACATGCACCTGTACCCTTCGCATCACGGATAATACACTTACTCTATCACATAGAGAATGAATTTGCAAGCCTGTGCACATCTTGTGTGCATCAAAGCAGTCCTTCGACCTGCACAGCCGATAGCAATCGAGACATCGAGTGGGCATATCTTCGGGACACTGCGTCCTATTGCATACATGGCAGGAATGGGCACAAATGTGGTCTTCCACATTTTGAAAGGGTTTTTCACACCTCTCACAATAGTGATTTGATCCAAAGAACCCTTTCAAGGATCTTATAACATCGTAATGGTCATCGTGAAACCATAAATTGATCCTGCGTGGTCTTGTGTCGTTTTTGTAAGCTACCTAACAATCCAAACAAAAAGGATATACATCAGATTTTTTAAACTATATATTATGTAGATGTAAAAGGATATAATTAAAAAAAGCACAAATAAGTAATGTATTAATTCAACGAGTAAAAAAGTAAAAATACAGCAAGCATTCGATTTTAACACCTTAAAATAGATAAAATTTAAGTTCATCAAAAGAAGAAATAAATATAAAACTTACTTGATTTAGATTTTCCGAAGAGAAAACTACAATTTGCACATCCATGTATTCTTCGAAAGCCCTAATTTCCGTGAAGGTGCAGGGACCTGGCGGAACTCCGGCAGCTTCATGAAGAGCTCGGGCCCTATTCAACAGTGCGGGGCGTCTTTTATCTCTAATGGCATTGAGGGCCGCGTTGTCTTGTTCCAAGTGAGCCAATGCGTATACAATGGCCTTAGCACAGCAAAGGTCTTCACTGTCGCTAGGGATCGGAAAAATGGATTTCTTCCGTATACGGTCCAACGAAATGTTAATGACCCTCCGATTTTTTCCAGCGCCTATAGGTCTGTGGATGGTGATTACGTCTACTTCAAAATCTTCGTCCAAAACGATTTGTTCCTTCGATTGTAAAACTTTGTGCACCTTACTTAGTAGCGTCTCAACAGTCACCTCAGACACAGCCATAAGAGTTGTTGAGATAGGCTTGTCCAGTCCTTCTGCTCTTATACAAAACCGTATTAAATCTGAAGGACTTAAATTTTCGGTGGATCGTCGTATCAAGACAGAAAAAAACTCTCTAACCGAGTCAACAACGGCTGAAAGGGTATTTCTCATGGCTAGAGGTAGCCTCTCTGGATCTATATGAGCTCGATAGATATATAATAAATATATAGTTCAAAAATAAGTGCATTTTAATTTTAAAAACGTTAGATTTTAAGTGCCTCGCGAGGGTTTGTTGTCTGGAAAACTCCAAAAGTTGGACATTCATGTTCTAACATGCAGTTTTCAGTAATGTTGCCTTACTTAGAGTTTACTAAATGTAAAACAAAAACATTTGGCCGAAAGTAGTTCAATATCGTCAATTGAATGCAAGAACTAGGTAATTCGCAAAATGGTGTATTTTGAGGTATATTTAAATTAGTAAAGCTGAGATCTCATACAGAACTTAATGCAAGCACTAGGTAACTTTTTGATATATAGCTATATGCTATCGGCTAATGAAAAATGTAAGTATGCATGGAACTGGGATTGGCGGTAAATTGTTTTACCCTTATCTAAAAACTCAAAAAATTGAGTTACCTAGTTCTTACATTCAGATGACGATATTATTTCAGATAATTCCTTGATAGGAGGCTGTCTTTTTAGGAGTGTAAGGGGTTTATTTCTACTATAAAAGTTTTTATGCACAATTCTCATCAGACGTTTTTTCTTCTGAATTTGTTTCCTGATTGATACCACAATAGCCCGTTGTGTCGCTCCAGTGTGACGTTAATTGAAAATACCAAATACCTGATTGATACCTATTTATTAACGATAACATTACAGACGTAAAATATTCCAAAAGAATTCGTTAATAATCACTTAAAATTTAAAATTCAATAGTAATACCCATAACTTACTTTGATATATAAATAAATAATATATATATAAATATTAAATAATATATAAATAAATAAATAATATATAAATAAATAATATATAAATAAATAATATATAAATAAATAAATAATATATATATATATTCAAAACAAAGATAAATTAAGAATATTTATTTTAGGAAAACCAAGAAAAATTAGAAAAATTTTAAAAATTGAGAAATTTTTTAAAAAATGAAGCGGTTTTGGTGGATCAGGGAGGAGCCTGACCCAGTCAACACAATATGGTGTTTTCTGCGTGTAGGCGGCAGTTCGCCAAAAGTAGACCCCCCGGCCCCAAACACCACACGTAACAAGGCAAAATAAGAAAAGCAAAATAGGCAGAAAGTCAATCAGGCAAGGAAGTCAGTAGGGAGAAAATGGGGATACAACGCCAGAGGGGAGCCAGGGATCGGGAAGTGACGTCATAACAGGAAGTGGAGTTGAGTTGTTTCTCCTGCTGTTGCAGGAAGTGACGTCATGACAGGAAGTTGAGTTGAGTTGTTTTACCGGAAGTGACGTCGTAACAGGAAGTGGAGTTGAGTTGTTTCTGCCTACCCGTTGAGTTGTTTACCACCTGCTACACGAAATGAGCAGAGCCGGAAGTGAAGTCATCAGGAGTTGAGCTGTTTACCACCTACTGTTATTTGTACACCTCCTATTTGTTTATGTTTTGGACTTGTGCTTTTCATCATGTTGGATTGTTTCGTCGTTTTGTTGGAGTTGCCATGGTGATGAATCACTGGTGGTGCCATCTGGTGGAGAAATTCGAAACCCTATTATTTTCAATTAAAAAGGAGTTCCTTGGATTCGAACCCGGGACCATAGGATCCAAAGTCAAGTGCGCTATCCGTTAGGCTGTAAGAGAGTTAACTTAAGATGGTGAATTAATGTAGTGTTTCTCTCTCTTTTGGACTTGTATTTTTTCTGAGTATTAGGAATGGGTTATTTTTAGAAAATGGTTTGAATAATTGCATGGCGGTTTTAATAAATGCTTTTACAAAATGACTTATGGCGCCATCTAGTGATTTTAAAAGTAATTAATCTAAGGAACGAATTGATTTCTTAATGTTTTTACTTTATTCATCACCAGTAACGTCAGTGTGTTTACATTTGGGACTTGGATTTTTCCTTCTAAGATTTCGATGTGACGTCACGATTATGTCCATCGAGCAAGTCTGAACTTGAATAAGGGTGAATGTTTTGTCGGGAAATCATTATTACAACTTAAGTGGAGGACTTTGAGCTATGAAACATTCGTGTTAAGTGAAATATGCACTTTAAAGGAATTAAAGAATTGTGCCCACCTCCACCCGGTAAAAGAATTTACCGCCACAATTCAATTATTTCTTTAACATACAAAACTAAATTTTGTAATGACCATAAGCTAGTGTAGACACTCCACCTTCTAATATATAACGTTTGTCGTCAAATGGTGAGAGAGCGATTTTTCTTGTCTTCGTAGTATAAAGATAATGTTTTTCACTCTGAATTGCATACTGTTCTTCTTGAGTTATCGATGCATTAAAAAGACATTCTTTATAGTGCTGGTGTTTAATTTTTTTCTTAATAACTGTTTTTGAAATTCCTTTTGCTGTCTTTTTCTCTCCACACTCCGACAAAAGGGAATACATTTTTGATCGTAACCCCACGAATTCTACTGCGGGTTTGGAATTTAATTCATCCTTAAAATATCCAATTTTCTTTTTATTTTTTTCGCTGTATGCAAAGTGATCTTTAGGATAATCGGATGTGTCAAACTGATCGCTATGGATGTGCATATCTTTGTAAACATCTTCGGTTTCAATCTCATAAGTTAACGAGTCTGTGTCAGTGAAAAGTAATTGAGCCTTTTCTCCATATTTCTTTTTAATAAAATTATAGTGAAAATTGTACATATGTAATTTACTTAGTTCTAAAATAACGAATCCTACGTAAATAGGTCGATTCAGTGTTACTTTTGTTTTAACCCTCTCAACTCCGACCAAATCTTCATTGAAAATTGAAAATGTGTTAAATGAGGGAGATGCAATCAATTTTACAGCTCTCTTTGGATTATTGACAAGTTGAATATCAACTCGATTTCTTACATTTTCCATTGTCTTTCCATACACAGAGTTGTTCATTAATTTGAAAAAATCCTTTTCGAAGAGCGTAGTAGCGTTTTTCCGGCGATCTGTGTTGAAATCAATATAATTTTTAAGCCAAGGTTCCTGCTTAAATTTTATAATTTTATGAATTTTAATTAATTTCATTCCCAGTGACAAGTACAATTTAAGATTTCTATAGTAAATTACATAATTTTTCTTATCGCTTAAATTGGGTACTAATTTTGAGCATACACTAAGACCCTCTCAAGGAAAATGCTCTTTGCTATACTCGGACCACATTTCGATGTTGATTACTTTTCTTTCCGGGGCAAGTGGGTAATCATTATGTAAGTGGTGAATCTCTTTGGGGTAGGCTAAATCCACCTCTAAGATGTAACCCTCAGCGGAATCGTCAGGAATCGAATGAATCCACGTTTCGTCTACCGATTCGGTTGTCATCCATTCCAGATTAGCATAGGGTAGAGGCTGTGACATAGCCCAACCATAGAGGTTGTTGGCATCCCAATACATAATGAATTTATTAGGTTTCGAAGGATCGAAAGGGTCTACATATTCATTATTGGCTTGTGACCAACGTTTACTTATCATTGACACTCCACCTCGAATACCTCGTTCTAGAAAGAGATGCACATCTATATCTGTTAAAAGTTCCAAGGATCTCCCCGTCATCTTTAGGCAAGCTTCCCATGCCAGTCCTGGAGAAGTGAAAAGATGTGCGCAGTCCAAATCATAATTAACTTTACAAATTTTCCTAAAATTTTCAAACACGTCGGCCAACTGCAACACATCACTTTTCACATACAAATCGTGATATTCCCCCAAATTGTTTAAGTTAAATGTTCTCCACACATTCTGTGCATGTTCATATTCCTCATCAGTAATGTGTTCTTCTGATAGTGTCGAAAAAAAGGCTTCTTTTGGTGGCAAATTTGTTTCATGAAACTTTTGAAAGGATGATATGTACTCATATGGATATATACCTTTTCTTAATAGCAAATCTGTATTAAGTGGAATATTTTGAGATAATATGTGAAAATTTTGTCTAGGCAAGTTAGATACTAACTTTTCTAATGACGCTGGCATAAATTGCAAACTATCAATGAATCTTTCGTGAACTGGGTTGTCTTTGCTTCTGCTGGATATTGTAAAAGAAATATATTTTTCCATATTAGTGGCTATGACGCTAAACTCACGATTTTTGACTTTGCCTAACCCCTGCATAATGTGATGAGCATCATAGTGTTTTAAATTGTGAAAAATTACAGGAATTACTTTTTTTAATTTGTATTTTAAATTACATGCATTGTGCAAAGCACCTCTGTATTCACCAGAAAGATGATCGTGATCTCTCACTCGATCCACTTTGTCTAATTTTTTCTTGCATAAAAAGCAAAGCGTTGCCGCTTGAAATGCACTTTCTTGCTCCCTTGTCATTGCTAGAGGCTTAATCGTGAACATGTGTTTAGCAAGATCATCCGTTTCATTGATAATATTTTCTAAAAAATCATCGACAGCATCACTGCCCCTATACCATCTGATTGGTTTATAACAACCCCCACCTGGTCCAACCACAACGTATGCATATCCACAAGGGACGTGTGATGCCATTTTGTGAGTGTTTTTACACTCTCCACTCAAATCTATTGGCTTTATAATTGATTCAAAGTCCGCATAAATAACAAAAGGTAGGGAATGTTGATAGTGCTGGTTTTTGAACGTAAGCATATTATCTCCCACCGCAGGCATTTCAATTTTTTGTACATCATGCTCATTGCAGTACTGAAGATGGTTTATTAAACCTATTTCTTGGGAAAAACTGTGCAGGCAGCGATAGCAAATGTATGCTTTTGCTTTATGTTTAGTTAGGTGATTCAATAACCTCGACATACTTCTAATTAAACAATAATGATGATTTGTTTCATTACTGATGAGGAGTAAATTTATACAATCTTCATGTTTTTCCTTTGAAATATACAACGGAAAAATTTCATCGTTTTCACTCTCATAACCAAACACATTAATTCTTACATGATTTAATTTTTCCACAATAGGCACCTTGGTTACAGGTACGGGAAACGTTACATCACCCATGTTTACGCTATTTTCATGTACATGATAATGAGTGACTCGGTGTGGATGATCTTTAAAACTTATATTTAGCTTATGAGCAATTAAAGTCCAAATGAAACATTTATTATCCTCGTTTTGGATATTAAGGATTGCTTTTCTCGCTTGCAGTTTTGGTGGAAGGGGAATATAACTGCTTGCCGAAAGAGGAGAGTATTTAGCAGAACATAATTCAATGCTTAGAATTTTATTCATAGTCCATCCAGATCCGCGTTGTATAAATTCTTCGAACGAAGTAACTATTTTAGTGAATGCTTCTTCTATATGTTCGGGTATAGACTCCTTCATTAAATCTACTTGACACAGGCTTCTGAAATGGGTAGTTATTGTTTCTTCCTCTCCCTCAACAGAAATTTTACTTAGGCTTATTTTTATTACTAAATACCACTTAATGGCATTGAATCTCTCCATTTCTTCATTTAATAATTCATTGATGGGCAATCGCATTTCAGTTAAACAAGCCATTAAATCAGCGCATACTTCTTCGGGAGGAGATAAATGGTGAGTGCAAAAAGCGTCAAGAGCAACTCCGTTTTCTTTCCTGCGTTTATTCTTAAGGAGAGGCTTATCGTTTTTCCTTTTACGAGGAATGGTACTATGTTGTGTGCGCTTATGGTGTATAAGAAAACTTTTATGAGTAAATTGATAACCACATTCCTCACAACGGTGCGAAATTTTATGATTAATGATATGCCTTTTCAAGTTGTCCTCTCGCGAAAAAAGATCTCCACACACATCACATTGAAACTTTTTTTCATGTGTAGTCATATGTTGAATCAATTTATCGTTGCGATAAAACGTTTTTTCACATATAGAACATGCAAATTCTTTGTCTTGAGAGTGTAATTTTATGTGCCTATTTAAATTCTTCTTTAAAGTAAAAGACTTTCCACACGTAGTGCAAATCTGCAAAGTTAGAAAAAAGAAAATCTCTATAAATTTAAGGTTGAAATCATATTTGATTAAAATTAATTTTACACCTACACTATGTTTCTATATTAAGAACTACCTTTAAACACTGAAGTGAATCTAGATTTCATATAAAAACACAATTTCAAGACAACTTATTTTTAACAATACTGATTATACTAAAACGGATAAAATACACTTTACGTTGAGCACGGAAGAAATAATTTCAATACAACTTGATTTAACAATACTAGTTACTCTAAAACGATAATATACTTTTATTACTTCACATTCATTATATTTGAAAACTTTAATTGCACGCATAATAAAAGCGAAAGACCGTAGTTCTTCAATGAATTAATTTAATTCCAATAAAATATTGAATAATGTACTTACATGCACATCGCTAGGACCAGCACATTGTTCATCATGCATATCAGAAGTAGTTCGTTGTTCATCGTCCACACTAGATGTAGAACACGTACAGCTTACTGGTGAGGGCTAGAAATGAAAGGAGATAAAAAAATATATCATAGACTTTAAACTATGAAATTATTTTATATTTAAAAAAATATTAACAATATATTTACCTCTGAAACCATTTTCCCATGGACGTTCTTACTCATATCGACTTCTCCAGTTGAAATCTAAAACAGGAATGGTTAAACCAAAGAAATAGTGTCTTACATTATCGTTAATCTTAATGATAAACTAGTCTCGTGATATGCCAAAACAACAAAGTTAAAGATAAACTGTAGATGACCAATGAAAAAATTCCTAGCATGTTCAAAAGCGAAGTGAAATGAAAACATGACGTGAATTTCTCCTAAGAGAACTTGCAATGGGAACAAGATCAGACATGTAAGAACGAGTCCTTTCTCGTATACTGAGTCTTACATCACACAAGGCACCGCACTTCGTAGTCAAGAAGCCCTTAACCAGCTAAACATCCCGCGCTGTGACGTCACTTACGGCACCGCAATTTGCTCATAACATGCATTTCCTATCATAAATTCGTTGCCATTCTGCTAAAGATATGGAGTTGTGTTGCCATGGTGATGAATCACTCGTAGTGCCATCTGGTGGAGAAATTCGAAACCCTACTATTTTTAATTAAAAAGGAATTTCTTGGATTCGGATCCTATGGTCCTCGGTTTGAATCCAAGAAATTCCTTTTTAATTAAAAATAGTAGGGTTTCGAATTTCTCCACCAGATGGCACTACGAGTGATTCATCACCATTGATAGTTTGCAATTTATGCCAGCGTCATTAGAAAAGTTAGTATCTAACTTGCCTAGACAAAATTTTCACATATTATCTCAAAATATTCCACTTAATACAGATTTGCTATTAAGAAAAGGTATATATCCATATGAGTACATATCATCCTTTCAAAAGTTTCATGAAACAAATTTGCCACCAAAAGAAGCCTTTTTTTCGACACTATCAGAAGAACACATTACTGATGAGGAATATGAACATGCACAGAATGTGTGGAGAACATTTAACTTAAACAATTTGGGGGAATATCACGATTTGTATGTGAAAAGTGATGTGTTGCAGTTGGCCGACGTGTTTGAAAATTTTAGGAAAATTTGTAAAGTTAATTATGATTTGGACTGCGCACATCTTTTCACTTCTCCAGGACTGGCATGGGAAGCTTGCCTAAAGATGACGGGGAGATCCTTGGAACTTTTAACAGATATAGATGTGCATCTCTTTCTAGAACGAGGTATTCGAGGTGGAGTGTCAATGATAAGTAAACGTTGGTCACAAGCCAATAATGAATATGTAGACCCTTTCGATCCTTCGAAACCTAATAAATTCATTATGTATTGGGATGCCAACAACCTCTATGGTTGGGCTATGTCACAGCCTCTACCCTATGCTAATCTGGAATGGATGACAACCGAATCGGTAGACGAAACGTGGATTCATTCGATTCCTGACGATTCCGCTGAGGGTTACATCTTAGAGGTGGATTTAGCCTACCCCAAAGAGATTCACCACTTACATAATGATTACCCACTTGCCCCGGAAAGAAAAGTAATCAACATCGAAATGTGGTCCGAGTATAGCAAAGAGCATTTTCCTTGAGAGGGTCTTAGTGTATGCTCAAAATTAGTACCCAATTTAAGCGATAAGAAAAATTATGTAATTTACTATAGAAATCTTAAATTGTACTTGTCACTGGGAATGAAATTAATTAAAATTCATAAAATTATAAAATTTAAGCAGGAACCTTGGCTTAAAAATTATATTGATTTCAACACAGATCGCCGGAAAAACGCTACTACGCTCTTCGAAAAGGATTTTTTCAAATTAATGAACAACTCTGTGTATGGAAAGACAATGGAAAATGTAAGAAATCGAGTTGATATTCAACTTGTCAATAATCCAAAGAGAGCTGTAAAATTGATTGCATCTCCCTCATTTAACACATTTTCAATTTTCAATGAAGATTTGGTCGGAGTTGAGAGGGTTAAAACAAAAGTAACACTGAATCGACCTATTTACGTAGGATTCGTTATTTTAGAACTAAGTAAATTACATATGTACAATTTTCACTATAATTTTATTAAAAAGAAATATGGAGAAAAGGCTCAATTACTTTTCACTGACACAGACTCGTTAACTTATGAGATTGAAACCGAAGATGTTTACAAAGATATGCACATCCATAGCGATCAGTTTGACACATCCGATTATCCTAAAGATCACTTTGCATACAGCGAAAAAAATAAAAAGAAAATTGGATATTTTAAGGATGAATTAAATTCCAAACCCGCAGTAGAATTCGTGGGGTTACGATCAAAAATGTATTCCCTTTTGTCGGAGTGTGGAGAGAAAAAGACAGCAAAAGGAATTTCAAAAACAGTTATTAAGAAAAAAATTAAACACCAGCACTATAAAGAATGTCTTTTTAATGCATCGATAACTCAAGAAGAACAGTATGCAATTCAGAGTGAAAAACATTATCTTTATACTACGAAGACAAGAAAAATCGCTCTCTCACCATTTGACGACAAACGTTATATATTAGAAGGTGGAGTGTCTACACTAGCTTATGGTCATTACAAAATTTAGTTTTGTATGTTAAAGAAATAATTGAATTGTGGCGGTAAATTCTTTTACCGGGTGGAGGTGGGCACAATTCTTTAATTCCTTTAAAGTGCATATTTCACTTAACACGAATGTTTCATAGCTCAAAGTCCTCCACTTAAGTTGTAATAATGATTTCCCGACAAAACATTCACCCTTATTCAAGTTCAGACTTGCTCGATGGACATAATCGTGACGTCACATCGAAATCTTAGAAGGAAAAATCCAAGTCCCAAATGTAAACACACTGACGTTACTGGTGATGAATAAAGTAAAAACATTAAGAAATCAATTCGTTCCTTAGATTAATTACTTTTAAAATCACTAGATGGCGCCATAAGTCATTTTGTAAAAGCATTTATTAAAACCGCCATGCAATTATTCAAACCATTTTCTAAAAATAACCCATTCCTAATACTCAGAAAAAATACAAGTCCAAAAGAGAGAGAAACACTACATTAATTCACCATCTTAAGTTAACTCTCTTACAGCCTAACGGATAGCGCACTTGACTTTGGATCCTATGGTCCCGGGTTCGAATCCAAGGAACTCCTTTTTAATTGAAAATAATAGGGTTTCGAATTTCTCCACCAGATGGCACCACCAGTGATTCATCACCATGGCAACTCCAACAAAACGACGAAACAATCCAACATGATGAAAAGCACAAGTCCAAAACATAAACAAATAGGAGGTGTACAAATAACAGTAGGTGGTAAACAGCTCAACTCCTGATGACTTCACTTCCGGCTCTGCTCATTTCGTGTAGCAGGTGGTAAACAACTCAACGGGTAGGCAGAAACAACTCAACTCCACTTCCTGTTACGACGTCACTTCCGGTAAAACAACTCAACTCAACTTCCTGTCATGACGTCACTTCCTGCAACAGCAGGAGAAACAACTCAACTCCACTTCCTGTTATGACGTCACTTCCCGATCCCTGGCTCCCCAGCTCCCTGGCTCCCCTCTGGCGTTGTATCCCCATTTTCTCCCTACTGAAGTCCATGGATAGTTCTGATTTTTGGCCTCTGATATATATGTATATAGTCTTGAGTCTAAAAACTGATTGTCTTTGATTATAATCAAAATCTTTAGTTTTGAAATATTTGAATAAAAATACACCATTCTCTCCCTGGCTATTTCATTTTCAATGTTATGAAACATAACTTAAGAAACGAAGCTTTCAAACTTTGATTTTAATTCATTAATATTTTTATTAAACTTGATATAAATCAAGATTTAATCATAGGCATATTTTATATACAATTAGGCTAAAGTCTGTTATGTACTCTCAGCAGTTAGATATTCATGCTAATCTGACATTTCACTGTGTAAGGAGTGGCTGTATTTAGAGGCTAGTGTATTAGATTGTAGCAATTTTAGGCATATCCAATACTTACTCTGGTTCAAAGTCCACTCGACTCTTGTTCTGAATTCACAACAACAGGATTCATCTCTGAAAGTAAAAACCTATTATATAAATATACATTTTTATTTTTCAACTCTTAAACAAAAATTTCTTGAAATATTTCTATCGTAGCTTTATATTTCATCATGACCACAAGAGTAGTATACGGGTGCCTATGGTAGGCGGAAGTGACGTCATACCATGTGACCAGAAGTAGGCGGGGTCAAGTGACGTCACAACGTGATGTCATCCAAAAGCGGAAATGACGTATCGACAAGCTGTTGAGTTGTTTCAAGATGGCGTCGTTTGGTTGAAAAGGTGTTCTTATGGTGATGAAGAACTGGTGGTGCCATCTGGTGGAGAAATTCGAAACCCTATTATTTTTAATTAAAAAGGAATTTCTTGGATTCTTGGTTATGTTTTTTCTTGCTCAAGTTTAGTCGTAGAATTGAATTGCATTCAGCGCATAAACGTGGTAGAGTAAAAAATCACACGCACGTTTAAGTATATCCTTTCGTTAAAATCTTCTTGTATTACAGCACAAAATTTTATTTCGCGCATTATCACAAACACATGTTCTCTGAGTATGTACATATTCTTCACTTAGTCTTATCTTTGTGAGTAACTATGGAACGCAAAAGATAAATTTTAACTTTACTGATTAGTAAGTGTATGGTGTTATATAGTCCAGTTCTTCGTGGCCTCCAGTTTACAATTATTTTTCCAAGAACAGCTAACGCTTTTCAATAGCATTGCTTAATATTTGTGCAATTGTGGATTTTGATGGATTTCAGACTCAAGAAAGTTTCTTAGTGCGTAAATACGCATACATCGCTGTAAAAATCGCAAGTAGCTTCAAGTATTCGTTTAGCTTATCGTCTAAGCATAAACTTAATGCCAAAGATCGTACAACTGTGTGATATGTTAAAAATTACGTATGTGCACTTCATTTCTGTCATATGACATAGAAAATTGTGCTCCCTTAGAAAGTCTAGACTCTAAGCTTTTAGAATTGTACGAGCAAACCAAGAGGGCCACTCAGTACCTAATTGCTTACATAGGTGGTTGTGTGGAAAAGAAACGCTTAGATTCATTGAATATTCCGAATATCAACTTGGAACAATATGGGTGTCCCATATTCGATGCATTATGTGCTCTAAGTAGCAACAAAGATATCCAAAAACTATAATGTGGTCATCAAAAAAATAATTTGCATTGCCCCATAGCTGAGGTGATGGCATTGAATAATTGGCTTGTCGGAAATATGTGTCTTAAAAAAATGCAAGTATGTAAGAATAAGTTCTTTTTTTACTACAATGTATTATTTTTGTAAAATATATTAATCATAATGTTTTTACTATTAAAAAGTGTTCTAATTTACTTTGTTTCCATGTGGCTTCCTTCAATCTGTTTAAGAATTGTCTGTGCTGGTTTTTGCAGAGATTGTTTTAAGAATACATAGAATTCAGATTTAATCCATTATTTTAATAATATTTGTTCATTTTAAAATTCACATTAATACTTAAATTTTTCAGTTATTATTTAATTTTACTCATGGGTAAAACTATCAGCGGTGTCAGTAAATATTTAGATTATGCATTAAATATCAAGAAAAGGCAAAAGTTAATTTGCTTAGCAGCACAGATGTGCACACATTATTTTCAAAACAGAAAACCCACTTACTATCCATTTAACATAGCAATGTAGAACATTTGAAATTAAGAAAACAGTACAAAGTATCTTGTAAAATACTTCATAGCTTCGTACAGTATTGGTATTTTGCTATGCAATTTAAACTGTACAATATGCATAAGGTTTCAAATAAATAAAAGAAAGTTCATATTTATTAAAATGTGTGGTTTGCAAAAGCATTAAAGAAAAAGAACTTTTAATTTAGATCTTCAAGGACAAATGGTTTTTAATTCTATTTTTCGCTACTTCAAATGTGCAAGGAAACATGGTATGGGTCTTGTAAAGTTTCAAATTAATGTATAAAATTCTTTTACTCTTACAGGTTTTTTAGTATTGTTTTTTTACTATGCACAAAACACACTTTAAGAATCAAGCTTTTAAAAATGTCTCAATTGTAAAATTAAAAAATAAAAGCAAATTGCCATTTAAATGTTGGTAATAACATTTAAAGTATATATTTCAATTGTTCAACGGTTTTCTAAAAATCTTCAATGTTATAATTCGTGTAATAGTATTTGATATACAATTAATTTTTGTGTAAAAATATCTAACTTTTAAAATATAAATCCTTACATCAAAGAAAATTTCGTTAAAAACAGTTTGTAAATCTTTAGAATATAAATAAAATCACCAAAATTTATGAAGATTTATTTAAAGTAAACAATAATATGCAAGGAAAAATTTATTAAAAATAATATTTAATTTAGATTTTACAGGATAAAGGGTTTTAATACTATTTTTCACTACTTCAAATGTGTAAGGAAACATGTTCATAATATGGGTCTTGTAAAGTTTAAAAAATTTTACGCTCACTTAAATGTATAATATTAAAAAATTCTGCAATAAAATATGTGCTATAGCATCTAATGTATAATTAATTTTTGAGTAAAACATAAATCTTAAAATCAAGGAAAATTCCATTTCAGATCTTGCATTTCAAAAGAAAATTTATAAAACCATGTAATAATAAAACAAATACCCCAAAATACAGTGTATGTGGTAAAACAAACAAAAGTTTATATTATTTAGAAAGGTGTAAGCATTAAAAAGGTTTCCAATATTCCCTTATGGATCTGCATTTAAGTGTTTGTCATAATATTTAATGCATATGCTTCAATTGTAAAATATTTTCTAAAATCTTCAACATTAAAAATATGTGTAATAGTATTTAATATATAATTAATTTTTGAGTAAAAACATTAACTTTTAAAATATAAAATCCTTATATTTCATCCAAAAACAGGTTTGTAAATCTATATAATATAAATTAAATCACTAAAATTTATGAAGATTTATTCAAATTAAAAAAATAATATGCAAGGAAAGATTAATTAAAAAATAACATTTAATTTAGATTTATAGGAAAAATGGTTTTTAAACTATTATAATTTCTTCAAATGTACAAGAAAACATATTCATAGTATTTGTCTCGTAAAGTTTCAAAAATTTTACTCTTACTTAAGTGTATATTATTTAAAACAAAATTTCTGTTATAAAATAGGTCTTATAGCATCTAATGTATAATTAATTTTTGAATAAAAAGATCTAACTTAAAAACCATAAATCTTTATAGCAAAGAAAAATTTCATTTCAGATCTTGCATTTTAAGACAATTTATGAAACTATGTAATAAAAAACAAACAATCCAAAATGCAGTATATGTGGTAAGACACGCTAAAGTTTATTTAAAAACAAGATGTAAGCATTTATAAAAATACTATTCAGAAAGGCAAAGATCAATTGCAACTTTGTCCAAATATCGTCTAGTGTACGACACTCAGTTCCAGTTTGGGGCACATAAGTGGTTTATTGCTTATTTACGCTAGAATTTTACGAAACGTTAAGTTTATTCTAGGGCATGATGCATTCCCACGGGGCAAGCTGTGAAACCAAAATTGTTGGATACTTCATCCCAATCAAACTTCCATTTTCCAGAACAATTTTTAAACAATTGTAGTTTGAAAATACAAATTGTCTTTCCTGCCCAAATGAAACAGACGCTATGGGTGCATAAAGTTCCAAGTCCTTCTCGTTGTTTTTATGGGCACCTATACAGTCCTTACCATCTTTATAACGGTTCACCAACTCAAAATTAAATCTTGCACCAATTATTCGTTCCATTTCTCCTTTATTTCCAATACTAAAGGAGATCAAGTCTTGGCTGTAATAGAAGACCCGCTAAAAGTATAGCTTATTCCTTCGTCTTCGTATGCTACAAGTTGTCAAGGCACAATATATTTTTGACCTAAAATTTTTAAGTTTCGTCTTTTTTTAATACATTAATTCGTTTTCCAATCGAAGGAAATATGCCAAGCCTTCACGATCTGTAAACAATTTACAATACTCATAACATAAAGAATTGTGAGTAGGCTTTTTCAAATTCATACTTGGCTTTTTCAAGTTCAGACTTGCTCAATGGGCATAATCGTGACGTCACATCGAAATCTCAGAAGGAAAAAATCCAAGTTCCAATCGTAAACACACTGACGTCACTGGTTATGAATAAAGTAAAAACATTAAGAAATCAATTCATTCTTTAGATTAATTGCTTTTAAAATCACCAGATGGCGTTACAAGTCATTTTGTAAAAATAGAAAACTTAATTTTTGCAAGAGATCAAATATGTATATTTAAGTAAAATATTTATTTAAATCTAAAATAAATATATTCCTTTAAAATTAAGTGTTACTTCTTCTGCCACTAGATGGCTGTACCTGTCGAAATAAAAATAGAAATTTAATTTAAAAAACCCACCACAACTGTTAAAAACCATTTCTAAAAATAGCCCATTCCTAATACTGAGAACCCCCCCCCCAAGTCCAAAAAAGAGAGAAACACTACATTAATTCATCACTAATAGCTATCTCACCAATGGTTCCGTGGTAGCGCACTTGACTTCGGATCCTATGGTCCCGGGTTCGAATCCAAGAAGTTCCTTTTTAATTAAAAATAATAGGGTTTCGATATATTTAATTAAAAATATAGGGTTCTCCACCAGATGGGCACAACCAGTTCTTCATCACCATGGCAACACCGCTCCAAAAAAACGACGCCATCTTGAAACAACTCAACAGCATGTCGATACGTCACTTCCGCTTTTGGATGACGTCACGTTGTGACGTCACTTGACCCCGCCCACTTCTAGTCATGTGGTATGACGTCACTTCCGCCTATCATAGGCACCCGTATACTACCGTTACCACCGAGATAACAAGGCCAGACCGCTGTGACGTTTCGATCACGTGACTCGCTTACTAGTAGTCATAACAAACATCGCCGCATGGCCGGCTACTTGTGGATTACCTTTAATGTAGCGTAAGAAATTAGGGTTTTTTATATTATTTTACCGGAAAGCAAGTGCAGCTGCAGTTAAATATTGTTATATAACATTTGTGGAACATTACAGTGTCAAGGTGTTAAAGGCTTTCGTCAAACAACACGTTTAACGTGTGTCCAGACCGATTTCTTTAGGCTTAACCACGAGGCTATCCAAAATGCCCTTTAGATGCTATGTAGCTACTTGCTCTGGAAATTATAGATATGGTGATGCACCAAAAGTGGCGGTTTTCTCCTTTCCAGAGGATAAAAGTATTAGAAAAAGATGGCTCAGGGCGATTCCACGAGCCGACTTTACACCATCAAAACGCAGCAAAGTCTGCGAACTTCATTTTCAAAACGATGATATCGTCCGGAATGTATCGAAATTCAACAAAAAAACTGGTGAGTGTTCTACCTTTTCCATGAAACGTCTCCGTTTAAAAGTTGGTGCTATACCAAGTATATTTCCGAATTGCCCTAAATATCTCTCGAAAACTTGTCCCACCGTTCGTAAAAGCAGGGAAGATAAAATTCGTGAAACTCATGAATCCAATTTATTGAGAGCTATCAACGAAAGCAAATCTGAGTTCATTGCTCATCATGAATCTATTTCTTTTCAAAATTTTAATAGGCTACTAGAAATTCTGGATTCATTACCCCATAAACAAAATTGGTTTAAACTAATTGAGGAGTCAAAAGTTACTTTTTCAAAATTTGTTTTAATCCAGGACAAATGCATTCCTGTTGCATGTTTCCTGCAACAAATTACACTGTTGTAATACATTCAAATCTGAAAATGGAAACATTTATATGGCCAAGAAATTTCTGTAGATAACAATCAAATCAAAACACCCTGTCATGTTAATAATTTGGAAGTTATTGAAAATTGTTTGAATTTTATAAATGAAATATCAATGAAAAATTCTTCAGTCAACTATGATAATAATCGCTTCAATTGCTTTTACAGTTCAATTGCTTTGATTTCCCATTTTTACAGATTTAATGATGAAGAAAACATTAATTAGATTTCTTTAGACTATGAGAAAGGTTTTTTTTCTTTTTGATTTATGGTCGCATTTGTGGAGAAACTATGATATTGGGCGGTATTAAGCTTGATTGACGTGTGTATTTTAGTTAATAAAAGTCATAAGCTAGTTTTTCACTAGTTTTTAATTGAATTTACGATGTAATTTTGGCTGGTTTTTTAATAAGTTATTGCTTTTACTATTTACTCACACTCTCTGTTATCCTTAGTAAATAAGGAAGAAAGACGCGAGGGTGTGGAAGTTTCATTCTGAGATTATCATAGTTTTGACTTGGGAAAAACCATATTTACAAACTGCTATAATAATTTGCAATAACGTATAACAATATTTCCCTGTGGTCTCGACGTATATAGAATATGTATCGTTGTAGACAGATTTCACTGTATTAGGCTTTGAATATTCCAATACGGCGGTGGTCGTTCGTATCGCACGTATGACTACTAGGGAGACGCCATAACGGCAGCGGTCAGGCCTTGTTATCTCGGTGGTAACGATACTACTCACAAGAGAACGCTTTCCAAGTGAATTCAAAACTTACCCCAGTGGGGCTGCTTATTTTTAATTATATGCAAAATTATCTCATAAGAGTCGAGAGATTTGTGGCCTGCGGAACCTTCAGAATTTATTAATGTATCTTGGCGTAGTTAGACTTTTTGAGACCGGGGCAAAAATAATGCTGATGCCACCTTTCGTCCAAAACAAAATGAATGTATAAAAAATGTAAAAAGTAATCTATTAAAATAATACAGATAAATTACCCTAATTAGTATCATATTAAATTTTCAAACCCAATGGTTGTTCGCGATATTAATTATTATCGATTACTTTTAATTGTATTTTATATACTTTTAATGAGATTTTTTTCCCCGATGCATTACGTTTGCTGCAAAGAATTCACTTTCACACGACTTCAAAGTAGCTGGATTCTAAGCAATTTTGACCAAGCTTGTTGAGCTTCTTGCCTCCATTCTACGACATATTTAACGTGCAATAGTCCCCACGTACACGACTGTCTTTGGTTCGGCCGATTTTCAAATTCGCAACCCTCCAGTTGCTAATCCACGACTGTAACAACTGGGCTACTGCGGCCCTACCAACAAGAGTAGAAGAAACAAGGGGTTTTTTAGCTCAGAATGTTGGATGGACCTATCTTCCAATGAATAATTTTCTAATGAACTTCTTTTCACGTGACATATTTGAGCCAGTCATTACTGAAAATGCGAACTAAATAAGGCATGCATCGAGTATAACAGCACGTTATATTTGTATTTAATTCCTGAGAGTGGTCATATGGAAACTTAAGTGTATTTGTCATAAAAACTACTTTTAATGCTCTGAAGAAAACTCTTATATCCAGGAAATGTGACTTCCCTTCAATAGTCTCCCTTAGCACAGCATGGGGGCTCTAAGAATTCTTCCCTCGTTAAAGATCACGCAGTTACAAGTAAATGTCCCCCCCCCCTTGTGGGCGGACAGAAACCTTGCAGCGTAAACCAGTCCATCTGCCTTGTTTCCCAGGCGCAAAACAGAATTCTAATTCGCGTTTATTCCATGTATTGAATTCTAAAGATAAAAAGTCATAACGGAGGCTTTCTCACAACTATCGGAAAAGATTCTGACTGTTATCCAACATTTTGAAAGTCGGGATAAAATTTAGGAACAATTTAACGAGATACAAATTACAGAAAATCTAACACTATCTAAACCTAAAACCGCAAATGACTAGAAGTAATCCGATGAAAGAATATCTTGGGGGAAAAACGTCAAAAACATAATAGTTAAAATGCATGGGATCTATAGTTAAAATGTATTTCCCTAAGAATGTTGTAATATCTGGTAAATAAACTTTTACGGGGTAATAATTAGTCTCATTTTATAATGATCCTAATTTTAATCCAAAATATAAATTTAATAAATAAAATTATTTATTTCAATGTAAAATTCAATTGAAACACAGTTTTACTCTTCAATATTTTTTAAATAAACCATAGCATTGCCTAATTCTGACACCGCCTTGTAATGATTAACAATTTCTGAAAAATACAAGTGCCTATTTTAAAAGTATTAAGTATAAACAGAAAAAGCTATGATGTAGAAACTACAGAGGTACAGAATTTGTCTCGTTATGTTAAACTCCGAATCATAAAACGCTTTACTCAAAACTTAACGAATACTTGTTAAAAATCGTCAATGATATACAATAATTAAAGCTTACCTTTTAGAAAATAAATTCCGATCATGCAATGAAATCGGTATTCACTTTTGTAAAAAAAAGCAACTCGTACAATAAGAATGAAAACCGATGTCTCTTTAAGTCGCAACAAACTGATACTGTGGTTGGGGTGTCGCAGTAGCGGGAGATCCTGAGCCTGGACTCTATCTCCAATCCAGTATGTAATTGATACTGTATGTATTGTAAAGAATGGCAAGAGACTTATATAACCCCAGTTTCTGTCCAGGGACGTCAACCCGGAGGGTTCCAGGTATTTTCATTGTATCCCCCTACAAGTAGCTTAATTCATCACTAGTTAATCAATCCCGAAATCTCAATGCATTACTTAATGGATGGGCTCAAATGAGTTGCAGCAGACTAAGAGAAAATGTTATCAGGGGAAACTGACATCATAACACCTAATTGACAATTTAACACTGCTTCGGGCAGGAACCTGGGTATATAAGTATTTTAATTAGCATCGCACTGGAGCAGCACAACAGGCTATTGGCGACGGTCCGGGATCAAACACGAGGGGTGAGATCCGAGGACGTAATTTGGAACCACGGTCAGATGACGACGGGCAGGAACCTGGGAAGTGCTCAAATACTAAGGGGCTGGGCTGATGTAACAATTCTCAAAACCAGATTTTCTAAAGAAATGGGGACAAATAATAAATAAAATGTTAGAATACTGCTTTTTGTTAGGATTTGAAATTCAATATATAACAACTGTAATGTTTGCTACCTGTTGAGGTAGAATGCTTATAATTTTAATGAAGCTTTTATTGAATGTGTAGGATTTTGAAATTTATTTAACCTTTTCGTAAATTAAAATAACTTAATCTAAACTTTTGATTTCCTGCATTTTTGTATCACGCTTTTCTAATGAATCAGGTAGATAAGTTTTACATCATGTTAACGACTTCTACATGATTAGGTAGCATACCAATTTGAATTTTAATTCATGTATGCTTCAAAACAAAATTGTATAACTATCAGTAGTTAGAAATTAAGTATTTTAAATAAATTTTGAGACTTATGAAACTTCCATAGAGGAATTAAAGTGTACAAAATATCTTGATAAGTAACCTTTATTAAAGTATCAAAGTTGTTTCATTATTTGAATGTATGAGCAACCACACATGTACACCAGGGCGCCATTTTTACATCTATAAATATAGAATACTGGATATAAATTTAATTTTTTAGTGAAGCTAGTTCATACCGTTTCTTATCATCACAATTTACAGTGATTTTATCTTAAATCGGAAGAAGCCATTTCGTTTTTCTGGTACAATGATAGATTGACTCTCTCATATGCATCATGACATGTCTCTCACCAATTTTACGCATCTTTCGACCAGTTGTGTGACAAGGGTATCGAAGAAACTGAAAAGTTTGTGCAACTGAGAAATTTATACAAGACTGAAGTAGTCTTTAAGTAGTACCTTTTGAACCGCATTACAAGAACATGTAGAAAATAGTACACCTTTACGTGACTCAGTGTCAAACAAGTCTTAACTTGTCTTAAATAGCTTTTGCTTTCACATTATAGTTAGTATTACGTTTTACTTTAGGATATCTTAATATAATTATTTGCTTATGAACTTGCGTATCGTTTGTAACACTTTCAGTAAACCATTGGCATGGAAGCTTTTCTCCATATTTTCAGCTGCTACTTCTAATGCCTCACAAATACTGGATTCTTTGTTTGAATGTTGGTATTTTAGTTCGTGTTTAACAAACAAATGATACTGTAAAACGTCCTCGATTGTTGGTAAAATCGAAGGTAGAAATTTGTGTGTAGTTCCAAAAATAGGCATTTCTTTTGATGTTTTGTCAGTTTTGAAATAAATCGTTATTATTTTACTAGTTCGCAAAACTAAAGTCCCTGCTAGCCACTTATGTCCAATTGTAGTACTCTCAGAATTAACTTGTGAAATGTATTAGGACTTTTAGTACAGGGGTGGGGTTGGTGTTAGTTACTCAAGTGCTTGTAGCTGCAACATTGATTCCAAGTCGGTAGGTTGTAATAGTGCAAAAAGTTAGTCTACCTCAGAAGAACAGATTAAATTTATTTTTCAAATTTAATATTTTGGTGAAGAGACTGAAGGCTCAAGTTTCAAATTCTGGCGTTTTGGCCTTTTCACATCACACTGTCTCCAAGCGGTTTTTCACCCAAGCAATTTTAAAATGACCTAAAAGAATGCTTTTCGCTCGTAAGAAATATCTGAATGCTTTATAAAGTTCAATTCAAGTCAAACGTTAAGACCAAAGAGCCTAGTTTTCATTTCTTTTCTCTGGGTTTTTGTAAAACTGTTATTTGAATGTCTAAAAGTGATTCTGGAATGAATAAAAAGTGTAAGGTGTTGAAGAATTAAAAATGGATTTCATATGGTCAGTTCATAAAAGAAAATGGGGACCTCATCCAATATCTCAAGTTTTAATGAGAGTTCCATATTTTGTTTTATGAAAACTGAGAAACCAGCTTAAAATCTAATAGATCGTAATAGTTTTCAAAGCAGTAAAAGCAATTTAAAAGATACATCAGTTACTTAATAATTGATATTCGCAAGACAAGTTAAAAATGCTCTCTCTCGTACACGACGCCTTAAATCATTTCGGATTGAATATATTGTTCTCCAGTTTATCGAATATAAAACTGGATTGAATTGCTTAATTTGAGCGCAAAGTACCAAACGGCGTCAGAGATTATGCATCCTTTGGTAGAACTTTAATGTTAATATGATTCTTTCTCTTTTTCCAGCAGATCCAGAATCATGTCTATATTACAGATTTCCCATCCTTATTCATTTCTCTATATTACGAATAATTTACGAATAGCAAATGTTTTTAATTGTTTCTTCAGCGGCTTCATTCTTGGTTTAAAATGATCATCATGCCTTGTTCATTAAAATGTTTCTCTCAAGGTAATTTCATTTTCAGTATCCTGAATGAAAGATAACAAAATTACTCAAATTAGTATTCATTACTTCTACAATGTACCACGAGTTGATAGTTCTTAACATTATTTATTTTTTTCTTTCTAAAAAAAAGTACTTGAATTGACCAGTGGTAAGTATTTGAATTTTACTCCTTCTTTATTTTAATTCCAATGTTTGAAAATCATTTGAACCATTCCTAGATGTTATCCAGATTTCCAAGATATCAGATAAGTCTCCTTACAAATCCTCTCCTACAGCCGTGAGAATGCTTTAACAGCACTTCTTTTCATCTTTAGAATTCAATATGTGGAATAGACACGTATTAAAATTCTGTCTTGCACCTGGGAACGAGCGGGCTCGTAAAGAGAGAAACCTTAAGGTTTGAGCTCTGCACGGTTTCTGTTTATACATGAGGGGGGGGGGGGACATTTTCGTGCAACTGCGTGATCTTTAGCGAGGGAAGGATTCTTAAATACCCTGAAGCTATGCTATGGGAAATTATGGTGGGAATTCATAACCTGGATGATATTAAAGTTTTCTTCTCAACAGTAAAAGAAGTAGTCTGTATTACAAATGTACAGACGTTTCCATATAAGACAATCTCAAGAAATAATCAAAAATAAAATACGCTCTAATATCCCATGCTTAATATATTTACATGATTCTTATTGCGTTCGTATTTACAGTAATATCAGGTTCAAATGTATTATGCAAACTTAAGTTCATTAGAAAATTATTCATTAAGAAGAGCCCATGCAACATTCTGAGTTTCTATAGCTCTCAGATTATATCACCCCCAAAATATACAAAGGATTCTCACAATTTTAAGGTTCCGTCCTTTATATTTAAAAGTTATTATTTTTGTATGGTCCCCTTCGATTCGAACAGTTGGTACAAATCGACGAGTGAGAGAATGTGTTTTTCACATACAAGGAAAACCAGAAATCGACAAAGGGGGTGTCCAAAGACGGCAACCTAGATAAAAAAGGACTCTTGCTCCGTGTAAGAAATTTTCTGGGAATTCTCTACCCCCATATCAATAGGAAAAGATCCAATGAACGAAAGATTCTTGGTGTGCTGATTCTCGCAGCTAAATCACCTCAATCAGTAAGATGGATGGATAGTCATTCTGTTTTCCAGTAATCCAGATTCTTATTGTGTTGATCACTGTAATTTAAGTGACAGGTACAAAGTTGATATTCATTAGTAAAAATGTGCTCCTTAAAGGAAAATACGAACCAACAAGAAATAGTAAGGATTACTGCTCCAGAATTTCTCAGAGGAAGGAGCTGAGAATGTGTGTGTGTGAAAATGTTACCTTACATGATTTTATACACAAATATTTTACTATTTTATTCGAAGAACGCATTACAGATAATTTCGAAGACACCTTTTTCATTGCTTTTGTTTTAAAAATATTAGCAATAATTAGTTAAGAATTTCATTTTAGCCCTACTTATGAGAATATCGTAAAAATTCAAATGATTAATGGGATATTACAGTAATTTTATTCTTACCTAAAATCAATTTTATAGGTTTGAGTAACACTTAGCCGACACTCCTATTTTCCAATTAAATTCTGGGGTTCCGGTAACCCAGTTGGAAGAGCAACGGATTAGCAACCGGAGGATTGCGAGTTCGAAACTCGGTCCAGCCACAGACTGTTGTGTACACGGGGACTGGTGCACGTTAAATTTTTCATGGTTGCAAATGTCCTCACGTTGGCGTGGTATGGAAGTTTGGAGAGTGGGGTGTCCAGCTCAGGTGTGACTTCGTCATCTGATCGTGGTTCAAAATGACGAGGCATTGTCCTAGGATCTTTCCCATAGTGATTGATTCCGGACCGTCGCCTATAGCCCTTTGTGTTGCTCCAGTGAAGTGGTTTTTAAACTGTGGTGTGTGCACCCCTAGGAGTGCGAGAAAGCATTTCCAGGGGTGCGAGGGAAGTTTCGATGGACGAGAGCGATTGAATAAACGACGATCTTATTGAAATACGAGCCGATACACGAAAATGGATCGAAATGGAATTGGAAAAACTGGACTTGGAACAATTCTGGTGTACACAATTAGAACTTTATCCACAGCTGGCAAGAGCATCATTGCAAACACTTTTACCATTTGCCACCACCTACTTGTGGGAAATGGGATTTTCATCATTTTGCCCATAAAAACAAAAGCCAGAAATTGCTTAAATGCAAGTGATGACTTACGCGTGGCTCTTTCAAAAAAGGAGCCACGATTCATGAATTATATTTAAACGTAGCCATAAAAATTGAGATATTGTTTTGTATGTATATTGTAAATGTTTGTGTTTATTTTTCAATACATGAATTATTTTGCAATAGAAGTAATTTCCTAAATAAAGAAATAAAAACACATTTTTCAAGGGGGTGCAAGAACTTATTTTTTAGATTCAAGGGAGTGCCGATGACTAAAAAGGTTAACAATCACTGCTCCAGTGCGACGTTAATTAACTACCTACCACCATTATAAGTAGATGGAAAACGCCGGTTCTAACTCAGCGATGCCGCGGTGCCGGAAGTGACGTCATAGACCGAAAGTTGAGTTTAGTTGTTTCCTCCTGCTGCAGGAAGTGGCGGCATAGACCGGAAGTCGAGTTTAGTTGTTTTCTTCTGCTGCTAAAAATGACGTCATAGATTATAGGTTGAGTTTAGTTGTTTTCTTTTTTTAGTTTTTTTTGGGATCTGGCAACACGAATATTTATCCTTCGCAGAATGGCAACGAATTTATCATGGGAAGTGCATGTTATGAGCAAATTGCGGTGCCGTGAGTGACGTCACAGTCTGGATTGAACAAATTCCGGTGCCTTGTGTGACGTCAGACTCAGTATACGAGAAAGGACTCATTCTTGCATGTCTGATCATGCTCTCAATGCTGCTATGACGTCACAGACTGGCGTGTTCGACAAATTGCGGTGCCTTGGTATTTTTGCGTGTCAGATCATGTCCCTGATACAAGTTCCTGCGTAGAAGCCTGTTTTCATTTCATTTCCAATATAAGTACTGCGGTGAGTTGTAATAATCCTGCTTGCAGTTTTTTCTTTGGTTGGTTTTCTGTTTGGAATAAACGACGTTCTCATCTGACCATCGCATTTTAAACTCTGAGGTCCGTTAGTGAACAGTGACTCTATCTATTGCTTTACTGAAAACCTTTTCGTGAAAAAACTTTCAACCTAAAAGCTAAGGGGGAAAAATATGAAGCGTTTCAGCAATCAACCTAAAGTGTGTAAAAGAGTTCATTTTGATGATCAAGTGGTGCAATCTGAAGTTTCTAAATTAACGATGCAGTCACTTCCAGACACCATGTTTCATCTTGGAAACTATTCATTTATGTTGATTAAGGGGGTCCGGGACTCAAAATTCTAAAATCTTCAATTTTAAAGTTTTTGTTCTGAAATTTTTCTGTAGATATACATTGTATTTTGCAATTATAATAACTATTTTATATTTTCAAAACTTCAAAAAATTTTTTATTAAAATTAAAAAATTATAATATTTTGACGTTGGGCAAAATTGATATATCTTAAAATATTTTATAACAAATCACTTCATTTTTGCACTAATTGACTCCTAAACGTTCATACTTTAAACTTTCTTCGTGATTTTTGGTTAAAACAGTTAGTAAAAATTTTTAAAAATATTTTGTTCAAAAACTACATAAAACACATAGTATACAAAGTTCGAAAAATTATAGAAAAAAAATAATTATATATATATATATATATATATATATATATATATATATATATATATATATATATATATATATATATATATATATATATATATATATATATATATATATATATATATATATATATATATATATATATATATATATATATACACAATTGCTGAAGACAAATTAAAGAAATATATTTGAAAAGTAATTGTAGAAAATTTCATTCATTTATGACAAGTAGTTATTAAGTTATATCCATTTTTCACTTTCGAAATCCCATTTAACAGAAAAGGAGAAAAAGAGCGTTTAAAATTATGAAAATATTCAAGTTATTAAAAAGCACTTCTGCATACTTTATGTTTGTTTAAAATCCTCCTGGATAGTATTGTGTATTACTTCTTAGTTTTACTGCTTCATTTAATTTAATTTTAGCAAGTTGGACCTTTTCCCTATACCTTTTAAAAGTATTTGTGGACTTCATCGTCGCTTTCCTGAACCGCCTACAGTCCTTTATGGAAAGCGTTATTGAAGTATATTGATAGTACAGAAAATTCGAAAACGTGCAAATTCAACAATAAAAACAGTAAGAATATTACGATAATCAATTCAGATCACTTCAAAAGTGTTCGTAGCGTAGTTTATTTGAGTTAGAAAAAATAGAGCTGAAACAGTAGAAAGTAGAGTCCAAAAGAGTTTGTTTACATTATCTGATGGTGAGGCTCGTTTGATTTGCAGCTGTCATGTTATAAAAAGCCGAATATTTCCGGTTCTACTGATGGTAGAAACAAAATGTAGGTGTTGTTTTTTTCAGAAATATCTATATTATTTTTTAAGATAATAAAAAAATTTTTGACTTTTTTTCGTATTTTGAGTCCCAGACCCCCTTAAGAACATGTTTGTCTGTTACGAGGAATAATTGCTGATTTTTCTAAATTATACTTCAGAAGAATGCTTCAAGGATTTGTGCATTTATAGAAATTACCAAAAAAAACTTTTACGCAATTGTTCCTTTTGAGTTTAAAGAATTAACCTGTTTTAATGTTATTTGCACACACATTTTCAGTAGTAACTCTGATAAATAGAAAATAATTAACTATAGATTTTGTGTGTTATAAACACAAATGAACTCAAAAGTTATCAGATATTAGGAAAAATTACTAAATGTTTTAAGTTTTTGATAAACATACACTGAATATTGTAGTACCGCCAGAAATATTTCGAATGCAATGAAATCATCTTATATACGGTGTCTGAAAATGTTCAACAAATAACCACTATATTTGATGATATAGAAGGAATTACATTAATTTTAATTCAAAGTGATTGGTTATAACTATTTTAAAAGAAAAGGGTCATTATAAGTTATTAAATAATTCAAGTACAATAATTTATAATCAATTATAATTGAATTAATTAATCCTACAACTTCTAAACCTTTCATTCTTGTTGTTCCCTACATCCCAAACAAGGCCCAATGACGTCCTAGTCTAGATTTACGGCAAAAGTAAAAGCAACCTAACT
The DNA here is from genome assembly GCA_933210815.1 of Meta bourneti. Taxonomy (NCBI): domain Eukaryota; kingdom Metazoa; phylum Arthropoda; class Arachnida; order Araneae; family Tetragnathidae; genus Meta; species Meta bourneti. The sequence continues at coordinate 4,965,956 of OW119926.1, forward strand.
CCTGTCTATTTTCTTTAACCTTCTCTATTTGCTGAGAACTTATTTTGCTACATTTTCCTATTATACCTCGTATAAAAAACATCCTTAGGCTTACGCCTAGTGGATGATCCACCGCTATGTTGGACTCTCTCGGAAATTTTAGTTTTTAAGGGGACTCGGCACCCCAAAAAACATCAACATGTCAATTTTTGTTTGTGTCCCAAATTACACTTTATACACTGAAGAATGTTTCTGCAAAGTTTTATGTCCCTGTGATAATTTTAAGATATTTTTTAATTTTACTGACTCAGAAATCTGAGGTTTTTCTCACTCTCACCGCTCGCTACTCACCTAAAATGCTGTTAGATACCAAAATTTATCAACGAAACCTTTTAGGATCAAATTTTTTAAATACCATGGTCCCATAGTGTGAAAAATCAATTAATGAGGTTATGTTTCCATATATTCTGGATGGATATCAAAGATTGGCATGAGATGATATTTTGATGTGAATGTCTTCAATGTGAAATCCACATAGGTAACGAGTCTCCTGATAATAGTTGGATCAAGTTTCCAAAAGACATATTTGTGTTTTCATGTTTTATTCTTTAAGTTTAGGCTTAGTTTTGGAATGCCCAAAACATTCAGAACAGCAAAGCACTTTAGGAAAGAACAATGAAAATGTAAACCACAAACTGTGAGCATTTTGGTTAGAAGAAAAGTGTTTTTACAAATCACATGACAGTAGTAGAAAAATGCGGGTTCTGGATCAGTGGTGGCGGAGGTGGCGAAATCGAGTGGAGTTGAGGTGTACCGGAAGTGACGTCATAACAGGAAGTGACAGCATAACCGGAAGTGGAGTTGAGTTGTACCAGAAGTGACATCATAACCGGAAGTGGAGTTGAGTTGTACCGGAAGTGACGTCATAACCGGAAGTGGAGTTGAGTTGTACAGGAAATGACGTCATATCAAGTTGAGTTGTTAACCTCCCGCTTCGAGTGGAATTGAGTTGCTAGTTTCGGTTTCTCGGATTTCGGCGTTTTAGAGCAACACTACGTCGAGTGGAGTTGAGTTGTTAGTTTCGGTTTCTCAGATTTCGTCGTCTGAGAGCAGCACTGCGTTGAGTTGGTTTCCTCCTGCCTCGGATTGATGTGGTGGAGGAGGAGCAATTCGAGTAGGGTTGAGTTGTTAGTTTCGGTTTCTCGGATTTCACGCGAATAACACGTGTTTACATTTTGGACTTGGGAATTTCAGAGGGATTGGATTTAAGGGCTGATTTTTCTGTAACTCGTAGCGCCATCTATTAGTACTTTTTTGAGTAAAATAAAATCTTTAAAACATACTTTTTAAAACTAAAAGATGTGATATTTTTGCTGGGTTCGAACTGCCTACCAAAAGGTACTCATGGTCGAGGGTTAGTTGGATGAATCTATAACCTCTCGGCCACGAATACCTGGTTACTTTCCGAAATATAATCAATTTAAATCCGAATACATTAAGTGCGTAATTGGCTGTTAAAATAGTATCGATTGCTCCACCACATCAATAAGTTCGTACACTTACGTGCTGTCAATCTCAGCGTTGCCATTCTCTACTTAAGAAATATTCTGGATAAAAATATTATTTAAAAACCCATCCCTGTCTTACATAAACGTTTTTCTCCAAGCAGAAGGAATTATATTCCTCAACTCTACTCTACATGTTATTTGTTTTTATTACATAGTTTTATGAATTGTCTTAAAATGCAAGATCTGAAATGAAATTTTTCTTTGCTATAAAGATTTATGGTTTTATTAGATGCTATAACACCTATTTTATAGCAGAAATTTTGTTTTAAATAATATACACTTAAGTAAGAGTAAAATATTTGAAACTTTACAAGACAAATACTATGAATATGTTTTCTTGTACATTTGAAGAAGTTATAATAGTATAAAAAACATTTATCCTATAAATCTAAATTAAATGTTATTTTTGAATCAATCTTTCCTTGCGTATTATTTTTTACTTTGAATAAATCTTCATAAATTTTAGCGATTTAATTTATATTATATAGATTTACAAACCTGTTTTTGGATGAAATATAAGGATTTTATATTTTAAAAGTTAATGTTTTTACTCAAAATTAATTATATATTAAATACTATTACACATATTTTTAATGTTGAAGAGTTTTAGAAAACATTTTACAATTGAAACATATACATTAAATATTATGACAAACACTTAAATGCAGATCCATAAGGGAATATTGGAAATCTTTTTAATGCTTACACCTTTCTATTTTAAATAAACTTTTGATTGTCTTACCACATACACTGTATTTTGGATTATTTGCTTTTTTTATTACATGGTCTTATAAATTTCCTTTTAAAATACAAGATCTGAAATGAAATTTTCCTTGATCTTAAGATTTATGTTTTACTCAAAAATTAATTATACATTAGATGCTATAGCACATATTTTATTGCAGAATTTTTTAATATTATACACTTAAGTGAGCGTAAAATTTTTGAAACTTTACAAGACCCATACCATGTTTCCTTACACATTTGAAGTAGTGAAAAATAGTATTAAAACCCTTTATCCAGTAAAATCTAAATTAAATATTATTTTTTAATTAATCTTTCCTTGGATATTAATTTTCATAAATTTTAGTGATTTTATTTATATTATAAAGATTTACAAAACTGTTTTTAACGAAATTTTCTTTGATATAAGGATTTATATTTTAAAAGTTAGATGTTTTTTACACAAAAATTAATTATATATCAAATACTATTACACGTATTATAACATTGAAGATTTTTAGAAAATGTTTAACAATTGAAATATATACTTTAAATATTATTACAAACATTTAAATGCAATTTGCTTTTTACTTTTTAATTTTACAATTGAGACATTTTTAAAAGTTTGATTCTTAAAGTGTGTTTTATGCATAGTAAAACAATTATTATAAAAAACCTGTACGAGTAAAAAGAATTTTATGCATTAATTTGAAACTTTACAATACCCATACCATGTTTTCCTTGCACATTTGAAGTAGTGAAAAATAGAATTAAAAACCATTTGTCCTTGAAGTTCTAAATTAAAAGTTCTTTTTCTTTAATGCTTTTGCAAACCACACATTTTACTAAATATGAACTTCCTTTTATTTATTTGAAAACCTTATGCACATCGTACAGTTTAAATTGCACAGCAAAATACTAATACTGTACGAAGCTATGAAGTATTTTACAAGATACTTTTGTACTGTTTTTCTTAATTTTAAATGTTCTACATTGCTATGTTAAATGGGTAGTAAGTGAGTTTTCTGTTTTTGAAAATAATGTGTGCACATCTGTGCTGCTAAGCAAATCAACTTTTGCCCTTTTCTTGATATTTAATGCATAATCTAAATATTTACTGACACCGCTGATAGTTTTACCCATGAGTAAAATTAAATAATAACTGAAAATTTTAAGTATTAATGTGAATTTTAAAATGAACAAATATTATTGAAATAATGGATTAAATCTGAATTCTATGTATTCTTAAAACAATCTCTGCAAAAACCAGCACAGACAATTCTTAAACAGATTGAAGGAAGCTACATGGACACAAAGTAAATTAGAACACTTTTTAATAGTAAAAACATTATGATTAATATTTTTTACAAAAATAATACATTGTAGTAAAAAAAAAGAACTTATTTTTACATACTTGCATTTTTTAAGAGACACATATTTCCGACAAGCTAATTATCCAATGCCATCACCTCAGCTATGGGGCAATGCAAATTATTTTTGTGATGACCACATTATAGTTTTTGGATATCTATGTTGCTACTTAGAGCACATAATGCCTCAAATTTGGGACACCCCTATGGTTCCAAGTTGATATTCGGAATATTCAATGTATCTAAGCGTTTCTTTTCCACACAACCACCTTTGTAAGCAATTAGGTACTGAGTGGCCCTCTTGGTCTGCTCGTACAATTCTAAAAGCTTAGAGTCTAGACTTTCTAAGGGAGCACAATTTGCTATGTCATGGGACAGAAATTAAGTGTACATACGTAATTTTTAAAATATCACAGTTGTACGATCTTTGGCACTAAGTTTATGCTCAGACGATAAGTTAAAACGAATACTTGAAGCTACTTGCGATTTTTTTTTACAGCGATGTATGCGTATTTACGTACTAAGAAACTTTTCTTGAGTCTGAAATCCGTCAAAATCCACAATTGCACAAATATTAAGCATTGCTATTGAAAAGCGTTAGCTGTAAAAAATAATTGTAAACTGGAGGCCACGAAGAACTGGACTATATAATACCATACACTTACTAATCATACTAATCATTAAAGTTAAAATTTATCTTTTGCGTTCCATAGTTACTCACAAAAGATAAGACTAAGTGAAGAATGTACATACACAGAAAACATGTGTTTGATAATGCGCGAAATAAAATTTTGTGTTGTAATACAAGATTTTAACGAAAGGATATATTTAAATGTGCGTGTGATTTTTTACTCTACCACGTTTGCGCTGTATATCACTTGAAATTGCATCTACTACATGTACTAATAAATAGACAGTTTAGTGACAAATGTACGTTTTAATTTTATGTAAAATATTGGTTCGGCACATAGGACACGTTGAAAGACTCTTCGTACATCTCATGCATGTCACCAGATGACCGCAAGGCTGTAAAGTAGCATTCATTTTCCGATTCCTTGCAAATTTTACAAAGTCGTTCGTCCTTGTCGTTGTATAAGGGGTTAAACTATACATCGTTTTTTTTATAAAACCATTGGTATTATTGTTGATTTCATCCAGCACCTGTACAATTTCATCTATGCGGTACCAAACATTTTGGATAAAACTTTGTATTTGTGTCTCACTACATCTTCTTTTTACCAATTTTCAAGCCCTTCGCCAAACCAATAGCACCTGATCACGTCCAAGACACCGGTATAATACAATCCGTTTTCGGCTAGGTCCCTAATGTCAACGTCTGTGCGTTGGCCAATCTCTAAACGTAGATAGGCACATAGACATGCTTGGAACTTTTGGCTTCAAATTTGCATAATGGTTATTCATTTTCCTTAAAACTATATTATGCTCTATTACTCTTAAGTGTAAAATTATGGTACAGATTGAGTTAAATTCCATGAAAAAAAGGTTCTTCTCTTAATCAATTTTTAAAAATCTGATACTTCTCAAAGATACTAGTTTCCTTTCAACAGAGGCAAAGACTTGTGTGTGCACACAAATAAAATAATTCAATTTGTTGATGTAATTTTAGAAAAATAAAACTGCAGAATCAAGAGAATTCAGTATACTTTAAAGTTCTCATTTTAAAGAGTCAAAATACGTTTCTCTTATAAATTATATTTGGTTATATTTTTTTTCTTGCTCAAGTTTAGTCGTAGAATTGAATTGCATTCCGCGCATAAACGTGGTAGAGTAAAAAAAAAATCACACGCACATTTAAGTATATCCTTTCGTTAAAATCTTGTATTACAACACAAAATTTTATTTCGCGCATTATCACAAACACATGTTTTCTGAGTATGTACATTCTTTACTTAGTCTTATCTTTTGTGAGTAACTATGGAACGCAAAAGATAAATTTTAACTTTACTGATTAGTAAGTGTATGGTGTTCTATAGTCCAGTTCTTCGTGGCCTCCAGTTTATAATTATTTTTCCAAGAACAGCTAACGCTTTTCAATAGCAATGATTAATATTTGTGCAATTGTGGATTTTGATGGATTTCAGATTCAATAAAGTTTCTTAGTACGTAAATACGCATACATCGCTGTAAAAATCGCAAGTAGCTTCAAGTATTCGTTTTAACTTATCGTCTAAGCATAAACTGAGTGCCAAAGATCGTACAACTGTGTGATATGTTAAAAATTACGTATGTGCACTTCATTTCTGTCCCATGACATAGCAAATTGTGCTCCCTTAGAAAATCTTGACTCTAAGCTTTTAGAATATTACGAGCAGACCAAGAGGGTCACTCAGTACCTAATTGCTTACAAAGGTGGTTGTGTGGAAAAGAAACGCTTAGATGCATTGAATATTCCGAATATCAACTTAGAACAATATGGGTTTCCCAAATTCGATGCATTTTGTGCTCTAAGTAGCAACAAAGATATCCAAAAACTATAATGTGGTCATCACAAAAATAATTTGCATTGCCCCATAGCTGAGGTGATGGCATTGAATAATTGGCTTGTCGGAAATAAGTCTCTTAAAAAAATGTAAGTATGTAAAAATAAGTTCTTTTTTTACTGCAATGTATTATTTTTGTAAAAATATTAATCATAATGTTTTTACTATTAAAAAGTGTTCTAATTTACTTTGTTTCCATGTGGCTTCCTTCAATCTGTTTAAGAATTGTCTGCTGGATTTGCAGAGATTGTTTTAAGAATACATAGAATTCAGATTTAATCCATTATTTCAATAATTTTTGTTCATTTTAAAATTCACATTAATACTTAAAATTTTCAGTTATTATTTAATTTTACTCATGGGTAAAACTATCAGCGGTGTGAGTAAATATTTAGATTATGCATTAAATATCAAGAAAAGGGCAAAAGTTAATTTGCTTAGCAGCACAGATGTGCACACATTATTTTCAAAAACAGAAAACCCACTTACTATCCATTTAATATAGCAATGTAGAACACTTAAAATTAAGAAAACAGTACAAAGTATCTTGTAAAATACTTCATAGCTTCGTACAGTATTGGTATTTTGCTGTGCAATGTAAATTGTACGATGTGCATAAGGATTTCAAATAAATAAAAGGAAGTTCATATTTAGTAAAATGTGTGGTTTGCAAAAGCATTAAAGAAAAAGAACTTTTAATTTAGAACTTCAAGGACAAATGGTTTTTAATTCTATTTTTCACTACTTCAAATGTGCAAGGAAAACATGGTATGGGTATTGTAAAGTTTCAAATTAATGCATAAAATTCTTTTTACTCTTACAGGTTTTTATAATAATTTTTTTACTATGCATAAAACGCACTTTAAGAACCAAACTTTTAAAAATGTCTCAATTGTAAAATTAAAAAATAAAAAGCAAATTGCATTTAAATGTTTGTAATAATATTTAAAGTATATATTTCAATTGTTAAACGCTTTCTAAAAATCTTCAATGTTATAATACGTGCAATAGTATTTGATATATAATTAATTTGTGTGTAAAAAACATCTAACTTTTAAAATATAAATCCCTATATCAAAGAAAATTTCGTTAAAAACAGTTTGTAAATCTTTATAATATAAATAAAATCACTAAAATGAATGAAAATTTATTTAAAGTAAACAATAATATGGAAGGAAAAATTAATTAAAAATAATATTTAATTTATATTTTACAGGATAAAGGGTTTTAATACTATTTTTCACTACTTCAAATGTGTAAGGAAACATGTTCATAATATGGGTCTTGTAAAGTTTCAAAAATTTTACGCTCACTTATGTGTATAATATTAAAAAATTCTGCAATAAAATATGTGCTATAGCATCTAATGTATAATTAATTTTTGAGTAAAACATAAATCTTAAAATCAACGAAAATTTCATTTCAGATCTTGCATTTTAAAAAGAAAATTTATAAGACCATGTAATAAAAAAAAACCCAAATAATCCAAAATACAGTGTATGTGGTAAGACAAGCAAAAGTTTATTTAGAATAGAAAAGGTGTAAGCATTAAAAAGATTTCCAATATTCCCTTATGGATCTGCATTTAAGTGTTTGTCATAATATTTAATGTATATGTTTCAATTGTAAAATGTTTTCTAAAAATCTTCAACATTAAAAATATGTGTAATAGTATTTAATATATAACTAATTTTAAGTAAAAACATTAATTTTTAAAATATTAAATCCTTATATTTCATCCAAAAACAGGTTTGTAAATCTATATAATATAAATTAAATCACTAAAATTTATGAAGATTTATTCAAAGTAAAAATAATATGCAAGGAAAGATTAATTAAAAAATAACATTTTAATTTAGATTTATAGAATAAATGTTTTTTTTTATACTATTATAACTTCTTCAAATGTACAAGAAAACATATTCATAGTATTTGTCTCGTAAAGTTTCAAAAATTTTACTCTTACTTAAGTGTATATTATTTAAAACAAAATTTCTGCTATAAAATAGGTGTTATAGCATCTAATGTATAATTAATTTTTGAGTAAATACATCTAACTTAAAAAAAAACATAAATCTATATAGCAAAGAAAAATTTCATTTCAGATCTTGCATTTTAAAAGAAAATTTATGAAACCATGTAATAAAAAAACCAAATAATCCAAAATACAGTATATGTGGTAAGAAACGCTAAAAATTTATTTAAAAACGAGATGTAAGCATTTATAAAAATACTATTCTGAAAGGCAAAGATCAATTGCAACTTTGTCCAAATATCGTCTAGTGTACGACACTGAGTTCTAGTTCGGGGGCACATAAGTGGTTTATCGCTGCTTTATACAAGAATTTTACGAAACGTTAAATTTATTCTAGGGCATAATGCACGGGGCAAGCTGTGAAACCAAAATTGGTTTGTTTGATACTTCATCTCAAGCAAGCTTCCATTTTCCAGAACAATTTTTAAAGAATTGTAGTTCTTTCTAGAAAACACAAATTGCCTTTTCTGTCCAAATGAAACAGACGCTATGGGTGCATAAAGTTCCAAGTCCTTCTCGTTGTTTTTATTGGCGCAACTATGCAGTCCTTACCATCTTTATAACGCTTCACCAACTCAAAATTAAATCTTGCACCAATTATTCGCTCCATTTCTCCCTTTATTTCAATACTTTAGGAGATCAAGGCTTGGCTGTAATAGAAGACCCGCTAAAAGTATAGCTTATTCCTTCGTCTTTGTATGCTACAAGTTGACAAGGCACAGTATATTTTTGACCTAAAATTTCGAAATTTCGTCTTTTTTTAATACGTTAATTCGTTTTCCAATCGACGGAAATATGCCTAGCCTTCACGATCTGTAAACAATTTACCATACTCATAACATAAAGAATTGTGAGTAGACTTTTTCAAGTTCAGACTTGCTCGATGGACATAATCGTGACGTCACATCGAAATCTCAGAAGGAAAAAAAATCCAAGTCCCAAACGTAAACACACTGACGTCACTAATCATGAATAAAGTAAAAACATTAAGAAATCAATTCGTTCCTTAGATTAATTACTTTTAAAATCACCAGATGGCGCCATAAGTCATTTTGAAAAAAGCATTTATTAAAACCCCTATGCAATTATTCAAACCATTTTCTAAAAATAACGCATTCCTAATACTAAGAAAAAATACAAGTCCAAATCCAACACTACATTAATTCACCATCGTAAGTTAACTCTCTTACGGCCTAACGGATAGCGCGCTTGACCTCGGATCCTATGGTCCCGGGTTCGAATCCAAGAAATTCCTTTTTAATTAAAAATAATAGTTTCGAATTTCTCCACCAGATGGCACTACGAGTGATTCATCACCATGGTAACGAAACGACGCCATCTTGAAACAACTCAACGCCTGCACGAAGTCGATGACAAAAAAAAAATCCGTCCAAATGTAAACAAACAATACGTCACTTCCGCTTTTGGATGACGTCACGCTGTGACGTCACATGGCCCCGCCCACTTCTGGTCACGTGGTATGACGTCACTTCCGCCGCATATACGGGCCGGTATACTACTCACAGCACTCGCCTCAGAGCAGCTGCGGTAAATTCTTTCGAGAAAGATTCTATAAACTCATGGACAACAGCGTTTTCGGCAAATGCATGGAGGACGTGAGAAGGAGGAAGGACATTCGTTTGTGCTGCAGCGCGAAGCAAGCGGAAAAATTGATTGCCAAACCAAATTTTCATGATAGAACAATTTTTACCCCTCAATTGGTTGTAATTCATCTAGAGAAAACAGAAATTATCTTTAATAAACCGATAGCAATTGGTATGGCAATATTAGATATTTCGAAAACATTAATGTATGATTTTTTTTACAATCACTTGAAAGAAAAATATAGAGCAAACTTTCGTCTTATGTATACGGATACGGACTCATTTATCCTAAAAATTGAAACTCGCGACGTTTACGAGGATATGAAAGGTCATCTTTATCTCTTCGATACATCAGACTATCCAGAAAATAATGTGTACGGATTGCCGCGAGTAAATAAAAAAATGTTAGGTCTTATGAAAGATGAGTGTGCCGGAAACATCATGACTGAATTTGCGTCACTTCGTAGTAAAGTGTACAGCTACCAAGTGCAAGGGGGAGATGTTATAAAAAAACTAAAAGGGGTTAAAAAAAATCAGCATTAAAAAATAGAATAACTTTCGAGGACTATAAGAAGTGCGTGTTGCGTGGCACACAGGAGTTTCACAACCATGCAAAGTATTCGATGTGTAAGTCATGAGATTTTCACTTCGAAGATGAACAAACTTGCCTTGTCCCCAGGTGATGAAAAGAGGTTCGTTTCGGAGGATGGCATTTTCACCTACGCTTGGGGTCATCATGAAATACATGAGATAAACTCAACTTAATTGTTCTCTAAAGTGTTGTAAATATTCACCTTAGCAATTAATTATATGAGTATATATGTATTTATTTAGTTTTGTAAATTTTTTTATAAGCAACACATGTAAATTGAAAACTCATTTCAGCGCGTTATATGTAGATCTTATATATATATATATATATATATATATAGTGTATATGTATGTATGTAGATATTCTGTATATATGTTGATAAATGTTGCTACATGATATTTTTTAAAATAAACTATTCTATTTGAAACTAAATCTCAATCATGTTTCAAGATGCAAAGAATCTCATTCGAAAAATGTATGTTAAAAGAACCTAACTTCAAAATTGTAACTTTTTCTTTAAAGTATATGTGAAATAAAATTCGTTATTTTAAATACTTATGAATTTTTATTGTGTTTAATTTTTTAAATCCTATATTTTTTTCTGAAATAGCTTTTATTATATTGCTTTAAATGTTTTGCTTAAAGAAAAGACATAGTAATGTAATTCTTATGTTAATCTGTTCTAAAAAATAAGACTTAAGGACATTTTCATTTTGAAGCATAATCTGTTCTAAAAAATTAGACTTAAGGACATTTTCATTTTGAAGCATTTGATGTGATTATTGATTACTTTTAATAGAAATTTTCATGGGAAATAATTTTTGAGAATAAAAAAGAAATAGTGTTTCTAAGATCTGAATTAATATTCTAATTTCTGAGTAAAACATTTCGCTTAAAAGAGTTTCTATTTCTAGTAATTAAGTTAAACTTAATTTTAGTTCATGTTCTTTAAATTAGATAATTAAAAAAAAATGTGAAAATTCTTTGAAACCTCTCACAGTAATTCATGATTGTTAAAGAATAATTTTAATAACACACCATTGAAAAACATCAACATATATTAAAAGCACGTAAGATGTTACTCAGTTACATTTGTTAGAGAATACATTATACTTATTTTACAGATCTTTTACATACATATTTCTGATATTATTGAAAACCAGTTGTATTCAAGCATTCAAAAAAGTCACCCTCAAATATTATATAAAAAAAGTTTATAATTCCATGGTTTTCTTTCACAAAGTTAAAAGCAAAATCTTTCCAGTTTATAGAATATAAGGCAGGAGTAAAGAATTCGCAAAAGCGTTCATCAACACTCGTGTTCATGCATGTATGTACAGAATGAATGATAATTTCATTTTTACAACTTAAACAGTCCAAAAGAACAGTAATGTTAAGCGCTATAATATCCTTTAGGCACTTACACAATGAAGTTGTAACTTCTCTCCAACCCTCAGGGTTATCAGGATCACCATAGTAGGGTTTGTAAATCTCACTGGGAAAGTTCCTTTGCACTTCCTTTTTCACATAATATGGTAGGGAATATTTCAAAAGCGATATTTTGAGTATATCTGATACATTTTCATAGTGTTCACACAGTTTAAAATACTGATCAGAATTCAGAAAAATAGAGTTGGGTAGGAATTGTAAGGAGTGGTCTCTTTTTTGAAATACTCTTTGTAAAACCAAGTCCATTTTTCCGTTATCACACACTTTCGAAAGACAGACTTCTTTCTGTAAAACTTTAACGTCAGAGTCAGCAGCATGTGCAAAAAAATTGCTTACCTTTCTCATCAGAATATCCCATGTTTTTGGATGTAGGGAGATACCTTCCTTTGTTGGTTGCAAGTCACCATTTCCATTCAAAGCAAATTTTCGCACATGCACTCGAGTAGAGCAGATGAAGTTGTTAATCAACATAAATGAATAGTTTCCAAGATGAAACATGGTGTCTGGAAGTGACTGCATCGTTAATTTAGAAACTTCAGATTGTACCACTTGATCATCAAAATGAACTCTTTTACACACTTTAGGTTGATTGCTGAAACGCTTCATATTTTTCCCCCTTAGCTTTTAGGTTGAAAGTTTTTTCACGAAAAGGTTTTCAGTAAAGCAATAGATAGAGTCACTGTTCACTAACGGACCTCAGAGTTTAAAATGCGATGGTCAGATGAGAACGTCGTTTATTCTAAACAGAAAACCAACCAATGAAAAAACTGCAAGCAGGATTATTACAACTCACCGCAGTACTTATATTGGAAATGAAATGAAAACAGGCTTCTACGCAGGAACTTGTATCAGGGACATGATCTGACACGCAAAAATACCAAGGCACCGCAATTTGTCGAACACGCCAGTCTGTGACGTCATAGCAGCATTGAGAGCATGATCAGACATGCAAGAATGAGTCTTTTCTCGTATACTGAGTCTGACGTCACACAAGGCACCGGAATTTGTTCAATCCAGACTGTGACGTCACTCACGGCACCGCAATTTGCTCATAACATGCACTTCCCATGATAAATTCGTTGCCATTCTGCGAAGGATAAATATTCGTGTTGCCAGATCCCCAAAAAAAAACTAAAAAAGAAAACAACTAAACTCAACCTATAATCTATGACGTCATTTTTAGCAGCAGAAGAAAACAACCAAACTCCACTTCCGGTCTATGACGTCACTTCCGACAGCAGGAGAAAACAACTAAACCCAACTTCCTGTTTATGACATCACTTCCGGCAGCAGGAGAAAACAACTCAACTCCGCGTGACGTCACTTCCGCGGCACCGCTGAGTTAGAACCGGCGTTTTCCATCTACTCCCGTTACCTGGGGTTTAGAAAGCTAACGGCTATAAAATTCGTGCAATATCTAAAATTTATGAGAATTTTATAGATGCATCAGTAAAATGACGCATCAATAATATAGCATTTGTATTAAACCAATTTGCACGTCACCTTGGAGGTGACCCCAAGGCGGGTTCCCCGGCACAGGATTTTTATACAGTAAACAAAAAAAACAGTCTTGAAAAAGACTTATTTTAAATCAACAGAGAATTAAATAGGTTTTGAAACCACGACCTGAAATTGGGAGTGATATGCAAAGCTTGTCTGATCAGTATAAACTGAATTGAGAGTATTTAATACAGCTGTGAGGAAGCAGGTTTCTTATGCTGTGATGCGAGGAATTAAGTGTTTCAAGGAATAGGGAGAGGTATGTTAGCGTTCAAAGAAAGATCGTGAGAAACCTTTTTTTTCTCATGATTTTTCTTGCACCAAGACACCTTGCAGGTCCTTCAAGTCTTATTGACCACACATATTAAAGTCACTGCCGCCCTTTCAGTTTACCCTGGAAGGAAAACACAATATCTGGTGATAATGGAACGACACATTCCTCTCCTCCATTGTTAAGTCCGATTTCTCCCGTTTCAACCGATAGATAGTTCGTGATTTACGACCGGCGTCAGTGATGAAAGTGTTGACCTCTCACCCCGAGAGTTGCTATGGATTGCAAAAAAGATTTCTCAAATTTTTCCCTTTCAAGGCCCTTGTGCAAAAAGTACCCTAGGCGCGTATCTAGGGGTGATCCGCCACTGTTTCGATGAAGGATCAGTACAAATCGAAATTTCATCGAATTTTATGTGATTTATAGAATCTGAAACTTCATCAAATACTGTATAAATACCATACATCAGTGTTTACCAAACTGTAGGGCATGACTTCGTTGGGGCTACGCGAAACATCTATTTTAAGTTATATTCTATGCATAGGGACAAGATTTCTTATAGTACGATAATTTTTTATGTAAAAAACAGGGAGAGCTACTTAAAGTTTTTTGAGGTTTGTCACACTCTACGGTCGGTTTTTTTTGGTTTAGAAACACTGCCGAAAATGAAGGATTGTTGTATTAGTAATTTACTGTGATAAATATTTCATATTTGAGCATTTCTCTTTTTCATTCGTCCTGATAAGAATTTTAATATTTCACAATAGTGAAATTGTTTTTCAACACTAAATATTTCGCGGTGGGATCGATCTCCTTTAAGGGCTCTGACCCCGAATTGTCTTTGCCCTTATCCAATAACCAAATTTCCTTCAGATTCAAATTTACGTTGGGGTGTTCGGATTCTCTCATCTATTGGCGAAGTTGGGAAAATAATGCTGATGCTTTGACTGAAAAAAGGTTATGTGCATAAAAAAAGTTAATATATTAAAATATTACGGATAAATTATCGCAATCAGTACCATATCAACTTTTACACTTATCAATTATTCCTATTGTTAATTATCAATCGAAATTAATTGTTGCAATTAAATAAGCAATTATTTTTAATGATTTCTGATTACATATAAATTACGTTATCTGAAACGAATTAACCTTTACACACTCGTATCCAGTTCTGTCAGAGTAACTGGATTCTCTCGAGTCAATTTTGACCAAGTGTATGAATGTTGATTAACCTTTATTGATTTACTTTGATGCGTTAAATAAGGACTATTAATGGTTTATATTTGATTTCAAACATAGAAATAATTACTATAGGTTTCAAATCGATTTCTCTCTTGTGGGATCTTCCAATTAGTCGTGGTCCACTCCGGTTGTGTTACATATATGCTCAGGATTCTGGGGTTTTCACCTATTTAGTTCTATGCCCTCTATTTCAAACCTGTTTTCGCATTTTGGCGATTTGAGATATCCTGAATAAAATATGCAAATTTTATAGCACCTAAAAATACCTAATTCGGGGTTTAGGACCTAAAAAGACCTTAAATGTTCTAAAGAACCTAAGAAAACACAAAGCAACCTTAGAAACCTAAAAAATAACTTTTTCAGTTAATTTCTTCTTAAAATGCATTTGGAATATTTTTCATTCAAGTAAAGCGTGTGTGCTGAGTCTTTTCCGGTAACCAATGGTGGTACCTTCTTGCTACTAAAAGTACAGTAAATACTAAGTCAACTACAGTGAAAACAAAATCTCACAGTCAGTTACAATCGAGAATCATAGCTCACAATTCATTCAAGGTTCTATATCATGCTATTTTCACAATCCGTTTTTACATATTTGTCTTGGTCAACAATTTGGAGGTGAATTTTTTCCATAAAATTTTGAAAGCAATTATCATTTTGATGGCAAAAGCTCAGAATTGTAAAAGCACACAGTGCTTATTTTTCCCAAGCATGCAAGAAGGGGGTATATTTTAAATTGTGTAATACACTAGGTACTCTTAACTTTGAATTATTGAAGACATAAATGAAAGCTTGGAATACGTATCCAGACGAATCATCATATCATCATTCAGTATCTTACTAATTACTAAAAATACATGCATAAAAATAGACGCTACACATCGCGAAGTTTACCATTTCTTCCTCTCCTGTGGAAAGTAGCAGAAACTCCACGCCCAATTAAATTGTTTTATTTCAATCTAACTATTTAAAATAGTTTTACTCATTAAATCAGTGAATTTCAAGGCAATTATTAATTAATCTAAGAGTAAGACAAGCAATTCCATCCATATCGTCAGAAACGGAAGGTAACAAATCCTCTTTCCTTACAGATCTTATAAGAAAAGCTATGAAAGAGTTCTCTACCTTAAAAATAAATAAAAAACAATATATTAGCTTTAAAAAAACTGACATTCCAGAAGTGTATATAAAAGCTCATTACAAATGCGTATCTCGTTTTCGCAAAATTTATCAATATTTGTTACTCCCTCACTCCCCCCCTTTCTGCGATATTTTAAAAACAAAATTTAACAATTAAATTATCAGTCCAAAGCTTTTCTTTCATTTCCAATGGCTAGGGTAATCGTAATACATGTTATGTGATTGATGGGTGGTTTGGGGTTTTTATGGCACAAGGGCCGTATTTGGTCATGCTCAAGACGCAATCAAGTAATAAACACAATAAAAGCTTTTACTGACACAGAAGATAGAAATACACTCAGGGAGGAATGCCTGCTTCGCCCTGCTGAATACACCAGGAATTGAACCTGCGCCACCTACAACTCGAGGAGTGCTAGTGCAGTGGGCATACCCACAACCACGACGGTCCCAACTTTAAACGAATGTGAGTTTATGACTCAGTGAAGTCAAGGAGTGAACCTTATTACTTTCTTATCTCAGAGGAATAGTTTTCAGTAAACTGAACATTAAGATCTTTGTGCACTACATACGGAAATAGAAAATTGTTCATTAAAGCTGTTAAATGAAGTTATATGATCATTCTTTTAAGACATTTTTGAAATCAGCATCGAAAATATAGATAATACTTTAACTACACATATAATATACTAACATCTCCCCAATATATCGTGCATTCGATTATATTGTTCTTTTTGCTGTTCCCTTCATGAATTTTCGGTTTCTGAAAACGAGAAATTCTGATCAATTCCTTTAGAAATGGAAGATCAAAAGCACTTGTTTCAAGCAGTTATCTTGAATTGAATTGGTCAAAAAGATAACACTACAAGGGGCAAATAACGGCTGCTTGTGAAGGATCGAGAACGCAATGGGTGAGCCGCCTCTACTCCTAACAAGGACAATCGCTTACATCCATGCGCTTACAAATCGGGATTCGAACCCGCGACCTACTGGGTGTCAAACAAGCGCTATGACCAAATCTGACGGTCTGTTCACTGAATGGGAAGGAACCGAAAGTAAAGAACAAGGCATAAGAATTGGTCCATTTAATCATGGATTGTGCATACGTTAAGCACAACGCAAAGAAGTAATGCGTTTCGCTTTTGATTATGAGTAATTTTGACTAAGATCCTGTCTTTGGAAAAAGCCCTAAATTAAACTCCACAACATGAAATTTGTTAAAATTTATAAATCAATAAAATTGGGCTAATGAAAATTTAAAATCAGATTGCCAATTGTATAGTTTTATGTGCAAGAGCATATCGCTATGGTGGTGCAGTTTTGTTGTGTGAATAGGTATCCTCGTTTCCTGAAAATATTAAATGTACTAAACTAATGTAAAAGGGAAAATACTCAGCTGTATGCAAGTAATCTTCGTTAATATAAAAATTTGTATAATAATTTCAATCTAGCCATTGAAACAGCTGAGTTAGAAAACCGAAACTCAAAAGTCAGGAATGTGAACTAAATGTTCTTATGGGTACGATGTTCATAGTTAATTTTCAAATTTCTGTATGAACAATTTAGATCAATGTAAAATCGCCGTTATTAAAACTAATGCCGTCGTTTATTAAAAAAACAATGAAAACGTCTATAAAAATGCAATACTGCAACTGAGCAAAAAAGGATCAAAGTCAAAAATGTATTGGTCTTTTATTGGATTCCTCTGACAATGAAGGATTTTAGATGAGGGAATTTTCTCACACATTGTCAGAACAGTGGAACAGAGAAATGATCCACACGCTTAGGCTAATTGCGGCCAATAGTATTGCAGCAACTTAGCTTATAAGCAAAGGAAATCCCTTGTGCCTTGACTGGTTGACATAGCTGTATCCAGGAAGGACTAATGGCATTTCAGGAACAGGTGACGCGGTATCGTTGCCACCGAATTTTTGATGTCCCTACTGGCGAGGAATACCTCGGCGCGGTTTCTTATCAAAAAGGCGATAGATGATTCAACAACGGTTACCCTACGCTGGAATAATTCTTAAACACTCTGTTAAAATGAGTGTCTGAATCGATTTCTGAGACTCGATTCTGTTATATCATTCGTCGCCTCAGCTGCACGATGGACGCGTCCTGGTATATTTCAAAGCGATGTAAGGGCTATTCTTTCCGGCATAAGCCTTTCATGTGGGACACTCAAAAATGTTTTCCGAATAAAAAAACACTTTTGCAAGTCTTGAAATTTCTGACACAAATGTTTCTCATCTTTGAAAAGTTTCTTTAATATTTGTTAAAATTAGTATTTTGGCTATGCTAAGACCCGATATCCAGCGAAATGGATGCTTAAAACTGGTTTGTTTCTTTATTTTCAGAAATGAAACTACTGTTTGCGAGGTAAAAGTAGAAGTGCGCCCTCAAAATGCATAAAAATTAAATTGCAAGTATTATTTCATTAATACTTTTTGGTGTATGACAAAATATCATATGTGTACTCTTCTAGTCGTGAAAACAAATGCTACCCCATAGAATACATCCTCCAACACTAAATTTGTGTTCTCACTTAGCATATTAAAACAATTTGAAAGATTTTTTGCTGTTACCCAACTGAAATGCAAAAGTTGAAATATCTACAAAAAATATTTATTCCTAATAAATTAGATTTAATAACTTGATTAACATTGGATAATTTTTTATAAATGTAATGCATTCTTGAGAAAGAAAATAATTGACATTCAGGCAGGTGTTGAGAAAAAGTTTCATATGTGGTCCATATTTCATTTAATTTTTTCATTTTGCTAAAATATTTGACACAATAGGTTATTTGAATATCTCTCTTAAACCAAATAAGTATTTGAAAGAGAAAAAAAAATTTGTTTTAAAGACAAAGGAGCGGCGCACACTTTTTTAGATAGATAATATCTGCCTGAAATTCTGATTGAAATGAATTACATCTTTAGATCGCAAGGGCTTGATAATGAAAATTTATCAATATATTTCATTGTAGTACGTCACGCAAATAAGTAAAAAAATTATTTTCGTTATAAAGTTTAGTTTGTCATTCTGTGATAATTTTTTGCTACACGAGGGCTAAAAATTAGATATGTGTACTTTAAGCTAAATATTAAAATGTCGGTTTGAAAAGTATAAGTTTTCGCCAACCACAACAGGTCTGGAAACAGAGATGAATTTGCTGACACAGTTTATAGATAAATCTGTCTTCTGTTTCAGATGTTGAATTCAAATTGTTATTTGGCTAACAACGTGAGTACTAAAATTTGATCAGTCTTACTCCATTTCGAAAAACTAACACAACCCTAATTGTTAACCTGGTTTTAAGTACGTTTAATTATTCTTAGTCAATTAATTATCAAATTAAAATCGTACGATTGGTTGCCATCCCACTAGATCTCTGAAGAATTGAAAATTTTGCAACGTTTGCAACGTACAAAAAAATGAGTTCGTGGTTTAAAAATTCTCATGTCAATGAAAAAAAGTGCGTTAATCTGAACCACTGCTCGAGACATTGGCGCCAGGGCCCGCTGACCCTGGCACCGTCAATCGGCGAGTTTCGGGCGACAGTCGGGATTCTAAGAAAATACCATTACATCCCCTACGTCCGTATATCCATTTCTTCGCAGAGTGCCTTTTAATGAGTCTATCCGACTGATGTAAGGGAAGGCTCCCCAAAGTCTTTTGTGTTTCCAGATTTTTAGCAGATAACCAGTGTAGTTTTTTTATTGCCATGTCATTCACGAATTTCTTCAGGAAATCATCATTTACGAATTTCTTCGTAAATGATGATTTTCTGATAGGTCTCTCGGGAAAGCATGGATGGGGATTTGGGTTTTCCTACATCTTGAGTCAAATGAAGGTCACATAACGCTCAGCACAGCTAAAATACTCAGAATTTAGAATGGTCAGGAGAGTAAAAGAATTAGTCATTCCAAATATCTGTAAAAAAGGTATTTGTGGGACCAAAAGCAATGTTTCCAGTTAAAAAGGCCATATTGAACAAAATGACCATAGAGCGACAATCAAACCCCAATTCAAATGAAATCGATTAGTAAATTTTGGTATGATTTATAAAACTGTATTGAAAATGTATCTCATTCAGAAAAACATGTTTTTGAATCCAATTCTTTGGAAACATTACTGTAACTTGATCATTCAAATTTACCACAAACCCCGAGCGAAATCGCTTTAAAATAAAGTATAATTTCAAAGTAAATTTTGTGGATACTAATCATTTCTGTACATTTTGGATTTAAAACTTTGTAAACTCGATTTTGGAGAACATTTCAAACATTGCATATCTTACAAGAGGATGTTAACTTCCCTTTCACTCATGACTGTTTTTACTATACTTTTAATCTTAATGTTTTTAAATCCAACAGGACTCAATCATATATTTCAGGCATCGGGGGCAAGAAAGCGTATTTTTACTATATTGTCTTCATAGTGTCTCTCCTTGTATGTGTGTCAATCCTTTTAAACTTATATAAATTGCTTCATTTTTGTGATACTTTTTACTTCTCAGTTCACATCTAATAAATCAAAGGAGTTGTCAGGAATTATTTTCGGAAGGGGTCCAAGATCTAAAGTTTATTTTTATGGCTTTTGAAGATTTAGATTTATTTTGAAAAAGGTTTTCTTAATTTTTTTATACCTTCTTTAAAGTAAGAGATTATTGTAGGCATGGAAAATAACGCATTTCGTCAGATCTGAGTGCAGGGATAATATTATAATAGTCGTGTTCACAGATTGTTATCACGACAATTAATAATATTAACAAGTATTCAAAAATTTATTTATTGAAATTTGTTTTTCAGTTTACCGTTGCTTTTGGAGCGCTGTTTTATACTAACATATTTGATTACAAAGACAATAAATTAAGGAACTTAAACAAACAGTATTAAAATTATTACATCTCAGTTGTTTTGAGAACAGAAATGACTTTACAGGTATTGTTCGACAAATATTTGTTAAAGACGCGTAAACGAGAAGCAGTCAACCAAAATGAAGCATGTTTAAGTGATGCAATAATAGAAGACAAAGCACAAGATTTTTTAAGAGGTACAGGCAACCAAATAGATGGTTGAGCCAAAATAGCACGAGATTTCTGAAAGTAATTAAGATATTAACATTATCAGAATATAATTAAAACAAAAGGCAAAGGAGACAATAAGATGGTTTCCAAGGGCACTAGCAATCAAGCTGCTTGTTCAGGCAGAATTTTCACTCTTCAAGTAAAATAAAAATTAGTACCCCCTTAAATAAAATTTTGCATTTTATAAGCTAAATTTCATATAGATCACAGTAACTCACCTAAGTAGTAGAAAAGTGAGAGTTCAAGCACAAGAGGAGTGAGGATCGCGATGATGATAAGGAGGGTAATTAGACTGATAAGGAGGAGGAGAGTTCAGAAACAGGAGGATCGCTAGGGGGAAAACGAGTAAACCGATAGAGTGGGAAATGCAGAGAATTGGTATTAACATGTATAATTTATGCAAGAGGAGTTTGTTTAAATTAGGTATGAATTTCAGTGACAGTAGGGTTTATTATAGTTTCATTCAAATTTGGTTACAAATCTTACTACTTTAATTTTCCCTTTGTTTTTTTTTAACAAATTTTTTGATAATGTTCCGTAAGGGAATATTGGAAATTTTTTAATGCTTACATCTTGCTATTTTAAATAAACTTTTGCTTGTCTTACCACATACACTGTATTTTGGATTATTTGTTTTTTTATTTCATGGTTTTATAAATTGTCTTTTAAAATACAAGATCTGAAATGCAATTTTCTTTGATTTTAAGATGCATGTTTTATACTCAAAAATTAATTATACATTAGATGCTATAGCACATATTTTATTGCAGAATTTTTTTAATATTATACACTTAAGTGAGCGTAAAATTTTTGAAACTTTACACCCATATTATGAACATGTTTCCTTACACATTTGAAGTAGTGAAAAATAGTATTAAAACCCTTTATCCTGTAAAATCTAAATTAAATATTATTTTTAATTAATCTTTTCTTGCATATTATTGTTTACTTTAAATAAATTTTCATAAATGTTAGTGATTTTATTTATATTATAAAGATTCACAAACTGTTTTTAACGAAATTTTCTTTGATATAAGGATTTATATTTTTAAAAGTTGGATGTTTTTACACAAAAATTAATTATATATAAGATACTATTACACATATCTTAATAATGAAGATTTTTAAAAAACGTTTAACAATTAAAAATACATACTTTAAATATTACTACAAACATTTAAATGCAATTTGCTTTTTATTTTTAATTTTACAATTAAGACATTTTTTAAAAGTTTGATTCTTAGAGTGTGTTTTATGCATAGTAAAAAAACAATACTAAAAAATCTGTAAGAGTAAAAATATTTTATACATTAATTTGAAACTTTACAAGACCCATACTATGTTTCCTTGCACATTTGAAGTAGTGAAAAATTGTTTATTAAAACCATTTGTCCTTGAAGTTCTAAATTAAATGTTCTTTTTCTTTAATGCTTTTGCAAACCACACATTTTACTAAATATGAACTTCCTTTTATTTATTTGAAAACCTTATGCACATCGTACAGTTTAAATTGCAGAGCAAAATACCAATACTGTACGAACCTATGATGTATTTTACAAGATACTTTGTACTGTTTTCTTAATTTTACATGTAATTCATTGCTACGTTAAATGGATAGCATGTGGGTTTTCAGTTTTGAAAATAATGTGTGCACATCTGTGCTGCTAAGCAAATTAACTTTTTCCCTTTTCTTGATATTTAATGCATAATCTAAATATTTACTCACACCGATGATAGTTTTACCCATGAGTAATATTAAATTGCTTAAAATTTTAAATATTAATGAATTTTAAAATGAACAAATAGTATTGAAATAATGGATAAATCTGAATTCTATGTATTCTTAAAACAATCTCTGCAAAAACCAGCACAGACAATTCATAAACAGATTGAAGGAAGCCGCATGGAAACAAAGTTAATTAAAACATTTTTTATAGAAAAACATCATAATTCACATATTTTACAAAACTAAAACATTATAGCAAAAAAGAACTTTATTTTTTACATACTTACATTTATAAAAAGACGCATATTTCCGACAAGCCAATTATTTTTGTGATGATCACATTATAGTTTTTGGATATCTTTGTTGCTACTTAGAGCACATAGTGCATCGAATTTGGGACACCCATATTGTTCCAAGCTGATGTTCGGAAGTCAATGCATTTAAGCGTTTCTTTTCCACACAACCACCTTTGTAAGCAACTAGGTACTGAGTGGCCCCTTGGTCTGCTCGTACAATTCTAAAAGCTTAGAGTCTAGACTTTCTAAGGGAGCACAATTTGCCATGTCATGGGACAGAAATTAAGTGCACATACGTAATTTTTAACATATCGCACAGTTGTACGATCTTTGGCACTAAGTTTATGATTATAAGACGATAAGTTAAAACGAATACTTGAAGCTACTTGCGATTTTACTGCGATGTATGCGTATTTACGTACTAAGAAACCTTCTTGAGTCTGAAATCCATCAAAATCCACAATTGCACAAATATTAAGCATTGCTATTGAAAAGCGTTAGCTGTTCTTGAAAAAATAATTGTAAACTGGAGGCCACGAAAAACTGGACTATATAACACCATACACTTACTAATCATACTAATCAGTAAAGTTAAAATTTATCTTTTGCGTTCCATAGTTACTCAAAAGATAAGACTAAGTGAAGAATGTACATACTAAAAAAACATGATATTTGTGATAATGCGCGAAATAAAATTTTGTGTTGTAATACAAGAAGATTTTAACGAAAGGATATACTTAAATGTGCGTGTGATTTTTTACTCTACCACGCTTATGTGCTGAATGCAATTCAATTCTACGACTAAACTTGAGCAAGAAAAAAACACATAACCAAATATAATTTTAAAGGAGAAACGTATTTTGACTTTCTTTAAAATGAGAACTTTAAAGTATACTGAATTCTCTTGATTCTGCAGTTTTATTTTTTCTAAAATTACATCAACAAATTGAATTATTTATTTGTGGGCACACACAAGTCTTTGCCTTTGTTGAAAGGAGTATCTTTGGTAACTAGTATCTTTGACAAGTATCAGATTTTTAAAAATTGATTAAGGGAAGAACCTTTTTCATGGGATTTAACTCAATCTGCATCATAATTTTACACTTAAGAGTAATAGAGCATAATATAGTTTTAAGGAAAACGAATAACCATTATGCAAATTTGAAGTCAAAAGTTGCAAGCATGTCTATGCGCCTATCTACGTTTAGAGATTGGCCAACGCACAGACGTTGACATTAGAGACCTATCCAAAACGGATTGTATTATACTGGTGTCTTGGACGTGATCAGGTGCTATTGGTGTGGCGAAGGGCTTGAGAATTGGTAAAAAGAAGATGCAGTGAGACACAAACACAAAGTTTTATCCAAAATGTTTGGTAGCCAGTTAGATGAAATTGTACAGGTGCTGGATGAAATCAACAATAATACCAATGGTTTTATAAAAACCGACGTATAGCTTTACCCCTTATACAACGACAAGGACGAACGACTTTGTAAAATTTGCAAGGAATCGGAAATGATTGCTACTTTACAGCCTTGCGGTCATCTGGTGACATGCATGAGATGTACGAAGAGTCTTTCAACGTGTCCTATGAGCCGAACCAATATTTTACATAAAATTAAAACGTACATTTGTTACTAAACAGTGTATTAGTACATGTATTATGCAATCTCAAGTGTTATACTGAACGTGATGTGGAAGAAAATCCAATTGTAAAGGGGTGGTATTGAGTTGAAAGTTTTTAAATTGGCACAAGTGCTTCGGTAAAAAGATTAGTAAGGAAGTTTGAGACTCTAAAACCTAAGACTCTTTATTAAGGAAAAAAATCGTGTAGGAAAGATTTATACACCCTTATACATATATTGACTATTTTAATTATTAGAGAGTCGAAAAGTGGGAATTCGAAAACACCGAGAATGGGAGCTAGTAATTTCCTCCATCCTCGGTGTTTTCGAATTCCCACTTTTCTAAATCAAAATTTATGAACCTAAGGAGAAATAATCATAGGACGTAGATATACATACAAATGATATTTTATTTAAAATTACTATATTATAATCCAGGCATTCTTTTCAACAAACATGTTTGTAACATTCATTTTCAGAACAATTTTCGAAACATCCTGTATAATCTTATCGACCTATTTTTATAGTAGAAAAAACATTAAGCAGTAAAAACCAATTTAAAAAAGTTATACAGAAAAAATTAAACAATAAAAAAAGTTATACAGAAAAAATTAAGCAATGAAAAGTTATACAGGAAATATTAAACAGTGAAAAAAGCTAAACAGAAGAAATTAAACTGAAAAAAGTTAAACAGTGAAAAAAAGTTAAACAGTAAAAAAAAAAAGTTAAACAGAAAAAAGTTAGAGAAAAAAGTTAAACAGAAAAAATTGAACAGTAAAAAAGTTAAACAGTAAAAAAAACTTAAACAGTAAAAAAGTTAAACATAAAAAGTTAAACAGTAAAAAAAAGTTAAACAGTAAAAAAAAGTTAAACAGTAAAAAAGTTAAGCAGTAACAATAAAAAAAGTTAATCAGTAAAGTAAAGTAAAAAAGTTTTAAAAAATTAATAAAAATAAATATAAATAATTCTTTTAAAGTGCGAAATATTTTAAAATGCTTAAACAAAAGTGTTTTAATAAGCCCCACTAAAAGAAACACTAAAATGAATATTTAATTCAAGCATTCTTTCTTGCATTACAGAGTACATTTATACATCTTTCCTAAAGCATTTAGTAACTCCTGTTTAAGGCACTTTAAAATTCTTTAGTAAATAGGTTTAACATGTAATGAACAAACGACTCTCTAATAATTAAAATAGTCAATATATGTATAAGGGTGTATAAATCTTTCCTACACGATTTTTTTCCTTAATAAAGAGTCTGGATATGCTTGCATAATGGGTTTTTATCAGGACAATTACAAATATACAAGTGACTGCATAGACTTAAACATTTCCCATCTAAGCACTTTAAAAAACAATGATCTTCTTGAGGACATGCTTTGTAAATCATACGATGTATTCAGTGTGATCATTAGATGCAGATTTTATTATCCATGATTGACAATTTATTTCAAGTACGTGATGATCAGGAATTTTCATTGCTGATAAATGTCGTCTTTGATAAGTTGGTGGATATATGCTCTTTGGGCAGTTAGTTAAAATATTATACTTGTGGGTCATAAATATATCTTCTTCAATTTGTAAGAGGGTTTCAATCAGCTGATCTAATCGCCTGTTAAATTTTCATTGTAAATAAGTCGTTTTAAGTTTGTTGTGAAATGATTCACAATACATGTTCGTTTCAGTGAAGGCATGGGGAAAATTCCTATAAGCCATTGCCCAAAGACTTGCTCTACTGTAATAATATTCTTCAAAATACTCAATAAATGATGGTGCAATTGTCTGAAACTTCTGCAAAAAATTGTCCATCATTGTTTGAAACTTAATTGGATTTCTTTCTTCAAGCAATGTTAATAGAGCACAATATAACTCTTCTTTCAATTTACAATTGGAAACTTTGGCCAATAATTGACGCTGCCAAGCTCTTAAAATATGCCACTTACATAATAAATGAGGAACATTTTCACCAAATACTTTTTTGAATACAGGCCCTGTTACATGATCATCATCTGTCATTGCACAATTGACTTTCAAATCAGGAATTACTATTTTAATGCTCTTAAACAAATGGTACAATGTATCCTGGTCTAGATGGTTTACAATGAAGTGGGCTACAGGGTATCCAGAACCAAATTCATCTGGAACAATCAAATTTAATAAATAAAAACCACATATTGATTGGTTTGATGTGTCGAATCAATACACAACACCCTAGTGCTTCCTTCAATCATCAAACTTTTTTGTTCTCTAGTTTGTAAACCAAGAGCAAAAGACTCATGAGAGGAGGGCAGCTTATCAAGACCTTTGGGTCCATATATAAGTATGGGATTGTAAGACTCTTTGCTGAGTTTTTCAACTACAGCAGCTACGGAAAGGGCGTCATTATCATTGGGGTATAAAAATGATTTATTTTGTTTCACATAGTAATTTATTGTTTTTCGAGATACAAATGACTTCTTCACATTGAAGCAATCTCTGTTATTTCGTGATCCTGTTCCATCTCGTAAAATGGCTTGAATTTTAGAAGTTGATATTCCCAATTCCACATAAGCTTTAGTTTGATCTCGATAACTTCGTCTCAAAGGTTGAAATTTAGTGTTATCAAAATTTAATTGATGATTGTGTCCAGGGAAAAAACTGACTTTAACTTGATCCACTTCTTCACATACAGATATTCTTGATGGACAGTTGCAGTTAGGAAGCACATTATGCTTTAAATTTTTTCTTTGTTCAAGACGTTGAATTTCAGACTCAGATGAATAAAACTGACATACATAATAATGGTAAGTTTTACCAGCAACACATTTGCTTCCAGATTTTTTTTAAAAGTAACTGTAAGTTTTGGAGCTTTCTTCATCTAACCATGCCTGAAACTGCTCCATAGAATGACCACTCCATAGAATCAAACTGGTATTCCTGTAATTTTATGTTACTGTCATGGACATCAACTATATGTTTATCATGTACACTTTTTGAATGGAAAGCTTTATCACATTCAGGAAAGACACAAGGATAATATCCATCACTATTATTATCAGAAATTTGACAAATTCTTTGATGCCTAAATAGACTACCTCGATGTTTATATACCTTTTGGCACTTATTACAAACAAATTCTGCAGATTTGGAAATTTTAGATTTGCAAGTTTTGGAAAAATTAATAGAACATAGACCACTTCCCTCATTATCCTTACCATTCACCATATCGTCACAGCTACCACCACCACACAGGCTTTGATTTTTGTTCACTCGTTGGGGAAACAGAGATGCAACCATTATGGCCCTCACAACTGGTCTTAGGAGAGTCAGATTGAAGTTTAGGATGTCTATGGGAAAAATAACATTTTTATATACTGTGATGATTCATTGCATTTTTTAAAAATACAGGTTGTGATTCATGTATTTTTGAAGAGAAATTTCATTCCTGAATTCCAGAAAAAGAAAGAATCCTTACCTCTTAATTTGTGGCTGCTTAACTCTTCGTCTCTGTTTCTCCTTCGGCAAAACAGTGATCCAGCCATCATTATCCTTGTTAGTAATAGAGTAGTTGGATAGTTGAGGTTTGGGATGTCTAAGTGAAAATAAAAATAATTGGCTTTTAAAATACGCTGCAACTGTTAGTTATATATTTCAAATACTAGTTGTGATTAATATTTTTTGAAAAATAAACTTCCGATCTTAGAAAAAGTTATTCTTACTTTTTGTTTTGAGACTGCTCAATCCTGGGATGCTGTTGATGCTTTGACAAAACAGCGATTCTCCCTCCAGAGTTCTTACTACTGAAAGTTGGACTAAGACGTCTAGTGAAAATAAGGGAACTTGTTAGCCAAGCCTCAACTAAAGCTTGAATATGGAAACAACGTTACACATTTAAAAGTAATATTTGATGTACAACACAATGAATATTAATACCTGCATTGAACAGAACCTTTGGTAACAATAGCAGAATACAGTTCAACAGCCTTAGTCTCAGGGGGAACTACAGGTTGATTCGAACTCTCAGTTGAAGAATTGAGAGAGGGAAACTGAGCAGGTAGGTCGTGGAAAACCTGCTGCTTTTCTACATCACAAGCTTGAATGCTCGCCAGAGCTTCCTTTAGCATTGCAATAAATAGTTGCGCTAGTTGAAGGTTCCCTTTCCTGTTTAAATGAAGGCCATCCCTTGCCATACAACCTTTCCAAGTGACTTGGGATCTACAAAAAGAAACATTTTGCTCCTTTTGGCAGTAGGAAAACAGCCGTTGGTTTAGAAGATAAATTTTTTGATTAATTTTCTGAAGAAAAGGTTTCATTACAGTTTGTTCTTCAAGGGAGAGGTATTTATCCTGATCCCGAGACAATAAAACTGAAATCACAATACATGTCTCTTGCTTTCGGTTTAAAATAGTTTGAAACAGGTCCTCAAATTTTGAGAAGCATCCATCAAGGCTATCGTAAGTGTTATTGTTACCTACATGCAACAGAATCAAGTCATAATGATTCTTTAAAGATGAAATCTTTTCCGTTAAACGTTCAATGGTGATTCCTGGAAAAGCTAGAACATGTATTACACTACCATGTAATTGCGATGGTAAATACTGATCTAAATATTTAACCATATAATCGCCAGTAAGTAAAACCTTCATAGTTATACCTTACAATTATTAGATAATTTACAGACAAG
Source organism: Meta bourneti (assembly GCA_933210815.1). NCBI lineage: Eukaryota > Metazoa > Arthropoda > Arachnida > Araneae > Tetragnathidae > Meta > Meta bourneti. Next base: position 4,995,329 of record OW119926.1, read on the forward strand.
AAAAGTAATTAAAAAAATAGAAACTGGTCACAGAAAACAATCAAACAAAAAAGACTACAGCACAAATGCAATCATTCAATTTAAAAATGCAAAATGAACTCTTAAAACATTCAACAAATAGTAAAAATCATGAAAACAAATGGAAATACAACAAATCAATGGGAATACAAAAAAGCGCTAAACAAACAGTAAAAAATATTTGAGAACTGACAAATGTCGGATTGATACTCTACCTGATTATTATCTTTGTTTTGATATATTTAGTAAGTTGCGAATGGCAACAGTCTAGTTTTAGTTTGTGTTTTATGTACGCAGAGAAATGGCTTCTGAGTTCCTTTGTCGTATTTTTAGAGAGAAATAATACGTATTATTTACGCCATAAATGCTTCTGAGTGTTATTTTGTGATCTAAAGCAAAGAGTGTACATATTAGAGCTGTAAATAAACTGTTTGTGTTATAAGGTGTTTTTATGGAATAATTGACTACACCAACTATAATCTGAATACTTCTGATTCCGAAATTCAAAACGGAACATCTGGCGTCCGTGACAGGACTCGACTGCTGATTTGGGTGAGTTTTGTTTTGTATATCCTACTTCCTGAATTAATATGGAAGCAGCAAAGAAAAATAGAACGCAGCAGAGGAGACTGTTTAGTAAAGCATGTAATGAGTTTGATGCTGAAGAGGCAAACTTAGAAATTTGTGATAAAATACTCTTTCTGAAAGTTATTGAGGAAAAAGCTACGCTAATGGTGAATGCCGAAGAAAATGTTAAGCAGTTTTTTTTTTTCTGCAAACATTGAAGATGATGTAATAGAGAAAGAGATCGATGAATCTGAAAGTTATATAGACCGTTGGCGGTTGTTACAGTTTAAGTTGAAACAACTTTCGCTTTCAGAAAGAGAAGACGTTTTTTCGAATTGTAGTGTTTCTCAGCAAAGTACATTATTACGTTACCCTAAAATACAGTTACCTACATTTAGTGGAGATTTAAGAAACTGGATTAGATTTTGGGGTCAATTTGAGAAAGTCGATAAAGACCATAATTTAGATCCGCATAAGTTCGCATACCTATCCCAATGTATGGAGAAGGGAAGTGTTGCCGAAGAACTAATTAAAAGTTTTCCAAATGGGGGAAACAGTTATGAGAAAGCTATAGAACAATTAAAATTACGTTTAGGCAGAGAAGAACTACTTATACAGGTGTATGTTAGGGATCTTCTATCATTAGTTCTCCAAAAGCAGAATATGCCGAGAAAATCTTTGAGAAATCTTTATGATTTGTTAGAAACAAAGCTCCGTGCGCTTGAGATATTAGGAGTAACTAGGGATAAATATGCGTCGATGCTTTTCCCACTTGTTGAGTCTGCTCTACCTGAGGAAACGCTTCTAGCGTGGGAACGATATAGATCTACAAGTCGTAGATAACACGATGAGGAAGATCAAAATACAACTAAAATTACTAAAAAGACTGATCTCGATTCAATTCTTGATTTTCTTCAAGATGAAGTACAGGCAGAGGAACGTATAATTCTAGCCTCAAAAACTTTGGAGTTGAAACCAAGTATAATTTTAAATTGTTCAAGGAGAAGGGGGCTGGAAATAATAAACATAAATATGGGGACCCTCGTCAAATAGCTAGTGCGGCTGATCTTTTAACCTCTTCGAAGGAACAGAGACAGTGCATATTTTGCCACAATTTACATAATTCCACTGACTGTTTGAAGGTACGAAAAATGGCGATGAAAGATAGAGAGAATCTCGTAGAGAAATCAGGGTGCTGTTTTCTGTGCTTAAAACCAGGTCATCAAGTTCGTAAATGTTACTCAAAGGTAACTTGTTTGGGTTGTGGAAAAAGACATCATATTTTACTCTGTCATAGCATAAAGCAGCAAGCATTCTCACCTACCGGGAAAGAAACTGCAGAATTAGATAATGTTCCGAATGAGGATCAAGCACTTGCGAATGTGTCCCAAAGCCCTAGCGTTATGTTGCTAACGTTAACGGTTTTAATCAGAGGTGATGGGAGAAAACGAAAAGCAAGAGCCATCATAGACTCTGCTTCACAGCGCTCTTACATTTTAAAAAATACTGCTAAAGAAATGAAATATAAAAGGGAAAGCTGGGAATATCTTCAACATTCTCTGTTCGGTGGAGAAAATACAGGAGTGTGCAAGCATGATGTGTTTACTTTATATTTGACAAGTTGCGATGGGTCTTATAACTGTCATTTCAAAGTATTGAGTCAACCTGTTATCTGTGAAAGCGTTCCACCGACAATGCCTGCGATTCATTTAAAAGAGCTTACGGACTATAGTATTCATGTGAGCGATGATTATAAAGGTCCTATTGAAATTTTAATAGGAGCCGATGTAGCTGGAAAAATCATTACCGGTGGTTACAAATCCTTACTTTGTGGTTTAACAGCAATGGAAACACGTTTAGGGTGGACCATTATGGGACGTATACCACAGATTTCTTCAGAGGAAAATGAAATCTCAGTAGCTAGCCCTATGCTTTCTACTACTAGAACAATAACAGAATTGTGGACTCTTGACAGTAGATAGAAAATGCGGGTTCTAAATCAGTGGTGGAGAAGGTGGAGAAATCGAGTGGAGTTGAGTTGTACCGGAAGTGACGTCACGATAGGAAGTGACGTCATGACCGGAAGTGACGGCATGACCGGAAGTGGAGTTGAGTTGTACCGGAAGTGACGTCATAACCGGAAGTGGAGTTGAGTTGTACCGGAAGTGACGTCATACATAGTGGAGTTGAGTTGTTAGTTTCGTTTTCAATTTTGAGTTGAGTTTAGTTGTTTTCTTCCTGCTTCGAGTGGAGTTGAGTTGTTAGTTTCGGTTTCTCGGATTTCGTCGAATAACACGTGTTTACGTTTTGGACTTGCGAATTTCAGAGGGATTGGATTTAAGGCGAATTTCAGAGCGGTTGGATTTAAGAGCTGATTTTTCTGTAACTCGTAGCGCCATCTATTAGTACTTTTTGAGTAAAAAAATAATAAAATCTTTAAAACATATTTTTAAAACTAAAAGATGTGATATTTTTTTTGCTGGGATCGAACTGACTACCAAAAAGTACTCGTAGTCGAGTGTTAGTTGGATGAGAATATAACCATTCGGCCACGAATACCTGGTTACTTACCGAAATATAATCAATTTAAATCTGAATACATTAAGCGCGTAATTGGCTGTTAAAATAGTATAGATTGCGCCACCACATCAATAAGTTCGATCAGTTTTTATCTGCGTTTCTGACATAGAAAGGTGAATGTGGTGGAGAATGACGTCATTCCAACCTGTTCAAACGTGGAATCAAACACGTGGTGGAGAATGTGGTGGAGAATGACGTCAATCTAACGTGTTCAAACGTGGAATCAAACATGTGGTGGAGAATGACGTCAATCTAACGTGTTCAAACGTGGAATCAAACATGTGGTGGCGAATGACGTCAATCTAACGTGTTCAAACGTGGAATCAAACATGTGGTGGAGAATGACGTCAATCTAACGTGTTCAAACGTGGAATCAAACATGTGGTGGAGAATGACGTCAATCTAACGTGTTCAAACGTGGAATCAAACATGTGGTGGAGAATGACGTCAATCTAACGTGTTCAAACGTGAAATCAAACACATGTGGTAGGCAATGAAGTCACTCGAGAGTAGAGTAGAGTTGAGTAGTAAGTTTACCTCCGCGTTTCTGACATGAAAACGTGAATGTGGAGAAGAAAAGTTTTAGTACCGAATCTGGCAATGGTATGTAATAAGGTTATTTGTGGACTCGCAGAATGGCAACACCTGGACCCATTCTAACAGGTCTGACCAGTAAGATTCTTTTGACTGCAAAATATCCCAGAGGAGGACGTGTCGCTGCCCTGAAATCTTGGAAGTGATATCACTTGTATCTTCAAACGTGTTCATTCCTGTTCCTTAGTGCTTTTAGTGGAAAAACATGAAGCGATCATTTCCTTTTGGATATACTTTACCCTTTACAGATCAAAAAGTGGATATGCTTTCTGAGGCCGATTCGTCCTGAAACCAGTCCTTTTGTCATCTACCCTTCTGAACTCCAAGGCATTGAGTACACCCCTCTTTCATGTCTGAAACTAGCCTTTTGTTATCTACCCTCCTGCATTCCAAAGCATTGTACGTACTTGTCCTGCATTCCAAGGGATCGGCCCCTACCTGTATTTCAAGATAGTACGTGTAGTCGTTTCGCATTCTCATTCTATCCTGTGAGCGTGTGTAGCGCTTTCTCATTTTCCTGCCTCTTATACTTAACCTGTGTGTGTGAGAGAGGGACGCATTCTCATTTTTCTCATAGAACTTTGCAAGCCAGTATACCATATGTAATGAATACACACGTTTGTGGACTTTGCAGCAACACCTACAGCTCCAAGTTTAATTTGGAACGTCATGTTTCTTCCGTGCATAACGAGGAGTCATTTCCGTGCATATTATGTGAGCGAAACTTTATTAGAAAATCAACCCTTCAGCGACACGTAGCCAGTGTACACGAAAACAATGATTTCCGTTGTGATGTGTGCAATAAGGCATTTTCAAGACTTGACGCACTTACGCGACATAAAAAAAGCCTCCATCAACAACCTCCAAAAAGAAAAAAACCCGGCGAGGCTAACCCTGAGAAAAGCAAGCGGCCCAGACGCAGTGAAAACTTTCAAGGGGGTAATAATGTGAATCCTGGACCATCAACGGGTGGAGTGAATCCTGGACCATCAACATCAGCGGGTGGAGTGAATCCTGAAGCATCGACATCAACGAGTGGAGCTTCTTCTCGAACTGTGCGACGGAAAGAGAGTGCGTTTGGAAATCGTCTCTCTACTTGGACTCTTTCGAACCCGCAAGGCATACTAGATGTCTCCGAGTTTATGGAGGCAAAGAGGAGCGCAGCTGTGGAACTAATTACAGAAATTGTTCATCAGCAGAATGCAGTAAAGGTAAATTTTCTACTTATATGTATCTATGAACGTTTCTCGGAAGGCTCACTTTTCAAAGAGTGTTCTTTTAAAACTAAAAATGTTGCATTATTATCTATAAATGAAATTGACTACGCTTTCAGTATTGCTTCAGAAAAAATTTTAAAAGAAAGCGAAGAATTTGAAATGAAGGATTCAGGTTGGGCCCTTAAATCTATTGTTAAATTGGAAATACGATGTAATAAATATTTACCTTTACGAGGAACTAGTTTTATAGAGTTACCAAATGAAATAAAATTAAAACGTGCGGTTGTAAATGTTAGAAATTCAGACAATGAATGTTTTCGTTGGGCCATTTTAGCTGCATTATTTCCAGCAGATCAAAATACATCCAGAGTTTCAAACTATGTCAACTTTAAGGATGCTTTTAACTTTTCTGGGATAAGTTTCCCTACAAAACCAGAAGAAATAAAAATATTTGAAAAAAACAATAATGATATTTCTATTAACGTTTACTCTTTTTGTAAAGATATGATGATTTTTCCATTAGTAGTCACACCCAAAATTAAAAATAAACACGTTGATCTTTTATTTATTAAAGAGAAAGAAAAATCTCATTATTGTACAATTACTAGTCTTTCACGTCTTGTTTCAAGTCAATTAACCAAAGGAAAGCGAAGACATTTCATTTGTAGACGATGTTTAAGCTTTTTTAGTTCAAACGATAGTTTAACTTTATACACTCTGAGCTTTGCAAAATGAATGTTCCTTGCAAAATAGAGATGCCTTCTGAAGAGAAGAAGTGGGTTTTTTTTAATAATTTCAAGCATTCTCAATACGTGCCTTACGTTATTTATGCTGATTTTGAAACATTGACTGAAAAAGTATCCACCTGTGCTCCTTTTGACGATGATTGCTCATACACTAACGTGTACGAAAAGCACAAGCCTGTAAGCTTCTGCTATTACGTAGTCGGTCGAGGAGAAACCAAACCTCCGGTAGTTTATAGAGGAGAAGATGCTTCGCGGAAATTCATAGAATGCCTTCAGATGGAGGCGCAGATCATCGAGTCAAAGTACACAAACTTTGTGCCGATGAAGGAATTGAATGAGTCGCAGAAAAAACTCCATGAATCAAATGTGTGCTTCATCTGTCAGAAGCCAATCTCAGCTGGAGACATAAAAGTGAGGGATCATGACCATGTGACTGGGAATTACCGAGGACCGGCACATGCGTCATGTAATTTCAACTACAAACTGCCAAATTTTATCCCGGTTTTTCTCCATAACCTCGCAGGTTATGACTCGCATCTTTTTATTCGGGAATTAGCGGAGGACTCTAAAAACATAACCGTGATTCCGAATACAGAAGAAAGATACATCTCGATTAGCAAAAAAACCGGGAATAAATTTAATTTGAGGTTTTTGGACACAATGAAATTCATGGCCAGTAGTTTAGATACCCTCGCGAATAATCTCCTACAACATGAATTTCACCATACGAAGAATCATTTTCCTTCAAATTGGAAACTTATGATAAGAAAGGGTGTGTACCCGTATGATTACATGGATTCCATGGATAAATTTTCCGAAACACAACTTCCATCTCAAGAAAAATTTTATAATGTGTTAAATAAAACAGCAACTACGGATAGTGATTACGCTCATGCAAAAAATGTGTGGAAATCTTTCAACATTAAAACCCTCGGAGAATATTCGGACTTATATGTTAAAACTGATGTTTTACTGCTCTGCGACGTTTTCGAAAATTTTCGAAAACTATGCATGGCATCCTACAAGCTAGATCCTGCATGGTATTATACCGCTCCAGGACTATCTTGGGATGCCATGTTGAAGAGTACCGGAGTGAAAATAGAACTTTTAACAGATTATGACATGCTTATGTTTGTCGAACAAGGAATCAGGGGAGGAGTTTCTCAATGTTCTCATCGACATGCTAAAGCAAATAATAAATATATGTCTAATTATGATGATTCTCAGCCCTCCAGCTACCTTCTCTACCTAGACGCCAATAATTTGTATGGTTGGGCGATGTCCCAGAAACTACCTCTCAAAGGATTTGAGTGGTGCAACATTATTGATATAGATACACTGCGTAATGATGACCAAAATGGATACATTTTAGATGTGGACTTGGAGTATCCACAGGAACTCCATGATCTACATAGTGATTATCCATTAGCTGCCCTAAATGCCGTTCCTCCTGGGTATAAGGAAAATCGCTTACTACTAACGCTCACTCACAAGGAGAGGTATGTTATTCATCATAAATCTCTTTTGCATTATTTGGATTTAGGTCTAAAATTAAAAAAAATTAACAGAGCTATAAAATTTATAGAAACAGATTGGTTAAAAACTTATATAGAACTGAATACAAATATGAGAGCAATAGCTAAAAACTCTTTTGAAAAAGATTTTTTTAAACTCATGAACAACTCTATATTTGGAAAAACCATCGAAAATATTCGACGAAGAGTTGACATTCGGTTATGCTCAAACGAAAAGTCCGCTTCAAAATTGATAGCGCTAAACCTAATTTTAATCGCAGGACAATTTTTTCAGAAAATTTAGTAGCCATTCATATGCAAAAAACTAAACTAATTTTTAACAAACCCATCTGTATTGGTATGTCAATACTGGACATATCCAAAACTTTAATGACTGATTTTCACTATAATGTGATAAAAAATGAATATGACGTAAAAGCAAAACTATTATATACTGATACGGACTCTTTTATTTATCATATTCGCACAAATGATTTTTTCGAAGATATTAAAAAAAATTTGGACCTTTATGACACTTCAGATTTCCCAGAAAACAATAAATATGATATTCCCAAATTAAATAAGAAAATAGTAGGTAAAATGAAGGACGAGAATAGTGGTAGTATTATGACCGAATTCGTAGGGTTAAGGTCAAAAATGTACTCGTACAAAGTCGAAGGTAGGAAGGTAGTTAAGAAACTGAAAGGCATCAAAAAACAGTCAATTGAACAAAGCATTAACTTTGATGACTATCTAAAATGCCTATTACATAAACGAAATAAGCATGCAAAGATGAATCTAATCAAATCCAAGCATCATACTTTGTATTCAATAACCCAAAATAAACTTGCCCTCTCCTCCACTGATTCCAAACGATACGTTCTCGATGATGGTATTCATACGCTACCTTGGGGGCATTACTCGCTTGTCTGATGTAATGTATATATGTATATTTGCTCTAAATTCTTTCGTATTGTGCTATACTGAACGCTTTCGTATTTTGCTGTACTGAATGCTTTCGTATTTTGCTGTACTGATTGCTTTTGTATTTGATTTAAAAAAATTAATATGAGATGTATTTTATATATATATATATATATATATATATATATATATATATATATATATATATAAATTCTATGTGTTACTATACTAGATGTTAAAAATATTTTCCCTAACTTTACCCCAGAAATTCATTGTGTTTTTGTCAAGGAACATAGAATTATGCTTATAAAAAAAAGAAAAAGAAGTATTAATGACTTGGCCATATAGGTCAGTTTAGTATTGAGGGGTACATTATTGTTTACATACATGCTCTGATTATGATTATTTAATAAACGATTTTTTTTTTCTTTAAAAAAAATGTTTCTCTCTTTATTTAAACTTACAAACAAGTATTTTTCTCATGTTATGGTTACAATCTGCAATTTGTTATGAAAAAGTTATTGCATTAGAAAACTGATTTCTCTACCACTATTTTGAAAGCATGTATATATATAATCTACCATTGGACAAGATTTATATATATTTTTTGATAGAAAGTAGATGAAATTAAGGAAGTATAGTTTGAGTTTTTTTACTATTTCTAGTAGAAATATCAGTAAAGTAACAGAAGTTGCATCTCTGTAACTGGACTGAATGGGTAAAGACGAGTTAGCTCAGTATTATGAAGACCCTAGCTTACCAGGGAGCTTTGGTGGAATAAATGCCTTGTATCAAGCAATGAAAGGGAAAGTTCCAAAAAAGACTATCAAAGAATGGTTGGAGAGTCAGAATGCATACACCCTACATAAAAGCGTTCGTCGCAACTTTCTGCGAAACAGAGTTATTGTTGGGGGAATCGATTTTCAATGGCAATCGGATTTAGTAGACATGTTAAGTGTTGTAAAATACAACGATGGTTATCGATATCTGTTAACATGTATAGATATTTTTTCTAAATATGCATGGGTCATACCTTTGAAACGGAAAAATGGATCTAGCATTGTAAATGCATTTAAGTCAATTTTCAAGGAAAGAAAACCGAAAAAATTACAAACAGATCAAGGAACTGAATTTACAAATAAATCATTTCAATCTTATTTAAAATCTGTCCAAGTAAAGTTTTTCACGACAAATAATGAAACCAAAGCTAGTGTTGTTGAAAGATTCAATCGTACTTTGAAAACGAAAATGTGGAAATACTTTACCAATAAAAACACCTATCGATTTATAGATGTCTTAGACCAACTCGTACACAGTTATAATCATACACTCCATCGCAGCATAAAAAAAGAACCTATTAATGTAACAGTTGAAAATCAAAAACAAGTGTGGAATACCTTATATGGAGATGTAAATAAAACTAATGTTAAGGAGATTCCATTCAAATTTCAGGTTGGAGACTTCGTTAGGGTTGCAAAGACAGGGAAAGTTCATTTGAGAAAGGATATGAAAATAATTGGTCCGAGGAAATATTTACGATTCAGCGTTGTATACGTAGAAAGCTACCAGTATATAAGATAAAAGATTTAATGGGAGAAATAATCACTGGTACATTTTACTCAGAAGAACTGCAGAAAGTTAAAAAATCGCATTCTTTTCATGTTGAGAAAATTTTAAAGAAGAGAGTAGTTAAGAAACGTTTGGAATACTTTGTCAAGTTTAGAGGTTATCCTCGCAAATTTAACGCCTGGATTCATTCCAAAGACTTATTTTCGATAAATTGAGTCTGCTCATTAAATTTGTTTCGCTTCCATAACCCACAATGAGTTTCTACGTCACACTGCCCAGCGACAGCTCTATCGAGTTTTATCCTGGCAACACAATGTCTCACTTCTACACGAAACTCCCCAAACGTCTAGAACTCTCAGGTGAATGGGAAGTTGGATTAGTTGAAATAATTTATCCCAGAATGTGGAATAACATTATTGATGGTGAAAATTCTTTCGAATATGATTTAGGAAACGGAGTAAAAACGAATGGAAAAATAGCGTGCGGATTTTATGATTCTCCGATTGACATTTTAAATGCATTTCCGAAGCACATAAAAATTCAAATGAAATATAACAAACACACAAAAAAGGTGGTGTTGCAGCTCACTAACGGAGCAAAGCTGCGATTATCCAAGGGATTAGCTGAAAACTTAGGTTTTGAACCTAATAAAGTGATTGGAGAAAATATTATTCCAGGAAATGGAGGCATAGATACAGTAATCACTGAGAGTCCTTTTGTTGCGGATCCTAATGTTGATTTACATTTGCTGTACGTTTACACCGATATCATTCAGCCTGAATTTGTTGGTGGGGTCTTAGCTCCTCTTTTACGAACTCTGACAGTGAAGGGAAGAGATGGTGACATGATTCAAGAACAATTTGAGAGACCTCATTATTTATCAGTTTCCAGAAAAAATTTTGACTCGATTGAAATCGTTATAAGGACACACACTGGTCGTTACGTCTCATTTGAACGCGGGAAGTTGATAGTGAAACTACATTTTCGCTTGAGACATTTGTAATCTCTAGAACAAAATGTATCAACCTTATCGTTGTTGCACCAAAACATTTGAAGACTATTATACTCAGCAAGCAGGTAATGGCTTGTCATATTACAAAGGCATCTCTCTGCAGAAAGGAAGTGGCTTGGGTGGAATTTTTCGAAGCATGTTTAGGATGGTTTTTCCTTTATTTAAATCAGGTGCGAAAGCATTAGGAAAGCAAGCACTTCGATCTGGGGTGGATATTGCAAATGATTACTTGCAAGGTAAAGATGTAAAGTCAGCTATCAAAGACCGAGCTAAAGAAGCAACGAAAACTTTAACCGATAAAGTATCCACTCGAGTGAAATCAATGGTTGGAGGAAATAAAAGGAAACGCACAAATAAGAAACGCATCATTCGAAAGAAGTATCGCAAGCTGTGTGCACCTGACATATTCTCATAATCTTTAGCATGGCCTTAATACGAAATGATTCCCTACCCTCTGTGAAATCTGAACTGGACTTATTTCTTATGCCACCGACTCAAACAGCTATTGAAAAAGGGCAGTGGTCTGAATTTTATCCCATAGCTAATATTCGTGATGGTGGACCTATCGAATTCAACATATCTGGTAGTGGTGAGGAATACATCGATTTATCAGCAACCCAACTCTATGTAAAAGTTAAAGTTGTAAAGGACAATGCAGTTTTACCAGAAAATGAAAAAGTTGCTCCATGTAACTTATTTCTTCACTCGTTATTTTCCCAAGTCGATGTGAGTTTGAATGAGCGTCTAATTTCATCATCCAGTAACACTTACCCTTACCGAGCTTACATTGAGACTTTGCTCAATTACGGCTCTGATTATAAGAAAAGCTTCCTAACTTCAGAATGCTTCTACAAAGATACAGCAGGACACTTTGATGAAACCGATCCTTCAAGTGAAAATGCAGGGTTGAAGAAACGGGCTTCTATGATTGAAAAGAGTAAAGTTTTAGATATGATTGGAAATTTACATTGCGACTTGTTTTATCAAGATCGTCTATTACTCAACTTGGTAGACTTAAAGTTAAAGTTAATACGCAGCAAACCGGAGTTTTGTCTCATTGCTCCTCAAAAAGCAAATTATGACGTTGTTATTGAACATGCATCCCTTTTCATCCGGAAAGTGAAAGTCAGTCCAGGTGTTTTAATTGGACATGCCAAAGCCTTAGAAAAATCATCTGCAAAATATCCAATGGATCGAGTTTTGTGTAAGCTATATTCAGTATCGAAGGGTTCTTTCTCATTTTCACAGGATAACATATTTTCTGGGCAACTCCCGAAACGGATAGTTGTAACATGTGTCGATCATGATTCATTTAGTGGCACTTACCCAACAAACCCATTTTACCTCAAGCATAACCATGTAAATTTCATAGGCGTTTACGTAGATGGAAATCCTATCAGCTACAAACCCTTGGATCCTAATTATGCCGACGGCCAATTTATTCGTGCTTACAATAGTTTGCTCCTAGGAAGTGAAAAACTCTCATCCAATAAAGGTATCTATATTAACAGAGATGAGTTTTCCGAAGGGTACACGCTATATGCCTTTGACTTAACACCAGACTTGGGTGATGGCAACCATTTAAATTTAATTCATCAAGGAAATCTTCGCATTGAAATAAAGTTTGCAAACGCTTTACCGAAAACTGTTTCAGTGCTGGTATATGCAGAATTTCAAAACGTGATCGAAATTACGAAGTCTAGAAATATTTTGTGTGATTTTTCGATATGAATGTGGTACAATTGAATAACATTTTTCGAAGTGATGCATACACACGTTTATATTTTGTTGGAGTTTTCCCAAGTGATCGAATTCCCAAGAATTTTAAGAGTTTTCCGGCTGCATTTATTTTAAACACCGATCCTCATCACAAACCAGGGACTCATTGGTTAGCTGTTTATATGAAATCACCAACAAGTGTAGAGTTTTTCGATTCGTTCGGTCAACCACCTTCGTATTTTTTGGGCTACATACATGACTACTTCAAAAAAGTTCCGCATGTGGTCTACAACGACATACCTCTTCAAAGTGTTAAAACTGCTGTTTGTGGACAATATTGTGTATACTTTTTGTATCAAAGATCTAGAAGTAGATCTATGGAATTTACTGTTAAATTATTTGATAGACAGTCTACAAATAATGATATACGTGTGTATAACTTTGTGAAAAAAATTTCGAATATACATGTACCTTTATTTCAATAAAAAAAGTATAAGTAATCGCCCTAGTCTTTACTTCTGTCATTTGTAACCATGAATTCATTCGCTTTAAAGCATCCTTTCACTGCTCTTGTCTGTGGACCTACATCATCAGGCAAGTCGCATTTTTTGAAAAAATTGATAAACAGCCACACAGATATAATTCATCCTACCCTTGATAAAATAGTGTGGTTTTATGGAATCTATCAAAAGTTATACGATGAGATGCCGAATATCATCTTTGTAGAAGGAATACCCGAAAACTTTAAGCAATATTTAGGATATAATACACTTTTTATATATGACGATTTAATTTCTGAATGTGGCAGTGATAAAAGAATAACAAACTTGTATACAAAAGGATCTCATCATATGAATTTATCTGTGATGACTGTAACGCAAAATTTGTTTCATAAAGGAAAAGAATTCAGAGAAATTTCATTAAACTGTCATTACATGTTTTTATTTAAATCGCGACGTGATGTAAGTCAAATTATACACCTCGGTCGACAACTCTACCCTCGAAATTTACATTTTTTTCTTGAAGTGTTTGAGGACGCCACGAAAAAGCCTTTCAGCTATTTACTTGTAGATTTGAAATCTGAAACAGAAGAGAGTATGCGACTGCGTACAAAAATCCTTCCAGGAGAAGAAACTTGTGTTTATCAGTTAAAATAAATAAACTCCCAACTTGCAAATAATTCATTGTTCATCATGCCTTTAACAGAAGGAGACGTGCAACGGATGAGACTTTTAACTGTATGCCCCACAAAATGTCGGAAAGCCTTTTTTTAAAAAATCTTCCGAAATCTAGCATCCATTGCATAGCTGAATGTTGTTTGAACACTTTAAAAGGGAATGTTCCTTTAACAGATGAACAGAAGAAAAAACTTTCTCGTCATAAGCATACGCTTAGAGACCTAGCAGATAAAAAAGTAACCCTCACTAAAAAGCGAAAAATTATTATTCAAAAAGGAGGGTTTTTAAATATCTTAATTCCCGCAGCACTCACTGTCTTGACTACTCTACTTAACAAGTAAAAACATGCAATATGCAAGGAAAATGATTTTAGTTCCAGAGGAGAGATTATCAAGACATATACCTTCAGACGAACAGCTGAGTGAATTAGATTGTGAGATGAAAAGTATTTTAGTTAATAAAATGGATGATGATGAAAAAATTAAGTTATACAATCAAGTATTGCAGAGGAGGATTAACGTGAATGTATTGAATCCACCATCTGTATCAATTAATTCAGAACTGTCAGATAATCCAGAGAAGGAAACAGATATTGCGAATGAGAAAGAAAGAACGTTAAATGTGGAGGAGATGGTGCTCAAGACCGTTCCCAAAAACTTAATTGGATTAACTACAAATATTATTCTTTATTTAAAACGCAATAAAGAGGTTGTTTCTTGGATGCCTAATGGAGAATTTGTGTATAAAGGTAAAATATAGTGAAAAGTTCTAATATTGTTGACCTGATAGACCGTTTAGTGCGAAAAAGAAAGATGGATAAGTACGTGAATGGACAAGAACAGTTTAAAGATGCACTTAAGGAAATTAACTTCCCCAGTTCCTTTGTAAAAAATAAATTTGCTATACCTCAACAACTCGGTAAGGCAGTGAGGATAATGAAAGAAGTGATGCCTACCCCAACCCCAAAACGAGTCTGTAATTGGCTTCCTCTGTAAATCATCAGTTATTTCCCCGCTATAAAAATCCATAAGTAGATGAGGCTTTCAAGTTTCAAGCAGTATATATTGATTATAATCAAGGTCTATGTCTCATTTCAAGCAATGGAACTCATCCAGAGAAGAGCATTTTCTGTTCTTATTTTCATGGGAATCTCAGCATTCATATTTGGCCTTACAATGATACTCGATAAAGGTTATGTAACAATTTGTGATAGTGATGGAATCATAGATGATTACTCTTTAAATATGTGTAATGATACAATGGAATTACATCTACCTGGAGAAAGAAAAATTACAATTCATTCTCCAAAACAGAAACAGCCGCGTCAAAGATCTCAAAGAAGTTTTCAGAAAATCTTTGAAAGAGAAAAAAATGTCAATGTTACAAATCTATTCAATTTGTGAACTTGCAATCTGTTAAATGTTAAATACACGGAAGCTTGTAAGGGAATGTTTATTTTGTGTACATGTCTGTGTTTGAATAAACTTGTCTTTTACAGAAATATGTTACTTGTTTGTCATTTTTTTTAGTTCTAATAACAGAATGTATAATATACAATTCTAACTGTGTCAAATGACACTGCAGTAAGTAAAAGTATGTATACAAATACAAAAAAAAGAAAAGTAATAAAATAAGTACTTATACATTTTAAAATAAAGAGAGACACATTTGAAAAAGATAAACAAAGAATTTATTGATTATACATATATATATATATATATATATATATATATATACAAAACATATTTATATTCTTTAACATGTAAAATTATCAGATTTATCATTAACATAAAGCCTCCGTACTGTTTCGTACAGAGTTGTTGTATTTACAAAACGTAGAACGTCAAAATCAAAGAATAAATACCTCAAGGACATATTCTCCGAAGTTAAAGTTTCTCCGAATCTATTCCAGTCGATTTCATATAAAGCGTTTAGGAAATACCGATCGTAACGTTCACTTAAACTCATAGTCATACATTCATGCCCAAGTTGATTTTCAAAGTTGTTTACACATCCAAAACAATTCATCATTTTCTTTATTTTTTCCGAAATGAGTACTTTTAGATGTTTAGCCACTCTGTCGGTAAGTTCGCTCACTTTCTCAGATCTATCAGGATCGCCGTAATATTTCTCATCGGTTCCTGCTCCACGTTTCACGAATTCTTCTTTCACAAAATAATCGAGGGATTCATTAACAAATCCTTCATTAATGGCTTCAGTAATTTCCTCCGATACAGCTTCCAGTCGATCCAATTGTTTCACAGAGAGAAGAATGCGCGTTGCAGTTAGTTGAAAAGCACAGTCTTTCTTTTGAAACATATTTTGAAAACTCACACATTTCTCGTTTCCCCGAATTTCTTTGGAGAGTAAAAGGCTTCTTGAAACGATAATAACATCGCTAGCGTTCTTTGAGCGAAAGCTAGGAATTGCTTCGTAGAAGGCTTTCCAGACTTTAGGAAGCAAAGAAACTCCCTCTCTGGAAGGCTGCAGCACTCCCTGCTGATCTCTGTAATAATGACGAATATGCACGCGGATAATTCCCTTGAAGCAAGAGACAACAGCAAATTTGGTATCACCCAAATGGAAGCTATTTGGACCTAGTTCATTCATTGATGAATCAGATACTTGAGATGAAAGTACATCGGCCCCAGAATGCATATTCACTTTTTGATCTGTAAAGGGTAAAGTATATCCAAAAGGAAATGATCGCTTCATGTTTTTCCACTAAAAGCACTAAGGAACAGGAATGAACACGTTTGAAGATACAAGTGATATCACTTCCAAGATTTCAGGGCAGCGACACGTCCTCCTCTGGGATATTTTGCAGTCAAAAGAATCTTACTGGTCAGACCTGTTAGAATGGGTCCAGGTGTTGCCATTCTGCGAGTCCACAAATAACCTTATTACATACCATTGCCAGATTCGGTACTAAAACTTTTCTTCTCCACATTCACGTTTTCATGTCAGAAACGCGGAGGTAAACTTACTACTCAACTCTACTCTACTCTCGAGTGACTTCATTGCCTACCACATGTGTTTGATTTCACGTTTGAACACGTTAGATTGACGTCATTCTCCACCACATGTTTGATTCCACGTTTGAACACGTTAGATTGACGTCATTCTCCACCACATGTTTGATTCCACGTTTGAACACGTTAGATTGACATCATTCTCCACCACATTCTCCACCACATGTTTGATTCCACGTTTGAACACGTTAGATTGACGTCATTCTCCACCACATTCTCCACCACGTGTTTGATTCCACGTTTGAACACGTTAGATTGACGTCATTCTCCACCACATTCTCCACCACGTGTTTGATTCCACGTTTGAACACGTTGGAATGACGTCATTCTCCACCACATTCACCTTTCTATGTCAGAAACGCAGATAAAAACTGATCAAACTTATTGATGTGGTGGAGCAATCTATACTATTTTAACAGCCAATTACGCACTTAATGTATTCAGATTTAAATTGATTATATTTCGGTAAGTAACCAGGTATTCGTGGCCGAATGGTTATATTCTCATCCAACTAACACTCGACTACGAGTACTTTTTGGTAGTCAGTTCGATCCCAGCAAAAAATATCACATCTTTAAGTTTTAAAAATATGTTTTAAAGATTTTATTATTTTTTACTCAAAAAGTACTAATAGATGGCGCTACGAGTTACAGAAAAATCAGCTCTTAAATCCAACCGCTCTGAAATTCGCCTTAAATCCAATCCCTCTGAAATTCGCAAGTCCAAAACGTAAACACGTGTTATTCGACGAAATCCGAGAAACCGAAACTAACAACTCAACTCCACTCGAAGCAGGAAGAAAACAACTAAACTCAACTCAAAATTGAAAACGAAACTAACAACTCAACTCCACTAGGTATGACGTCACTTCCTGTATAACTCTCCACTTCCGGTTATGACGTCACTTCCGGTACAACTCAACTCCACTTCCGTTTATGACGTCACTCCCGGTCATGACGTCACTTCCGGTACAACTCAACTCCACTCGATTTCTCCACCTTCTCCACCACTGATTTAGAACCCGCATTTTCTATCTACTCTTGACACTCTCGGCATTACCGATCCATCTGAGAAGAAAACTAAAGACCTTCAGGAATCCGCCAGAGAGCATTTTATTAACCCTCCTGGCGGCGAGGAATCTCAAAGTTGTGTTCCCGAAAACGTCACCCCGAAAAAGCGAGTTCTCTTTAAAAGTGTCAGGGTTTGGACAAAGGGAGTGCTCTCCCCTTCTTCAGTCAATCGGTCTCAGCAGTAGTCTATTCAGACCGGACCATCAAAGGAGAGCGATGACAGTGATAGATAGCAAGGCCAAGGGCTACTACCCAGGTCCCAGAAAAGCCTAATTATACCTAGAACTTCTCAAGCGTGCTTCTCAAATACTTGTAGTATGATTTTCAAATAGTGAAGTAATTCAGGGGCTGATCCATAGAAATATTCTTACACGTGTTTGAAAAAACAAATATTTACTGTAACAATGGGAAACTTTGAAATTATAAATTTATATATTTTTCTTTTAATGAGTAATTTTCTACTAATTGTAAATAAGTCAAATTCTAGCATTAATTTTCTTCCCCACAAAAGTTTGCCTCCATTACACAGATTTACAGCCTGATTTTTGTATAAATCAGGCGATGAAATTATTTATCGCAGTTTAGACATGAGACTTCAAGCAAAGCTAAACAAAAAATATCCAATACTTGCTTTGTTAATGTAAAATATCCTCAAGTGTAACCACAACGGATGTTATCCCAAAGGTTCCAGATTTTAGGTGTTCACATATCCGTGAAGAAATTAGTAGAAACAAAACCGTACACATATGGTAAACTGAGTTATTTTGCACCAATAACTTTTTAAAGAAAGGACGTATGGGACGTTTGGAATCTTCTTGAACACGATTTTGAAGGATTATTTTTTATTAAATTTTAATGGTCTAGTTATTTCGACAATCCTCTGAGAACCCCAATAGAGTAAAATGGCATCCGGATAATTAAAGATTCATAGGCGCAAGATACAGAATACAAAAATGGAGGAATTAAGTAAATCCCGAAACATTTGTGATTTGTTTGATATAAATGGTTGAAAATAATTTCATAAAACCATACAAATGATTTGAGTGATAATGGTTTGACGTAGCCCCAAACAGTTTTACATAATAAAACCTAAATTTCAACCAGCTTATTCGAAGGTCTGTCATTTATTTTGTCTTCCATTGAAAATGAGTAGCCTAGTTGGAAGAGTAACGGATTAGCAACTGGAGGGTTGCGAGTCCGAATCCAACCAAAGACCGTCGCATAAAAGGGGGGCTGGTGCAAGTTAATTCTGTCGGTGACCTGAAATATCCTCACGTTGGCGAGGTGTGGAAGTTTGGACAGTGGGATGCTAGCTCAGGTGTGATCTGACCGTGTTTCAAAATTACGTGTGTTGTCCTTGGATCTCTCCCTTTGGGTTTGATCCCGGACTGTCGCTAATAGCCGTTGTGTTGCTCCAGTGCGACGTTAATTAAATACCTATCTATTGAAAATGAAGTGTTTCTCAACCGCTGGGTCGCAGCCAATTACCTTGCCCTAGCATTAGTTATATCGGGTCGTAAGAGGTTATCCTGGGATTTGTCATTTTTGATATATAAGGATTTATATGATGAAATATTTTATAGTGGTAATATTCTGAGAATAATATTCAGACGAAATTATTCAGACTCAGAAATCTTTAATAATATCTGTATAGCAAACATCACTGACCAAGTAACTGTAAAGAAAATTTTTCCACTGAAAATGAAGATCAAAGGAGTCTATCGGGGTCTCAAATCTGATAAAACTAAATACTGTTTCTTCACGAGTTCTCCTTGCAGTGTAAGTTCTCGTTTCGAAAATCGAGTGACGTGATTTTTTTTAAAGTAATAAGCCCTAAAGATTAAAATTTTAATATGAATAAGAGACAAGGGATTTCGTTTAACTTTGGTGTACAGAAGTCTCGTATGGAAGGTGTTTATAGCCCAACAAATATAAATATTTGGTGATCAGAATGAGATATGAAAATCAGCGCAAATTATCTTAATTTTGGCCTGAAAAAATTACAACGCACTACAAGATTTCATTAGTCCAGTGATTGATAGCTAATTTCCTCCTACATTTAATTATAATCATGACATAATTAATAATTGTTTTTTTAATGCATGCACTTTAAAAGAATTTTAAAGGTTTTTTACGAGTAAATTTGTTGAAACCTGGCTCTCTTATAAAACACTACCCGGCGTTGCTCGAATTGTTTGTAACTAAACTCATCATAATACTCAATAGTAGTCCTATGGGGATTTCGAATTGTTTTGAGATCTCTCTAAAGACACAGGACAAATCGAATGGAGTTAATATCTAGACTATGTTTCTCTCAGGGTTTTAAAGAATGAGTGTAGCAAATTCGATATGAGTTGATCAAACTGTGATAGTAAGGATAATCAATGTCATTTCTATGGGGATTTCGAGGGCAGCGATAGCCCAGTTCGAAGAGCAACGGATTAGAAAACAGAGGGTTGCGAGTTCGAACTCGGTCCAGCCACAGACCGTCGGATAGACGGGGGCTGGTGCACGTTAAATCTGTCGTGGCCTCAAGTGTCCTCACGTTGGCGAAGTGTGGAAGTTTGGAGTGGGATGCCGGCTCAGGTGTTCTTGACTGTGGTTCAAAATTATGAGGCGTTGTCCTGGGATCTTTCACTTCAAGATTGATCCCGGACCATCCCCCAATAGCCCGTTGTGTTGGCTCCAGGGGGACATTAATTAAATACCTACCTATTGGGATTTCGAATTGTTTTTAGCCCCTTCTCCCGACCTAGGACACATAGAACGGGATTAATATATAGCCTATGTTTCCAGCAGGCTTCCAAAAATTGAATGAATAATGTGGTGTGATTGAATGTACTAAATGTGGTGTGAATTCGTCTGACAACGGTTCTAATAGAAATAGTGACAACTATGCACTTCATTATGGGGTTTATTGTAAATAGGCTACGCTGCGTTAGTTGACCACAAAATCAGAGGTCAAACATTTTAAAATAATATTAGCACTGAAAAAGTTTTAAAAACCTGTATTCCATATCATCCCCTTTTTTGAAAAAAACCCTATCTTTACTCTTCAAACAAATTATTTTTTATCAATTCAGTTGAGCTTTTATAAGGGACATGGGCACTCCCATAATTTTCTGTTCTCACAGAAACACTAAATGCTTTAGGCTACTAGTGGAGAAATGTATTGGGTACAGCTGACCCGTGTATAATCGAAGTCAATCTTTCATTCAAGAATCACCTAGCGTGTAGTCATGTTTTGACTCCACCATTCTTCCTTTGCCAACTTACCCTATCAGCGACACAGGGTCTTTTGTATGAGGTACACCTGAAAAGGAAAAGGTCAGGTGAAAAAGGTTTTGTCACCTGTTGAACCGCTCTTCCTTCTGTCGACTGTGAGCACTGGTCTTTACTATAGAGGCAACCTTTATGTTTTGTCTATTTTTGTAAACCATGTGAAATGGAGACAACAAACCAAGAAAGCCCCGATTTTTCCCCTTAGCCGTGAGAAGTCGCTTTGAATAGAGGCCCCTTGCAGTTTTCATTCTTCCTTTCGGAGTTCCAATGAATCCATAAAACTCATCCCATAACTTCACTAAATTGTTAGGTTCTCTATGGAATTTGACACGTTCCTGAGGGAAGTATTTCAAAGAATCAAACAATAGTGTACGAATTCGGCGAAAATACATTGGTGAACAAGTAAAAAAGAGCTATTAGCCAAGGGATATATCGAGGCGCTTCATAACATAGTTGCAGTGTGGGACGGTTAGTGTGTGAATCGATTGTCGATAGCGTGCATAGCATCAGAACTGTTGTTCCTATATTTGTGAAAAATAGTAGTTATAATTCTATCGAGCAACCCTGTGGAGTACCTAGATAGCTAGGTAGGAAGCTAGGTCGATAGATTAGTCAAAAAAAGTCTTCAAGGCTAAATTTCTTTTGATAATTTAATTTTTAACGGTTGCATCTTTGCACTTGTACTTGTTCATTCTAGGACAAGCCCAAAGTTTATAAATTTAAATTTTATCTCTTATCTACTTCCAATCGTGAAATGGATTCTGAAGAGTATTCCGATTCGGATTCCTCGAATTCAGATACTTCTGAGAGTGATGTTGACGACGTTGAGTCATTGGATGATGCAAGAGACTGGTGCAGACTAGATCAAGATAATCTTGGACCTCCTCCCCCGAGGTTTCCATTCACTGGAGATCCAGGAATAAAGGAAGTTTTGCATAATTCTTCACCGTTGGAATTATTTGGAATTTTTTTCGACGACGACATTATCAGTTATATAGCGTGCGAAACAAATCGTTTCGCAGAAGATTTTATTGAAAATAATGAATTGACACCCACCTCAAGGGTTCAGAAGTGGAAAGACACAGATGCGAGTGAAATCCGTGTCTTTTTTGCAATAATAATTTTGCAGGGGATAATTTACAAACCACTGCAAAAATGGTATTGGTCGCAAAAACCGTTATTATGTACGCCGTACTTGGGACAAATAATGTCTGAGAGAAGATTCGCCATGATCATGAAGTTTCTTCACTTCACGAACAATGAAACCATAGATCTAAGAAATCATCCTCAACCTGGCTTAAAAAAAATTTACGAAGTTTATGAGGCCATCAATCGAAAATTTAAATCGACTTATATACCCGAATGTAATATATCAGTCGACGAATCGTTATTGTTGTACAAAGGCCGATTGACCTTTAAGCAATATATCCCCATGAAAAAAGCAAGGTTTGGAGTGAAATTTTATCAGCTCTGCGAATCTCGCAGCGGATATATATGGAATAGTTTAATTTATACAGGAAAGGACATGCCCCAATGGAAAGAAGCTTCGAAATATCGGTCAACAACAAACATTGTTATGACTCTTATGGAAGGTCTTCTTTGCCAAGGCTATTGTTTAACTTCGGACAATTTCTACACGTCCACAGAGCTAGCTGAGATCCTATTGTCCAAGCGGACAGATGTTTATGGGACTTTACGTTCGAATCGCCTTGGAATTCCCCATGAAATTAAAAGTGGAACCCTTGAAAAAGGAGAAATCATGGGGTTTCAAAAAGGAAAGATGTGCGTTTTTAAATTCATGGATAAAAAAACGATTTGTATGCTCAGTACAGTTCATTCACACACACACACACACACACACACAATCGATACTGTAGAACAACACAAAAAGAAAAAGAAAAGTAATGGAGATATTGAAAATATTATTACTAAAAAGCCCAAAGCCATAATTGACTACAACTATACAATGGGAGGAGTGGACATGGCGGATCAGTGCTTGTCATACTATCCAACGGTTCGAAATCAACAAAAAAAGTATTACAAAAAGATTTTTAGGCAGATTTTGAACCAATGCGTATGGAACTCTTTTGTACTTTATAAAAAGAGTGGGGGTTGTATGACGCAGTTGAATTTTAGAATGGAACTAGTGGAAAGCCTAGTCAAAACGTATGGTGAGAAGGGAAACTCCGTTCAATATACCGCAGCTGACCGCCTCACTGGGAGCCACTTTGCTTCCTATATTGAACCCACACAAAAAAAGAAAAACCCCACTCGGATATGTATTGTTTGCAGCAAAAAGTTTGATGAAAAGGGTCGACGTGTGCGAAGAGAATCAAGATTTGAATGTAAGCTATGTAAAGTCGCATTATGTATCGTACCTTGTTTCGAGAAGTATCACACAGTAAACGAATTCTGACACTTTTTACTGCATCATTACGTGACTGCGAAGTCGGGGGATAAGCCATCGTCACTTTACATCTTACTCGTGTTCTCCGAATTTTTAGAAAAATCCTATTAGAACCCATTCAATTATTGTTAATAGTTATATTCAAGATCATTGCTGTGTCATATTTATAAAGTTTCAACAATATTTACTTATATGTGAAGTGTGTTTAACATCAGCGTTGTATTTGCTTTTACTATTTTTTAAATTTCTCAATCTTTTCATATTAAACCCTTCATTTTATGTATTACTTTAGTGTTAATTTTTAAAAGTAAAATTGCAGAAAAGACCTACATTTGAAATGAGATTATTTAGTTGATATTTTTGTAGAATTTCTACTGGAGTGGAGGTGATTTCACGAGATGTTGTCGTTAAGGATTGTTGATGTGTTTCTTACAACATTTAGAAAAAGAATATTCGATTACGTAACTTACTAAATTTAATATTGTTTAATCATTAAGCTGTTTAATTTTTTGAACTATTTGAAAATCTCAGTTTTAATCATTACGATATAAAAAGTTTACTATATTAGTTTCGTACATTTTGTACATTATCCATTTTGAGTACATTAATCCATTAACCATTTTTTTTAAATTTCCACTTACTTTTTATTAAAATAGTTACAAATGTTCAGAAACAGATGTTCATGTACGCAATATTCATGTTTTTGCTTACTGGCTAACAATAATTTATAAATATTCATTCAGTTCCTTATTTTAAAAATATCGTAAATATTACTTACATATATCGTTAAAGTTACAAACTTATTTCTCAATTATACAGAAAATAAGTTTTGCCTTTTGAAATAATTCATAAAAAAAGCTCGTAAATGCAATCTGAAATGAAATTTATAATTTATTTCATTTGAATACTTAAGAATAACGTTTGCAAATTTTGATAATAAACAATTTCTGTGTACATATTCTGTATTCAATAATTAATAATTTTCAAAATCAATTCGGAATTCTAATGTCATTTAATCATAATGTAACACAACAAAAGGAAAGATTATGGCGTTTTAGGTAATCCTTTTTGTGGGGGCTGTGACAATTTTATATGAGCAGTTGCTAGATTTGGGTGGTTTCTCACTTTGATTAGGGATAGAAAAGAGTGCTCCAAGCAAAGAGTGGAGATTTTTCCGCTTTTATGGCTTGCTCGTTGGAAGCGATCACCAGAGATGTGGATAAGATGTCTTGAGAATATTCTTGAATTTTCATGTCAATGAATTTATTACATAGAGTAACAGTTTTATGTCAAGAGTTACAAGAGTATCAGTTTTATATCAAAAGAGAGGTCAGAAAGTCTTTGGCTTCCTGGCCTCTTTTAAGTTTTAAAGACATTCAAGTTTAGAAACAAATTTAGGATTTTAAATTGGTTTTCCAAGACTTAAAAAATGCTTCTAGTTTTGTGGGAAAAAGAAATAGAGTTTTTTTTGTTTTTAACAATCAACTAGAAATTTCAACAAAATGTTTCTCACTAAATTTAATAGCAAGTTGACATTGCTTCAGTGTGACGTAAATTCAACAATCTACCTACCTTACTGAATTTAGCTTTTCCTTGTTAAAGACAGAAAATTTCTAATTGAAAAGGTGGTAAATTAAGTTATAATTAAATATAGGCACACATGGTTACAATCAAGCAACAATTTGAATGGAAGAGAACCTACAATTTGATACTATGCCATATATCCGGAAACACTCTTTCTATTAGATTCACTTTTTGTTGTATCTGTTTCACAAAACTTCTTATACGAAGATTAATTTTATTTTGCCTCCTCACAAACATGTATGTGCTTGCGATACATTTACTCGTATCCATTCATAACCAATAATAGGTTATTTTTCTCACTTATGCACACCGCTTTGTATTTAGAATATACAGTAGCTCCCTAAAGTGTTCGTACACTTACGAATTTCAATGAAATACTGGTCTATCCATTAATAAAAATTAATATTTCAGAATGGGAATTTTTTAATAACATCTATAACTTGTTCTTAACAAAACTACATAAAATATTTTTAAAACATAGTAAAATTTTTTTTTTTTGCAAAATCAATAATAAAAAAATAACAAAAAAAATTATCTCACAAAAGTCTTCGTACACTTTAAAAAAAATCTCTACATATTAGTAAATATTGCAATATTTCGGTAAATTAGTACTTAGTAGGATATTCTATGGCATCCACAACAGCTTTTAAACGTCTGGGAATAGAGTTCACTAGTTTTTTTGTAATTTCTGCATCAACGTTCCTCCATTCTTCAATCATTACTGTTTTTAGTTCGCTTTTCGTTTTAATGTCGTGTCTTCGTACTCTAACCTTCAGTTCCCTCCAAATTTGCTCTATTGGGTTTAAATCCGGTGACTGAGGTGGTGTTTTCAGAACTTGTGGACAATTATAGACACCAGAGGCAAACGTTGAGAGCCGTGTGCTTAGGATCGTTATCTTGATAAAAAACAAAGTTGTTTCCAATACCCAAATTTCGGGCTGATAATTTTAAATTGTCTTTAAAAATATTTAAATAAAGAGCATGATTCATTATGTCATCAATAAATATCAAATTACCTAGTCCTGATGCTGACATGCACCCCCACACAAGGACACCTCCACAGCCATGCTTTACCGTTCCAGCTAAGTTCTTGGGATAAAGTTCCTCATTTTTTCTTCTCCATACAATTATATGCCCATCGGAACCAAACATGTTAAATTTGTTTTCATCTGCAAATAAGACATGATTCCAATACGTTTCGGGCTTATTGATCATTGATTTTGCGAAGGAAAGCCTAAGCTTTCTATTTTTCGCACTTACAAAACATTTTCTTCGGGCAGAACGCCCATTTAATCCAGCTGATCTGAGCACTCGTCGGACAGTTTCAGATGAAATTGAAGTAGAAAATTTTTCAGTAAATTCTGTAGAAATTTGTACAGCACTCAAACGTGGATTTCTCCACAAATTTTCTTACTATAAATCTCTGATCACGTCGAGTTAACTTTGCCGGACGACCTTTCCTTACCTTGTTTTCGATCCGATTTTCTTCTTTAAAGCGTTTTATCACATACTGCACCGTAGAATGGGATAAATTTACTAATTTTAGAGATATTCCGAACTGATTTACCACTATGATGAAAATTAATCACTTTTCGAATGCTGTTCGTTGTTTCCTTACGACTACGAGCCATTTTAAAGTAATAAATAGAATATTACGAAGTAAGCAAGCAAAGTTTAAAGCCAAACGATTTTTTAAATGTCACCACAATGCAAAAATAAAAAAAAGCGATAAACGATAATTTTATCTATGAATTTATCCGAAAATGTTTCGGTGTACGATCACTTTTGTGACGTGTTCTTTCTCTGCCTCCTTGCATCTCCATTTTTATAAAAAGAAAATGAGTCAATATTTTTTTAAAGAATGTTGGGTTTTATTCAGAATCACATGGAGATGATATGAAAAAATATTGAACTTTATATTCGAATTCAATTCTAGGCTACAGCACTTTTTCTACAAATTTTTAAAGTGTACGAACACTCTTGGGAGCCACGGTATATCTTCATTAGCATAATTGAAACTTAGATAGAGGTTGGAGAAAAATGTACAAGAAGTCTAAGTAAATAAAAGACGATACTTATCTCGAATAATGTCCAGCAAAGCTATCTACAATGCTCCATTACCCTTTCTTTTGAAAATTGAAGCAGTTGGTTGATCGTGAAATTCAATGTTTGCAAACTAATACAGAAATTAACTAGTACATCTTCCCGCTTCCACAAACAAACGTTGATTAGATCCAAAAGATTAGCCCTTTATTATTTTGCAAGTTATATATTTAAATAATGTAAGTTATAATCTACATCTTCTATGTAGTAAGAAAATTGAACAGAAATATATTTGTCCAATTCATTTTTCATTGAAATGGACTTATTCATTGAAAAATCATTTTATTTCAAAATTAATAGTTACACGTTTCGTGTCTATAAAAATGTTTGTCACACAAAACGTGCAAACGTATTTTTATGAAACTTAGCATATTACAGTAACAGTGAATAGGCTATTCAGAGTTATTTAATTCAATTAAGGATTGAATATTAAGAGAAAATTATAAATCGTATGTCTAACTGTTGAATTTACAAAACGTCAGCGAAAAGGTTGGCTACCACACCAATGATTCATCTTTACTGTTATAATGATACGCTTTATATAAGACAAATAAACGCTTAAAATAAGACAAATAAAATACGTTCTGCGAGTGAAGGTTGTATTGGATTCTTAATATGTCATTCAGTATCCCATCTACCGAATTCAGTTTTGACTGCCCATACATGTATTCCTTGAATAAATTCGTGCCGCGGTAGCCCGGTTGGATGAGTAACGGTTTAGAGACCAGAGGGTTGCGAGTTCAAATCCAAAAAAACACCGTTGTGTATAGAGGGGGCTGGTGCGCTTTAAATCTGTCGTGGCCTCAAATGTCCCCACGTTGGCGAGTGTGGAAGTATGGAGAGTGGTTTGCCAGCTCAGGTGTTGACCTCGTCATTTGACCATGGTTCAAAATTACAAATTGTCCTTGGATCTTTCCATTTGGGTTTGATCCCGGACCGCCGCCAATAACCCGTTGTTCTGCTCCAGTGCGACGTTAATTAAATACCTACCTATCTTGATTAAATTGCTCTTTAAGACATTCAAGAATGTGAGTTAATGAAACATTTTCTTTCTTAAAAATAAATTAAAAGTAATTTCTATATGTATTTTGTACAAATGTTGGTAAAGATTAGTAATTTTAGGGCGGGGGGACGTATCACCTTCAAATGGTAAAAGCTTGGTCTATTGATGTTCTAGGCATATTAAGACTATATATTCTACAATTTGATAGTGTAATATCTAGGAGGTGCTCTAGAAGAGACATACAAGTGCGCATCACCCCTTAAAAAACTAAATTTTGTTTTTTGCAAATTACCATTCATACGAGGAGAAAGGTTTTTATCCAGTTTCTTTTTTTGCAAAATTTATTTAGCATGATTTCAAAGGGTTGATTATCCAATAATTAATATTTGAGAGAAAGGACGAAGTTAGAGCTTTTGAAATTTTCAAATTATTTATCGCATCGGTGGCCCCCAGGTCGCCCATTTCACCAAACCTATTCGAACTCTTCCAATTATCGTACTTCGTTAAGCGTTCATTACGTACTGATATATTAAATTAAACAATTGTGCATAGTTTAAAAAGTATATCATGTAGTTTTGACTGCAGTAAAAATCATAACCTTTAATTTTTTAATTTCCAACCTTTTTCTCTGAATTCGTGGCACTTCGTGTTGTTAATTGCTTTAAGTTTTCATTTTTGTTTTGTAAACTTTTAATAGTACTTCAGATGAAACAATTTGAAATGTTTTGAAACTCAAGATTGTGATTCCAAATTTTCAATTCGACATCATTTTCCCGAAGAACCCGAAGGTAGACGCTTCCAAAGTGTAGTTTAAGAAGACAGGAATACCCTGTTATACACTTTGTAACACGCCAAAGGCAATCCATTGACAATACATAGTGAGGAAGTACTTTTCGGCATCGTCCGTTCCCATCAAGACCCCTCGCACAAAGAGTCTCCAGCCACGCCCTCCCATTAGAGGACACGGGTGGTCGAGGGGAAGGAAAAGTGACCGTTCAAATATTCTCGGGGTTGACACTTAAGCTTACATTTTGGTTTACGAGATATCTCGGGGTTGACACTTAAACGTGCATTTTGGTTTACGAGATATCTCGGGGTGGCCGCCTGAAGGGTTAACACAGTTCAGGTCGACAAAGACAATCGTTTCGTGGTACATTTACCCTGGCTCGCCGATCACCCTCCACTGCCTGATAATTTTAACTTGGCTTTAAAGAGACTGGGCGGTACTGCACGAAAGTTAAAAGAAGAAAATTTGTATGACGATTATAATCAAATATTTGAAGAATGTGCAAGAGAAGGAATAATTGAAGAAGTTCCTAAGCATGAGATTCAATTGCCGTCTCATTATTTACCACACAGACATGTCGTGAAAGAGAATAGCACAACCAGAATCAGACCTGTGTTTGATGCTTCGGCGAAGATGAGAGGTTCCCCAAGCTTGAATGACTGCCTGGAGAAGGAATAAACCTTGTTGAGTTAATTCCTACTATATTAACACGTTTTCGGATGAACAAGTTTGGAGTTACGGCAGACATCCGTAAAGCATTTTTACAAATTCGCCTACAAGAAAACGACAAAGATTATTTAAGATTTCTTTGGTATAACGAAAACAATGAACTGAAATACTTTAGACACTGTCGTGTCGTCTTTGGAATTTCTAGTAGTCCCTTCTTACTTAATTCTATGATTCAATATCATCTAGAAACGATTTTGGAGGAAGCACAACTTGGGAACTCAAAATATCCTGTGGATATGGTTCAGAAATTTAAAAATAGTTTTTATGTGGACAATTGTTTAACTAGTGTAAAAACTGAGACAGAATTGCATGAGTTCATTCAAGTAGCTACAGATATTATGTCAGAAAGGAAATTTGACCTTAGAGGGTGGGAGCACAATTGTTCCCATTCCTCAACAGAAGAGGTTTCTTGTGTAAAAAATAAAATTGTCCCGGTATTAGGCCTGCAATGGTTTTTAAACTCAGATACTCTTTCCGTAAATGAAGAAGTGTTGAAAGAAATAGTATCATCTATGGTGAACCTTCAAAATATAGACAATTCCTTCATCTATAAGTTTTCGAGTTATAGCAAAACTATAAGAATTATTGCCTGGCTACTTCGATTCATTAATAATTGTCGCATTCCGAGAAATACTAGAAAATATGGTAGCCTTGATTCCGAAGAAATTTCTGTAGCTGAGTATGGAGTTATCAGAATAATACAGAAAGAAAGCTTCGTTAATGAACAAGATGAAAAGTTAAAAACTCTGGGAGCCTTCAAAGATAAAAACGATATCATCCGATTGAAAACAAAACTTTTATATCGACCAGATAGTGAAGATTTTAAGATGCCTGCAATTTTACCATCCAAACATGAAGTTGTAGAGCGTATAGTGATACACTATCATGTAAAAAATGCTCATGCTGGGACTCAAATGCTGCTTAACCTTTTAAGAGAGCGATTCTGGATTCTGCATGGTACAAAGACAGTGAGATCTATCCTATCCAAATGTATTGTCTGTAAGAGACATTCTGCAAAGAAGTTTGATGCTCTCACTGCATCTCTTCCAGAGGACCGTATACGAGAGGCTGCTGTATTTGAGATCTGTGGTGTTGACCTGGCGGGATCACTGTTTCTCAGAGATAATAACAAATCTTGGGTTTGTCTATTCACATGCGCTGTCTATAGGGCAGTACACATTAAATTAGTGGCTTCTTTATCTACGCAATCCTTCTTAATGGCTTTGCGCAGGTTCATAGCCTGTAGAGGACGATGCAGCACTATCTATTGTGACAATGGATCCAATTTTGTAGGTGCTTCAAATTTGCTAAGTGCACTGGATTGGAACCTTATTGTGAGTGACACTGCTCTTCATCCTATTAAGTGGAAATTCAACCCACCGACTGCCTCTTGGTGGGGTGGATGGTGGGAGAGACTGATCGGTATTCTTAAAAGGTTATTGAGAAGAGTACTGGGCCGATCTTCTTTAACTTATGAACAGATGACGACGGTGCTATGTGATTGCGAATCCATAATTAATTCACGACCGATAACGTATGTCGCGGATAATGACGCAGAACTGGTTCCATTGACTCCTTCAATGTTCCTGCAAGATATCAAAATGAGTGGTGTTCCTGACTGTGATAGAATTGATCACCAGTCTTAACCAACGTGTTAAGTATCGACAAAATTTACAAAAAGCCTTAAGAAATAGATTTCGATCGGAATACTTGGGAGCTCTGCTTCAGAGACCAGAACGTAAAAGGGCTGCCGAAGTAGTAGTTGGTGACGTTGTCTTGATTGGAAGCGACAACACGAAACGTATCATTAAAATGCCTCATAAACTGGACTTGTGAACTGTTTATATAATTTTGTTATTGTAATTGTGATTATAACTAGATGTAAGTTAAATTTTAAGATAAAAGTTAACTTAGGTGGGAGAATGTCGGATTGATACTCTACCTGATTATTATCTTTGTTTTGATATATTTAGTAAGTTGCGAATGGCAACAGTCTAGTTTTAGTTTGTGTTTTATGTACGCAGAGAAATGGCTTCTGAGTTCCTTTGTCGTATTTTTAGAGAGAAATAATACATATTATTTACGCCATAAATGCTTCTGAGTG
Source organism: Meta bourneti (assembly GCA_933210815.1). Classification (NCBI taxonomy): domain Eukaryota; kingdom Metazoa; phylum Arthropoda; class Arachnida; order Araneae; family Tetragnathidae; genus Meta; species Meta bourneti. The sequence continues at coordinate 5,027,068 of OW119926.1, forward strand.
TTATTTTGTGATCTAAAGCAAAGAGTGTACATATTAGAGCTGTAAATAAACTGTTTGTGTTATAAGGTGTTTTTATGGAATAATTGACTACACCAACTATAATCTGAATACTTCTGATTCCGAAATTCAAAACGGAACATCTGGCGTCCGTGACAGGACTCGACTGCTGATTTGGGTGAGTTTTGTTTTGTATATCCTACTTCCTGAATTAATATGGAAGCAGCAAAGAAAAATAGAACGCAGCAGAGGAGACTGTTTAGTAAAGCATGTAATGAGTTTGATGCTGAAGAGGCAAACTTAGAAATTTGTGATAAAATACTCTTTCTGAAAGTTATTGAGGAAAAAGCTACGCTAATGGTGAATGCCGAAGAAAATGTTAAGCAGTTTTTTTTTTCTGCAAACATTGAAGATGATGTAATAGAGAAAGAGATCGATGAATCTGAAAGTTATATAGACCGTTGGCGGTTGTTACAGTTTAAGTTGAAACAACTTTCGCTTTCAGAAAGAGAAGACGTTTTTTCGAATTGTAGTGTTTCTCAGCAAAATACATTATTACGTTACCCTAAAATACAGTTACCTACATTTAGTGGAGATTTAAGAAACTGGGTTAGATTTTGGGGTCAATTTGAGAAAGTCGATAAAGACCATAATTTAGATCCGCATAAGTTCGCATACCTATCCCAATGTATGGAGAAGGGAAGTGTTGCCGAAGAACTAATTAAAAGTTTTCCAAATGGGGGAAACAGTTATGAGAAAGCTATAGAACAATTAAAATTACGTTTAGGCAGAGAAGAACTACTTATACAGGTGTATGTTAGGGATCTTCTATCATTAGTTCTCCAAAAGCAGAATATGCCGAGAAAATCTTTGAGAAATCTTTATGATTTGTTAGAAACAAAGCTCCGTGCGCTTGAGATATTAGGAGTAACTAGGGATAAATATGCGTCGATGCTTTTCCCACTTGTTGAGTCTGCTCTACCTGAGGAAACGCTTCTAGCGTGGGAACGATATAGATCTACAAGTCGTAGATAACATGATGAGGAAGATCAAAATACAACTAAAATTACTAAAAAGACTGATCTCGATTCAATTCTTGATTTTCTTCAAGATGAAGTACAGGCAGAGGAACGTATAATTCTAGCCTCAAAAACTTTGGAGTTGAAACCAAGTATAATTTTAAATTGTTCAAGGAGAAGGGGGCTGGAAATAATAAACATAAATATGGGGACCCTCGTCAAATAGCTAGTGCGGCTGATCTTTTAACCTCTTCGAAGGAACAGAGACAGTGCATATTTTGCCACAATTTACATAATTCCACTGACTGTTTGAAGGTACGAAAAATGGCGATGAAAGATAGAGAGAATCTCGTAGAGAAATCAGGGTGCTGTTTTCTGTGCTTAAAACCAGGTCATCAAGTTCGTAAATGTTACTCAAAGGTAACTTGTTTGGGTTGTGGAAAAAGACATCATATTTTACTCTGTCATAGCATAAAGCAGCAAGCATTCTCACCTACCGGGAAAGAAACTGCAGAATTAGATAATGTTCCGAATGAGGATCAAGCACTTGCGAATGTGTCCCAAAGCCCTAGCGTTATGTTGCTAACGTTAACGGTTTTAATCAGAGGTGATGGGAGAAAACGAAAAGCAAGAGCCATCATAGACTCTGCTTCACAGCGCTCTTACATTTTAAAAAATACTGCTAAAGAAATGAAATATAAAAGGGAAAGCTGGGAATATCTTCAACATTCTCTGTTCGGTGGAGAAAATACAGGAGTGTGCAAGCATGATGTGTTTACTTTATATTTGACAAGTTGCGATGGGTCTTATAACTGTCATTTCAAAGTATTGAGTCAACCTGTTATCTGTGAAAGCGTTCCACCGACAATGCCTGCGATTCATTTAAAAGAGCTTACGGACTGTAGTATTCATGTGAGCGATGATTATAAAGGTCCTATTGAAATTTTAATAGGAGCCGATGTAGCTGGAAAAATCATTACCGGTGGTTACAAATCCTTACTTTGTGGTTTAACAGCAATGGAAACACGTTTAGGGTGGACCATTATGGGACGTATACCACAGATTTCTTCAGAGGAAAATGAAATCTCAGTAGCTAGCTTTCTACTACTAGAACAATAACAGAATTGTGGACTCTTGACACTCTCGGCATTACCGATCCATCTGAGAAGAAAACTAAAGACCTTCAGGAATCCGCCAGAGAGCATTTTATTAACACAGTTCAGGTCGACAAAGACAATCGTTTCGTGGTACATTTACCCTGGCTCGCCGATCACCCTCCACTGCCTGATAATTTTAACTTGGCTTTAAAGAGACTGGACGGTACTGCACGAAAGTTAAAAGAAGAAAATTTGTATGACGATTATAATCAAATATTTGAAGAATGTGCAAGAGAAGGAATAATTGAAGAAGTTCCTAACATGAGATTCAATTGCCGTCTCATTATTTACCACACAGACATGTCGTGAAAGAGAATAGCACAACCAGAATCAGACCTGTGTTTGATGCTTCGGCGAAGATGAGAGGTTCCCCAAGCTTGAATGACTGCCTGGAGAAGGAATAAACCTTGTTGAGTTAATTCCTACTATATTAACACGTTTTCGGATGAACAAGTTTGGAGTTACGGCAGACATCCGTAAAGCATTTTTACAAATTCGCCTACAAGAAAACGACAAAGATTATTTAAGATTTCTTTGGTATAACGAAAACAATGAACTTAAATACTTTAGACACTGTCGTGTCGTCTTTGGAATTTCTAATAGTCCCTTCTTACTTAATTCTATGATTCAATATCATCTAGAAACGATTTTGGAGGAAGCACAACTTGGGAACTCAAAATATCCTGTGGATATGGTTCAGAAATTTAAAAATAGTTTTTATGTGGACAATTGTTTAACTAGTGTAAAAACTGAGACAGAATTGCATGAGTTCATTCAAGTAGCTACAGATATTATGTCAGAAAGGAAATTTGACCTTAGAGGGTGGGAGCACAATTGTTCCCATTCCTCAACAGAAGAGGTTTCTTGTGTAAAAAATAAAATTGTCCCGGTATTAGGCCTGCAATGGTTTTTAAACTCAGATACTCTTTCCGTAAATGAAGAAGTGTTGAAAGAAATAGTATCATCTATGGTGAACCTTCAAAATATAGACAATTCCTTCATCTATAAGTTTTCGAGTTATAGCAAAACTATAAGAATTATTGCCTGGCTACTTCGATTCATTAATAATTGTCGCATTCCGAGAAATACTAGAAAATATGGTAGCCTTGATTCCGAAGAAATTTCTGTAGCTGAGTATGGAGTTATCAGAATAATACAGAAAGAAAGCTTCGTTAATGAACAAGATGAAAAGTTAAAAACTCTGGGGGCCTTCAAAGATAAAAACGATATCATCCGATTGAAAACAAAACTTTTATATCGACCAGATAGTGAAGATTTTAAGATGCCTGCAATTTTACCATCCAAACATGAAGTTGTAAAGCGTATAGTGATACACTATCATGTAAAAAATGCTCATGCTGGGACTCAAATGCTGCTTAACCTTTTAAGAGAGCGATTCTGGATTCTGCATGGTACAAAGACAGTGAGATCTATCCTATCCAAATGTATTGTCTGTAAGAGACATTCTGCAAAGAAGTTTGATGCTCTCACTGCATCTCTTCCAGAGGACCGTATACGAGAGGCTGCTGTATTTGAGATCTGTGGTGTTGACCTGGCGGGATCACTGTTTCTCAGAGATAATAACAAATCTTGGGTTTGTCTATTCACATGCGCTGTCTATAGGGCAGTACACATTAAATTAGTGGCTTCTTTATCTACGCAATCCTTCTTAATGGCTTTGCGCAGGTTCATAGCCTGTAGAGGACGATGCAGCACTATCTATTGTGACAATGGATCCAATTTTGTAGGTGCTTCAAATTTGCTAAGTGCACTGGATTGGAACCTTATTGTGAGTGACACTGCTCTTCATCCTATTAAGTGGAAATTCAACCCACCGACTGCCTCTTGGTGGGGTGGATGGTGGGAGAGACTGATCGGTATTCTTAAAAGGTTATTGAGAAGAGTACTGGGCCGATCTTCTTTAACTTATGAACAGATGACGACGGTGCTATGTGATTGCGAATCCATAATTAATTCACGACCGATAACGTATGTCGCGGATAATGACGCAGAACTGGTTCCATTGACTCCTTCAATGTTCCTGCAAGATATCAAAATGAGTGGTGTTCCTGACTGTGATAGAATTGATCACCAGTCTTAACCAACGTGTTAAGTATCGACAAAATTTACAAAAAGCCTTAAGAAATAGATTTCGATCGGAATACTTGGGAGCTCTGCTTCAGAGACCAGAACGTAAAAGGGCTGCCGAAGTAGTAGTTGGTGACGTTGTCTTGATTGGAAGCGACAACACGAAACGTATCATTAAAATGCCTCATAAACTGGACTTGTGAACTGTTTATATAATTTTGTTATTGTAATTGTGATTATAACTAGATGTAAGTTAAATTTTAAGATAAAAGTTAACTTAGGTGGGAGAATGTCGGATTGATACTCTACCTGATTATTATCTTTGTTTTGATATATTTAGTAAGTTGCGAATGGCAACAGTCTAGTTTTAGTTTGTGTTTTATGTACGCAGAGAAATGGCTTCTGAGTTCCTTTGTCGTATTTTTAGAGAGAAATAATACGTATTATTTACGCCATAAATGCTTCTGAGTGTTATTTTGTGATCTAAAGCAAAGAGTGTACATATTAGAGCTGTAAATAAACTGTTTGTGTTATAAGGTGTTTTTATGGAATAATTGACTACACCAACTATAATCTGAATACTTCTGATTCCGAAATTCAAAACGGAACATCTGGCGTCCGTGACAGGACTCGACTGCTGATTTGGGTGAGTTTTGTTTTGTATATCCTACTTCCTGAATTAATATGGAAGCAGCAAAGAAAAATAGAACGCAGCAGAGGAGACTGTTTAGTAAAGCATGTAATGAGTTTGATGCTGAAGAGGCAAACTTAGAAATTTGTGATAAAATACTCTTTCTGAAAGTTATTGAGGAAAAAGCTACGCTAATGGTGAATGCCGAAGAAAATGTTAAGCAGTTTTTTTTTTCTGCAAACATTGAAGATGATGTAATAGAGAAAGAGATCGATGAATCTGAAAGTTATATAGACCGTTGGCGGTTGTTACAGTTTAAGTTGAAACAACTTTCGCTTTCAGAAAGAGAAGACGTTTTTTCGAATTGTAGTGTTTCTCAGCAAAATACATTATTACGTTACCCTAAAATACAGTTACCTACATTTAGTGGAGATTTAAGAAACTGGGTTAGATTTTGGGGTCAATTTGAGAAAGTCGATAAAGACCATAATTTAGATCCGCATAAGTTCGCATACCTATCCCAATGTATGGAGAAGGGAAGTGTTGCCGAAGAACTAATTAAAAGTTTTCCAAATGGGGGAAACAGTTATGAGAAAGCTATAGAACAATTAAAATTACGTTTAGGCAGAGAAGAACTACTTATACAGGTGTATGTTAGGGATCTTCTATCATTAGTTCTCCAAAAGCAGAATATGCCGAGAAAATCTTTGAGAAATCTTTATGATTTGTTAGAAACAAAGCTCCGTGCGCTTGAGATATTAGGAGTAACTAGGGATAAATATGCGTCGATGCTTTTCCCACTTGTTGAGTCTGCTCTACCTGAGGAAACGCTTCTAGCGTGGGAACGATATAGATCTACAAGTCGTAGATAACATGATGAGGAAGATCAAAATACAACTAAAATTACTAAAAAGACTGATCTCGATTCAATTCTTGATTTTCTTCAAGATGAAGTACAGGCAGAGGAACGTATAATTCTAGCCTCAAAAACTTTGGAGTTGAAACCAAGTATAATTTTAAATTGTTCAAGGAGAAGGGGGCTGGAAATAATAAACATAAATATGGGGACCCTCGTCAAATAGCTAGTGCGGCTGATCTTTTAACCTCTTCGAAGGAACAGAGACAGTGCATATTTTGCCACAATTTACATAATTCCACTGACTGTTTGAAGGTACGAAAAATGGCGATGAAAGATAGAGAGAATCTCGTAGAGAAATCAGGGTGCTGTTTTCTGTGCTTAAAACCAGGTCATCAAGTTCGTAAATGTTACTCAAAGGTAACTTGTTTGGGTTGTGGAAAAAGACATCATATTTTACTCTGTCATAGCATAAAGCAGCAAGCATTCTCACCTACCGGGAAAGAAACTGCAGAATTAGATAATGTTCCGAATGAGGATCAAGCACTTGCGAATGTGTCCCAAAGCCCTAGCGTTATGTTGCTAACGTTAACGGTTTTAATCAGAGGTGATGGGAGAAAACGAAAAGCAAGAGCCATCATAGACTCTGCTTCACAGCGCTCTTACATTTTAAAAAATACTGCTAAAGAAATGAAATATAAAAGGGAAAGCTGGGAATATCTTCAACATTCTCTGTTCGGTGGAGAAAATACAGGAGTGTGCAAGCATGATGTGTTTACTTTATATTTGACAAGTTGCGATGGGTCTTATAACTGTCATTTCAAAGTATTGAGTCAACCTGTTATCTGTGAAAGCGTTCCACCGACAATGCCTGCGATTCATTTAAAAGAGCTTACGGACTGTAGTATTCATGTGAGCGATGATTATAAAGGTCCTATTGAAATTTTAATAGGAGCCGATGTAGCTGGAAAAATCATTACCGGTGGTTACAAATCCTTACTTTGTGGTTTAACAGCAATGGAAACACGTTTAGGGTGGACCATTATGGGACGTATACCACAGATTTCTTCAGAGGAAAATGAAATCTCAGTAGCTAGCTTTCTACTACTAGAACAATAACAGAATTGTGGACTCTTGACACTCTCGGCATTACCGATCCATCTGAGAAGAAAACTAAAGACCTTCAGGAATCCGCCAGAGAGCATTTTATTAACACAGTTCAGGTCGACAAAGACAATCGTTTCGTGGTACATTTACCCTGGCTCGCCGATCACCCTCCACTGCCTGATAATTTTAACTTGGCTTTAAAGAGACTGGACGGTACTGCACGAAAGTTAAAAGAAGAAAATTTGTATGACGATTATAATCAAATATTTGAAGAATGTGCAAGAGAAGGAATAATTGAAGAAGTTCCTAACATGAGATTCAATTGCCGTCTCATTATTTACCACACAGACATGTCGTGAAAGAGAATAGCACAACCAGAATCAGACCTGTGTTTGATGCTTCGGCGAAGATGAGAGGTTCCCCAAGCTTGAATGACTGCCTGGAGAAGGAATAAACCTTGTTGAGTTAATTCCTACTATATTAACACGTTTTCGGATGAACAAGTTTGGAGTTACGGCAGACATCCGTAAAGCATTTTTACAAATTCGCCTACAAGAAAACGACAAAGATTATTTAAGATTTCTTTGGTATAACGAAAACAATGAACTTAAATACTTTAGACACTGTCGTGTCGTCTTTGGAATTTCTAATAGTCCCTTCTTACTTAATTCTATGATTCAATATCATCTAGAAACGATTTTGGAGGAAGCACAACTTGGGAACTCAAAATATCCTGTGGATATGGTTCAGAAATTTAAAAATAGTTTTTATGTGGACAATTGTTTAACTAGTGTAAAAACTGAGACAGAATTGCATGAGTTCATTCAAGTAGCTACAGATATTATGTCAGAAAGGAAATTTGACCTTAGAGGGTGGGAGCACAATTGTTCCCATTCCTCAACAGAAGAGGTTTCTTGTGTAAAAAATAAAATTGTCCCGGTATTAGGCCTGCAATGGTTTTTAAACTCAGATACTCTTTCCGTAAATGAAGAAGTGTTGAAAGAAATAGTATCATCTATGGTGAACCTTCAAAATATAGACAATTCCTTCATCTATAAGTTTTCGAGTTATAGCAAAACTATAAGAATTATTGCCTGGCTACTTCGATTCATTAATAATTGTCGCATTCCGAGAAATACTAGAAAATATGGTAGCCTTGATTCCGAAGAAATTTCTGTAGCTGAGTATGGAGTTATCAGAATAATACAGAAAGAAAGCTTCGTTAATGAACAAGATGAAAAGTTAAAAACTCTGGGGGCCTTCAAAGATAAAAACGATATCATCCGATTGAAAACAAAACTTTTATATCGACCAGATAGTGAAGATTTTAAGATGCCTGCAATTTTACCATCCAAACATGAAGTTGTAAAGCGTATAGTGATACACTATCATGTAAAAAATGCTCATGCTGGGACTCAAATGCTGCTTAACCTTTTAAGAGAGCGATTCTGGATTCTGCATGGTACAAAGACAGTGAGATCTATCCTATCCAAATGTATTGTCTGTAAGAGACATTCTGCAAAGAAGTTTGATGCTCTCACTGCATCTCTTCCAGAGGACCGTATACGAGAGGCTGCTGTATTTGAGATCTGTGGTGTTGACCTGGCGGGATCACTGTTTCTCAGAGATAATAACAAATCTTGGGTTTGTCTATTCACATGCGCTGTCTATAGGGCAGTACACATTAAATTAGTGGCTTCTTTATCTACGCAATCCTTCTTAATGGCTTTGCGCAGGTTCATAGCCTGTAGAGGACGATGCAGCACTATCTATTGTGACAATGGATCCAATTTTGTAGGTGCTTCAAATTTGCTAAGTGCACTGGATTGGAACCTTATTGTGAGTGACACTGCTCTTCATCCTATTAAGTGGAAATTCAACCCACCGACTGCCTCTTGGTGGGGTGGATGGTGGGAGAGACTGATCGGTATTCTTAAAAGGTTATTGAGAAGAGTACTGGGCCGATCTTCTTTAACTTATGAACAGATGACGACGGTGCTATGTGATTGCGAATCCATAATTAATTCACGACCGATAACGTATGTCGCGGATAATGACGCAGAACTGGTTCCATTGACTCCTTCAATGTTCCTGCAAGATATCAAAATGAGTGGTGTTCCTGACTGTGATAGAATTGATCACCAGTCTTAACCAACGTGTTAAGTATCGACAAAATTTACAAAAAGCCTTAAGAAATAGATTTCGATCGGAATACTTGGGAGCTCTGCTTCAGAGACCAGAACGTAAAAGGGCTGCCGAAGTAGTAGTTGGTGACGTTGTCTTGATTGGAAGCGACAACACGAAACGTATCATTAAAATGCCTCATAAACTGGACTTGTGAACTGTTTATATAATTTTGTTATTGTAATTGTGATTATAACTAGATGTAAGTTAAATTTTAAGATAAAAGTTAACTTAGGTGGGAGAATGTCGGATTGATACTCTACCTGATTATTATCTTTGTTTTGATATATTTAGTAAGTTGCGAATGGCAACAGTCTAGTTTTAGTTTGTGTTTTATGTACGCAGAGAAATGGCTTCTGAGTTCCTTTGTCGTATTTTTAGAGAGAAATAATACGTATTATTTACGCCATAAATGCTTCTGAGTGTTATTTTGTGATCTAAAGCAAAGAGTGTACATATTAGAGCTGTAAATAAACTGTTTGTGTTATAAGGTGTTTTTATGGAATAATTGACTACACCAACTATAATCTGAATACTTCTGATTCCGAAATTCAAAACGGAACATCTGGCGTCCGTGACAGGACTCGACTGCTGATTTGGGTGAGTTTTGTTTTGTATATCCTACTTCCTGAATTAATATGGAAGCAGCAAAGAAAAATAGAACGCAGCAGAGGAGACTGTTTAGTAAAGCATGTAATGAGTTTGATGCTGAAGAGGCAAACTTAGAAATTTGTGATAAAATACTCTTTCTGAAAGTTATTGAGGAAAAAGCTACGCTAATGGTGAATGCCGAAGAAAATGTTAAGCAGTTTTTTTTTTCTGCAAACATTGAAGATGATGTAATAGAGAAAGAGATCGATGAATCTGAAAGTTATATAGACCGTTGGCGGTTGTTACAGTTTAAGTTGAAACAACTTTCGCTTTCAGAAAGAGAAGACGTTTTTTCGAATTGTAGTGTTTCTCAGCAAAATACATTATTACGTTACCCTAAAATACAGTTACCTACATTTAGTGGAGATTTAAGAAACTGGGTTAGATTTTGGGGTCAATTTGAGAAAGTCGATAAAGACCATAATTTAGATCCGCATAAGTTCGCATACCTATCCCAATGTATGGAGAAGGGAAGTGTTGCCGAAGAACTAATTAAAAGTTTTCCAAATGGGGGAAACAGTTATGAGAAAGCTATAGAACAATTAAAATTACGTTTAGGCAGAGAAGAACTACTTATACAGGTGTATGTTAGGGATCTTCTATCATTAGTTCTCCAAAAGCAGAATATGCCGAGAAAATCTTTGAGAAATCTTTATGATTTGTTAGAAACAAAGCTCCGTGCGCTTGAGATATTAGGAGTAACTAGGGATAAATATGCGTCGATGCTTTTCCCACTTGTTGAGTCTGCTCTACCTGAGGAAACGCTTCTAGCGTGGGAACGATATAGATCTACAAGTCGTAGATAACATGATGAGGAAGATCAAAATACAACTAAAATTACTAAAAAGACTGATCTCGATTCAATTCTTGATTTTCTTCAAGATGAAGTACAGGCAGAGGAACGTATAATTCTAGCCTCAAAAACTTTGGAGTTGAAACCAAGTATAATTTTAAATTGTTCAAGGAGAAGGGGGCTGGAAATAATAAACATAAATATGGGGACCCTCGTCAAATAGCTAGTGCGGCTGATCTTTTAACCTCTTCGAAGGAACAGAGACAGTGCATATTTTGCCACAATTTACATAATTCCACTGACTGTTTGAAGGTACGAAAAATGGCGATGAAAGATAGAGAGAATCTCGTAGAGAAATCAGGGTGCTGTTTTCTGTGCTTAAAACCAGGTCATCAAGTTCGTAAATGTTACTCAAAGGTAACTTGTTTGGGTTGTGGAAAAAGACATCATATTTTACTCTGTCATAGCATAAAGCAGCAAGCATTCTCACCTACCGGGAAAGAAACTGCAGAATTAGATAATGTTCCGAATGAGGATCAAGCACTTGCGAATGTGTCCCAAAGCCCTAGCGTTATGTTGCTAACGTTAACGGTTTTAATCAGAGGTGATGGGAGAAAACGAAAAGCAAGAGCCATCATAGACTCTGCTTCACAGCGCTCTTACATTTTAAAAAATACTGCTAAAGAAATGAAATATAAAAGGGAAAGCTGGGAATATCTTCAACATTCTCTGTTCGGTGGAGAAAATACAGGAGTGTGCAAGCATGATGTGTTTACTTTATATTTGACAAGTTGCGATGGGTCTTATAACTGTCATTTCAAAGTATTGAGTCAACCTGTTATCTGTGAAAGCGTTCCACCGACAATGCCTGCGATTCATTTAAAAGAGCTTACGGACTGTAGTATTCATGTGAGCGATGATTATAAAGGTCCTATTGAAATTTTAATAGGAGCCGATGTAGCTGGAAAAATCATTACCGGTGGTTACAAATCCTTACTTTGTGGTTTAACAGCAATGGAAACACGTTTAGGGTGGACCATTATGGGACGTATACCACAGATTTCTTCAGAGGAAAATGAAATCTCAGTAGCTAGCTTTCTACTACTAGAACAATAACAGAATTGTGGACTCTTGACACTCTCGGCATTACCGATCCATCTGAGAAGAAAACTAAAGACCTTCAGGAATCCGCCAGAGAGCATTTTATTAACACAGTTCAGGTCGACAAAGACAATCGTTTCGTGGTACATTTACCCTGGCTCGCCGATCACCCTCCACTGCCTGATAATTTTAACTTGGCTTTAAAGAGACTGGACGGTACTGCACGAAAGTTAAAAGAAGAAAATTTGTATGACGATTATAATCAAATATTTGAAGAATGTGCAAGAGAAAGAATAATTGAAGAAGTTCCTAACATGAGATTCAATTGCCGTCTCATTATTTACCACACAGACATGTCGTGAAAGAGAATAGCACAACCAGAATCAGACCTGTGTTTGATGCTTCGGCGAAGATGAGAGGTTCCCCAAGCTTGAATGACTGCCTGGAGAAGGAATAAACCTTGTTGAGTTAATTCCTACTATATTAACACGTTTTCGGATGAACAAGTTTGGAGTTACGGCAGACATCCGTAAAGCATTTTTACAAATTCGCCTACAAGAAAACGACAAAGATTATTTAAGATTTCTTTGGTATAACGAAAACAATGAACTTAAATACTTTAGACACTGTCGTGTCGTCTTTGGAATTTCTAATAGTCCCTTCTTACTTAATTCTATGATTCAATATCATCTAGAAACGATTTTGGAGGAAGCACAACTTGGGAACTCAAAATATCCTGTGGATATGGTTCAGAAATTTAAAAATAGTTTTTATGTGGACAATTGTTTAACTAGTGTAAAAACTGAGACAGAATTGCATGAGTTCATTCAAGTAGCTACAGATATTATGTCAGAAAGGAAATTTGACCTTAGAGGGTGGGAGCACAATTGTTCCCATTCCTCAACAGAAGAGGTTTCTTGTGTAAAAAATAAAATTGTCCCGGTATTAGGCCTGCAATGGTTTTTAAACTCAGATACTCTTTCCGTAAATGAAGAAGTGTTGAAAGAAATAGTATCATCTATGGTGAACCTTCAAAATATAGACAATTCCTTCATCTATAAGTTTTCGAGTTATAGCAAAACTATAAGAATTATTGCCTGGCTACTTCGATTCATTAATAATTGTCGCATTCCGAGAAATACTAGAAAATATGGTAGCCTTGATTCCGAAGAAATTTCTGTAGCTGAGTATGGAGTTATCAGAATAATACAGAAAGAAAGCTTCGTTAATGAACAAGATGAAAAGTTAAAAACTCTGGGAGCCTTCAAAGATAAAAACGATATCATCCGATTGAAAACAAAACTTTTATATCGACCAGATAGTGAAGATTTTAAGATGCCTGCAATTTTACCATCCAAACATGAAGTTGTAAAGCGTATAGTGATACACTATCATGTAAAAAATGCTCATGCTGGGACTCAAATGCTGCTTAACCTTTTAAGAGAGCGATTCTGGATTCTGCATGGTACAAAGACAGTGAGATCTATCCTATCCAAATGTATTGTCTGTAAGAGACATTCTGCAAAGAAGTTTGATGCTCTCACTGCATCTCTTCCAGAGGACCGTATACGAGAGGCTGCTGTATTTGAGATCTGTGGTGTTGACCTGGCGGGATCACTGTTTCTCAGAGATAATAACAAATCTTGGGTTTGTCTATTCACATGCGCTGTCTATAGGGCAGTACACATTAAATTAGTGGCTTCTTTATCTACGCAATCCTTCTTAATGGCTTTGCGCAGGTTCATAGCCTGTAGAGGACGATGCAGCACTATCTATTGTGACAATGGATCCAATTTTGTAGGTGCTTCAAATTTGCTAAGTGCACTGGATTGGAACCTTATTGTGAGTGACACTGCTCTTCATCCTATTAAGTGGAAATTCAACCCACCGACTGCCTCTTGGTGGGGTGGATGGTGGGAGAGACTGATCGGTATTCTTAAAAGGTTATTGAGAAGAGTACTGGGCCGATCTTCTTTAACTTATGAACAGATGACGACGGTGCTATGTGATTGCGAATCCATAATTAATTCACGACCGATAACGTATGTCGCGGATAATGACGCAGAACTGGTTCCATTGACTCCTTCAATGTTCCTGCAAGATATCAAAATGAGTGGTGTTCCTGACTGTGATAGAATTGATCACCAGTCTTAACCAACGTGTTAAGTATCGACAAAATTTACAAAAAGCCTTAAGAAATAGATTTCGATCGGAATACTTGGGAGCTCTGCTTCAGAGACCAGAACGTAAAAGGGCTGCCGAAGTAGTAGTTGGTGACGTTGTCTTGATTGGAAGCGACAACACGAAACGTATCATTAAAATGCCTCATAAACTGGACTTGTGAACTGTTTATATAATTTTGTTATTGTAATTGTGATTATAACTAGATGTAAGTTAAATTTTAAGATAAAAGTTAACTTAGGTGGGAGAATGTCGGATTGATACTCTACCTGATTATTATCTTTGTTTTGATATATTTAGTAAGTTGCGAATGGCAACAGTCTAGTTTTAGTTTGTGTTTTATGTACGCAGAGAAATGGCTTCTGAGTTCCTTTGTCGTATTTTTAGAGAGAAATAATACGTATTATTTACGCCATAAATGCTTCTGAGTGTTATTTTGTGATCTAAAGCAAAGAGTGTACATATTAGAGCTGTAAATAAACTGTTTGTGTTATAAGGTGTTTTTATGGAATAATTGACTACACCAACTATAATCTGAATACTTCTGATTCCGAAATTCAAAACGGAACATCTGGCGTCCGTGACAGGACTCGACTGCTGATTTGGGTGAGTTTTGTTTTGTATATCCTACTTCCTGAATTAATATGGAAGCAGCAAAGAAAAATAGAACGCAGCAGAGGAGACTGTTTAGTAAAGCATGTAATGAGTTTGATGCTGAAGAGGCAAACTTAGAAATTTGTGATAAAATACTCTTTCTGAAAGTTATTGAGGAAAAAGCTACGCTAATGGTGAATGCCGAAGAAAATGTTAAGCAGTTTTTTTTTTCTGCAAACATTGAAGATGATGTAATAGAGAAAGAGATCGATGAATCTGAAAGTTATATAGACCGTTGGCGGTTGTTACAGTTTAAGTTGAAACAACTTTCGCTTTCAGAAAGAGAAGACGTTTTTTCGAATTGTAGTGTTTCTCAGCAAAATACATTATTACGTTACCCTAAAATACAGTTACCTACATTTAGTGGAGATTTAAGAAACTGGGTTAGATTTTGGGGTCAATTTGAGAAAGTCGATAAAGACCATAATTTAGATCCGCATAAGTTCGCATACCTATCCCAATGTATGGAGAAGGGAAGTGTTGCCGAAGAACTAATTAAAAGTTTTCCAAATGGGGGAAACAGTTATGAGAAAGCTATAGAACAATTAAAATTACGTTTAGGCAGAGAAGAACTACTTATACAGGTGTATGTTAGGGATCTTCTATCATTAGTTCTCCAAAAGCAGAATATGCCGAGAAAATCTTTGAGAAATCTTTATGATTTGTTAGAAACAAAGCTCCGTGCGCTTGAGATATTAGGAGTAACTAGGGATAAATATGCGTCGATGCTTTTCCCACTTGTTGAGTCTGCTCTACCTGAGGAAACGCTTCTAGCGTGGGAACGATATAGATCTACAAGTCGTAGATAACATGATGAGGAAGATCAAAATACAACTAAAATTACTAAAAAGACTGATCTCGATTCAATTCTTGATTTTCTTCAAGATGAAGTACAGGCAGAGGAACGTATAATTCTAGCCTCAAAAACTTTGGAGTTGAAACCAAGTATAATTTTAAATTGTTCAAGGAGAAGGGGGCTGGAAATAATAAACATAAATATGGGGACCCTCGTCAAATAGCTAGTGCGGCTGATCTTTTAACCTCTTCGAAGGAACAGAGACAGTGCATATTTTGCCACAATTTACATAATTCCACTGACTGTTTGAAGGTACGAAAAATGGCGATGAAAGATAGAGAGAATCTCGTAGAGAAATCAGGGTGCTGTTTTCTGTGCTTAAAACCAGGTCATCAAGTTCGTAAATGTTACTCAAAGGTAACTTGTTTGGGTTGTGGAAAAAGACATCATATTTTACTCTGTCATAGCATAAAGCAGCAAGCATTCTCACCTACCGGGAAAGAAACTGCAGAATTAGATAATGTTCCGAATGAGGATCAAGCACTTGCGAATGTGTCCCAAAGCCCTAGCGTTATGTTGCTAACGTTAACGGTTTTAATCAGAGGTGATGGGAGAAAACGAAAAGCAAGAGCCATCATAGACTCTGCTTCACAGCGCTCTTACATTTTAAAAAATACTGCTAAAGAAATGAAATATAAAAGGGAAAGCTGGGAATATCTTCAACATTCTCTGTTCGGTGGAGAAAATACAGGAGTGTGCAAGCATGATGTGTTTACTTTATATTTGACAAGTTGCGATGGGTCTTATAACTGTCATTTCAAAGTATTGAGTCAACCTGTTATCTGTGAAAGCGTTCCACCGACAATGCCTGCGATTCATTTAAAAGAGCTTACGGACTGTAGTATTCATGTGAGCGATGATTATAAAGGTCCTATTGAAATTTTAATAGGAGCCGATGTAGCTGGAAAAATCATTACCGGTGGTTACAAATCCTTACTTTGTGGTTTAACAGCAATGGAAACACGTTTAGGGTGGACCATTATGGGACGTATACCACAGATTTCTTCAGAGGAAAATGAAATCTCAGTAGCTAGCTTTCTACTACTAGAACAATAACAGAATTGTGGACTCTTGACACTCTCGGCATTACCGATCCATCTGAGAAGAAAACTAAAGACCTTCAGGAATCCGCCAGAGAGCATTTTATTAACACAGTTCAGGTCGACAAAGACAATCGTTTCGTGGTACATTTACCCTGGCTCGCCGATCACCCTCCACTGCCTGATAATTTTAACTTGGCTTTAAAGAGACTGGACGGTACTGCACGAAAGTTAAAAGAAGAAAATTTGTATGACGATTATAATCAAATATTTGAAGAATGTGCAAGAGAAAGAATAATTGAAGAAGTTCCTAACATGAGATTCAATTGCCGTCTCATTATTTACCACACAGACATGTCGTGAAAGAGAATAGCACAACCAGAATCAGACCTGTGTTTGATGCTTCGGCGAAGATGAGAGGTTCCCCAAGCTTGAATGACTGCCTGGAGAAGGAATAAACCTTGTTGAGTTAATTCCTACTATATTAACACGTTTTCGGATGAACAAGTTTGGAGTTACGGCAGACATCCGTAAAGCATATTTACAAATTCGCCTACAAGAAAACGACAAAGATTATTTAAGATTTCTTTGGTATAACGAAAACAATGAACTGAAATACTTTAGACACTGTCGTGTCGTCTTTGGAATTTCTAATAGTCCCTTCTTACTTAATTCTATGATTCAATATCATCTAGAAACGATTTTGGAGGAAGCACAACTTGGGAACTCAAAATATCCTGTGGATATGGTTCAGAAATTTAAAAATAGTTTTTATGTGGACAATTGTTTAACTAGTGTAAAAACTGAGACAGAATTGCATGAGTTCATTCAAGTAGCTACAGATATTATGTCAGAAAGGAAATTTGACCTTAGAGGGTGGGAGCACAATTGTTCCCATTCCTCAACAGAAGAGGTTTCTTGTGTAAAAAATAAAATTGTCCCGGTATTAGGCCTGCAATGGTTTTTAAACTCAGATACTCTTTCCGTAAATGAAGAAGTGTTGAAAGAAATAGTATCATCTATGGTGAACCTTCAAAATATAGACAATTCCTTCATCTATAAGTTTTCGAGCTATAGCAAAACTATAAGAATTATTGCCTGGCTACTTCGATTCATTAATAATTGTCGCATTCCGAGAAATACTAGAAAATATGGTAGCCTTGATTCCGAAGAAATTTCTGTAGCTGAGTATGGAGTTATCAGAATAATACAGAAAGAAAGCTTCGTTAATGAACAAGATGAAAAGTTAAAAACTCTGGGAGCCTTCAAAGATAAAAACGATATCATCCGATTGAAAACAAAACTTTTATATCGACCAGATAGTGAAGATTTTAAGATGCCTGCAATTTTACCATCCAAACATGAAGTTGTAAAGCGTATAGTGATACACTATCATGTAAAAAATGCTCATGCTGGGACTCAAATGCTGCTTAACCTTTTAAGAGAGCGATTCTGGATTCTGCATGGTACAAAGACAGTGAGATCTATCCTATCCAAATGTATTGTCTGTAAGAGACATTCTGCAAAGAAGTTTGATGCTCTCACTGCATCTCTTCCAGAGGACCGTATACGAGAGGCTGCTGTATTTGAGATCTGTGGTGTTGACCTGGCGGGATCACTGTTTCTCAGAGATAATAACAAATCTTGGGTTTGTCTATTCACATGCGCTGTCTATAGGGCAGTACACATTAAATTAGTGGCTTCTTTATCTACGCAATCCTTCTTAATGGCTTTGCGCAGGTTCATAGCCTGTAGAGGACGATGCAGCACTATCTATTGTGACAATGGATCCAATTTTGTAGGTGCTTCAAATTTGCTAAGTGCACTGGATTGGAACCTTATTGTGAGTGACACTGCTCTTCATCCTATTAAGTGGAAATTCAACCCACCGACTGCCTCTTGGTGGGGTGGATGGTGGGAGAGACTGATCGGTATTCTTAAAAGGTTATTGAGAAGAGTACTGGGCCGATCTTCTTTAACTTATGAACAGATGACGACGGTGCTATGTGATTGCGAATCCATAATTAATTCACGACCGATAACGTATGTCGCGGATAATGACGCAGAACTGGTTCCATTGACTCCTTCAATGTTCCTGCAAGATATCAAAATGAGTGGTGTTCCTGACTGTGATAGAATTGATCACCAGTCTTAACCAACGTGTTAAGTATCGACAAAATTTACAAAAAGCCTTAAGAAATAGATTTCGATCGGAATACTTGGGAGCTCTGCTTCAGAGACCAGAACGTAAAAGGGCTGCCGAAGTAGTAGTTGGTGACGTTGTCTTGATTGGAAGCGACAACACGAAACGTATCATTAAAATGCCTCATAAACTGGACTTGTGAACTGTTTATATAATTTTGTTATTGTAATTGTGATTATAACTAGATGTAAGTTAAATTTTAAGATAAAAGTTAACTTAGGTGGGAGAATGTCGGATTGATACTCTACCTGATTATTATCTTTGTTTTGATATATTTAGTAAGTTGCGAATGGCAACAGTCTAGTTTTAGTTTGTGTTTTATGTACGCAGAGAAATGGCTTCTGAGTTCCTTTGTCGTATTTTTAGAGAGAAATAATACATATTATTTACGCCATAAATGCTTCTGAGTGTTATTTTGTGATCTAAAGCAAAGAGTGTACATATTAGAGCTGTAAATAAACTGTTTGTGTTATAAGGTGTTTTTATGGAATAATTGACTACACCAACTATAATCTGAATACTTCTGATTCCGAAATTCAAAACGGAACATCTGGCGTCCGTGACAGGACTCGACTGCTGATTTGGGTGAGTTTTGTTTTGTATATCCTACTTCCTGAATTAATATGGAAGCAGCAAAGAAAAATAGAACGCAGCAGAGGAGACTGTTTAGTAAAGCATGTAATGAGTTTGATGCTGAAGAGGCAAACTTAGAAATTTGTGATAAAATACTCTTTCTGAAAGTTATTGAGGAAAAAGCTACGCTAATGGTGAATGCCGAAGAAAATGTTAAGCAGTTTTTTTTTTTCTGCAAACATTGAAGATGATGTAATAGAGAAAGAGATCGATGAATCTGAAAGTTATATAGACCGTTGGCGGTTGTTACAGTTTAAGTTGAAACAACTTTCGCTTTCAGAAAGAGAAGACGTTTTTTCGAATTGTAGTGTTTCTCAGCAAAATACATTATTACGTTACCCTAAAATACAGTTACCTACATTTAGTGGAGATTTAAGAAACTGGGTTAGATTTTGGGGTCAATTTGAGAAAGTCGATAAAGACCATAATTTAGATCCGCATAAGTTCGCATACCTATCCCAATGTATGGAGAAGGGAAGTGTTGCCGAAGAACTAATTAAAAGTTTTCCAAATGGGGGAAACAGTTATGAGAAAGCTATAGAACAATTAAAATTACGTTTAGGCAGAGAAGAACTACTTATACAGGTGTATGTTAGGGATCTTCTATCATTAGTTCTCCAAAAGCAGAATATGCCGAGAAAATCTTTGAGAAATCTTTATGATTTGTTAGAAACAAAGCTCCGTGCGCTTGAGATATTAGGAGTAACTAGGGATAAATATGCGTCGATGCTTTTCCCACTTGTTGAGTCTGCTCTACCTGAGGAAACGCTTCTAGCGTGGGAACGATATAGATCTACAAGTCGTAGATAACATGATGAGGAAGATCAAAATACAACTAAAATTACTAAAAAGACTGATCTCGATTCAATTCTTGATTTTCTTCAAGATGAAGTACAGGCAGAGGAACGTATAATTCTAGCCTCAAAAACTTTGGAGTTGAAACCAAGTATAATTTTAAATTGTTCAAGGAGAAGGGGGCTGGAAATAATAAACATAAATATGGGGACCCTCGTCAAATAGCTAGTGCGGCTGATCTTTTAACCTCTTCGAAGGAACAGAGACAGTGCATATTTTGCCACAATTTACATAATTCCACTGACTGTTTGAAGGTACGAAAAATGGCGATGAAAGATAGAGAGAATCTCGTAGAGAAATCAGGGTGCTGTTTTCTGTGCTTAAAACCAGGTCATCAAGTTCGTAAATGTTACTCAAAGGTAACTTGTTTGGGTTGTGGAAAAAGACATCATATTTTACTCTGTCATAGCATAAAGCAGCAAGCATTCTCACCTACCGGGAAAGAAACTGCAGAATTAGATAATGTTCCGAATGAGGATCAAGCACTTGCGAATGTGTCCCAAAGCCCTAGCGTTATGTTGCTAACGTTAACGGTTTTAATCAGAGGTGATGGGAGAAAACGAAAAGCAAGAGCCATCATAGACTCTGCTTCACAGCGCTCTTACATTTTAAAAAATACTGCTAAAGAAATGAAATATAAAAGGGAAAGCTGGGAATATCTTCAACATTCTCTGTTCGGTGGAGAAAATACAGGAGTGTGCAAGCATGATGTGTTTACTTTATATTTGACAAGTTGCGATGGGTCTTATAACTGTCATTTCAAAGTATTGAGTCAACCTGTTATCTGTGAAAGCGTTCCACCGACAATGCCTGCGATTCATTTAAAAGAGCTTACGGACTGTAGTATTCATGTGAGCGATGATTATAAAGGTCCTATTGAAATTTTAATAGGAGCCGATGTAGCTGGAAAAATCATTACCGGTGGTTACAAATCCTTACTTTGTGGTTTAACAGCAATGGAAACACGTTTAGGGTGGACCATTATGGGACGTATACCACAGATTTCTTCAGAGGAAAATGAAATCTCAGTAGCTAGCTTTCTACTACTAGAACAATAACAGAATTGTGGACTCTTGACACTCTCGGCATTACCGATCCATCTGAGAAGAAAACTAAAGACCTTCAGGAATCCGCCAGAGAGCATTTTATTAACACAGTTCAGGTCGACAAAGACAATCGTTTCGTGGTACATTTACCCTGGCTCGCCGATCACCCTCCACTGCCTGATAATTTTAACTTGGCTTTAAAGAGACTGGACGGTACTGCACGAAAGTTAAAAGAAGAAAATTTGTATGACGATTATAATCAAATATTTGAAGAATGTGCAAGAGAAGGAATAATTGAAGAAGTTCCTAACATGAGATTCAATTGCCGTCTCATTATTTACCACACAGACATGTCGTGAAAGAGAATAGCACAACCAGAATCAGACCTGTGTTTGATGCTTCGGCGAAGATGAGAGGTTCCCCAAGCTTGAATGACTGCCTGGAGAAGGAATAAACCTTGTTGAGTTAATTCCTACTATATTAACACGTTTTCGGATGAACAAGTTTGGAGTTACGGCAGACATCCGTAAAGCATTTTTACAAATTCGCCTACAAGAAAACGACAAAGATTATTTAAGATTTCTTTGGTATAACGAAAACAATGAACTTAAATACTTTAGACACTGTCGTGTCGTCTTTGGAATTTCTAATAGTCCCTTCTTACTTAATTCTATGATTCAATATCATCTAGAAACGATTTTGGAGGAAGCACAACTTGGGAACTCAAAATATCCTGTGGATATGGTTCAGAAATTTAAAAATAGTTTTTATGTGGACAATTGTTTAACTAGTGTAAAAACTGAGACAGAATTGCATGAGTTCATTCAAGTAGCTACAGATATTATGTCAGAAAGGAAATTTGACCTTAGAGGGTGGGAGCACAATTGTTCCCATTCCTCAACAGAAGAGGTTTCTTGTGTAAAAAATAAAATTGTCCCGGTATTAGGCCTGCAATGGTTTTTAAACTCAGATACTCTTTCCGTAAATGAAGAAGTGTTGAAAGAAATAGTATCATCTATGGTGAACCTTCAAAATATAGACAATTCCTTCATCTATAAGTTTTCGAGTTATAGCAAAACTATAAGAATTATTGCCTGGCTACTTCGATTCATTAATAATTGTCGCATTCCGAGAAATACTAGAAAATATGGTAGCCTTGATTCCGAAGAAATTTCTGTAGCTGAGTATGGAGTTATCAGAATAATACAGAAAGAAAGCTTCGTTAATGAACAAGATGAAAAGTTAAAAACTCTGGGAGCCTTCAAAGATAAAAACGATATCATCCGATTGAAAACAAAACTTTTATATCGACCAGATAGTGAAGATTTTAAGATGCCTGCAATTTTACCATCCAAACATGAAGTTGTAAAGCGTATAGTGATACACTATCATGTAAAAAATGCTCATGCTGGGACTCAAATGCTGCTTAACCTTTTAAGAGAGCGATTCTGGATTCTGCATGGTACAAAGACAGTGAGATCTATCCTATCCAAATGTATTGTCTGTAAGAGACATTCTGCAAAGAAGTTTGATGCTCTCACTGCATCTCTTCCAGAGGACCGTATACGAGAGGCTGCTGTATTTGAGATCTGTGGTGTTGACCTGGCGGGATCACTGTTTCTCAGAGATAATAACAAATCTTGGGTTTGTCTATTCACATGCGCTGTCTATAGGGCAGTACACATTAAATTAGTGGCTTCTTTATCTACGCAATCCTTCTTAATGGCTTTGCGCAGGTTCATAGCCTGTAGAGGACGATGCAGCACTATCTATTGTGACAATGGATCCAATTTTGTAGGTGCTTCAAATTTGCTAAGTGCACTGGATTGGAACCTTATTGTGAGTGACACTGCTCTTCATCCTATTAAGTGGAAATTCAACCCACCGACTGCCTCTTGGTGGGGTGGATGGTGGGAGAGACTGATCGGTATTCTTAAAAGGTTATTGAGAAGAGTACTGGGCCGATCTTCTTTAACTTATGAACAGATGACGACGGTGCTATGTGATTGCGAATCCATAATTAATTCACGACCGATAACGTATGTCGCGGATAATGACGCAGAACTGGTTCCATTGACTCCTTCAATGTTCCTGCAAGATATCAAAATGAGTGGTGTTCCTGACTGTGATAGAATTGATCACCAGTCTTAACCAACGTGTTAAGTATCGACAAAATTTACAAAAAGCCTTAAGAAATAGATTTCGATCGGAATACTTGGGAGCTCTGCTTCAGAGACCAGAACGTAAAAGGGCTGCCGAAGTAGTAGTTGGTGACGTTGTCTTGATTGGAAGCGACAACACGAAACGTATCATTAAAATGCCTCATAAACTGGACTTGTGAACTGTTTATATAATTTTGTTATTGTAATTGTGATTATAACTAGATGTAAGTTAAATTTTAAGATAAAAGTTAACTTAGGTGGGAGAATGTCGGATTGATACTCTACCTGATTATTATCTTTGTTTTGATATATTTAGTAAGTTGCGAATGGCAACAGTCTAGTTTTAGTTTGTGTTTTATGTACGCAGAGAAATGGCTTCTGAGTTCCTTTGTCGTATTTTTAGAGAGAAATAATACGTATTATTTACGCCATAAATGCTTCTGAGTGTTATTTTGTGATCTAAAGCAAAGAGTGTACATATTAGAGCTGTAAATAAACTGTTTGTGTTATAAGGTGTTTTTATGGAATAATTGACTACACCAACTATAATCTGAATACTTCTGATTCCGAAATTCAAAACGGAACATCTGGCGTCCGTGACAGGACTCGACTGCTGATTTGGGTGAGTTTTGTTTTGTATATCCTACTTCCTGAATTAATATGGAAGCAGCAAAGAAAAATAGAACGCAGCAGAGGAGACTGTTTAGTAAAGCATGTAATGAGTTTGATGCTGAAGAGGCAAACTTAGAAATTTGTGATAAAATACTCTTTCTGAAAGTTATTGAGGAAAAAGCTACGCTAATGGTGAATGCCGAAGAAAATGTTAAGCAGTTTTTTTTTTCTGCAAACATTGAAGATGATGTAATAGAGAAAGAGATCGATGAATCTGAAAGTTATATAGACCGTTGGCGGTTGTTACAGTTTAAGTTGAAACAACTTTCGCTTTCAGAAAGAGAAGACGTTTTTTCGAATTGTAGTGTTTCTCAGCAAAATACATTATTACGTTACCCTAAAATACAGTTACCTACATTTAGTGGAGATTTAAGAAACTGGGTTAGATTTTGGGGTCAATTTGAGAAAGTCGATAAAGACCATAATTTAGATCCGCATAAGTTCGCATACCTATCCCAATGTATGGAGAAGGGAAGTGTTGCCGAAGAACTAATTAAAAGTTTTCCAAATGGGGGAAACAGTTATGAGAAAGCTATAGAACAATTAAAATTACGTTTAGGCAGAGAAGAACTACTTATACAGGTGTATGTTAGGGATCTTCTATCATTAGTTCTCCAAAAGCAGAATATGCCGAGAAAATCTTTGAGAAATCTTTATGATTTGTTAGAAACAAAGCTCCGTGCGCTTGAGATATTAGGAGTAACTAGGGATAAATATGCGTCGATGCTTTTCCCACTTGTTGAGTCTGCTCTACCTGAGGAAACGCTTCTAGCGTGGGAACGATATAGATCTACAAGTCGTAGATAACATGATGAGGAAGATCAAAATACAACTAAAATTACTAAAAAGACTGATCTCGATTCAATTCTTGATTTTCTTCAAGATGAAGTACAGGCAGAGGAACGTATAATTCTAGCCTCAAAAACTTTGGAGTTGAAACCAAGTATAATTTTAAATTGTTCAAGGAGAAGGGGGCTGGAAATAATAAACATAAATATGGGGACCCTCGTCAAATAGCTAGTGCGGCTGATCTTTTAACCTCTTCGAAGGAACAGAGACAGTGCATATTTTGCCACAATTTACATAATTCCACTGACTGTTTGAAGGTACGAAAAATGGCGATGAAAGATAGAGAGAATCTCGTAGAGAAATCAGGGTGCTGTTTTCTGTGCTTAAAACCAGGTCATCAAGTTCGTAAATGTTACTCAAAGGTAACTTGTTTGGGTTGTGGAAAAAGACATCATATTTTACTCTGTCATAGCATAAAGCAGCAAGCATTCTCACCTACCGGGAAAGAAACTGCAGAATTAGATAATGTTCCGAATGAGGATCAAGCACTTGCGAATGTGTCCCAAAGCCCTAGCGTTATGTTGCTAACGTTAACGGTTTTAATCAGAGGTGATGGGAGAAAACGAAAAGCAAGAGCCATCATAGACTCTGCTTCACAGCGCTCTTACATTTTAAAAAATACTGCTAAAGAAATGAAATATAAAAGGGAAAGCTGGGAATATCTTCAACATTCTCTGTTCGGTGGAGAAAATACAGGAGTGTGCAAGCATGATGTGTTTACTTTATATTTGACAAGTTGCGATGGGTCTTATAACTGTCATTTCAAAGTATTGAGTCAACCTGTTATCTGTGAAAGCGTTCCACCGACAATGCCTGCGATTCATTTAAAAGAGCTTACGGACTGTAGTATTCATGTGAGCGATGATTATAAAGGTCCTATTGAAATTTTAATAGGAGCCGATGTAGCTGGAAAAATCATTACCGGTGGTTACAAATCCTTACTTTGTGGTTTAACAGCAATGGAAACACGTTTAGGGTGGACCATTATGGGACGTATACCACAGATTTCTTCAGAGGAAAATGAAATCTCAGTAGCTAGCTTTCTACTACTAGAACAATAACAGAATTGTGGACTCTTGACACTCTCGGCATTACCGATCCATCTGAGAAGAAAACTAAAGACCTTCAGGAATCCGCCAGAGAGCATTTTATTAACACAGTTCAGGTCGACAAAGACAATCGTTTCGTGGTACATTTACCCTGGCTCGCCGATCACCCTCCACTGCCTGATAATTTTAACTTGGCTTTAAAGAGACTGGACGGTACTGCACGAAAGTTAAAAGAAGAAAATTTGTATGACGATTATAATCAAATATTTGAAGAATGTGCAAGAGAAAGAATAATTGAAGAAGTTCCTAACATGAGATTCAATTGCCGTCTCATTATTTACCACACAGACATGTCGTGAAAGAGAATAGCACAACCAGAATCAGACCTGTGTTTGATGCTTCGGCGAAGATGAGAGGTTCCCCAAGCTTGAATGACTGCCTGGAGAAGGAATAAACCTTGTTGAGTTAATTCCTACTATATTAACACGTTTTCGGATGAACAAGTTTGGAGTTACGGCAGACATCCGTAAAGCATATTTACAAATTCGCCTACAAGAAAACGACAAAGATTATTTAAGATTTCTTTGGTATAACGAAAACAATGAACTGAAATACTTTAGACACTGTCGTGTCGTCTTTGGAATTTCTAATAGTCCCTTCTTACTTAATTCTATGATTCAATATCATCTAGAAACGATTTTGGAGGAAGCACAACTTGGGAACTCAAAATATCCTGTGGATATGGTTCAGAAATTTAAAAATAGTTTTTATGTGGACAATTGTTTAACTAGTGTAAAAACTGAGACAGAATTGCATGAGTTCATTCAAGTAGCTACAGATATTATGTCAGAAAGGAAATTTGACCTTAGAGGGTGGGAGCACAATTGTTCCCATTCCTCAACAGAAGAGGTTTCTTGTGTAAAAAATAAAATTGTCCCGGTATTAGGCCTGCAATGGTTTTTAAACTCAGATACTCTTTCCGTAAATGAAGAAGTGTTGAAAGAAATAGTATCATCTATGGTGAACCTTCAAAATATAGACAATTCCTTCATCTATAAGTTTTCGAGCTATAGCAAAACTATAAGAATTATTGCCTGGCTACTTCGATTCATTAATAATTGTCGCATTCCGAGAAATACTAGAAAATATGGTAGCCTTGATTCCGAAGAAATTTCTGTAGCTGAGTATGGAGTTATCAGAATAATACAGAAAGAAAGCTTCGTTAATGAACAAGATGAAAAGTTAAAAACTCTGGGAGCCTTCAAAGATAAAAACGATATCATCCGATTGAAAACAAAACTTTTATATCGACCAGATAGTGAAGATTTTAAGATGCCTGCAATTTTACCATCCAAACATGAAGTTGTAAAGCGTATAGTGATACACTATCATGTAAAAAATGCTCATGCTGGGACTCAAATGCTGCTTAACCTTTTAAGAGAGCGATTCTGGATTCTGCATGGTACAAAGACAGTGAGATCTATCCTATCCAAATGTATTGTCTGTAAGAGACATTCTGCAAAGAAGTTTGATGCTCTCACTGCATCTCTTCCAGAGGACCGTATACGAGAGGCTGCTGTATTTGAGATCTGTGGTGTTGACCTGGCGGGATCACTGTTTCTCAGAGATAATAACAAATCTTGGGTTTGTCTATTCACATGCGCTGTCTATAGGGCAGTACACATTAAATTAGTGGCTTCTTTATCTACGCAATCCTTCTTAATGGCTTTGCGCAGGTTCATAGCCTGTAGAGGACGATGCAGCACTATCTATTGTGACAATGGATCCAATTTTGTAGGTGCTTCAAATTTGCTAAGTGCACTGGATTGGAACCTTATTGTGAGTGACACTGCTCTTCATCCTATTAAGTGGAAATTCAACCCACCGACTGCCTCTTGGTGGGGTGGATGGTGGGAGAGACTGATCGGTATTCTTAAAAGGTTATTGAGAAGAGTACTGGGCCGATCTTCTTTAACTTATGAACAGATGACGACGGTGCTATGTGATTGCGAATCCATAATTAATTCACGACCGATAACGTATGTCGCGGATAATGACGCAGAACTGGTTCCATTGACTCCTTCAATGTTCCTGCAAGATATCAAAATGAGTGGTGTTCCTGACTGTGATAGAATTGATCACCAGTCTTAACCAACGTGTTAAGTATCGACAAAATTTACAAAAAGCCTTAAGAAATAGATTTCGATCGGAATACTTGGGAGCTCTGCTTCAGAGACCAGAACGTAAAAGGGCTGCCGAAGTAGTAGTTGGTGACGTTGTCTTGATTGGAAGCGACAACACGAAACGTATCATTAAAATGCCTCATAAACTGGACTTGTGAACTGTTTATATAATTTTGTTATTGTAATTGTGATTATAACTAGATGTAAGTTAAATTTTAAGATAAAAGTTAACTTAGGTGGGAGAATGTCGGATTGATACTCTACCTGATTATTATCTTTGTTTTGATATATTTAGTAAGTTGCGAATGGCAACAGTCTAGTTTTAGTTTGTGTTTTATGTACGCAGAGAAATGGCTTCTGAGTTCCTTTGTCGTATTTTTAGAGAGAAATAATACGTATTATTTACGCCATAAATGCTTCTGAGTGTTATTTTGTGATCTAAAGCAAAGAGTGTACATATTAGAGCTGTAAATAAACTGTTTGTGTTATAAGGTGTTTTTATGGAATAATTGACTACACCAACTATAATCTGAATACTTCTGATTCCGAAATTCAAAACGGAACAACAAACGCAATTAGTACAAAAATGAATATCAAAAACAAAATAACGAAATATGCAAGAAAAAGGATAAGCGATTCCCAACAAGCTTCGCAATACCAAGGAGAGTAATCAAACCCACTGACAGCACTGATATCAAGCAAGGTTACACTGAGCTATTGGCGTGATTGACCACTGCAACGCATTCCAAAATCAAAATTGGCTGAAATCGAATTGGCTTCCACGCCAGAAAGTTTTACGAGCCAAGACGGCGAAATCTATAGCAACCTCCGAAAATCTAGAGTAACCCAGTGCTGCATTTTCGCTTCCAAAAGTAACTTTCTATGGCGCAAGGGTCATATTTACAAGAGTCTTACCGCAGACCATACAAGAGCACCATATTTAATCTGCGCATGCGCGGCCTGTTTAAGTATACTGAGGGCGTGGCTTATTTGACGAAAGGAACACTGACTTCGAGAGTATTTGAGAACAAAAGCATGAGGGGAAGTTTAATGTTTTTGTTTTGTTAGGGTTAGCACTCGTGCGATTTGGTACGGAAAAATAGGTACAGCTGCAGTCTCTGCCGCGCGCGGTGGCAACGCGTTTTTTTTGGCGCACTTTTTATGTCGCCACGGAAATCTTCCAACATTGAATATATACTGCATACGTACGGATGAAATATGTAAATCTGAATTAAACAACATTTTGACTAGAAAAACACTGCAAATATGGATTAAATATATGGACTTTTGGCGTAGTTATAAGCGACTCATGCCGGTGAGGGTAACCCATTTTTTCTCGAATTTCCAACAGTGAATCTATACTGTACATATGGATGAAATGAATCAAAAAATGTACATAAGTAGAATATAAGTTATTTTTAAAAATACCCGCTCTCCACCGTGTCCAAACTAAAAAGAACAACCAATGCTGGACAGAACTGGACGCCGGCAAGGTTGCCATAAAAACAGGTTAACCCTAACCAGGAGAAAATATGAGAAAAAATGGGTTACCATCACCCGGCATGAGTCGCTTATAACTACGCCAAAAGCCGCGCCAAGAGTCGTTGCCACCGCGCGCGGCAGAGACTGCAGCTGTACCGAAAAATACCTGAACCTGGTACAACAGCAGATGGATTTTAGAGTGAAGGTAAGCAAACTATGATTGTTAGAAATTTGTTGGCGCAATAAGCAGCGATACGATGTGAAACAGTGGCTACAATAATTTTTCCATTCTATTTTAATGTGGTGCATTGATTGATAAACAGCATCCCAGTTTGTGCAAAGTGATAGCAGAATTGTCATCATGTACTAACGTTATGCTTTTCTGATAATGCTAGAAATCAGGAAATTTTTTCAATGTCAAACTTACCGAGTGAAGTGTTAACTGGCTTAGCTGTAGGCAGTGCAGATTCGATTCTTGTTACTTAACCTTGGGTGTGCTTTCCTTCTGTGTGAGTAATACTTTCCTTGTGAGTAATGTCTTCCTATCTTGATGATTTCTGTGGATTCTTGAAATCAGGCACACAAGTTTGAATAAATGCCTACTCAATCGATTGTAAGAGTACATCTTTTGGAAAAGAATAAACTTCCATTAAATTAAAAGTTCTCATCAAGATTGGTTAATACTGGTGGTGTAGTTTTCATCATTCATTTTAACTACACAGATGTAGAAGAAACGGAACCATTTATTTTTTATAAGAATGAATTTATGAATCAAAATTAAAAATTTATAAAGGTGAGTATGTTATTTTTTGTAGCAAGATGAACCTTTTTTACAATACAAATAAGAAACTTATAAAAATTAGATAATTGTTCCAGTAACAGCAATACATAATGACTAACTATTAGCAGTTCTGCCTTCTTGTTTTAGTCTATCGTCTTAAGTAATAAGTTATGAAATTCGACAAATATATTTATATTTCAAAGCATCTAACATGTACACAAAGTATGTATACACAATGTAGTGCATCAAGTATGAATTTAGTAATTAGAATATATGGGGCAATGTGTGTCACTAGTGTAGATCAGTCAACCTTGCATCAGTCGATTCATGAAAAGGTGTGAAGAGTGTTTAAAAGCTCGAAGAAAAGGCTGTATATGTAAAGCAGTGATAACATGTTTTCCTTTGCCAACATGACTTGTTCAAGACCATGTGACTCAACTGCCAACTCGTGGGGTCCAGACATACTCTGGCTAGGGAAAGTTGTTTTTTGTGTGAATGAGTGAGGGATGCTTAAGGGCTGGTTCAAGATTACAATGCCACACCCACAAATGATGGCGCTGATTTCGAATTTTGTGTCGGAAGTGTGATTGCAATGAGTATGAGCTGGTGAAACAATTAACTATCAATGGCAATTGCCACATAATTTTGTGTATGTCTGCACTTTCCCCCTGGTAAGCTTATATTTCTGAAAATAGACCTGCCTGTTCTCATGAATCATTCAATATTTTATTTGTATTAATCATGGAAGTTTAGCATCGGGGCAGAAACAATAAAAACTTACTTTTTTGTAGCATTTATTAGATTTAGTGATAGTATTTTAAGTAACAGATTTATGACTAAGTAGCCAACAGAAAATTATAAAAAATTAAATTATATGTATGTAGTTGATCACAGCTGTATTGTTTAGATTAGATATTGATTATTTGGGTTTGTTAGATGTGTTTTGGGGCACTTAGTTACTTAAAATGTTTACAAAATTCATGCCACTTTTCCTTGGGTCAATGTTGCAGAAAGTTGCTTGAGTAGATTCTGACATTTTGTGGCTTCATTATATTAATACTACATATCTAAACTATTTCAGAGTTAAATTACAGATGACTAACAAGAGTATACTGCATTTGTGTTGGAAAAAAAGAGTAAAGCAACTGTTTCAGGAAGTGGTTCCAATAGTCAGTAATGTGATGTAGATAACATCTCTTCTCTTCCATTATATTAGCATTATCTTCCATTATAATTAGCAGGTATAAAGCACATCTTCAATAGAATATCTGATGGAATTGAATCATTCATATCATAGGAGGATAATCAATGAGCTTGAACAAATATTACTAATCTGATTTTTCAGTCATTCCATGTAAAGATTCCTAAATATAATTATTTTTTACTTATACCAATTAAGTGTTTATTTTTATTTTATCATCCCATAGTAGGGCACTATGATCTAATGTCTACTGTGTTGATCTAAATGCATTAATTTTCAGATACCCTTTTCATCTCAACTAAAATGGATGCAACAGTGTTGTGTGACACTAATTCTGGAATGGTAGCTTTAGAATTGAAATTGTATAAAGGCTTGTATAAAAAATTTATATTTGTAATATAAATGACCTTTTGAGTTCTATTGAAAATAAAAGTTTTCTTTGCCACTTAGTTGTGTTTTTACAGAATGTCTTGTATTCACCATGATTTTCTATATCTAAGAAACTCATTACACTATATGCTTTATTTCAATTTTGCCAGTATAATTTTTAAATATTAAGTTTTTTTTAAGCTTGTTGCAACAAATGTCAAACATGTTTTAATTGTAAATTTTTCTTTAACCATGAAAATAGCCCATTGTGTTGCTCTAGTGTGACTTTAATTAAAATACCTACCTACCTTTAATCATGAAATATAAAGGAAATATTCACTATAACTAACATTTTCAGTTTGTTTACTTGAAACATGTAACCTATTATTAATCTTATAAATAACAAACAAGTATATCGCATACTGTTTTGTAAGTAATATTTTAAAGGAGTTTTCTTTTACCTTTTCTTAATTTTCTTGTTTACAAAAAGCCTAAGCTTTGTACAATGTTAAAAAATGTATTTTTTATTTGTTTACTAAAATTGAAATGGGTAGTTTAAATAGCATTATTTATTAATTGTAACTTGTAGAAGTTATACTTCAAGATAAAATTTTTGCTACAAGCAATTTGCAACATGTTTATACATATAAACAAATGCCCATCCACAATTTAAAGTCAAATGTTTATCTTCTAATGCATTTCTTAGAAGTAGGGTTAAAGTGTGGAATTTAATCTCTGTATTTACTATCCACTCTGAACAGGACTGGGCTTATGATTTTGCAACTTCAACTTGGATTCAACTATTTGGATTGTTTTACTAAGATTAAAATCTGCTCATTGAAGTTCATACAATTAAATTAATGCATATTACACTTGTACTTTACTAGTATAAATTTGTATTCCAATATTTAATATAAGTATTAAAATTTTAACTTTTCAGAATTTTTGCAATACAGGGCTCTTGGTGACAACATAGCAGGAGCGCATTTTCAAGTTTCATAAACCTTTTCTGTGAGACACTGAAAACTCAACTAAAATATATAGGACTTTATTTCTAGTCCTCCGCTACTAGTAGAAACTGAATTTAAGTATATTATACTTTATCGTGGAGTACATTAGAAAGTTCACATTAATGCCTTTATTTTCCTTTTTTTTATATATATATATATTTTAAATCAGTCACATTAATACTTGTAAGTGCTGCATTCATATTAACCCTCCTGGTAATGAGGTTTCTCGTTTCATTAGCAAAACTGACCTGATCTTGTCAGAAAATAGGCAATATATTGAGATATATTTCATTGTAACCACTTGGAAGATTAAACTAAATTCTTATTTAATTTGAAATTATAGGAAACTTGATGTTTCTTACCCATAGAAAACTTAATTTCAAAATACCATTTTGAGGTTAATTTAGAGTAAATCTTTTTATTCCAATCAGTTGGATAGAAACACCCAAACTTGTAAAATCTTAATATTTTAACTGGATTCGCTTACGTATAGGAACCTCTTGTAAAGAATCACAAATTTGTAATTTTGTTTAACCCTCTGACACCCATACACATCTCAAGACCATGTCATTCCAAACCCAAAACGCCAACAAATTCTTTTCCCTTCCTTACAACTTATTTTACACCTCATCTGGGTCCTAAAACCCCACTTTTTTCGATGGGGGTGTCGTACATAAAGTGGCCTTTTCAACTTATAAGTCGAATTTGGAATTAGACATGTTTGCTGATGTCAGGCATCTAATACATAGCATTTTTTTAAGCTTGTAAGGAAAACAGGAATCAAAAGAAATTGGTTAGAAAAACAATTTTATCCATACACACAAGAACTCTTTCGATGAAATATAGCCCTAAATTAAAACAATGTGAAATTATAATAGAATTTGGAAATTATTTTTTATGTTAGATCAAACACATTATTCTAAGAATAATTCGATATTTTTTCAATAAATGTTTTCAAAAATTAATTTGTTTATTTCCCTCCAATATCTTTTATTTCAAAGCTTTCGCTACAGGAATGGGTTCTGCTTTTTCTGTTGTGCTATCAGCAATTATTTATTTTATTTTTAAAAGCAGTGTAAGAAATTCATAATCTTTTGAAGTAAAAATATTTTTTTTGCTTTGAAATTGATTAAACATCAATTTCAAAGAAATCAACTAAAAGAAAATCAGAAAAATAATGCAATGATAGAAATGGTCATTTTCAATAATTCTTTATAAATAGAATCTCACAGCATGAAATTTTTGGTAATGGTTTTATTTTCCAATTGTTGATTTGAAACATTTAGGTACATCGAACTTTCACTAGAATCACAGCCCAATAGATTCCTGAAATAGAGGCTTTGGTGGTTTGTATACTTTTCAATCTTTTCCAAAAAACACTAAGGCACGCTTTTAAATGCGGTATAAAGCCGACATGTGATAAAAACTTGCTTATTTGAAATATAAGTTCCACATTCTTACTGTCACTAAATAAATTAGCATTGCAGGTTCCCATTCTCTTGCATATATTCAAGTCAGAACCATCTAGTCCATGTATTTAAATGAAAGTTTAAATTTGTTACGACTCCAACTTATGACAAATTTTAATTTTGTAAATGCCAAGAATGGGAACAGGTATATTCCATAACCGAATACACCAATTTGATGTTTTAATAATTATAAGTTTCAGGGTACAATTTTGACATGTCCTAAAATGAACGACTCCATTTCCACATCACCCATGGGGTAGGAATCATGATGCATTTTTTTTATAGAGGTATCGCCAAGAGCCCTAATCCTCTTTAGCAGCAGTTCCCACCTCTAAATTCAATAACCAGTTTATTGCCAAAGGATAACGATATTGGATGTATGAAAAATTAAATTTAAAATAATTTCAAACCAGTGAGAAGCACCAGATCAGTATCTTCCCCTATGATGTTGTTAAAGGTCATTTAATAGACTAGTTTTTATATTGAATTTTCTTCAATTTAAGCAGCTTCCGCACTAGTAGGCGCTGCATCAAATTAACATGCAATTAAAAAGATAAATTTAATTACATGATTTTACTAAACCTCCACTCAAAAATTACGAGCACTTTGCAGTTGCACTAAATGAAGTTACTGCGGAACCAGTGGGCTGCAAGAAAATTTTACTACCAACAAAGATACAAAAGTGGGCAGTAAGTATAAAAAGGTTGACTACCCCTGCATTAGAGCAACCCAACGAGCTATTGGCGACGGGCCAGGATCAATCCCGAAAGGAAAAGCCAAGAATGAGAAAAGATTAAACACCAGTTAATTAAATTGTATTGATCGAAAGTCACCTATAGTATGAATACAAACATTTGAGCAATATTAATATAAATGCGAACAAACACAACTTTTGTAGTTTGATACATGTTTTACAAAATTGGAATTAAAATTAAAAAATTACCAATTTGATTAACTGAAGCCAGAAATTCTCCCTTGATTGACACCGTGTTATAATACTAACTTGTAATTAAAAAAGGCAATTGAAAATAAAGCTACAAGAGCAAGACAAAGAAAAATACCCATGACAAGCACAGAACACAAAACCCCCTTCAGTTAAGATATGTACAATGAATCATTATATAGGACTAGATCTTCAAGTATTGCAATTCTAAATAGTTCCATTTAAATATATAATCTTGAGACTGGTGGCATCTCATAACGTTAAAAAAATCTAGTAAAAAAATTAAACTCTTTTAAAGCATTATGTCATGAAACAAACATACGACACACAGGACACAAAAACTTTTCAGATAAAGATATATACAATGAATCACTAGATCCTGAGATTACAATTCCAAATAGTTCCGTTTAAATATATAATCTTGAGATTGACGGCATCTCAACACTAAAAAAGTAAGCTCGTACAATGAATCACTATATAGGGCAAGATCCTCAGGTATTGCAATTCTAAATAGTTCCATTTAAATATATAATCTTGATTCCAAGCATTTTAAGACTACTGCATGAATAAGAACATTTTGGACACTGAATATCACCTTTTGTTTCAGCTCTGATGTACAAACCTATGTACATCATGCTCCTGTTGTCTCAAATGGAAATTCTTGTCATAAGTTTTGTCGCAACATAAACACTTGTTTAGCAATTTTAATCTCCTTTTGAACCTGATCTGGA
Source organism: Meta bourneti (assembly GCA_933210815.1). Taxonomy (NCBI): domain Eukaryota; kingdom Metazoa; phylum Arthropoda; class Arachnida; order Araneae; family Tetragnathidae; genus Meta; species Meta bourneti. The sequence continues at coordinate 5,063,021 of OW119926.1, forward strand.
TGACTCAGTTTCAAATGTCTCTAGAGATATGATAGATTAATACACACGATGACATTCAGAACAGGAAAACATTTTGTAAACAATTTCAATGAATTAAATGAAAGAAACACAACAGTTAATAATCACTAAGTAACTTTGTTAAGAAAGACATCACTTAAGAGTAATAGAAGTAATCCAGAAATGAAAGAAACGTAGTACTTAAGTGATTTTCCAAACCGACTGCAAAATTTCTCTCGTGGAAAGCTCTCGCTGACCAAAAGGCCGCGTTTATAAGTCCTCAGAAAAAAATCCGCTGTCCAGATTCCAAAATTTGTTAGGCTAGCTAACCCTAACAAGAAAATATTACTCTACTCCTCCACTTCAGAACTAACCCTTGTAAACACTGGAAATTTTCCCGCTCTTGGTTTTATACTGATATACTCTCGAAATCAGGATAAGCTCCTACTCCTTCCCGTCAGATAAGCCATGCCTCTTCCGTATACTTAAAAAGTTCGCGCATGCGCAGTTTAGAAATGGTGCTCTTGTATGGTCTGCGGTAAGACTTGTGTCATATTTGGTCAAACATCCCATGGTTAAAAATTACGTGGTGTTGTCCTCGGTTCTTTCCCTTTGGAATTGATCCCGGACCGTCACCAATAGCCCGTTGTGTTGTTCTAGTGTGACGTTAATTGAAATACCCCCAAAGGGAGAAATCCGATTACTCAGCGTCATCTGACCGTGGTTCAAAATTACGTGGTGTTGTCCTCGGTTCTTTCCCTCTGGGATTGATCCCGGACCGTCACCAATAGCCCGTTGTGTTGCTTCAGTGAGACGTTAATTGAAAATACCAATACCATCTTTCATGCTTGAAAAAAGGCGATTGAGGGCAAATTTCTACTTACTCTAATACGATAATGATTTTTTTTTTCAAGAAAAAGAATTTGTCGATACATTAAACTGAGTTTTTAATTTTCTCGTTCCATTGTTTTTGGTTATGCTGCTCCAGTGCGACGCTAATTAAAAATACCTACCTACCATAATACCATGCCTTTAATTTTTTTTTTTTTTTTTTTTTTTTTTTTTTTTTAGGGCCGCGGTGGGCCCGGTTGGAAGAGTAACGGACTTGCAACCGAAGGGTTGCGAGTTCGAATCCAGCCAAACACCGTCGTGTACAAAGGGGGCTGGTGCACGTTAAATCTGTCGTGGCCTCAAATGTCCTCACGTTGGCGTGGTGTGGAAGTTTGGAGAGTGGGGTGCCAGCTCAGGTGTTGCCTCGTCATCTGACCGTGGTTCAAAATTACGTGGTGCTGTCCTCGGATCTTTCCCTCTGGGATTGATCCCGGACCGTCACCAATAGCCCGTTGTGTTGCTCCAGTGTGACGTTAATTGAAAATACCAAAAAAAATACCTAATTATTTTTTTATCATTTTTCTGTGTGTAGTGGAAGTTATTGAAGTTATCCACTACGTGGGGTTTCAAAAGTTAAAAAGTTAACGTTATCAAGGCATAATTGGTTTAGTGTCCATCCGCTTGTGGTTGTACTCCGAAACGTAATTTTCTCTCAAGTGTTGTGTTAAATCCAATAAATTTTAAAAGGCAAGCAAACAGTTGTTCGTAAACCTGTAAAATGGAATATCTTCAAGTTACTAGAAAGAGACTTCCGATTTTTTTAGAGAAAATGGAAATTTTGGAAGCAATAAATATAAATAATACCACAGTTATTAGTGGTAAAACTGGTTGCGGTAAGACGACACAAATTCCTCAGGTAAAGTATTTCCTTTTCTTTTTACGGTTCAAAATATCTGAAATAACTTGCGTAATTATAATACGTAATGCATATTCATGCTTTTCGTATTAATGTCTTGTCTTCATACTCTAATCTTCAGTTCTCTCCAAATGTGTTCTATTGGGTTTAAATCCGGTGACTGAGGTGGCGTTTTCAGAACTTGTGGACAATTATAGACACCAGAGGTGAACATTGAGCCGTGTGCTTAGGATCGTTATCTTGATAAAAAACAAAGTTGTTTCCAATACTCAAATTTTGCGCTGATAATTTTAAATTGTCTTAAAATTTTTAAATAAGGTACACAGCTGCAGTCTCCGCCGCGCGGAATGGCAACGACTTTTGGCGTGGCTTTTGGCGCACTTTTTATGTCGCCACGGAAATCTTCCAAAATTGAATACATATTGCATACATATGGATTAAATATATAAATCTTGATAAAACAGCATTTTGACTAGTAAAACACTGCAAATCTGCATTAAATATACACAAAATACAAAAAATATTTTTTAACGGAAATCACATCTTGACTAGTGAAACATTGCAAAACTGGATTAAATATACACAAATATGCAAAAAAAATTTAACGGAATTAAAGATCGAGCAGTCGCATCAGGTTGTATTTTTCCTGTCATTTTGTTTTATTAGTTATCTTATTATTTCTACTATACCTTATTTCTTAAGATGCCTTCTATTTTTATTGTAGTCAATAAGTTTCAAGAGAATTTTTCTCGCAACTGAAAGTTTACTTTTTCTGGTGGTAGACAAACTTTCGGGACTGAGGGAGTTGGTAAACGTTTTTTTCGTTACGAGTTGTGTCGCGATAAAGAGCTTTTTTTAAAAACTTTTTTTAAAGGTATCGGGATTAATTAAATCTAAATTTTCTTGCGATAAATGCAACGGGGAAATGACGTTTTCTGTTAGGAATTCAGAGCGATGGATACACGTGGGTTTGTAGAAATCGCAGGGATAATCCAAATCCGTGTCCAAACTGAAAAGAACAATCTATGCAAGAGCACTTGACCATGTCGGAAATAAATAGAACAATCTAGAAAAAAGAAGAATCGACACTTCTAGCAAGCAAGGTTTTCTTTAAAGCGTTTTTTTATGGCAAGGTTGCCATAAAAACACTACTTATAAATATTACCCAATAGTAGCTGGGACCCGTCATGGCTGCAGGAAATGAATCAAAAAATGTACATAAGTAGAATATAAGTTATTTTTTAAAATACCCGCTCTCCACCGTGTCCAAACTAAAAAGAACAACCAATGCTGGACAGAACTGGACGCTGCAGGAAATGAATCAAAAAATGTACATAAGTAGAATATAAGTTATTTTTAAAAATACACGCTCTCTCCACCGTGTCCAAACTAAAAAGAACAACCAATGCTGGACAGAACTGGACGCCGGCAAGGTTGCCATAAAAACAGGTTAACCCTAACCAGGAGAAAAAATGGGTTACCATCACCTGGCATGAGTCGCTTATAACTACGCCAAAAGCCGCGCCAAGAGTCGTTGCCACCGCGCGCGGCAGAGACTGCAGCTGTACCGACCTAAAGGTATCTTATGATAAAATTGCCCAATTTTGCCAAGGACAAGCCATGGAATGTTAATTTGCATGTTTGACTACTAACCATTTTGACCTGCTTTTTGAAGTGATCACAAAGGGGGTGGACTGCTTTTGAATTTGTCAAATGCACAGTAAAGGGTATATAGAAAAATCGAATTTCACTTGACAATTTCTAATTTTGAATAGTGAAAAAAGGCAAACGTACAGGGTTATTTAAAATGAATCATCCGATTTCAAAATGCTATATTTTCATAAATAAAAGACAGAATGATAAGTAATACATGAATACAAAGGAAAAATATGGAAGCTTTTTCACAAGTGTTCGATATAACTTCCTTTAGTTACACGTATAATTTCAAGACGGTATGTAAATTCCTGCCAAACATGTAAAATGTCAGTGGTAATTGATTGTACAGCAGCAGAAATCCGTTGTTTGAGTTCACAAATTTGTGGGTAATGGTAGAGAGAGAGCACATACATACACTTTATCTTTTACAAACACCCAAAGGAAGAAATCGCATGGGGGTCATATCAGGTAACCTAGGTGGCCAGTTTTGTAATATGAAGTCATCTGGTCCTTTTGCAACATATCCAAATAGGTACTGCCAGTGACTGTTTTTTCCGCAAAAAAAAATGGTCCATAAATCTTTGATATGGACGTCGCACAAAAGAGGTTCACTTTCGGTGAGTCCCTTTCATGTTCAATCCATGTATGAGGATTTGTGGAACCCCATTTGCGCACATTATGACGGTTCACCTCCCCACTCACATGGAAAGTGGCCTCATCACTGTAAACAAGTCAGGTGCAAAAATCATCTACTTCCATAGCCTCCAACATGTAGAGAAAAATTCAATCGATGTTCGTTATCACTAGACCTCATATTTAATTCCCAACTAGCTGTTGAAAACGCCTTTCGTGATTTTATCACCACTTGCTCTCCAGGCTTCTTTGCTGCCTGCATTAACAAGCTACCGTTAAGATGGCAAAACTGTATTGATTGTGTAGGCACATACTTTTATTAATTATACTGCTTCTTGTTTGAGATATAATAAACCAAACTTTCAGTTCGAAATTGGACATTTCATACTTAATGACCAAATAAAATTCTCTCTTCTAACACAAAATGCACAAAACTACCTGCATTTTTACCATTTTTACACCATATTGTTACGTGTGATGAAAAATGGATTCTTTTCATCAATCGCAAGCCTTCGGCACAATGAAGTGCCAAAACGCTACAAATCCAAATATTCACCAAAAAGCTAATGGTGTCTGTTTGGTGGTCCATCGCTGGTGTTTTCCACTACAGCTTCATGAGACCTGGTCAATCGATTACTGCGGATGTCTACTGTAACCAATTAGACGAAATGATGAGGGAGCTTGGGATTAAGCAGCCGGGATTGGATGAATAGAGACAGCCCAATCCTCTTCCAGGACAATGCTCGACCACATGTCGCACGAATAATGTTGCTCGAACTACAGGAGCTGGACTTGGAAACTCTGTCGCCCACCGTGTTCCCCAGACCTTGCACCAACTGATTACCATTTCTTCCAGGCATTGGACCACTTCTTTCAAGGAAAAATATTTAATTCCCAACTAGCTGTTGAAAACGCCTTTCGTGATTTTATCACCACTTGCTCTCCAGGCTTCTTTGCTGCCTGCATTAACAAGCTACCGTTAAGATGGCAAAACTGTATTGATTGTGTAGGCACATACTTTTATTAATTATACTGCTTCTTGTTTGAGATATAATAAACCAAACTTTCAGTTCGAAATTGGACATTTCATACTTAATGACCAAATAAAATTCTCTCTTCTAACACAAAATGCACAAAACTACGAGCACACAAATTTACTTAGAAATTTAAAGGATTAAATCGGATTTGAATATTTTATTTGGACTTAAGGCAACTCAGTTTTCTGAGCACTTAATACATTAAAAATGGAAGTAAAGAACAAATCCTTTAAACGAATATGAAAATTATTTTGATCAAAGTAAATATGAATATATGAAAGGCATGTAGAAAAATGGTCAAAAAGAAAAAGAATGATTTTTAATCCAGAAATTATCATACAAGGTATTTTTCTTAAAATGTGTTTTCTCTGGTGGATAAATATAAAAGTGTTAAAAGGAAAAACTATCCAAACCAAATTTTGCGACTTGTTCAATTTGACTCTAAACTATTTTGATTACTTGGGTGTTTGTTTAATAACATAATTTCTATACTTGCAGTATCTTTTAGAGGCTGGATTTGCAAAGCATAAATGCATTGCCGTAACCCAGGTAATTTTGATTTTAGTTATAAATGCAGAGATAAAATAATTGATTTTGATGTATCCCCTTTTTTTGGATAGTCTTAATATTTTTATTAGTTATTTACTATGTTTAAAAAGAAATTTTAATTATTTTTCATTCATTTTTAACATCTTATGGAAAATGTATGGGAATTGTAGATAAATTGCGATGATATTCTAAGATTCTACATGTTAGCATGAATTATGGTGATTCCGTTAACTATAAACTTAAAATGCATTTCAGAACTCATATTCTCTAAATATGTTTCAGCCACGAAGAGTTGCTGCTGTTACAATTGCCAAACGTGTAGCTAAAGAAGCAAGAACAGAACTTGGCAATAAGGTACACCATACTTTTATAGTTTTATGTTAGTAAAGAGAAATAAGCAGAAAAGCCCCACTCAATGATTTCGTTTGGTCACTAGGTCATTTATTGACACACACATCCCAGTACAAAATAAATAATCAAGATAGTAATCTGTAAACCTGCCTATGATTTAAAATATTTAAATAAGCGTACTAAGTGACATTGAAATTGAACCTTTTTCTTTACTACATAACTTACATTATGCTCAATCTCTAGGGAGTTGATTTGCTTAGCTCCCTTAGGGGGGCTGACTGTCATTGTAATTCTTGTACCTCTTGTTCAGGCCACACCAGCATAATGTAGATACTTTTTGACAAAATTTGAAAGCCAGGTGGTCATGAGAGTCAAGCTGGTAACCTTGCAGGTAACAGGTTGCAGAATGAACTATTCATTTTTATGAAAATGAACTTTCGTTTTCTTAACCTGATAAGACGTGTACTGGGCCTGATAGTTTTCCCGGCTGAAGAGGCCGATTCTTTGAATTGTATGTTATGTTTAAGCCCTTTTTGTGTGCTTCGAATATACCTATGAAATGTCAATGCTCAAAGAATTTGAAAAATGGACATTTGATTTCAAATTTATGTATTTTCGTTTTCTCATTTTTTACTGTTTACTTACAAAAAATAAAATTTCACCAATAAGTTATTTTTGTAATCTAACAATTAATGAGAAGTAGGAATTTTTTCAAAATACAAATTTCTTTTAGTTTTTATTGGTGCATGTTTTCTTAAAAGTAAGTCTTGAACCAATTAATTATTTTATATCAAAATAAGTGAAGTAATTCAAAACATTTTAATCATATGTAATAAATATATGATGTAAAAAAATTCTGAAATATGTATGATTGAAAAAATTCATAATATAGTGTTGGCAGCAACCTTATTTATCTGTCCAAAAAATTCACGTCACTGGTTATGGGTTAAACTCAAAGTAATCTAAACCGCTTGAGAACCAGATGGAAAAACATTTCTCATTCTTGACATTTGGGGCACTGTTTTATTTACTCCATCATGTGATTTACTTTGCTAATTCCTATGTTGCATTTTAATCTTTCAAAAATTTAGCCAACTACATTTCGTTATATGTTAATGTTTTACGTAAAGCAATATTAATGTTTAAATAAATCAAAGCTATCTAGAAACTACACTGTAATTTGCATGTCTCATGTCCAGCAAATTTAAACTTGTATGTGCAAGGAATTAAAATCATAAAAATCCAATTGAAATGAAGCAAATCTGATTTAAATCAAATAAATCTAATGTTTTTGATTAAAATTTTTTTTCATACCCTGCTTGAAGATATTTAAGATGTACCTATTTCACACGACAAACCTTACTGACCAAGGAGATACAGAAATAATCAGTCAGGACGATTGGGTATCTGCTACATGTTTTGACGACAAGTTGTCTTCGTAATCTCATTCTAATAGAGTGCAGGCGGAAGTACATGTTTGAAATGAAATCTGATGTTCACTAAAATTTGTGTCAAAAATAAACTATTTTTGACATCAGATTTTCTTGATGTTGTATCTTACTATTTACTTCAACAGGGAATGCCAGATTTCTGGACTTAATGGACACTATATAACTGTTATCAACCCTTTCTAAGAAAATCATTTCAGAATTCTATTTATCAAATTTCCCCAGCCATTTTTCAAAAGTCAAGCATTCCTTACAAGCAGATTCAACAGTATATTGCAGAAATGTGTCGTTATTATCATCTGCTTCCTAGAGCAATTTCTTAAGACTGATTTTCACTACTGCACAATAAATCGTATCTAAACGTATTTATTTGGTGCCATTCCCAATTTTATTTCCAATTAAGAGATCATACTGTATTCAGAAAAATGTAATTTATTTGTCTTGCAGGTTGGGTATAGTATTCGATTCGAAAACATGACATCTGCGGCTACTAAAATAAAGGTAAATATTGTGTAAATCATATTCTAGGGGTTTTAGTTTTAAAATTTACTGTATCATATATATATATATAGCATTTAATTATATTTAATATAGCATTTAATTATTTTAAAGAAAAATTTTAATTACAAAAAATGTATACTTTTCCCTTTAATTTCAGTTTCTCACGGATGGCATGCTTTTACACGAATCCATCACGGATGCCCTGCTTTTAGAGTGAGTAGTATCCTTATTTATATATCTTTGGTACAATTTGCCTTGTTTTTCCCAAAATAGAATTTAGTTAGAAAATAAAAGAACATTTAATTCAAGATTTTATGCAATGAAGAAACATTAGTTTTTGATTATTTTTTATTCATTAAAAACATTGCAAGGTTTGAAGATCTTGCTAAACTTGAGATGTTGTCCGTCAAACCTTATAAAAGATATTGTTATGTCTGTAAATAACCTTTTCACAGCAAACATGAATAAACTGAAGCCATTTTTACTTTATTTTAAAATCAGATTTACCTCAAGACTGCAATAAGGCTCATGGTAGTGTAATTAGATATGTTAAGAAGTTTTTGATGTGATAATATTTTACATGTAATGAAACATTATTTACCTTAATTAGTCATTAGATTGTTCAAACACAACAAATAAAGCACATAGAATACTAAAATAGAATTGAATGCAGATAGGAGGATGGGTCTCAAAATGCATAGATCTGGTTAATCTATTTTGAGCCGTTTGCATTTTACTACTCAATTTAAATACACATTTTTTGATGCAAGTCAAAAGTACATTTTAGTTATGCCTATTTTTACCAAGTTTGACATAAAGTAAAATTATTTGTTAATCCTTCAAATAAAATCTCAGTACTGTGATAATTCCGGTTTTATGAAATCCACTTTCCTATGTTAATTTTTTTCAACTTTTCAAAAATCTATGTAAAACCATATTGAGATTGAATTATTCTAAAAGATCGGTTTTGGTCATTGAAAAACAATTTTCAGTTCAGTCTCAATGTACTTGTGATTTTGTTATTGAATTATTTATAAATTATGTTTTAATATTCTGCTCAAATCTAATTCAGTATTACCATTTTCTGCATTCTGTGGTACATTAATAAGGTATTATGTTTAATAACTTTGTAAATTCAGACCAAATTCCTAATGTCTTATCACAGTGAAATATGTAACTAATTTTTTAGAATAAAATTATGTGGTAGAGCTTAGTCACCAGAACAAAAATTAACTTCACCACAAAGTACTTTTTGGTTGACTGATGTTGCATGGTCTTTCCATGTCCTCCAACAATTGGTGACTGATAGACATATATGTAACCATATGTGCTTTCAAACAAGCCATATGGGGCTTGCCTCAATCGATATGTACTTTGATGGAAGGTCCACATTGAAGAGTTGAATTGATTGCCAATGCAATGCATATTGCTTCCAACAATATTCTGAAATTTGGATAACAGATTGCTTTCACTCCTATCTAGCAGTGTTACCCATTTCCACCTTGAAGTACTTTTTGGTTGACTGACATTACACTGTCTTTGCATTCATTATGACATTTGATGTAATGATGATGCTGATATGCGAGGTGTGATTGGAAAGTTTTAAGACAGCTTGTAATTTAAAAATGGCAATACTTACTGGCTATTGAGATGGATCTCCTTCAAAGTAGTCCCCTTCTGACTGAACACACTGACTCCAACAGTGTTTCTGCTTTTGGAAAAATTCCTGGAAATTTTCTTAAGGGTATTAAGAAGCCTCTCTGTATTTTCTGGATGTCTTCTATTGAGTCAAATCGTTTTCCTTTCAGTGAAAATTTCAATTTAGGAAACAGAAGTCGGCAGGGGGCTATATCAGGGGAATAAGGGGGTTGAGGAAGCACAGGAATTTTGAATTTGGCCAAAAATTTCGTGATCAAGAACGCACGACGAGCCAGTGCATTGTCATGGTGAAGGACCCAATTCTTTTCTCTTGCCAAGAGTGCAGGCCTTTTCTTCCACACATTTTGGTGCAAACACTGAAGGACATTTATAGTATTCCTGTTTGACTGTGCCCCCTAGGGACAAATTCATTTCATGAAATTCTCAGGCATTTGTCCCCGAAAGCTGTTTTAAGAGTTCCTAAGTCTCCGAAGCTGATTTCCCAGTTTTAAAACAAAATTTGGTACAAACTCGTTCTGTTTTTCATCCATTTTGCGAAATCAATAATCCGCCAAGATCCGAAAACACGTCTTCACTCACCAGAATTCCACTCTACTGAACAAAGATATCGCTGTGATATTTTCAGAACGTTTCAGGGACAAAACAAGCTTTTCCTCGATACCCATGGGTAAACCTAGTCCCTCCTATTGAGCAATGGCGGCACCTGTGTTATAACTTTCCAATCACGCATCGTATGTTGTAAGAAAGTAAAAGATCCTTATATTAGTGTGTACCTTTATTTTTCCATCTGAGGATGGAGTTTTACTAAGTAATATTTAAGTATTTTGTTTTATAGGCCATATTGAATGGTATTTTTAGAAATCCTGTTCTAACTTTGTATATTACTTTAGGTACGGTGTTGTAATTCTAGACGAAGTCCATGAAAGAACTTTGAGCGTTGATCTCCTAATGGGAATTGTTAAAAATGCTCAGCTTCAAAGAGAAAAAAGAAATTTGTTACCCCTGAAGGTTAGTTTGTTAAGTTCAATGATCTATTAGAGATTCCATTTCAAATGGCATCTGTATACCGATGAATACAATCGGCCCAAAATTTCTCTGCAGTTTTATTGGAATAAAAAAATCCTCTTTTAATGATACAAAAGGTATTTTATTTATTTCCAATGTTGATTTGATTTTTTTCCCCACACCATATATATAAGATTTAAATCTCGGTTATAAACTATATTTTCAGTTTGATATATCATACATGTTGTATCTGAAAATATTTTCTTCTGTCCCTTTACCAAATGTATTAAATAATGTATACCAAGGCCACAAAGACATGAAATTTTAAGAGAATAATTCCTAAATTTTGCGCAGTGACAGTCACCAGTGTTGGAAATATTTCAACTTCAGTGATCTACAATCAACAGTATTTATCAAATTTGTTACTGGTTAATAATGTTTGTTTGAATATTGATACATTTACTGGTTTTTTATTCATTTTAGGAGTTTACATCAATACATGTATTCTGTTTTAAGATTTTTTGTGATTTTATGCTAAATACTTCAGATATACTACTGCATCAATGTAAATGAACACTATTGAAACACATTTTATTTTCAAAATGCCAATTCAAATTGTACTCATTTAAAAAAAATGCTTGCTTTCATTATTAATGGAGAAATAGAAATGTCTTATAAGTTAAATTTACCATTAATATTTCGTAAATCTACCTCAAAAAAAGCCTTCTGACAGGGAACAAAATAAAATGCCTATGTATAAAAGCGGAATAACTTTTTCAGTTGATTCTCTTGTAAATATTCTGTTCGTAATGTCAAATTCTTCAACCTGATAATTTGTAAATTTTTATCATTTTAGATAATTGTTATGTCTGCCACTTTAGATGTTAAGCTTATTTGTGATTACTTCAAAGCTCCTAATCTTACTATCACTGATAGAGGTTACAATATTTCAGTAAGTCTTATTCTAGTATAAATCTAAAAATTTTTAATGCTTTGACTGGTATTTGTTAAAATTATAACTAAATTTGTCACTGAATGTAAGTTTAGTGGTGTTTAATTAATTAATCATTGGCATGTATTCCTGTTCTGGAATCGGCCCTTTTCACAGCTCCTATCTGTTGACAGCTAGAAGAGTCCCGAGTTCATTCAGTGCCCCTTATCTTTGCAGCACATTTTCTCACATTTCGTTTTCCATCTGCTCAAAGTGGAACAGACCATGTTGAAATTCATTAATGCACCGTGTAATTCTCGTTACTAGATTACTATTAAACTAGTTTGCTATGTATTCACACACATCATATCAACACACAACAATTGTGTACTTTTAGACTCAAAAATAATTACTTTACATAAAATTACGCCTGCTTTTGATTACAAGTTGGGAAACTAAGTGTCTTGACCAACATTTACCTCAGGTCTAGTCTGCCACAAGAGGAAAATATATGTTAGGTTTTTATTAAAGTGAATTTTCAAAAATCATATTTTTTTAAGTTTCGTAGTTAATGTTTGTTAGCTTAACAATTTGTACAAAATGTTAAATTTATTTATGGATTATTTAGAAATGTAAAATTATATATTTTATAGTCTTAATTATATTTTGAGTAATATTTTATTGTGAAATTATTTGATATTAAGAATAGAGAACAATTTAAAACATCAGATCTAAATTGTTCAATGAACCACAAGTCTAATTGTTTGCACTGATACTCCAACACATTGCTAAATAATGTTAGATTGTACTAAACATATTCTCACAGGCATTGCTCTAATGGCTTATTTTATGTGGTACAGTGGACTCCCTCTTAACCGGCTACTTCGGGACTGGGAGCCAGGCCGGATAACGATTTAGCCGGTTAAACTGTCGTTCCCTCAATAACATTAAAATACACTATTGAAATCGTTTTTATTAGAATAAAACTAAGTATATAGCCTACTTTATTGTAAGATGATGTATATAATTAAGAAAACTTACCCTTGAAGGACTTCCTTTGTTGGGAAAAACTAAACACATGTTACTGTAGGCTACTGTATTTACAGTACATAATTGCAGTATACATATTAGGCCTTATTAAACAGGAAATTAAATCTCACATTTAGCACAATACTGTACTGTAAATATAAAAAATAAGCTCTCAATATTATTGTCGATTTTCTTTTGTTTGTGTGCATTGTTCTTGAAAGCAAAGTCACAGCATTTTTTAACAAACATTATGTCACCTGGAGTGGACTCTTACTGTTCAATGTAGGATGTTACTAGTTCAAGTTCGGCTTTTGCTTCTACATGGCTTACTTTTCCTACATACTCCTTTTGAATAACTTCTTCATTTTCTTGATCATCTTCACCAATAACTGCTTGCACTATATCATCGTCACCTAAAAACTCGTTTTCAAGACTTTCGTCAGCATTAACCCATTCGTTCACATCTTCTGCACTTACACCCGTATTCAGGAAGTTTCTGTAAATCAATGAGTAGGTTGGTGTCATCTGATTCAGGTGCCTCTAGTATTCTGTACAGCTGTAGGATTATCTTTGTTTCGATGGCTTCCAGCACACTTGGCCAGAGTTTTCTCCAAGATTTAGTAAATATAGTGTTAGGCATATCTTCATAGGCCTTCGCTAACATGTAGATCACATCCTTAATGTATAGTCTTAGTCCTGTGTCTTTATCAAGAAAAAGAAAGACCACGTTCTATAGAAATTTTTTGTTAGGGTAGCATTTGTGAATTTCTTCACAAATGCTAACCACCTGGTACTTTACTGGGTTAATGCACTTCACCTGGGTTAATCTATTGTGATCTATGTGAAATGCAGCCTTAAAAGAGTGAAAAATAGCCTGAATGAGAGAAATAAGGCTCTAATTTTTCTGTTGTGGGAATCCTAGATATTCGTTTTTGTTTCTTTTGCTCCCCATGTGATATGTATGCATTATAAATGTTTAAAACATGACTTGTACATTTTCTAGATAATAGCTTCTGATACTCCGCTGCCAAATTATGTTCAATCAGCATTGACCACAGTGTTCCAGATCCATCAGAGAGAGGATGCAGGGTAGTTATCGTGTCTTTGAATTATAATTCAGTGTTAAATATCTTGTTTTTTTATTCATTCCTAGAAAAAAAATGTTCATTTGAGTTTGCATTAACAAAAGGTGTCTATTCTGTTAATTTTAGTAGCTTTGAACTGAAAAAGTATTTCAATTCATAATTTTTTAGGGATATATTGGTATTTTGCACTGGTCAAGTGGAAATAAATGGCATGGTTTCTGACTTCAAGAAACGTGCTCTTTCTTTACTTGCAGGTAACATTGAAGTGAATTATTATTTCATTTAAGTACTGATATGTATAATTAATACACAGCTGCTACAGGTTACTAAAAGGAGGCTTTTTGCTACTATTTTTCAATCTTAACAACTAGGCTATCTTAAGCAAAATCATCTCAAAAGCTCCTATTTTCAAAGCCCTCAGGGGCAGATCTTTAGGTTTGTACAGGCTTCATGACCCCAGGATGCCTGAGTGATCTTCCCTCCCTTTAATTTTTCCCATACCCCACCCTTCTGCTTTTTGCTTTTCTTCCTCTCATTGTGGTTACCTCTTCGGGCTCCACTTCAGAAGTACATTTTTCATGTTTTAAATCTAACTTTTATCTTTGTCTTAGACTTCATTTTTAAATGTTTTAATGCTCTGTCTTGTGTTTGGCGCAGCTTGTCCGCTTTTGGACCTTGCGCCATAAAACCCCAACATCCAATCCAATCTTATTTTCAAAACTGACTTTTTGAAAATTCACCGAAGGTTAACAAAAATTTAGTCCCTTTAACTAATAGCAGATGGAAAAAAATATTTTTAAAGTTTTCTTTAGAGGGAAAGATTTTCAAGGAATGCCAGTTTTGAAGGTTTGGTGCCAAGCTGTGGCAACCATGAAACAAAAGCATCGGAATCTGTACTTGTTAGATAGTTATGAAAACATGAAAAAGAAATACGTTTTATAAAATTTAAATTTCACGGCGAGATCTTCAATGCCTGTTTTATACTTAATTAGCACATTTTGTGTTTTAGCCGATTCATTTTATATATGAGCTACTATTGTTACTAAGATTGGGTTTAAGAGGAAACTTCAGCTTCTATTTTTAAAAATTTATGCTACTATTTTACAAGTGCTTTGACTGACAGCTCTATGATATCATCAAAGCAATTTAAAATATAATTTATGTTTATAAATTTAAGTCTTGATAGACTTGCTGGAGAGGAAATAAGGGGCAGAACTAAATGTTTAAATAACGATATTCTAAATTATTTAATTAGATTGGAAAAAATGATATATAGATATTTACAGAAAAACGAAATGGTAGTCTCAGAAAGTTCTAAAAAGTGCATCGCTCCCTTTTCCTCTTTGTGTTGCTCCAGTGTGACGTTAATTGAAAATACCAAATACCCTTTTCCTCTCACATCAAAGAGTGTTAATTTTCTTTTGAAAAGAAAGTATTCTCATTCCAGCTTGAGGTGATGGAAGGATCACCTGATTAGCGCGGTGTTTGCGTTGCAGGTACTCCTCGTCCTTTGCCATAAATTTAAAAAATTGGAAAGGTATGTATGAGTAAATGTTTTCCGATCGTCCCTCATCTTAAGAAATAATTTACCTGACTATGGTCTCAAAAGGTTGAGAGCTTTTGACCTAGAGCTAAATATGTATGCGTAATATGGGTATTCTTCCGTTATAACCTTACACTCATTTCCATTAAAGTCACACCACTTATTTCCCTTTCTTTCAGGCCCAACTAACAATAAACAAATGCAGAAAAAGATGTGGTTTTAATTTTATTGCGGCCATTATAAAGTTCTTGTCGAACGATCGGGAACAGCAACCAGAAGACATTCTGTTTCTCGACACATTCCTCCGAAAACCCATTAAAGAAAGAACATGCCCTGCGTGATTTTTTTCTTTTTGTAAATAAGGTTTCATCAATTTCAATAATTTTATTGCTTCCACTGATTTTTAGGTTAGGGCGAGATATCAAAGAACTGGCACATACTTCTCTCGTATAATTATTCCGATCTACTGTTGTATTGTGTTTCATGCTGTAATTCACAGAATTCAATAGACGTTAACTCTTAACACCATAAATAAATGAATCGTATGGCAGTAACGTAAGCAATGCGTAATCCAGTAAATCACATTTTCTTTCGGGCACCTTTTTTTTCATGGCATGAACAAAGGCTGCATGATCATTTCGGCTTCGAATCGTATTTTAATTTCATTAGGTGGTTATTCAAACACAATCTTTGTGAAGAATATTTCTTGACCAAATAGTATTGCCGCTTGTTCATCTCTTGGAAATCCTAAATTGTGAAATCCATTGCACTAACAAAGGAATAAGCTTAAATGGCGCCATCAAACAAAAAGGTGGCACGGTGGTGCAAATAGCGCAAAAAATAAGCAAAAATACGCCATATTGGTAGCAAAATTTATTAGTATGGCTATAATGGAAAAGTACCTTTATTTGTTGTGTTTTGAATAGTAATTTCGATAGTATTCTATTTTAATGAAAAATAAAGAATAAAATGTATTAGTATTTTGAAATTTTAGAAACTAATATCTAATTGAATTTGTTACCAGATGTGGGCAAAATCTATCCATGTGCACTCTATGGTTCTCTTCCCTCTGATCAACAACTAGCTGTTTTTAAACCAGCACCTGAGGTAAGAGTTTTTAATATCTTTGTTTTCTGTTCTAATTTTATTAATTAATATTTGGTAATTTTTCATTGTGATTAATAATTTGCTGAGAAATAAACTGTCTTTATGAAGTGATTCCTACTTCATATAATGTACTCCTGAAAATTGAAATCAGTTTAGGGATTTAAAATTTATTTGCTTCACAAATGAATTTTGATAGATTTAATGTTTATTAGTCAAGTGCATTAGCAGTAGATGGCACTGACATCACAAATTTCAGTGTTTAATGTAGTGTGAATTAGCTTGTTCAGTTCTTTTCCGTGTCCAGTTTTAGATCCTGTGGCAATGTTACTCTTTTATCTTATTCCTTGCACACAGTTTGTCCTTAAATAACATGTTATGATATCCGACAATGTCGAGGAAAATTAGTAAAAATAAAATGTTGAAACTAAGTATACAAGTTATGTACCATTTGACATTACTTAAAATTCAAAAGTTTATTGAATAATTTTTGCTTTGTTTACTCATTATAAAATGTTGGATGCAACATTATTTAGGGGGCCAGGGTAGCGGATTAGTAACTGAAGGGTTGCCAGTTCGAAACTCGATTCAACCAAAAACCGTCCTGTGTCATGTCAGTGGGGGCACTTTATATCTGTCGTGGCCTTGTATATCGTCATGTTGGTGGTTTGGAGAGTGGGGTGGCAACTCAGTTGTTGTCATCTGATCTTGGTTCAAAATTACAAGGTGCTGTCCTCAACGTCAATTTACATCACAAGTTTAATTCAAGATGTGATTTTTTTTGTTTTCTAGGGTACTAGGAAGGTTATTTTCGCTACAAATATAGCTGAAACTTCAATTACTATTCCTAATATTAAATATGTTGTTGATACTGGTATGGTGAAGGTTAAGTAAGTTTTTGAAATGACTTTTACATCTAATGTATTTTTTAGTGTTAGAATAAATTTATAATTTATGTAAAAAAACCCACTTGATATATAATTAAATGTTTTGTTTTATGTTTATGCTTTTTAAATCTAATATAATACTTTGTTTCTTTATTTTTGAAATCGCCCTAGAAAAACAGAATCTTAAAACATGAATTTCTGTAAAATCTTTTATTATTGCTTTAAATGAAATATTAAACAAATAAGTTAAATTAAAATTGATATTGTTATATATTTTTACTTCTGTGTTGAATAGAGTGGGGTATGAAAAAAAAATCCAGATTTTTAAGAAAATCAAAAACATCAGATTTATTTGATTTAAATCGGGTTTTTATGATTTTAATTATTTCCTTGCCATACAAGTTAAAATTTGTTGGACATGAGATGCAAATCAGTGTAGTTTTTAGATGGTTTTAATTTATGTTAAACATTAATATGTATATGATGTATAACATTAATGTATTAGGAAATACAGCTGGGTAAAGTTTTGAAAGATTAAAATTCGACTTAGCAATTATTAAAGTAAATCACATGATAGAGTAAATTGAACAGTGCCAAAAAATGCCAAGCATAAGCAATGTTTTTCCATCTGGTTCTCAAGTGGTTTAGATTACTTTGAGTTTAACCCATAAGAGTGACGTGAAATTTTTAGACTTATAATAAACTAGCAGTACCTGCATGGCGTTGCTTTGACATCATTCTTGTGTTATGTACTCACTGATTCTGAAAACACTAAAAACAATAATTTTAAGAATGAGTCCCACTACCTGACATGAAACAGTCATGCTGCATCATTCCTTCCACCTTACTGATTCTTCCTTAGAGAGCTTCATGATACACTATTGAATGTTCTTCCACTTGGCATGTCCAGTTTTTGATAGTCTTGTTCCATTGCAGAGTGAAGGTTGATGCAGATTTGTGAGAAAAATAATCGGTGCCCCAATCTTTAGATCTAATATGTGCGAGGGTACTCCATATGGTGTTCAAAAACTCTGTTGTGTAGTTCACAGCCTCATCTGTGTAACATGTGGTGTTGATAGACTTGTATTATACAAATACAGAAATTATACAAATTCAAAAGTAAATTATGAAAAACCACTACTATGTCAGTAAAATCAAAATCAAATTGAAGAGTAATAATCAAAATTGCATAAAAGATACAAATTCAAAAGTAAGTTATGAAATAACCTACTGAAATAAAAATGTGATTCAATCTTTAAATATAACGCTATACTTTTAAAAGTCTTAATGCTAAACCTCACTAATTCCGACAAACAACCTAAATGAATCACTATATGAGCGAAATCAAAACCAAATTAAACAGTAAGTTATGCAATAATCACTATATACTTTTTGCTAAAAATACTCAAACAAAAACAGAAAGCAATACAAAAATTAACAAAGTGAATCAAGATCGTTTTGAATACATTGGATGGTCTGCAGCTGTATACAGATAATTACACAGCTGTTTAATGAGACATCCTTTTTAGAAAGTAAACAGACTTGGCTTATCGCCAAGAGCAGAAGCTGTGTGATCTCGTACTGTTCCATTCTTAGGAAACCAAATAATACAAAGATATGCCAATAAATTAATTAAAAATTTTCTATATTAAATTTTAAAATTTGGGCTTCGAGGTACATTCATTCACCTTTAGGACTACCTGTGCCAAATTTCATGGCTATAAGTGCTATAGATGTATCTGGACACCGCACACACAGACACACAAACACTTCTTTTATAATATTAGAGATAAGGTTGTGGGATCCCACCGACACCATATAGATTTTTGTATAAAATTTTTCAATCATGAATTTTTTTGCATTATATATTTTTCATACATGAATAAAATGCATGGAATTTAATTATTTTGATATAAAATAATTGGTTCAAGTCAAGCTTTTGAGAAAAAAATCATGTCGCCAATAGAAATTAAAATAAAAGGAATTTGCATCGTGAAAACATTCCTACATCCCATTAATATTTAGCTTGCAAAACTAACTTTTGTAAGTAGACAGCAAAAATTAGACAAGACATGAAGATACATTTATTTGAAATAAAAAATGCCTTTTCAAATTTTCTCAGCATTGACTAGTATTTCTTTGTGATATTCGAAGCAAACAAAAAGGGCTTATATATAACATACAAAAAATGAACATTTTCTCTGAACAGCATAAAACAAGCGTAATAGCATCCCCCAGAAAGGTCAAGGTATTGTAGTTCAATTCAGTGGAATTTGAGCTTGCAATAAAAATTCGTCATTGCGATCTTCATAATCATTCAAATAGCTTTCTAATGCAATCCATAATCTATTTCCTCGACATACTCAATTATCAGGTGCGGGAATTAACTTTTACTTTCCAAATTTCATTTCCATAAATACAGAATAGTATTGAATTTCAAGGGATCCATGCCTAAAATTTCCCAATAAAATTTAAATGAAAATTAACCATCAAAATAAAAAAAAATTAAAATATTAAAGTTGCCCATTTTAAGATATACACTGCTGGCCACCCAAATTGCAACACCAAGAAAGACAAGAGATATCACAACAAAATTTATTTTGTAGATAACATGTTGACCAAGTATCAAATGATTAAATTTATAGACTTCTGTGAAGTGTGGTTCCTGCCAAAATCAGTAGCCAGAGTAGCCGCCATTGTTGGAGATCACCGCTGCCACACGCCTCGGCATTGATTCAAAGAGACTTTGGATGTGTTCTTGGGGTACAGCAGACCAAGCAGCTTCCACACGTTGCCAAAGTTGATCTGGTGTGGCAGCTGGAGATGCATTCTGGGTCAATCGTTGAGCAACCATGGACCACATGTTTTCTATCGGCGAAAGATCCGGAGAGCGAGCTGGCCAGGGAAGCAATTCAATCTGGCGATTAACGAAGAACCCTTGGACAATGCGTGCCACGTGTGGTCGCGCATTATCCTGTTGAAATATGGCTGTGGGCAAGCCCTGAAGGTAAGAAAGGACAACTGGCTCCAACACCTCGGAGATGTAGCGCTGGCTGTTTAAAGTACCGGCAATGCGTACTAGAGGAGTGAGAGAGTGATATCCAATACCGCCCCATACCATAATACCCGGTGCAGGACCAGTGTGGCGGTGCATAACGCAGTTGTTCAGCATCCTCTCTCCACGGTGTCGCCAGACTCGAATCCGACCATCGTGGTGTTGCAGACAGAAGCGTGACTCGTCAGTAAAGACAATTTCATTCCATTCTGCCGTCCACATCCTTCTTTCATCGCACCATTGGCGGCGGAAACATCTGTGGTTCTGCGTCAAGGGTAGATGAAGCAATGGACGTCTTGCGGACAGACCACTCTGCTGTAAACGGCGTCGAATGGTACGCGCAGACACTGGATGATGCGGTACAGACTGAATGTGCTGTGCTATGGTTCGTGATGTGGCTGAGCGATCCGTCACTGCCATACGCACAATATGCCTGTCATCACGTGAAGTGGTGCACTGAGGTGGATGCGATCGAACACGTCGGTCCGTCGTACCCTCCTGCATCCAACGATCACATTTCCGCATTACAGTTGTTTGGTTTCGTCCAACACGACTACCGATTTCCCTGAAAGATAATCCACAATCTCGGTAGGCCACTATCCTTCCTCTGTCGAACTCGGATACTTGATCAAAAGATGATCGCTGTTTTCTACGAGGCATAATTGATCGTTTTTTTGAAAAAACCACAAGAAAAACACAATTGCCGTACTTGAAATCGTGGAAATCTCCAAGCCTTAAATAGCGCTTTGAAGTGGCGCCACAGACGCGCGTGATGTGCGTCTGCGTTGAAATTCTAATCATTTGCATATCTCACCTCCGCTAATGCATGTTGTAAATTTCATATTATTTGCATGCTTCCTTCAGGGTGTTGCATTTACGGTGGCCAGCAGTGTATGTGCAAAATTAGAATGCTTTCATGATACTGAAGAAAACCTTTTCATTGTGTCTAACTCTTATAAGTATTTTTTCAAGAACACTACAATACTAAATAAATAACTGGAACATCTTAAAGAATAGAAGTTACCATGATTTTAATAATTTGAGAGAGTATATTTTAAGCATCTTTTCACCCATCATGGAGAAAAACGCTTCCAAATAGGCCAAAGATTTTTGTTAGTCTTGAATATGAATTGTCTGTTTGAATACTTTAAAAAGTTGATAAAATTAATTTTATTTTCTCTGGGTACAATTTAAATGACTCATCTTGGGGAGATTTTTAGTATTCATATTTCTATTAACAGAAAATGAACAATTTAGATGATTATATTTTTAAATCTTGTGATCATTTAAATTCAATTAAGTCAGTTATAGTATTTCATTATGATCATATTATTCAAAGCATTTTTATTTGCTTTGTGAAACCAAAATAGTTTATTTCATATTAAATGCAGTCCCAACTTAATTAATTTAATACCTAAAACAATTCAAATTTTTTTTACTAGATGTTTCTTTTGAAAATTGGTGGAAATGCATTTCCAGTATCTCTTAATTGATCATTACGGTTGTAAAATAATCCTTTTGATTTTAGTGTCATTGGAATAAAATATTTAACTTTATGGCAATATTAATGTATAGATTTGGGAGATTTCAAAATTTGTACAATCATTATAAATTTAAAGTACAGGATTTGACAAGTTAATTCTCGGAATACACCTGCAAAACCATGCGTTTGGATCTGTACATTACTTCCTCTGAATTAGCCCTCTTGTCTGTCTAGTTTAGATGGTGTTCCCATTTCTGGAAGCAGGCCTGGAACACTTTCTGGAATACACTTGAGTTCCTTTATTATATGGTGAATATCATGGATGTCAGAAAATCTGTCCTCTTAGCAGTCTTAAATTTTGCAATAGCCAGGAATCACATTTGTCTAAGTTGGGTTAGTAAGCAGAATGTCATGATTCGATAATCGATTTCTTTTAGCCAGAAACTCACTATGGTTTATGTGATTGAAGAAATGCACTAGCATGATCTGTTCATATTTCTGACTGTCGTTTTTGTTCACTTTAGTTGTTGCTCACATCTCCTTGCCCATCTTTGAAATCTCACTTGCCTTTTTCAGAGCACACCACATGCTTTCAACAGCTTCAATATTTCACTAGCAGTTTTTACCGACTTTTACACAAAAAATGTCTAGATGATGTTAACACTGCTCTGTTTAACACTCCTTTTTACTTCCTAAGTTTGCATGCAGATAATCTCCAGTACCCTTTCATCACTGGTACTTCAGTGAAACACCAGGAGAGCTGCTTGCCTTCAATTTGCCCTAGAAAGCTTTCTCTATGCTTGCCAGGCTCTGATCTGGCCATTTGAAGATGATATTCATTGATGGCCAGAAATCATTTCCCACCTGTACAAAGTACAGCTTTTTACCAGATTCTCCCTCACTTCCTGAATTACATTGGAGCCATACATGAAGACATTTTTAAGGACCCATCTGCCATTGCCCCAAAACTTTTTTGCTAACTCAATGACTTTGTGTAATTTGTTTTTTTCACTGGGATAAGAACATGCAGATCTCTATTTTCACTATAGTCTATCAACGAATGTTCTCAGTTTGAGGTTGAGATGACACATTAACTAAGACATGTGCAAACACGACTGCTACCAGATCACTAGTTGGGCAATAGTATGTTGCATTCTTGGAATTATATATAAATTGTCACACCTCTTTCTCATATTTGCCCTCTTTAGGTGTCACAACCCAGAGGTACCTGACTGATTTGTCCTCCCTTCTATTTTATCCTCGCTTACCCTTCTGCTTTTTTCTACCTTTGTTGTCTTGTGTTTAGCTCAGCTTAGCCAAATATGACTCTTGCACCATAAAATCCAATACCAACCAACTTACACATATTCTTGCAAATTATGTTTTCTGACTAAAATGATTATGTTGAATGTTATAAATGTGATTTCAAAATGCTCGGTAATACATTGCAATTTATTTTAGCATGGTATTTTTTCATTCCTTTTAGAAGTTTTAATGCCTCGTGTGGGTTTGATGTTTTGCTTGTTGAAAGGATATCCAAAGCTCAAGCTGAGCAAAGAGCTGGTAGGGCTGGAAGGGAATTTAAGTAAGTTCAGTTAGTGCTAAACTATTTTTCTATCAATGCTGTGAAATATTTGACTGAATTATCTGAGTGACCGTTTTTGTTGTGATTGTACATTTTTTATAAGTATTTCAGATTTTTTTCTGTAGCATGCTGTTCAATAAGATTCTGAGATAAGAAGGTATAAAAACAATATTGTATGACATTTTTAATTTTTAAGGATTTGTTTTGTCAAAGCATTAGAGATTGCTGAATACATAAAATGTTGTTTTATTTCTTTTCCATTCGATTAAATTCTTTTAACAGCATGTTGAGTAACAGTTTTTGAAACTGATCTTGTATGCTGTTGTAATTGAATTCAAGATTCATGAAAGGTATCTTACCAGTATGCTTTTGTTCTTTATTATTTAAAATTGTGCAATAAATGTATTGATGTATTGTTATGCAATATTTTGTTTTATTACAGTGGGGTTTGTTATCGATTGTATACTACGGAAGAATATGAAAATTTCGAGGATCAAACTAAACCTGAAATTTTAAGGTAAGTTATTTGACTAATAGGTCACTTTACGTTATTTAATGAGACGTTTACTAACTCGGATACAGCAAATAGTTTGCTGCAGCATAAGCTATAGATAATTCTTTCCATGTAATGTAGGGTTTCTTGATTTTTTTATCCTGGTATTGGGGACCACCATGGCTCAGTGGGTTAGCTTCACTGCTCTAGCAACATGAGTTTTAGGCAGTACAGTTGCAATTTTATAACTTACCCTGGATGTATTTCTCTCTTCGGTGTAAGTAAAACTTTCCTTTTGTGTCTGTCCACTTGATATTGTCTGGCTTATGCTTGGCTAAATGTCATAAATCCAAATAACTGTCACATGTCCAACAACAAAAGCCAGCACTGAATCTGCAAGAAACTGATAACTCCCAAGGAAGACCACTAAGCTGGAAAAATCTCACAAGGATAGGCAGATTGCATATAGACCATAAAGCTATTTTCTTTTGGTAAACAAATATACAGGTAGCCTTCCTATACGGTTTCACTCTAATACGATAGGATGAATTGTGGGAACCCTCATATAGCACCGCAACCTATAACACGGTTTCGCTCTAACATGATAAGAAAATTGCGAATACCTTTATACAACACTGTACTTCTACAGTACTGGATAACGTGATTTTTGTTTAACATATTTAAAAACTAAATTACCTTGAAATAATGACGGGAAGGAATAATGAACTAATGCCTTTACACGAAAAAATATATATAAATTATAATTTACTCATTTATAAAACTATTCCGATGTTATAGCGGAAAGCGTCATGCACAGTTTACGCTCCGTCCGCGGCGAGACTTGCTGTCTCAGAGATACAGTATTGTGGAAAGTCCCGCCGTATCTATAAAAGGATAAAGTGCAATGCGGCATCGTCGGATTGTATCGATCTGTTGTGGAATGCGAACGCAGCCGAGGGCTGTATTTCTACTGCTCCTGTCATAGGGTAGCACTGCTCGACAGATTGCACCCAATGGTCGACCATCCTCGATTTCCAAGTTGCGTCACACTGCCAACCTTTCGTTTTATGTGGATTTGATGCAAAGGGTGATATAATATAAGCAACACAACCCAGGTTTGCATTTTCTCCCGAGATAAAACTGATTGAATACTCAGAAAAGCACCACTCATGTCATGCCAAAGTGCAACCTAGGTGGCACTTTCAATGTCACCACACTTAGAGAGTTGTACATGCATCACTGATCAGGAATTTAAAATTGGGATGGTTGTGTTGTACTGGCACAATATGACTAGATTCCTGTGCCAATTGCATTATGAATAAATTAAGCTGTGGTAGCTGTGGTAACTCCAATAGTCGTTCTGTTGCTAAGGGACAGAAAAATTTGGCAAGGAAATGGGTGGAGAAATCCGAGGAACATCAGGAAAAGAAACGCACCCTCTGTCCTGGGGAAGAAGTGGGACAGGATTGTTGACCCGTCTGATGCATCAGAGGATGATGTTCCAATATCTAACATTTCATTAAGTAGAAGTAATTGTTCATTGTATTTTTTAACAAGAATCAAGACATTGAGTTTGCTCAGTGATGTAATTAAATGCATTGATAATCTAATTTTAATATGTGAAATTATTACAAACAGAACTGTTCAACCAAGTTTGAGGACAATGCATTGTATGTAAAAAATTTCTTTCGCTAATCTTGAAATTTATGCGTAAGTGGATGGGCTATGAAAGTTACAGTGGGTATGTAGTAGTTTCCTTATGATGTATTTAATTCATCTAGTACCTTCCATGTCAGTGCAAAAGGGGTTAAGCCCGACTTGATGGAAGGAGTCGAGAGTGCATCATTTAAAAAGTATAATATATTTAGAATCAAAGCAAAATTAATCTAAATTTCAATTATTAGTATGGCTTGGCATGTTTCTTTTCTTCCTGAATAGTGAAATATTCAATTTGAGATTATGAGTAGTAGCCATTTTGACTTAATCCGTTTTGCCTGACACCACACATTTAAAATTCAAAATTTTTGCAATTTTATTTTTTAAATCGTTGTCAAATCCCAAAATGTTATCACAGTTGCTAAATGCAATAGTGTAAAAGTAAATGTGCATATTATGGTATGATTGAAACTTTGATTGAAAAGGATTGGTTGAAGTCCCAACGTAGAGTTGTCTTCTCCCTGTTTAGTAAAAAATGTTATGTACTATAAAATTGAAGACTTCAAAGCCAAGGTTTCTAGAAAGGGAATAGGTTTGCTCCAATAACGCGAAACTCGTTCTGAGCGGAGAAGTGATCATGACGTACTGGCGGGAAGTCAGACCCTGGCAGACGTTTCCCATACTACTAAATCGGATTTTGCCTTGAATTATTAAACTCACAGAAGACGAATCCGACTTCACAAAACGACGATTTTTCTTTTATTCAATAACTGATAATATGAAACATTTTCACAAGGAGCCTCATTAATGAAATTATTACCATTTTTGAGAAAAACGCTACTGAAAAGTGTGAAAAGCAGAAATCTCCAAGACTATTAGCTTTGTAGATTGCACTCTGGGCACCATTTCGCTGTTTTACTAGATATCTATCGTTGAGAGATTTGCTTAGTGAAAGGGGATCGTAGATCTTTCAATAGTGCAAATTGGGGAAAAACTTTTTGTCTTTTTCGCTTAAACACTTCTATTGCGGGCTTCACGTTTTTCTTGGGTGGAAGGTCATTTTGATCGCTAGATTGGAGTAGAAGAAATAATGCTCAATTTCCAAACATGAGAAAAAACACTACTGTTTGCTTAAATTTAATCTTCTATCGGATACTTTCATCCAACACTTTCGTACTTAATTCATCCTACAAAAAAGTGATTTCAGATTTTTTCTTCAAATTTTCAAAATAAACGAAACACATTTTGAAAGTAATGAACAAAAAATTGCAAGCACACATACTTTTAAAAAATTAAATCATTTAAAATAACTTCATGATTGATTGTTTCTAATCTATAGTAGTCATTTAGCAAGTTAAAGTTATTTTTCAAGTTGAAATTAATGTAGTGAAAAAGAAATCACTTCATTACTTGGGGGCCATCATGGCTTAGTGGGTATGCCCACTGCGCTAGCAACCTTTGAGGTATAGGCGGTGCAGGTTCGATTCCTGTCAGGTGCTTTCCTCCCTGGGTGTATTTCTCTGTCAGTAAAGCTTTCATTGTGGTTCTGTCTATTGATATTGTATGTCGTGTCTGGAACAGCATGGCCAAATATGGCCCTTGCGCCATAAAACCCCAGAACCAACCACTTCCTTACATTATTCCTTTCATCAATTCACACAAATTTTTGCTTTTGTAAATTTACTGCACAAGGTACATACAGATTTATCACAATTGGTATAACTTTTCAGTTTTGTTTCCCTTGCCTTTATTATTTCGTGCTGCTTTAGTTTACGGGTAAAGGCATCAAACATCAATAAATGACATTTTATAGTATAGATCAGGGGTATCAAACTGGCGGCCCCTGAGGTAATTTTTCGTGGCCCACGTTGTTCTGAAATAAAATAAGAAAAACAGGACAATATGTTACGAAGAAAATAGCACTTAGGGGAGATCGAGGCAATACCGTACACACAATTTCGTCATGTTAATTGACTTTGTTTAAAAATCATCTACAAAAAACGTTTTGGCTTATTTTCCTACGTGTGAGCAGTTAAAAGCACAAAATAAAATTTGCTCATTTTCACAATATTGTGGTAAAATTGAAGAAATCAAACACGAATTCGATAAACGTTTTAATGATTTCAGAGTTACAAAAAAAATTCTCTTTTTATTAGACCTTTTCCCTTTATGCAAATGCTTCCACTTCGATACAACTGGAATTAATTGATTTCCAGAATGATTCGGTTTTAAAAGACAAATATTGAGAAGTAGGAATTCCGAAAATATATCCTTAGGTGAAAAATACCCGGAAATTAAAAAGTTTGCTGCACAAATTTTATGCTATTTTGGGAGTACGTACTTATGTGAGCAACTATTTTCATCCACGAAATTAAATAAAACAGCCTACTGATCAAGAGATTAACTGATAAACATCTATCTGCCATAACATAAGATTGTCTGTTCTCAGTCTTTGAATCCAGATATTGGGAAAACTAGTAGGAGGAAAGCGCTGCCAAGTTCCCAGTAAAAAAAAATTAATTTTAGTTTTCTAAATGCATTAAATTAAATAAACATTTAAATAAAAGCAATTATAGCAATATCATAAATTATTACCTTAAATTCACTTAATTACATAATGTGTTTTAATTATCCTATCCCTATTCCTGAATCTTCATTTCAAAGTATAATTTTAAGAAAATTTGTAAATGTGATGTGGCTCTCGTGAATCTTACCAGTTGCATTAAATGGCCCATGTTTTAATTGAGTTTGACACCCCTGGTATAGATTAATTAAACTTACTGGGAGTGGGGATTTCAAGCAAATGCATTCAATCTTTAAGCACTACTCAATGTGGAATAAAATCTCAAAAACTCGACTTATAGCTCAAGCTCTGGAAAAATTACATAATTATTTGTGAGTTTGCGTAGCCAAGAACTAAGCTAGTGTCAGCGAATGAAGGATCGTAGCCGAATTGGAATAATCCCTTATCTATGCATGTCTTCTTGACCCTGGGTTCGAATCCCGGTTTGGGAAAGGATGTTCTTAATGGTTCGAAACAACAGTGTTGAAAAATAGGTATGAACACTGGAACATAATTATTTCATCAAAAATGGAGCCAGCTTTCAAATAAATTCTTCGATGGAAAAAAGATAGTCCTAGTGCTAATATATTTTGCGTAGTGTTTTAGTTTTTACACTGTCTCACGATCCTTTTAATAGAATGCATAATAACTATGATATACCTTACTTTTCTCACACCTGACTCCCCAAACAGAAACAAGCCAAAGGGAAAGATCCGAGAACAATACTTCGTCATTTTGAACCATGGTCAGATGACGAGGCAGCACTTGAACCCATTCTCCAAACTTCCATGCCAACGTGAGGACATTTGAGACAAGACAGATTTAATGTGCACAATCCCCCATGTACACGACGGTCTTTGATTGATCGAGTTTCGAACTCGCAACTTTCTGGTTGCTAATCCACTGCCCTTCCAATCGGACTACCATGGCCCTTGGTGAGAAAATAATATATTTATAGACCGTTAAAATTACTTTGGTCAAACTGACCGCTTCCTTAATTCTTCTGTTAATATGTAAAAAGTGCTAACTGTTGCTCCATGATAAAATTTCCTTTTGATTTGAAAATTAAGAATCATTGTAACATAGAATGTTTTGACAAGATTAATTATTCAAATTGCTATCCAGTTTGTTTTTCATAAAATACTTTCCACCAGACTCATTAAGTATCCTGTGAAAATTGATAAACCCTTTCACATACTGAAAGCTAATTGTAGAATATTTCATTCAGTTCTAAGGTACTCTTCCTGCGGTTTGGTTGCTCTAGATTTAGTTTTTCATAAAAACTAGTTTGATTCCCCTGTACTCAGGCACTTTTCAAACAATAATTTCCAATTTTGTATAATTGTGTCTTATATTCCACAAGAAATCTGCATATGATAAGCAAAGGTTAACTACCGAAGACCCTGAATTTTAAAAGAATAAATCATCTACGCAATCAATTGTTACAGGTCGGTTTTAAAATAAAATGGGATGCACTTAATTGAGTGTTAATCGCATTCAATGAATTGAATACATACTCAAATATATGAAAACATAAATAGATAACATCTTTGCTACGCTAAAAAAAAATTAAACGCAAGAACTTTCCCCGATTACTGCAAATCCCTTAAGAATAGATGTCTGGTGAAACTGCAAAACGAAGCCCAGGGAGTCCAACCCACAGAGCCAATGAAACAGCAGGGGGAGTGGTTAATGGTTTTGGAAATTTCCGTTTTTCACACTTTTCAGCAGCATTTTTTCTCAAAAATGGTATTCATTTCATTAATGAGGCTCCTTGTGTAAATGCTTCATATTATCAGTTATTGAATAAAAGAAAAATCGTTGTTTTGTGAGGTGATTCGTCTTCTGCGAGTTTCATAATTCAAGACGAAATTCGATTCAGTTGTATTAGGAAAAACTGTAATATAATAGTTTTTTTAATATTTATGCACTTACTGCATTCGAAGTTTTGAGTTTCCCGCAAAGCCAATCGGAACGCCCATTTTACTTTTTGTAAACAAATCTCCATGTAAGTTCTTTTTCATTTCAGTTCAAATACACGGATATTTCAAGAATTACTTGCATGTTTATTTCAGATATAATATTCAAATATGTGCATGGCAAGCAGATGGAGATATGCAAATATATGTACTATATAAACTGTAACTTATTTGAATTACTCACTCTTTCCTTTGAACGTCTAGCTTGCTGTCCACATATACTCGCTTATTATCGTTGATTATGTGTGATTTGGTCATTTGACCGACTATTATTTTATATTTGATGTTATTTCGTTATGTTTGACGTGTGCTAGATACGCATACGAAATATACTTTTTAAAAGTTTAAACATATAACTTATTTTTAAAGTCTTCCATCAACTTATTTCGAGTACTGATTTCTGGACTTTTTAAGGCTGGCTGAATTTCTTATTATAAGACTAACAAGTTGTATGGGAAACATCTAGGCCCCAGGGTCTGACCTTCCCGCCAGTACGTCAAGATACTACGTAAAACGCGTCATACTGCAACTCGCTTTTTGGCCAGATGGTTCCCCTGCTTCAAAGCATTTTACCATATTGCAGGACTTGTCTATCTAGTGCCATTCTACAGATGGTTGGTATGGGTATTACAAGAGTTGCTGAATTTGATTTCATTGACAAACCATCTGAAGAGGTGAGTTTCGAACTATTTTGATCTCTTTTGTGTTTACTGATGAAAAATTTAATGTAAAAGTAGAAAGAAATGTGGATTATTCCTACACAAATTATGTAAATTTAAGTTAAATAATTTTTTATTCCACAACAGTACAATGAAAACAATGCAAAATGAACTCGCAGATGGTCAGAATCAATTGCACATTATACAGCGCACTTCCTTGCCGAAAACCAAACAGAAAAAGTTAGTTTTTTTATTGGCCATGGCCTCCTGGAGACACGTGTAAAAAGTTTGATGTCCCTATTGGTTATTTGAAATTTTAGCACTATAAACACCGAACAAACTATCCTCTTGGTTGTCTGGGGTTGCCAATACCTGAGAGTGAATTGAGACGAAATTAAAGCCCCAAACTGCAAATAGAGATGTTGCATTAACCTATCAGCTGTGGGTACGCATCTCTAAAATGCTACGAGGGCCAACCAATTGGTAGAGTTGCAAATTATGAACTAGAGGGTTGCGAGTTCGAAACTCGATCCAACAGAAGACTGTCATGTTCATGGGGCAAGATAAATCTGTCTTGACATCAAATGCCCTCATTTTAAGGTGGTGTGGAAGTTTGGAGAGGGGTGCCAGCTTTGGTGTTGACTTTGTTATCTGAACATGGTTCAAAATTACGAGGTGTTGTACTCAAATCTTCCCCTTTGGGATTGATACAGGTTCATCACCAATAACCTGTTGTATTGCTTCATCGGGTTGCTTCAGCTACCAACCTACCAAAATGCTATATCCAATCAAAGAAAGGACAAACTTTTCAGGTTTGTTTTGACTAGGAGTCACATGGGGTGTGATAATTGTGCAGTTGATTCTGTCCACCCTGTATATAACTCATTGTGCCAGACAATTGTGGAAGTTCATCGAAAATAAGCTGGAGTTGACACTAGTCATGTTGAGTCTTAGAAACCAAGTGAACGAAGGAACTTGCCAATTTAAAACTGGATATAACTTTGCTTTGATTCCTTTGAATGAGTTTGTAACACACTAGTATTATCTGATACATTTGCAGCCTGTTACTGAACTCATCTACTAGGAAAGAGCTGTCAATGCTAACCGTTTTCCTAAATAATGTGTTAGTAATATATTTAGAATACTCTAAATTGCTTGTCAGTTGAAATAAGATATTTATCATTAATTGTTTCTGGTGCACTGTACAATAGGTTGAATTTTGTATTTTTATTATGTCTGATCTAAACGTACACTTTTTGAAACAATTGCAAGACTGAAGTTGATGAGTAATTTATATACTGAATAAATTAACAAGTCTTAAGTTATTTTGTATAAATTACATATTTCTTGCTATAGTTTTCTAGAATAAGTGTATACCAAGAAAGTATTTTTCTGATGCATCTATTTGTGTGAAATAATTCTTTTATATCTATTTTTTTCATTCAAATTGTATTTCACTTATTCACGAGAAAATAATTTTGAACAATAAAACCTTGTTTTATTTGAAAATTACCAAAACATACTTTTTTACAGAGCATTAATGCTGCAATAAAGTTGCTTACAATTCTGGAAGCTGTTGTAGATAAAAAGGGAAATCTAGAGGTTAGTGTGGATTATGAAATGTTACATGTATTAAATAGATTGTTTTTAAGTAAATCTATGCTTTGTATTTATTTCTAATTTTATTGTTATGGCTCAAATAAAGCATTTATAAACGAATTTCAGGAAACCTAGTGATTGATTTTATATTGTTTACGTCCTTTTGTTGCTATTCGTTAATATACAAATACTGTCGATTTCTGTACCTCATACTCATAGTGAATATACAGTGGATAAAAAGTTTCTGTACGGAAACGAAAACGGCACATAAATTATAATTTCTAAAGAAATCTCACCAAGGATTCAAAGACTGCGTGAAACTTATTTCATACTAGAGAATGTGTTCACAACAAAAGTTCTTAATTTTTACAAATAAAAAGAAATTAATTAAAACTTCGAGGAAAATGTACGAAAGGAAAGGCAAAAAAAAATTTCCTCTTGGGGGGGGCATTATGAAATTGATAAAAACGTAGTCCAGCTGGTCCCACATCTATTTATCATAACTATCGTATGAAAAAGAACTTCAGTATTGTGTAAGTAAGCATTTCAAATGATTTTTATACCAGTGGATTGCCTAAAATGGGAATTCTATAAAGAATGATTCCTTTACCATATGTTGCAGCTTCACACACCACCAGTCTCCTGATTTAAGCCCCATGGAACACTTAAGAAATCGGTCGTGAACTGAAAAGTTATGCCTAAACTTCTGAGAGGTCATTAAAGCAAAAGCAGGTTCAACTTACCATTTAATG
Organism: Meta bourneti; assembly: GCA_933210815.1. Lineage (NCBI taxonomy): Eukaryota > Metazoa > Arthropoda > Arachnida > Araneae > Tetragnathidae > Meta > Meta bourneti. The sequence goes on from OW119926.1 coordinate 5,096,007, forward strand.
ATGAAACATGGGGAATGACATTTAATGAAATATTTTTCACTGTACAGAAACTTTTTTTGGTTTATATTTGGTATATTTTGTGTTATTGTGAATTATGCGTTAAATTATGTTAATAATTTTGTTTAAATACAATAGAAACTTTCTATGCAATTATGCTCATCTGTTTTTCTATTTTTATTTCTCCAATTTTTATATTCTGCAAATAATAAAGCAATTTATTTCAAATAGCAAGTGCGTAAGGAAACTTTTTTACTCACTGTATAATATATGTATTCTTAGATATTCCTAATATTAGATATATGTAGATATGATTAATATTAAATATCAGTAATATCTAATTTAATGTTGAATTTTCTTCAGTTGACTGAATGTGGCAAGAAGATGGTTAATTTTCCCTTAAATCCAAGATACTCTAAACTTATCGTTTCTTCTGTAAAACATAAGTGCATGTAAGTCTTGCATGTATTTCTTTTGTGTTATTTATTATGTTATCAAAAATGTTATACTATTTACTTGAACTCATCCAACTTTTCATTTAAACGTTTTTCATCTTGGCTGTTTTTAATGGGGTATCTGTTTTTCATTTAAAAACTCCCTATTTGTATATTTCTTAATTAAACACTATATGAATAATATTTTTATATCAGCATCAGTCATTATTTAGTCTGTTATTTATCTAAATGTAATCTAAAAGCTCAATGTGCTTCTATTTTCAAGTATATTCAGTGGAAATATTTTTTTCTAGTGATGACATTGTGTCTATTATTGCTCTTCTCTCTGTTGAATCAATCTTTTACAGTCAAGTATCAGAGGTATGTTTATTATATTTTCTTACATTTAGTCGCTCAATGGTATTTTGTACTTTTGAAGTTCCTTTTGATCTTATAAATTTGTATCTGGGTCACTTTCTCAGAAAATTGGGAATTTCTCCCCACCTTTTCTTTAAATGTATTTTCAAATATCTAGATATTTATTTAGATTTTATGTTGACTAATAGCATTGTGATTGCCATTCACACCAGACATGCTTTTATGTTAAAAAAAATGTTAATAGTCATGACAATTTAGTTCACGGATATGACTAAGATAATAAGAACTTAAAAAATTGTTTTCAAAGTAATAATCTGTGTTACTTAGAAAACTACCATCACCTTATCAAGATATATGGTATGTTGTTCATAGACTCGAGCAAAAGTTACATTTTCTAAGTGTAAAAACACCTACATTTGAAGCAGTGCAGCGAAATAAACCATTTATTTGTATCAAATACAATTAATTGAATTGTGGAATATAATGCAATTATTTTAAATTTCATTGAAAGATGTGATGAGCTGATCTTTACATTGTCGCAATAGTCTAAAAACATCTCGTTAACTAGCATGAAAGGCTGTTTCTTTGTGGGTAAAATTGTAACCTGATCATTGATTCTTTGACAAGTGTAGTTTAACGTTGCAATCTCAATAAGGATTGATTTTTTATTTTAGTCTTTACAGACCTTTAAAAAGCTAATATTTACTGAAATTCTTTTATAAAGGCCTTAGTTTTTACAAGAACACTGCATATTTTATTTTACCTATATTCAAACACCAAGATTAATGATACTTGTATGGGGTCAATGGTCATAAAAAATCGTGTGAGTGGGGCATGAGGGTTAGCTAAAAAATCAATGATTTTAAAACTGAGCTGATACCCAAACCTAACACATGTGAAAGTTTCTTCACCTACTATGCAATCATGAGTTTATTAATTGTGATATATGTTAAGAAACCATATCATTGCATGCTGAACATTTCCAGTGAGTCTTTGCTTTTAATGTATTTTGTACATGCTATTATGAGATTTCAGATGGTAACAATTAATGGTGGTCAACATATTAAACCTGTTTTGACTTCACTACCCAAATCGCCACCTTACTGAATTTTAATGCTCACAATAAAATAATCAGATGTTAATGGTGTTTTTTTGCTGTGACTTTCTTTTCCATGGCCTCATTAAGTACTGAAAGTTTTCCAATGAGTAGCTTTTGCAGTAAGCTGCATAGAATAGGTGAACTTTGAAGAGGTTTTGTTATTCAAACAAGTATAACTTTATCGAGGGATTACTATACTATTTTGGGATTATGTTTGCTTAAAATATAACTACCAACCCTCTTGTGATTTGATCATGTAAATATTTTTATATTTTAAGCATTTCTTTTCATTCAGAAAGACGAATTTAAAAAAGCCATGGAGAAATTTGAGACAATAGACGGTGATCTTATTATGATGCTCAATGTTTATAAGCAGTTCAAAAGATGTAAAGGAAATGCAGTAAGTAATTCTATTTGTTGACCTACAACATTAAACACTTAGATTTCTAAAAGTTAATTTTGTAATTTATTGCACATGTTTATGTTATGATAATAACCAGTCCTGTACAAATTCTTATCAATAAGATAATTTTATAGGAAATTTGAATTTAGCTAAATTTTATCGTTGATTTTATAGTATGGTGAAGGAAAATGACATTTCAGTTTTAAATATTTTTTACTAGTTTGGAGTGTAAGATTTTCAACCTGGGAGTTTCCTTTGTGCGCACTTGTCGACTTGACAATTTGTTATGTGATGTATGTGCACTGTTGAACATGGACATAACTATTAGCAGCTTTCTGCTGTAGTAATATTCAAGTTGCTTGAAGTATACCTAAAGACTATGTATACTTGGAAATTTCTGTAAATAATGTCAAACATTAGACAGCCAGCTTTTCTCAAATCTGTTTGAAACAAAATAATAGTTTTGATCATTTTAATTAGTTTAAAATTGTATATTAATTATATAATAACAATTCTAAAAGCTTAGTAGATTTTAGATGCTATTTTATTGTTATGCAAATATGTTTGCCCGATACTTGAATTAGTTTCATGATCAATTTGATTAAGAGAATTAAACATCCAATCTATGTGGGTTACCATTGATGTTAATCTTTTCAAAGACTAAAATTACCATCTGACATCTTGTTTAACTTAAGTGTTGATTTTTATTTCAATGAATTTCTTTTTCAGGAATGGTGTAAAGAAAATTTTATAAATGCTCGCAATGTCCGTAGAGTGATAAAAAACAGAAAGCAGCTGAGTGCCTTGTGTTCCCAAATGGGTATAAATAATTATTCAACTCATTGTAATGAAAAAGTTAGGTATGTACTGTTCATTACCTCGTTTTGTTTGTTTTGTATTTGCAATAAATGCTTTTCCCCTGTACTGACTTGGCACCCAACACTCTTCTCCTCTATGTAAGTACAGTCAAGTAAGTTCAGTACAGTAAGTACTCTGTCATCGATGAGTACTAGATGTCTGAAGCCGTCTAGAAATTGCATGAGGGACATAACGCAAAGCATGCACTTGCATGTAGCGGGTCATTTCAACGGGAATTTATAGGGTCATGTCTCATAAATATATATAAAAAGAACTCTGAAAGAAACCAATTATTTATTAACATTTTCCAAAATAGCAAAAATGTAACGCAATATGGAAGAAAACTTGCTGTCATAAATTTGAAACAATTTAAGTAGCACATATCTATTTATTATTAAGTATAGCGTTTGTTTAAGAATGTGTTAATTTCAACTTCTTTGAGTGTTTGGTTTCTCTTTTTATTGATTTGTTTTGAATCCTGTTAAGTTGTGAAATGCACAATTTGGAGGCGTTTCAAGGAACGGTTTGGTGTTGGTGAAAAGACAAGTTGTATACAATGGCATGACTCAAAACTGGCTTTAAAAGGGATATTTATTCACCCCAAAATGACAATTTGATAATAAGTACAATTTTAACTATCAAACATAATATAATACTCCTGAAATATCTGAAAAAGTGCTGGTTTCTTATGTTGCCAGATTTATTGAGATTTCACAGTATGCATACCTAATGTGTTAGAACATTTATAAAGCCACTAGCTTGGTTGGAAGAGTAACTCATTAGTAACAAGAGGGTTGCAAGTTCGAATCCAAGTAAAGACTGTTGTATACAAAGGGGCTAGTGCACATTAAACCATCTGTCATGACCTCAAATGTTCTTGCATTGGAGTAGTGTGGAAGTTTGGAGAGTAGGGTGCCAACTCAGGTGTGACCTCGTCATCTGACCATGGTACAAAATTACATTGTGTTGTCCTCATGTCTTTCCCTTCAGGTTTGATCGAGGATAGTCGCCAATAGTCCGTTGTGTTGCTCCAGTGCGACGTTAATTAAAATACCTAGAACATTTGTACAATTTTCGTATGCATGGTCACCTAGAATGTTTTGTGTTGCACACAAAAATTCAATAATTCATTCAAAAATTAGTAATTTGTATCACAGATTAAATGGCATAAATTAATGTCAACAATTTATAAATAAATGAAGTGAACATTAAGAGTTAAATAAAATATTTATATTCTAATTTTAAAACACTGAAAATAAATATGTACTTGGCAGAACACTGCAGCATAGAGAGAGATTAGCCAAATTTTATGGAGTTTGCAGCCTATTTCCATTTTAAAAAGATAATTGCTTCAAAATTATATTTTTATTATAATTGCCATAAATTGCTGTATTATGATTGCTGTACGAATTACTAACTGTTATAAATTGCTTTAAATATTAAATCATAACTTTCAAGTTTTGTATGATTTTCATTCATTTAGGAAATGCTTGGCATCTGTACTTTTTATGAATGTTGCTCTATTGTGTAAAAATAATACTTATCAACTGGTAAGTTTTTGTTTGAATTTTTTAAATTCAATCTGTTCTCGAGTGTTCACTCGAATTCAAGCTGCTCATGTTAAATGTTCACACTGATAATTCCAGCATTCTCATTAATATATAATATGAAAGCATTTACATAAATTCCAAACCTTTTATATCTGCTGAAACAGCTCTCCAGATATACTTAATAAGAATTACAAGTGATTTACAATAGAAAAAAGTGAAAAGTTAGTTTCTGTTTATAAACATCTTAACCTATCTGGCATTTCTTAATACCCTCTTCAATCATGTGACAGTTATAAATTAGACATATGTTTAGAATTATTTTACAGATATTAAAAGAATATATTTTTATTTTATGTATCACATAATCAGTTATTTTCTGAAAATTTTTATTAGAAGTATTGCAGATTTAAATTACTCGATTGCATGGTTACATTAAATTACTTGGAAGTATTACAGATTTAAGTAGGTTGAATTTAAATTACTCGGTTCTTTAAGAAAAACCATTGAGATCAAAATGAAAAATCTCTTCTCTGCTATGAAGTCTAATAATGTTGAATTGGAAATAATTCGGAACAGGATCGTGTTTCATTCCAACTAGCTTAAATATATTGAACTTATTGCAACCCAAGTATGACCCTTTTTCAACTGAAAATCATCTGCGTCTCTGAGGATATTCACTAGAGAAAGCAGTGGTCAAACATTAAAAGCTTCAAGAAGTGATTTAATAAAGATGGGAACAAGATATAAGAATGTAACCTCTTTTGTGATGACGCATTTCGAGTCCATGGCATTTTGTTCATGGTTGGATTGAGTTTTTATGGTGCAAGGGCCATATTTGACCAAACTGCTCCAAACACATCAATGGACATGCACACAAGCAAAGTTTTACTAACACAGGAGAGAAATACGCTTGTAAAGAATAGAACCTGACAGGAATCAAACCTGCACCTCCTGCAACTTGCAGGCTGCTAGCGCAGTGGGTAAACCCATTGAGGACTTACAGACCCTTAACCAAGTTTAGAAACTTAACTATTTGGGAAAATAAATACTTTTTATAATAAAATATTTTGTTATACCTTAATTTCACAACTTTTTGTAATAAAATATTTTGTCTGTTTTGCATTGAAATCTTTCTGCCGCAGTAGCCCTGTTGGAAGAGTATTGGATTAGCATCCAGAGGGTTGCAAGTTCGAATCCAACCACTGACTATGGTGCACAAAGCAGGATGGTGGACATTAAATCTCTTGTGGCCTCAAATATCCTCACGTTGGCATGGTGTGGAAAATTTGGAGTGGGGTGCCAGCTTAGGTGTGACCTCATCATCTGAGCATGATTCAAAATTACGTGTTGTCCTCGGATCATTTCCTTGGGGATTGATCTCGGACCATCGCCAATAGCCCGTTGATTTTCTCCAGTGCGACGTTAATTAACCGCAATGATCCTGTAAATAGGTTGAACTATGTTCTCCCAGAATAGTGTTGGGGCACCACTCACTTTTTTAATCAATCCCTTCCAGGCCACATGCAAATTACTAGTGTCATGTGTACTTGTATAATTTACTATTGTGAAGTCAAAGCACTAATATCACACTAGTGAATGATACTAGTGCTTCTCTGTCTTTGCACATTGCCTGAAAGTGTTTAATTTAAAAAGTGAGTACTGGCAACACGTAGAAGGACGAATCGAGGAAACTTTCCCGTCTACCAGTCGGAGCACCATCCAATGGCTCAACTACCAAGCGTGGGCGTTGGCTAGCAAGCAAGCACTATTCTTCGGAGAACATACTTAAACTCGCATTTTCCTCTTTCTATTTACTTTTGTACTGGCGATGCACACATTTTGCTCCACTCAAATGACTATTGACGTTTTTATCATATTATTTTCGACCTTATTAGTCATTGAAGCGTTCAATATTTGACTTACCAGTTTAAATTTTTATTATAAGGTTGTGTAATAGATAAGAGAATTGAGAGGTGATAATTACTAACAAGTATTTCCTTTTTTAATTACTGATCAAGTGTTATTCAGAAACCTGTTTTGCCGTATTTGAGTGGACTGCAGATTTGTTTTGACTATTTAGACTGCTATTATAAGTTTATAAGTAATAACTATTTTTTTTAACCTTATAGGTTGAAAGTAACCAAGAAGTACTAATCCATCCATCATCCTGTCTGTATAAACGAAAGCTGTCTTGCTGCATCTACACAGATTTAGTACAGACATCGAATGTGTATATGAGGTATGCTTAATAATAATATATCATAATATCGGTAACCTTCGAAACGTCAATAATCAACATTATGAAGGAAGTTGAATTAATAATGTTTTGTGTATCTCAATTACAATTTATACTTGTAATTGTCTTTGATCACATTTAAATACATTTGTGATAGAAGCAGCCTTAAATACATTTGTGTGATAGAAGCAGCCTATCTCGTAGTGGTCAAGCACTTGTCTCCTACCCAATAGGTTATGGTTTCTAATTCCTGTTTGTAAGTGCATGGATGTTAGTGACTGTCCTTAGGAGTAGTGGCGGCTCACCCATAGAGTGCTTCACTAATAGCCATTATTTCGCCCCTCGTAGTGTCGAAGGCTTTGGGTCAGTGGTTGGACTAGGGGGAAATATGTAAAAAATTAAATGCAGTTTAGTAGAAATGTACCTCAGGTAGGTTATTAAAAAATTCAGTTAAAAATTACTTTAGCCTAAGTGTTTGATCTTTATTGTATTTATTACATGTAATTATTTAACATTGATACTGTCCTATGTATTTATTAAAGTTTTGTTTGATTAAAGATGAAATCTTACCTGTTTGAGGGTTCAATCACATAAGATTGAAAACGTTACTTAACTTAATTTTCTGATGCTTGCTAAAGGTTATTTTAGTGTATAGGAAGGTAATAGATACTGTTTGGCTGGCAAAGTCGTGTACTGATAGAATTTTGCTAGTCGCTAGTTTCTATTGTTGCTACAAAATAGCTGCAAATCAGCTTGCATTAGTCACAGGATCTGCTTTTAACAGTTAGGTACCGAGCCCCAAAGACCGAAATGCTTTCAGAGTTCTTGCCGATCTCATTCCTTAGTAGATCCGAAATGCTTGGAAAAATGAAGGTTTTCATCAGATCATTCTCAAGTCAAGCATTGGGCATGGTTGAACACCTGAGAACTCTACACTTGCTGTTGCCCCTTGTGTATATGCTGGGTATGTACATGTTAAATCTGTAGGTTTGGTGAATGGATGACCTGTAAGATGATGATTCTCCAGCACTCCCCTGTGAGCCTTAGTCAAACGAATGGGTATGCCTTTTCGATTATGCTTTTCCAAATTTAATGAAATACCATGTTTATTAAATCAAGTACCGTGCTTATTCAAGTTGACTAATCGGTCTAGTGATTCAGTGAACCTTCTGGATCGAAAGGTTCCTGGTTCAAGTCGGGTTAAGGCCTGGCTTGTGACATGCTCTAATCTCTGGATTGGACTGCTTGCAGCTTTTGCAAAGTGATTGGGCATACCTACTTCATCAGAAGCTGTATCATTACATGCAACAGTTCGCTAATGAGCACTGGGCTTTAGGTATTGTCAGATCACCACCTGTGTAACTGGAACCAAGAGGCTGCTCTATGGAGAAATCTGTAAGAGCTTGAGGCAGGGTGGACACGCTGTAACCTGCCCTGTTTCTTGTTATGCTTTCTGTGTTTCGGGGATATTGCATTGCTTATTTGTCCTCATCTACTGTAAATAAAAATCCTTAAAAGCTATCTTTAATCTGACATCCATCATAACACCTAATCAAAATAATCCAACAGATATTAGCTTTAATTAGGTCCTCTATTGTGTAAAAAAAATTTCATTTGTAATTTTAGTTTTAATTTTTATAATTACTTGTGTGTATATAAATTATTTTTCTTAGGAATGTAACATATATTCCAGAAGAAATGCTACTTTCTGTTGTGCCAGAGTACTTTAAAGACAAGCATTGTCGTTTATCTAAAATCAAAATACCTGAACCATCTGTTAGAAGATAATGAATTTGAGTGTACTTATTGAGTTTCACATTCTGTGGATTTTTCTCAACCACGCACTCTCAAACTGTATATCTTCATCTGGCATTGGATTGTTATCAATATATTTTTATGGACTGATTTCATGAGTGATAGAATGCATATTGTGCATATAAATTTCTATCGTACTATTTTCATATTTCGTATGAATTTTTAATTTTAAACGTACATTTTGAGATGTTTTAATAAAGATTTGTTTTAATAAAGGTTGTCTACTGGGAAAATAATTTCGGGACATAGGTATTTGAGTTAATATGTGGCACTGGGTCTCAACGGGCTATTGGCGACAATCCAGATCAAACCCTAAGGGAAAGATCAGGACACCACATAATTTTGAACCATGGTCAGATGACGAGGTCACCTTAGCTGGAACCTCACTCTCCCAGACCATGTCAATGTGAGGACATTCGAGGCCACGACATATTTAACGAGCAGCAGCTCCCTTTATACACGACGGTATCTTGACTGGGGATTCCAACTCGCAACCCTCCGATTCCTAGTCCGTTATACTCTCCCAACCGGGCTACCCCGGCCTTACCCATAATCGGGAGAGGAACTGGTTTATATTTCTAGTTATAAAACAATTTGATCTCACATAAATAGAAAATCGTACAAACTTGTTTAAAAGTTCTTTAGTTGAATTAACGTCACACTGGAGCAACACAATGGATCAATCCCAAAGGGAAATATACTAGGACAACACTCCTTCATTTCCAACCATCGAGAGAATTTGAACCACACAAATTAAATCTTCGCAGACAATCTGGTAGGTAGGTAGGGCCGCGGTGGCCTGTTTGGAAGAATAAGGTACTAGCAATCGAAGGGTTGCGTGTTCGAATCCAGTCAAAAGACCATGTACAAAGGGGGCTGGTGCACATTAAATCTGTCGGGGCCTCAAATGTTCTCACGTTGGTGTGGAAGTTTGGAGAGTGGGGTGCCAGCTTAAGTGTTGCCTCATCATCTGACAGTGATTTAAAATTATGTGCTGTCCTCAACCTTTCCCTTCGGAACTGATCCTGGACCGACGTCAATAGCCCGTTATGTTGCTCTAGTGCGACATTAATTAATTACCATGAACTGGTATATAATAGGTATGTAGTTTTAATTAACGTCGCACTGGATTTACACAACGAGCTATTGGCGACGGTTCGGTATCAACCCCTGAAGGGAAAGATCCGAGGACAACACGCAATTATGAACCATTCGCAAACAGTGATTTGTTTCTTTACACTGAAAATCCGTCTCATTTGTAGGAAATGGCACGTTTTTGATAAAAATCTTGAATTTTTTCTGGAATATGAGATGTAGGTAGGGAACTTAGGTTGAATTAACGTCGCACTGGAGCATCTCAACGGGTTAATGGTCCGGGATTTATTCCAAAAGGAAAGATTCGAGGACACCTCGTCATTTTGAATCACGACCAGATGATGAGTTCGAACCCTGAGCTGGAATAGACCGATTTAGCCAGTTGGAGAGTATCTTAGCAACCGGAGGGTTTGCGAGTTCGATCACGGACCGTCGCCCATAGTCCGTGTGTTGCCCCAGTACTTCATTAATTAACTACCTATCTACTACAGGCTCTTGGATGCTTTTAGACTGGTCTTACCGTTTCGCCGTCCGTAGAGGCTAACCTAGAGTTTTGCCGATCTCCATAACATCTGATTGTGGGTTGTGATCATGAGCTAAATTACTTAGTGTGTTGAGTCTTCTGCTTTTATTAGACACATAACAAAGAACTTAAATTTGAAATATATTTTAAAATTATTTAAAACAAGTACCAAATTTTGCAGAGATTAGATATGTTACTCTAGGATGCAGCATAACTCAACCTATTTATATAATACTAGCAGTATCCTCATGGCGTTTCCCGTGACTTCATTCTTGTTTGTCCTCACTGATTCTGAAAACATTAAAAAGAAAAACTATTTTAAGAATGAATCCCACCACCCGACATGACACGGGCATGTCGCCTCATTCCTTCCACCTCACTGATTCTTACTTAGAGAGGTTCATGATACACTATGTTGAATGTTCTTCCATTCGGAGCTAGGATGTAGATTCTCGGCTTTTCCAACTCTTGAACGACCCACATGCAGTTGACCATGAGAGAAACACGGTTTAATGAGATCGAGTCCTTCAACTTTCAGCGATTGTCCTTGTGCCTTGTTGATACTCATGGCGAAACTTAAACGAACAGGGAACAGTCAATTTTACAGGATTGTATGGTATCCTAAGAATTGTTCTTTTGAAACGATTTTCAAAAACACTAATTTTTTCATTCTTGCTAAATCTGATCATAATTAGATATTTATTTTATTTCTCCTATCATTAATATTCTTATGAACATGTGACTTTACGATTGCTATTGAATCTCAATATTTTATTCTGCACTTTTGATTCCTCAAGAATGAAACGACTATTGATTCAAAAAAGCAAGTTGTGACTATTTGAATGGTTTAAGTTTTACTTTACAGCCTCATTGAGGGGTAAAAGGTTGGGAAAAGAGGGTATTTAAATTTATCTCTATAGACTAGTTCGACTAAAGATAACTAAATCGACTAGTTTTCATATTTTTATTTAATTGTTAAAATAATATCTAATAACTTGAGTCAGCTTTATTAAATGTGTCGCCCCGATGTGGTATGAAATATTCACAGCTTTATAAATTTGTTGCTCGTTTATGAGGGACTTTGGGATAGAAAAAAAATCGGTTTTCCAGCTATATTCTAATCTCGCTGAATCCAATTCCTCTTTTAGATAAAATTGTTTTCCGCTCAGCAAAAGTAAATAGATTAGTTGGTTGGTTTTGGGTTTTATGGGCCATGGTTTGACCAAGCGGCACAAATCGCGACAATGTCAAGTAATTTGAAAAGAAAGGAGTGAAGATTGTTTGGCATACTGGGTTCGCGACCCGCATGTTTACCAGAGGCAGTAAACGCCATGGGAAAAGAATAGGGCACCTCGGGTGCTCGAAGCCCTTACACATCTAAAGATGTGCCCCCGAGGGGGAAAGTAAAAGGACATACATCAGTCAAGGCATGGATGCTCGTAGTAATTCGGAATTCACTTTGATTCCCGTCTAAGTCCTCATGCAGCAAAAAAATGCCCTAGAGCGACAACCAAATTATCGAAAAACTAATAAAACAAAGCGTTGGGGTTTGATCATAAAATTTGGATTTTAAAGCTAGAAGATAATTTTCTTTCGCTTATGTACAATTATATATCAAAACATTTTCATTAGCATTACTAATCTTGAGTTCAGGGTCAGGTTTTTCCATTTCGTCAGACGACGTTTGCAGAAACTGATTCTGAAAGCTTATAAATCATTTTTATTACGGTAGATGGCGCACTAAACATTTGCCTATCTGGAAAGTATTCTGAAGGAGTAAAAATTCAATTTGGGAGGTCGGCTAGCGAGTTCACAAAATTCGTAAGATCACTTGAGAACAAGATTGAGGCATGTCCAACTCCCCTCCCCGAAAACAGGTAGATGGAAAAGGGAAACAACACAAAAAGTTCAATAAACTATCATCAGGGGTGCCCATCCCCCTCAAGCCCAATGGTGCAAATCCCCCAAAATTTTTCTTTACCGCCCCACTCAAATCCAGTTAACCATATAACCTTTATTGAAATCTCAAATTTCCAACTGAATCCACACAAAGCTCTACATTTCGTATTTTGTAAATCAGCTAGGGATAAATAAAATTAAGAGATAAATTTGGATGAGATAAATAAAACCAGAACAGCTAGGAACAGTTTTAAACAGTCCTAAAAACAGTTTATATTTATAACAGCTATTTATGTATAAACAATATTACTTACACTATGCAAATGAAAATAACTATAATATAGTAAAAACAGTTGTTTTGAAAGATTCTGAATGTTATATGAATAAAGCAAATATTTTAGCTTGACCTTTTGTATAAGAATAATTTTTATATTCATAAAAAATCTAAAATTGAGTGAATGGAAGAATAGAATATAAAAAATGGAACACGTCAATGAAGATCAATAATTCAATAATCAGATATTGAAAAAACGAACTAAATGTGTAAAAACTGATGATATGAGTATTATCGTAATGTTTACATGAGTTGCGTAAGTATTCATAGAACCTTAAAAACTAAATTGTTTTAGAGTAGTGACAGTGAAACAGCTATCTTATGCAGAGGGAAGAGAAAGCATTCAAACACTAGGTTGAAAAAATTTATAGAGTATGACCAGAAAATAAATTCTTTAAGCACAAGGATTTATGTAATATTTATAAGATTTTAACAGAAGAAGCTTTTTTCTCTGCACTGATATGGCAAACTTTTCGATAATTTCTTCATTTGTGATTTTCTTCAGAATGCTATTCTCAGATGATAGTATCAATAAGCTTGACAACCAATCATCCCCTAAGCTGCTTCTTAATCTGTTTAAATCTTTAAACGGCTCATCGTCCTTTCCGCTGAGCAACTTGTGACAGGTAACTATAAAAGGATACGATACAGCATGGTGAGTTGAGGAAATGCTGACATATACTGCAGGCATCTGTAAGGCCTAATAAGGCCTCTTTTTACACTAATCAACAAACAAAAGCAACTCATGATCTGAATCTTCATCTCCATCTTTACTGACTTCAACTTCATTTCCACCTTTATCTCCTGAAACGTCAGATTCCCTGTCTAGTGTCCTATTTTACACTTCTTTCTCTAAAAGCAGGTCGGAAATGTCAATTTCTGAGTGAGTAACCTTGTAACACATTTGCAAAAGTTTCTAGTTCCATTATTTGGTCACTTTGAAGATCGTAAAACCCACACAAGTCTCACTGATGAAGAATCAGGCTAGAATTTATATCCCTGCTTTTCTTTTTCTCTTGTAATTTTCGAAATTCCTTCATGTGAAAGCACTGCTATTTGTGAGATTATAGAAAGAGAACTCAGAGAATCTGTCATTGAGTTGTCTAATAAGTGAATCCAGTACTTGAAAATAAACTTCCACTTCGATCCTCTTAAGAGGATCATTTATTCATCGATAACCATTTCATCCAAAAAACCTCTTACGTTTTCTACTTCTGCGGTGAGGTTGCGAAATATTATTCACATCAGCAAAGGCAATAATTGAATCATTTACTTTATTCCACTCCGACTCACTTCGCATTTTTACAAGTTTAGCTTAGGTTTCAGCAACAATTTTTGACACATTGTTATAATTAATTATTTTTGGTTGTAGAACAATTGATTGGTGACAACACTTTGAAAATAGCTGAGGCACCATGTATTGAGCAAATGTTTTCAAAATCGGTCATTTGTTTTCACAGGCCAGTTGCCAGTGCCTTTGAGTCAGCAACTTTTTTGTCAATAGACAAACTATGCAACGTCTCCTTTAGTGTGTCATAGCAGGTAACAACTGTTCGCAGTGCATCATTTCTGCTTGACCATCTTGTAGTTTGCACTCTTTTCAGTCTCCTTATTTTGGTTGGACCCTTGTCCAAGTTTGTAGTAAAAAGATCATGCCTTGTATGACCTGACATGAAGACATAATTCCTCTAAAAGAGAAAATAGATTTTTCATTTTGGGGCATACGTCCATAGATTTTTCCACAATTAGAGCTCATATTACCAACCCCATCCATACTTTGACCAACAATTCCACTTGGGTCAGGACCAAGTAAATTCAAGCATTTCATTATTTCTTTAAAAGGATTTTGGCCTGTGGTATCTCCACTAATGAAAACCTTAATGAGCCTCTTATCAGGTTTGATATTTTTCTTTGGGGCACCATGGCGGGTCAGTATGCTCAATATAACGAACCACTAATGTTGAACATTCTTTTTTACTCATGTCTTGAGTTGAGTCTAGAATAATAGAATAAATGTTAGTCGTTTTTATACTATCTATGATTTTTGAAGCAACGATCTCACTCATTACGTTAATTACATCATAAACGTTTCGATAACTCAAGAAATTAGACCCCAGCTTTCCTTTTTCAGTTTTAGCTTCATCAATTTTTTCAAGGTATACCCTAGCATCAGGACTATATTTACTCAATAGCCTGAAAAGACCTATGAGTTTTCCTTTTGCTGCATCCTTTTTAAGAAATCTAAGCATTTCACTTAAATATCGATAACAACAGACAGCACCTCTCGATTCGGATGGACTAACTGATCTGATTGTTCAGCTAAACGTGAATCAATCCTCTTTTGAGAGATCCATTGAATCCTTGCAATTTGTGCTGATAAGTAAGTTTTCGATTTTTCATGGAGCACAATATCCCGGTCCCCCTATACTCTGTCCATCCTCTATAGCCAGTTCCCCATATTGACTGTTCGCGTGGGAGGGAAAACGGTACATGGCAAGCAAAATACGGCATCTTTTTCTTGGCTATATACCAGCCATTTTCTAGCTTTTACACTTTTATTTGGTAAAACTTCATTCTTCCATGATGGGTTGAATTTTCTTCCACCTGTTGAAGGAAAAGTGACAAAAGATAAATCTTGATTTTCGAAATATAGTGCTTTATTTATTTCCTCAACTGACAGTTTGATGTTGGCATATGATGCTGGATCTCTTGGGTTTTTCAATCTATCATCAGGAGAATCTTCATTCGTTAGTTTCCTCTTGTTGAATGGAAACTGAAGGTCTTTCAGCAGATGGATTGCTACATGATTCTACCACTCCGTGTCCTAATTCAGTTTCATCAACAACTTCCTGACTTTCATTTTCATAAAGGTTTTCAAAATCTACGCCTTGGGTCATACTTAATGAAGAGGGTTGTATGTATTTCTAAATCTTCAATGATGTTTTCAGGAATCGAACAGCACTAAAAATTCCTTTCCTTTTCCGAGACAGATTACACAAAACGTACACGGCTAGACGGCTACCTGCATTCAACTGGTGACTTAACTTTATTTTGTCTATGGGACTACTAGCGATCCACACGAAGTAATGGTGACCGACGGAAAACCCTCAAGGTGACAGATATTTACGAATGGGCAGGTTATCTTAACTAAGCGTTGCTCAATAAAAAATTATGGAATAACTTCCTATAGAGAAATTATTTCCAGGAAACAGTACTTTTTAAACAAATTCAGAGATAGTCTAAATACTTATGAAAACATATATATATAACAATTAAAAGGTTTCTTATTAAATAATTTTTTGCTCGAAAAATTTCCACCCTGAAAATTCCCAAAAAAACGCCCTGAAAAAATCCCCCCCCCGAAAAAAAAATTCTGATGGCGCAACTTGCGCCATGATCCCCCTGTGGGCACCCCTGACTATCATATTGGACTTCCATTGAATTTAAATTATTTTTTCTTTCTCTTTGCATTATTTGTAATACGTTCTTTTAGAATTCCTTCTGTTTGTGGGGCCGCGGTGGCCCGGTTGGAAGAGTAACGAGCTTGCAACCGAAGGGTTGCGAGTTCGAATCCAGCCAAACACCGTCGTGTACAAAGGGGGCTGGTGCACGTTAAATCTGTCGTGGCCTCAAATGTCCTCACGTTGGCGTGGTGTGGAAGTTTGGAGAGTGGGGTGCCAGCTCAGGTGTTGCCTCGTCATCTGACCATGGTTCAAAATTACGTGGTGTTGTCCTCGGATCTTTCCCTTTGGGATTGATCCCGGACCGTCACCAATAGCCCGTTGTGTTGCTCCAGTGCGACGTTAATTAACTTCCTACCTACCTAGAGGTGTTACCACCTGACTCTGTTGAATAATCTACCTCCCAAAGTGTCTCTGCGTGGGGCCTCCAGAGAAACAAGCCCTCCAAAAGTACTTATCTGCTCTGAGAGATACAAACAAAACAGGCGAAGGGACGCGAAAATGGATTTCTTTGTTGCAAAAATGCATCGATGGAAGTTCTAACAAAGAGTGCGATGGAGAAAAGGAGTGATGAAAGCTCCATTTTGGGTGAAATGGATTCCCCTTTGTGTGTAACGGTTGCAGCAGAATGGCGATCTTTTAGTGAAATATGGGCCGCCCCGTTCTCAAAAACCAAACTACATAGCCCGGGTGTCCCTCCCTTGCCGGAGGAGAGTCTTTTCACCACTCACCGTGCAAATGGAAGTTTTTCAATACTTTAGAATATCGATATTTTTCGAAAGCTTTCAGCGTGAGGGGCTGAAATAGAGCATTAATTTTATTGCGATCCTGTTTTTTTTAGAAGAATGACAATTTGTGCTTTAAATGAAACGGAAGATTAATTCCATTGTTGCCTTCGAAGTGCGGAGTGAAGGTAATTGTGATGGTGTCGGGGGTGATGTACCAGGGTGTTTCTAAACCTCCTGTATTATATTTGAGGGAGGTATTGAACACAACATTTAGAGATGCTTGTTCTCAAGAGCCACTCGGGGGCACATCTCCGTTAGGTGTGTAAAAGGTTCACGAACCCGAGGTGATCTTTTCCTTTCCTGTGGGGTTACTGTAGTAAATATGAGGGTTGCGCTACCGGGATATACAAGCAATCCTTTTCTGCTTGCATCGCACTACTCTATTCCACAATCCCTCTTTTTTGCGGGAACTGATGCTTGTTAAATCAGTCGGGGCTTCAATGTCTTCACTTTGGCGTGGTGTGGCAGTTTGGAGAGTGGGGTGCATGTTCAGGTGTTGCCTTGTCATCTGGTGAACGTGGTATTGTCCTCGGATCTTTCACTGCGGGTTTGATCCCGGAATATCTCCAATAGCCTGTTGTGTTGCTCCAGTGAGACGTTAATTAAATACCTACCTGGATGAAAATTTACGGATCTTCACAATGACACATTTCTCGTGTTCTTGGGTGGAAAGTGATGTAAAAGAATTGCGTCTTGTCTTTAATTAAAGTACACTGCTGGCCACCCAAATTGCAACACCAAGAAAGACAAGAGATATCACAACAAAATTTATTTTGTAGATAACATGTTGACCAAGTATCAAATGATTAAATTTATAGACTTCTGTGAAGTGTGGTTCCTGCCAAAATCAGTAGCCAGAGTAGCCGCCATTGTTGGAGATCACCGCTGCCACACGCCTCGGCATTGATTCAAAGAGACTTTGGATGTGTTCTTGGGGTACAGCAGACCAAGCAGCTTCCACACATTGCCAAAGTTGATCTGGTGTGGCAGCTGGGGATGTATTCTGGGTCAATCGTTGAGCAACCATGGACCACATGTTTTCTATCGGCGAAAGATCCGGAGAGCGAGCTGGCCAGGGAAGCAATTCAATCTGGCGATTGACGAAGAACCCTTGGACAATGCGTGCCACGTGTGGTCGCGCATTATCCTGTTGAAATATGGCTGTGGGCAAGCCCTGAAGGTAAGGAAGGACAACTGGCTCCAACACCTCGGAGATGTAGCGAAGGCTGTTTAAAGTACCGGCAATGCGTACTAGAGGAGTGCGAGAGTGATATCCAATACCGCCCCATACCATAATACCCGGTGCAGGACCAGTGTGGCGGTGCATAACGCAGCTGTTCAGCATCCTCTCTCCACGGTGTCTCCAGACTCGAATCCGACCATCGTGGTGTTGCAGACAGAAGCGTGACTCGTCAGTAAAGACAATTTCATTCCATTCTGCCGTCCACATCCTTCTTTCATCGCACCATTGGCGGCGGAAACGTCTGTGGTTCTGCGTCAAGGGTAGACGAAGCAATGGACGTCTTGCGGACAGACCACTCTGCTGTAAACGGCGTCGAATGGTACGCGCAGACACTGAATGATGCGGTACAGACTGAATGTGCTGCGCTATGGTTCGTGATGTGGCTGAGCGATCCGTCACTGCCATACGCACAATATGCCTGTCATCACGTGAAGTGGTGCACTGAGGTGGATGCGATCGAACACGTCGGTCCGTCGTACCCTCCTGCATCCAACGATCACATATCCGCATTACAGTTGTTTGGTTTCGTCCAACACGACTACCGATTTCCCTGAAAGATAATCCACAATCTCGGTAGGCCACTATCCTTCCTCTGTCGAACTCGGATACTTGATCAAAAGATGATCGCTGTTTTCTACGAGGCATAATTGATCGTTTTTTTGAAAAAACCACAAGAAAAACGCAATTGCCGTACTTGAAATCGTCGAAATCTCTAAGCCTTAAATAGCGCTTTGAAGTGGCACCACAGGCGCGCGTGATGTGCGTCTGCGCTGAAATTCTAATCATTTGCATATCTCACCTCCGCTAATGCATGTTGTAAATTTCATATTATTTGCATGCTTCCTTCAGGGTGTTGCATTTACGGTGGCCAGCAGTGTATTTTCAATTTTTTCGAAAGCTAAACGTAATAGGTGTTCAGTTAAAACGATGAACAAACAAACATTTTTGGATAGCTAATTCGTAACTAAATGTAACATTTTGCGTTTTCTGATGCATTGCAACGAAATAAAATGCTATGACATAATATAAATGATTACGGAAAAATTGATGAAAGTCAAGTATGACAAGTGTTCAGTTACAAATGACGATAGAGCAGATTTAACAGATTTTGATGTTCTGCAACATGTCATTTGTAGCTAAAATAGATAAATTGGTTCCATCAAATTTTCTTTTAAGAGATAAATGATTTTCGGGTGTGGTTTTGAATGACGAAATGTTTGAATCGCGTTTTTTCAGGTTCAAGTGTTGGAAGTAGTTCGCTATTTTCAGTTTATGGTGTAAAATACGCCTTTAAGTGAAGCAATGCAACATCTGCGTGGTGCATTTAATCATTGAATCAAATTCCGCAGAAATCCATTTCCGTATTCTACTAAACAGTTAATTTCATTCTACTTTTTTAAATGAATTTTGATTATACAAAGAAAATTAAGCATTTTTAATTTGAAAGATTTGACTTCAAAATAAAGTTACCATCTTAGGATATAAGTCCTGTGACTCTTTTTCAAATCGGAATTTGAATCATGTGTTTCATAATTTCCAGTACAAACTTTGAGGGTGGTGGATACAGGGCGATTTGTGAAGAGAAGATTTGACATGAGTTAGCCTTTTTGTTGCAATTTGGTTCGTTATATTGTGGCTTGTAGAGCCCCGGTAGCCCGGTTGGAAGAGTGAATAAGCAATTGGAAGGATGCGTGTTCGAAACTCGGTTCAACCAAAGACCGTCGTGTACGCGGGGGCTGGTGCACGCTAAATCTATCGTTGTGTCAATTGTCCTCACGTTGGCATGGTGTGAAAGTTTGGAAAGTGGTGTGCTAGCCTCAGGTGTTAATCTCGTCATCTGATGGTGATTCAAAATTATATAATGTTGTCCTCGGACCTTTCCCTTGGGATTGATCCCAGACCGTCACCACTAGCTCGTTGTGTTCCTCCAGTGCGACGTTAATTAATTACCATTAACGAAAACACCGAGGATGGAGGAAGGAAAACAAGTAATTTCCTACCATCCTCGGTGTTTTCGAATTCCCACTTTTCTAAATCAAAATATATTTTACCTAAGTTTCGAGTAATGAACCCAAGGAGAAATAATCATAGGACATAGATATACATACAAATGATATTTTATTTAAAATTACTATATTGTAATCCAGGCATTCTTTTCAGCAAACATTTTTGTAACACTCATTTTCACAAGAATTTTCAAAACATCCTGTATAATCTTATCGATCTATTTTAATAGTAGAAAAAACATTAAGCAGTAAAAACCAATTAAAAAAAAGTTAAACAGAAAAATTAAACAATAAAAAAAGTTATACAAGAAAAATTAAACAGTGAAAAAAGTTAAGCATTCATTTCCGATTCCTTGCAAATTTTACAAAGTCGTTCGTCCTTGTCGTTGTATAAGGGGTAAAGCTATACATCGTTTTTTTTTATAAAACCATTGGTATTATTGTTGATTTCATCCAGCACCTGTACAATTTCATCTATGGGCTACCAAACATTTTGGATAAAACTTTGTGTTTGTGTCTCACTACATCTTCTTTTTACCAATTTTCAAGCCCTTCGCCACCCCAATAGCACCTGATCACGTCCAAGACACCGGTATAATACAATCCGTTTTCGGCTAGGTTCCTAATGTCAACGTCTGTGCGTTGGCCAATCTCTAAACGTAGATAGGCGCATAGACATGCTTGCAACTTTTGACTTCAAATTTGCATAATGGTTATTCGTTTTCCTTAAAACTATATTCTGCTCTATTACTCTTAAGTGTAAAATTATGATGCAGATTGAGTTAAATCCCATGAAAAAGGTTCTTCCCTTAATCAATTTTTAAAAATCTGATACTTGTCAAAGATACTAGTTACCAAAGATACTCCTTTCAACAAAGGCAAAGACTTGTGTGTGCCCACAAATAAATAATTCAATTTGTTGATGTAATTTTAGAAAAAATAAAACTGCAGAATCAAGAGAATTCAGTATACTTTAAAGTTCTCATTTTAAAGAAAGTCAAAATACGTTTCTCTTATAAATTATATTTGGTTATGTTTTTTCTTGCTCAAGTTTAGTCGTAGAATTGAATTGCATTCAGCGCATAAACGTGGTAGAGCAAAAAATCACACGCACATTTAAGTATATCCTTTCGTTAAAATCTTCTTGTATTACAACACAAAATTTTATTTCGCGCATTATCACACAAACACATGTTTTCTGAAAGTGTACATTCTTCATTTAGTCTTATCTTTTGTGAGTAACTATGGAACGCAAAAGATAAATTTTAACTTTACTGATTAGTATGATTAGTAAGTGTATGGTGTTATATAGTCCAGTTTTTCGTGGCCTCCAGTTTACAATTATTTTTCCAAGAACAGCTAACGCTTTTCAATAGCAATGCTTAATATTTGTGCAATTGTGGATTTTGATGGATTTCAGACTCAAGAAGGTTTCTTAGTACGTAAATACGCATACATCGCAGTAAAATCGCAAGTAGCTTCAAGTATTCGTTTTAACTTATCGTCTTATAATCATAAACTTAGTGCCAAAGATCGTACAACTGTGCGATATGTTAAAAATTACGTATGTGCACTTCATTTCTGTCCCATGACATGGCAAATTGTGCTCCCTTAGAAAGTCTAGACTCTAAGCTTTTAGAATTGTACGAGCAGACCAAGGGGCCACTCAGTACTTAGTTGCTTACAAAGGTGGTTGTGTGGAAAAGAAACGCTTAGATGCATTGACTTCCGAACATCAGCTTGGAACAATATGGGTGTCCCAAATTCGATGCACTATGTGCTCTAAGTAGTAACAAAGATATCCAAAAACTATAATGTGGTCATCACAAAAATAATTGGCTTGTCGGAAATATGCGTCTTTTTATAAATGTAAGTATGTAAAAAATAAAGTTCTTTTTTGCTATAATGTTTTAGTTTTGTAAAATATGTGAATTATGATGTTTTTATATAAAAAATGTTTTAATTAACTTTGTTTCCATGCGGCTTCCTTCAATCTGTTTATGAATTGTCTGTGCTGGTTTTTGCAGAGATTGTTTTAAGAATACATAGAATTAATTTTAATTTATCTATTATTTCAATACTATTTGTTCATTTTAAAATTCATTAATATTTAAAATTTTAAGCAATTTAATATTACTCATGGGTAAAACTATCATCGGTGTGAGTAAATATTTAGATTATGCATTAAATATCAAGAAAAGGGAAAAAGTTAATTTGCTTAGCAGCACAGATGTGCACACATTATTTTCAAAACTGAAAACCCACATGCTATCCATTTAACGTAGCAATGAATTACATGTAAAATTAAGAAAACAGTACAAAGTATCACCATTCTTCTAATTATAATGTATATATAGGCTACTGTAAGATTTTCTTTCTGAACTTTATCAATTATGAAATATTGACTTGCTTTTCCTTGTATTTTGATTATTTGTTTCTATTTCAGAGATGAAAGAGAATGATCTTTGGGAAGAATATGCGAGTCCTTAATCATATTGCTGTGTTTGAAGTGCATATATTTTTTCTGCTGTGCTATTTAATAATTTAATTAAAGCATTTGAATCTGTTTATGTGGTTTAAAAGTAAATAAATATGAAATATTCTTTTGGATATAGTATATTAACTAATCCCTTGTATTAAATTAAATTAAGATAGATTGAAAAAGTGTAAATTTTTGAAATACTTACCTTACCTGTCATCTTAAATATGGTAGAAAAGCCAACTCACTAGTTATGCAGCATACTTGCATTATTAACTGCTACATAACTTGTGATAAATCAAATAAGGAAATAAAAAAACTGTTCACTAGGTATCAATGAGTATAAGTATTGATATGATTATTTTTTGGAACAAGCACTTGTTTCAAAGAGTCTTAAATGGTGAACTTTGTTGTGTCAGCTTGTCATTTGATAGCCACTCAATAAAGTTTACTTTTTAGATTTTGTTGTGGATTCATTCTCTGTAAAGTATTTTATAGTTATGAAGTCAAATTATGTATATGTTTGTAAAATTGTATTTTGTAATTTGTTTAACTAGTAAGCTAGATTGTAAGGCATAGGCCCATTGAAAATTTTTTCTGAAATTGAAATTTTTCCTCCCTTCAGACACATTAGAATTGATCTTTGGTTATTTCAGAGTAACTGATGCACCATTGAATTTACAATTTTGAATTTTAAGTATTTTAATTACCGAGTGGCATGAAAGTGAAATTTAGAAATTGTATAAAGTGTATTTAATTTTACTTTTTATTACTGCAGGGTAGGAATTTATATAAATCGGATTTTTATTATTTTAATTTGTTTCCCCTATGGGTTTAAGCATGTTAGAGAGAGACATGCAAATCACAGTGCAGTTTCTATATAAGTGATTTATGTTTTACATTATACATGGGGATTAGAAAATGTTGCAAAACAAATGTTGGGAAGATTTCAACTAAAATTATTCTTTGGGCCTTCTTGCTTTCATTCTATCGCTTGTATTCTATTTCGTAATAGAAATCCATAATACTTAAAATTCTAAATTAATAAACATTGTAATAAGGAGAGAAAATTGAATTTCAAACTTTTATAAATCATAATTAAATTAATTTTTATTTCCATCTTTCATTACCTAACTTGTTTCAAGTGTAAAAACATAAGTTGAAAATATTCTTTCTACAAGCACAGAAGTACTTATGATTTAAGACAGCTTTATGAATGGCTTTTCTTGTCTTTTTACACAACTACTAAAATATAAATGAATTTACCCTATTGCAAAAGATATCTGGGATGCAACGTTTTCACAAAGAGAAAATATAAAAACTCTGCTTTCCCTTGAATTTTCGAAATTGCAGGAATGATACTATATGAATATATTGCCTTTGCAAATATTAAGAAGTTCTTTATGTTAAAACTCGGTTGATTTTCGTCTGGAAGGCTTTTTAAATAAGCTAGTGAGGGGCATCCAAGTACTCATTTGTAACTTACTGAAAACATGTTAAACAGTGCTGATTCCCTAATCAGAAACACTAAATTCCCTCATGAACGAGCATTAATTCAAGTCTATCACACCCTACCATGGGTAAGAGTAGATCGAAATTAACCGAAAGCACTGGAATGTGTTGACTGGTCCCATATGTATGAAACTCGGCCTCTATTGAACAGATTTATGAGACACTTTCAGTGAGCAAAAAGAAACATTTGAGATCAGTTGTCATTGTTCCTAACAGACACCAACTCTTAGAGGCCATTACTCTTGGTCTCTAAATGGGAGGGAAATATTTTTAATGAGAAACTAAATTTGTTAAAAAAACAAATATCTATACCAAGCATGCCAGTCCCCTTGGAATCATTTTTATGGTAGAGCTCTCAAACATAAGGGATAAATAGTATGAATAACCAAATTTGCAGTGATTCGATCTCGTTTATCAGAAGGGGTACATAGTTGTGGTAATCCAAACTCTTTGGGTCTGAATCTGAAAGCTGGCAAAATACCCGTGTGTGGATAGTCATTCCCCTTGGAGTTAAAGCACAGGCGACAGTAATTCACAAACTCGTTTGGTCCTTCCCCAGCTGCCATGAAGTTCCTCTCCCCTGGATATCTCAGGCATGTAGTGAACAGCAGACCCTTAACTCTTAGGAACATTTGAGGTTTTCTTTATGAAGTTGTGAATTTACAATCGTTGATTTTTATTTCAAGAAAGTCACTTGACAGATCCTCCCTGATCTGTTCAATCGGTTGAATTGAGTTTTCCTGCAGAGCGGTTTTGGGAAATCTAAGAGATACAACGTTCTTTGTATGCCTTATTTTGAGACTTTAAGGGGAAATGGTTATTGTTACAACACATGAGAACCACAAGCAAAAATGCTCAGAAACGTGAGGGCCCAGCAAAGCTGTTTTTAAAAGCCTTTTCAAACAACTTCCATGCCTGCTCAATCAAACGAAAATCACCTGTCAATCAGGTCATTGGGAAAGAGGTACTCGCGAAACTCATTAGCGGCTCACCTTTGATATTTTTCGAAAGGGGGATCAAACGACAAGCCTCGCAGTGAAACCTGCAGGTTATCTATCCGTAGCCTCGTCATTAGCAAAATAGGGCAGTTTTCATCTCCAGCGTGTTGGAGGAAACCGTTTGGAGTGTTAAGAACTTGCCATTTTTTCACACTAGATGAAACTTTAAAACTGCGGTACTGCAAATTAAGACAATGTATACACCACGTTGTACCTTCTGAATAATCTGAAAAATAATATGTGTTTAATATAATTATAATAATAATAATATAATTATAATTGTTTACTTTCCTGTCTCGTTCTATTCTATTTCAGTTATATTTATCTTCGCTTTGGGATAAGCATTTTAAGATATTTTCAGGAACAGTTAATCATTACGAGTATATGACTGAATGTCCTGGGTTTATTGTTTCAGGACAAAGTTTTGATTGGAGAACTTTTAGAATACGTAAAATCTTAAACTGATCCGAAATTCCAGGAAGATGATCTTGGATTGGTTAAAAGTTGATGAGAAAGTTCCAGTCGTAAATCATTTGAAAAATTCAGATACCACATGCATTTTTTATCAAGAGAAGCAGATGGAACTAACGATCGGAATGAAGGAAAATAGAAAGAGTTTCATTAGACTCGTGTATAGCATTCAGTAAACAATTAATTTTCTCACTTAAAAAGTTGTATATCGACGCAGGAAATTTAACAACTTTTCTGATGAAAGACAAATTGATAAGAGCACTTAAAGCAATTGAAATTAACAGATGTTTAGTAAATCATAAAGCGAACACGTACTTTACATTAAATATGTACTACTTAAACTGTTTTAAATTAACACGTACTTTACATTAAATATGTACTACTTAAACTGTTTTAAATTTATGTCAAGAACATTTTGATTGTGTTATCGCATTATATTTTGTAATTCGCAAAATGTTAATAAATATTTAGTTTCTTACAGAGCGCTTTTATTTATTTGTATTTATAAGACTAGACTCGGAATTTTTTTGTAAAGGTGACCTTTTACGTGTATCTTTACGTAACGCCTCTTAGGCAATTTTTGGGTAGCTTCAGAAATCCGGAACTGCTCTGGTCCCGGATTTTTGAGGTTTTACTGCATTTCGGTTATAAGTAAAAGACATTCTATACATAAGTAATGACTTTTCCTTTCCCACTCCATTAAACTTGGCAATTAACTTTTTATTTCGTGTTGGAACTCCTCTACTTGATGCCTCATTAATTATCTAGACTAATTGGAGTCTTAATTTTTTAAACTGCAGTCTAAAAAATTCAATGTTTTTCGAGATGATGGACGATGATGGTTTATCAGATTCCTAAAAGTGAATCTCTTCCGCAATACTATATACCCACTTTCATCTCTCAATGGATGTGTTTGGGGACTTGTATGATATTGCATCCTAGCTGGAGAAGTTGGAAATTTAGTTTTTATTGGATGAAATCATGCAAAAGAAAAATATTAAACTTTATTGAACAACTATTCAAAAGGAATTCCTCAAAATTTGGATTTAGAGTCAAATTTGTACGTCTAGAAAACGTCTTCATAATGAGACGAGGTACAGAGCAAAAATAGGAAATCAATGTTGCTGACCACCAACAAAATTTCAGGAGCTTGAAAATTTGTAATCCCTATTAGGAAAAGTGGTTAAAAATCAGATATTCACAGCACAGAACAAAAACGATTAGAGAATTGAGCAAAAAACACAAATTCTTAATTCATATCTGGCCTGTCTTAAGAATATATACTTTTATTACTTCACATTCATTATATTTGAGAACTTTAATTGCACGCATAATAAAAGCGAAAGACCGTAGTTCTTCAATGAATTAATTTAATTCCAATAAAATATTGAATAATGTACTTACATGCACATCGCTAGGACCAGCACATTGTTCATCATGCATATCAGAAGTAGTTCGTTGTTCATCGTCCACACTAGATGTAGAACACGTACAGCTTACTGGTGAGGGCTAGAAATGAAAGGAGATAAAAAAATATATCATAGACTTTAAACTATGAAATTATTTTATATTTAAAAAAATATTAACAATATATTTACCTCTGAAACCATTTTCCCATGGACGTTCTTACTCATATCGACTTCTCCAGTTGAAATCTAAAACAGGAATGGTTAAACCAAAGAAATAGTGTCTTACATTATCGTTAATCTTAATGATAAACTAGTCTCGTGATATGCCAAAACAACAAAGTTAAAGATAAACTGTAGATGACCAATGAAAAAATTCCTAGCATGTTCAAAAGCGAAGTGAAATGAAAACATGACGTGAATTTCTCCTAAGAGAACTTGCAATGGGAACAAGATCAGACATGTAAGAACGAGTCCTTTCTCGTATACTGAGTCTTACATCACACAAGGCACCGCACTTCGTAGTCAAGAAGCCCTTAACCAGCTAAACATCCCGCGCTGTGACGTCACTTACGGCACCGCAATTTGCTCATAACATGCATTTCCTATCATAAATTCGTTGCCATTCTGCTAAAGATATGGAGTTGTGTTGCCATGGTGATGAATCACTCGTAGTGCCATCTGGTGGAGAAATTCGAAACCCTACTATTTTTAATTAAAAAGGAATTTCTTGGATTCGGATCCTATGGTCCTCGGTTTGAATCCAAGAAATTCCTTTTTAATTAAAAATAGTAGGGTTTCGAATTTCTCCACCAGATGGCACTACGAGTGATTCATCACCATTGATAGTTTGCAATTTATGCCAGCGTCATTAGAAAAGTTAGTATCTAACTTGCCTAGACAAAATTTTCACATATTATCTCAAAATATTCCACTTAATACAGATTTGCTATTAAGAAAAGGTATATATCCATATGAGTACATATCATCCTTTCAAAAGTTTCATGAAACAAATTTGCCACCAAAAGAAGCCTTTTTTTCGACACTATCAGAAGAACACATTACTGATGAGGAATATGAACATGCACAGAATGTGTGGAGAACATTTAACTTAAACAATTTGGGGGAATATCACGATTTGTATGTGAAAAGTGATGTGTTGCAGTTGGCCGACGTGTTTGAAAATTTTAGGAAAATTTGTAAAGTTAATTATGATTTGGACTGCGCACATCTTTTCACTTCTCCAGGACTGGCATGGGAAGCTTGCCTAAAGATGACGGGGAGATCCTTGGAACTTTTAACAGATATAGATGTGCATCTCTTTCTAGAACGAGGTATTCGAGGTGGAGTGTCAATGATAAGTAAACGTTGGTCACAAGCCAATAATGAATATGTAGACCCTTTCGATCCTTCGAAACCTAATAAATTCATTATGTATTGGGATGCCAACAACCTCTATGGTTGGGCTATGTCACAGCCTCTACCCTATGCTAATCTGGAATGGATGACAACCGAATCGGTAGACGAAACGTGGATTCATTCGATTCCTGACGATTCCGCTGAGGGTTACATCTTAGAGGTGGATTTAGCCTACCCCAAAGAGATTCACCACTTACATAATGATTACCCACTTGCCCCGGAAAGAAAAGTAATCAACATCGAAATGTGGTCCGAGTATAGCAAAGAGCATTTTCCTTGAGAGGGTCTTAGTGTATGCTCAAAATTAGTACCCAATTTAAGCGATAAGAAAAATTATGTAATTTACTATAGAAATCTTAAATTGTACTTGTCACTGGGAATGAAATTAATTAAAATTCATAAAATTATAAAATTTAAGCAGGAACCTTGGCTTAAAAATTATATTGATTTCAACACAGATCGCCGGAAAAACGCTACTACGCTCTTCGAAAAGGATTTTTTCAAATTAATGAACAACTCTGTGTATGGAAAGACAATGGAAAATGTAAGAAATCGAGTTGATATTCAACTTGTCAATAATCCAAAGAGAGCTGTAAAATTGATTGCATCTCCCTCATTTAACACATTTTCAATTTTCAATGAAGATTTGGTCGGAGTTGAGAGGGTTAAAACAAAAGTAACACTGAATCGACCTATTTACGTAGGATTCGTTATTTTAGAACTAAGTAAATTACATATGTACAATTTTCACTATAATTTTATTAAAAAGAAATATGGAGAAAAGGCTCAATTACTTTTCACTGACACAGACTCGTTAACTTATGAGATTGAAACCGAAGATGTTTACAAAGATATGCACATCCATAGCGATCAGTTTGACACATCCGATTATCCTAAAGATCACTTTGCATACAGCGAAAAAAATAAAAAGAAAATTGGATATTTTAAGGATGAATTAAATTCCAAACCCGCAGTAGAATTCGTGGGGTTACGATCAAAAATGTATTCCCTTTTGTCGGAGTGTGGAGAGAAAAAGACAGCAAAAGGAATTTCAAAAACAGTTATTAAGAAAAAAATTAAACACCAGCACTATAAAGAATGTCTTTTTAATGCATCGATAACTCAAGAAGAACAGTATGCAATTCAGAGTGAAAAACATTATCTTTATACTACGAAGACAAGAAAAATCGCTCTCTCACCATTTGACGACAAACGTTATATATTAGAAGGTGGAGTGTCTACACTAGCTTATGGTCATTACAAAATTTAGTTTTGTATGTTAAAGAAATAATTGAATTGTGGCGGTAAATTCTTTTACCGGGTGGAGGTGGGCACAATTCTTTAATTCCTTTAAAGTGCATATTTCACTTAACACGAATGTTTCATAGCTCAAAGTCCTCCACTTAAGTTGTAATAATGATTTCCCGACAAAACATTCACCCTTATTCAAGTTCAGACTTGCTCGATGGACATAATCGTGACGTCACATCGAAATCTTAGAAGGAAAAATCCAAGTCCCAAATGTAAACACACTGACGTTACTGGTGATGAATAAAGTAAAAACATTAAGAAATCAATTCGTTCCTTAGATTAATTACTTTTAAAATCACTAGATGGCGCCATAAGTCATTTTGTAAAAGCATTTATTAAAACCGCCATGCAATTATTCAAACCATTTTCTAAAAATAACCCATTCCTAATACTCAGAAAAAATACAAGTCCAAAAGAGAGAGAAACACTACATTAATTCACCATCTTAAGTTAACTCTCTTACAGCCTAACGGATAGCGCACTTGACTTTGGATCCTATGGTCCCGGGTTCGAATCCAAGGAACTCCTTTTTAATTGAAAATAATAGGGTTTCGAATTTCTCCACCAGATGGCACCACCAGTGATTCATCACCATGGCAACTCCAACAAAACGACGAAACAATCCAACATGATGAAAAGCACAAGTCCAAAACATAAACAAATAGGAGGTGTACAAATAACAGTAGGTGGTAAACAGCTCAACTCCTGATGACTTCACTTCCGGCTCTGCTCATTTCGTGTAGCAGGTGGTAAACAACTCAACGGGTAGGCAGAAACAACTCAACTCCACTTCCTGTTACGACGTCACTTCCGGTAAAACAACTCAACTCAACTTCCTGTCATGACGTCACTTCCTGCAACAGCAGGAGAAACAACTCAACTCCACTTCCTGTTATGACGTCACTTCCCGATCCCTGGCTCCCCTCTGGCGTTGTATCCCCATTTTCTCCCTACTGACTTCCTTGCCTGATTGACTTTCTGCCTATTTTGCTTTTCTTATTTTGCCTTGTTACGTGTGGTGTTTGGGGCCGGGGGGTCTACTTTTGGCGAACTGCCGCCTACACGCAGAAAACACCATATTGTGTTGACTGGGTCAGGCTCCTCCCTGATCCACCAAAACCGCTTCATTTTTTAAAAAATTTCTCAATTTTTAAAATTTTTCTAATTTTTCTTGGTTTTCCTAAAATAAATATTCTTAATTTATCTTTGTTTTGAATATATATATATATTATTTATTTATTTATATATTATTTATTTATATATTATTTATTTATTTATATATTATTTAATATTTATATATATATTATTTATTTATATATCAAAGTAAGTTATGGGTATTACTATTGAATTTTAAATTTTAAGTGATTATTAACGAATTCTTTTGGAATATTTTACGTCTGTAATGTTATTGTTAATAAATAGGTATCAATCAGGTATTTGGTATTTTCAATTAACGTCACACTGGAGCGACACAACGGGCTATTGTGGTATCAATCAGGAAACAAATTCAGAAGAAAAAACGTCTGATGAGAATTGTGCATAAAAACTTTTATAGTAGAAATAAACCCCTTACACTCCTAAAAAGACAGCCTCCTATCAAGGAATTATCTGAAATAATATCGTCATCTGAATGTAAGAACTAGGTAACTCAATTTTTTGAGTTTTTAGATAAGGGTAAAACAATTTACCGCCAATCCCAGTTCCATGCATACTTACATTTTTCATTAGCCGATAGCATATAGCTATATATCAAAAAGTTACCTAGTGCTTGCATTAAGTTCTGTATGAGATCTCAGCTTTACTAATTTAAATATACCTCAAAATACACCATTTTGCGAATTACCTAGTTCTTGCATTCAATTGACGATATTGAACTACTTTCGGCCAAATGTTTTTGTTTTACATTTAGTAAACTCTAAGTAAGGCAACATTACTGAAAACTGCATGTTAGAACATGAATGTCCAACTTTTGGAGTTTTCCAGACAACAAACCCTCGCGAGGCACTTAAAATCTAACGTTTTTAAAATTAAAATGCACTTATTTTTGAACTATATATTTATTATATATCTATCGAGCTCATATAGATCCAGAGAGGCTACCTCTAGCCATGAGAAATACCCTTTCAGCCGTTGTTGACTCGGTTAGAGAGTTTTTTTCTGTCTTGATACGACGATCCACCGAAAATTTAAGTCCTTCAGATTTAATACGGTTTTGTATAAGAGCAGAAGGACTGGACAAGCCTATCTCAACAACTCTTATGGCTGTGTCTGAGGTGACTGTTGAGACGCTACTAAGTAAGGTGCTCAAAGTTTTACAATCGAAGGAACAAATCGTTTTGGACGAAGATTTTGAAGTAGACGTAATCACCATCCACAGACCTATAGGCGCTGGAAAAAATCGGAGGGTCATTAACATTTCGTTGGACCGTATACGGAAGAAATCCATTTTTCCGATCCCTAGCGACAGTGAAGACCTTTGCTGTGCTAAGGCCATTGTATACGCATTGGCTCACTTGGAACAAGACAACGCGGCCCTCAATGCCATTAGAGATAAAAGACGCCCCGCACTGTTGAATAGGGCCCGAGCTCTTCATGAAGCTGCCGGAGTTCCGCCAGGTCCCTGCACCTTCACGGAAATTAGGGCTTTCGAAGAATACATGGATGTGCAAATTGTAGTTTTCTCTTCGGAAAATCTAAATCAAGTAAGTTTTATATTTATTTCTTCTTTTGATGAACTTAAATTTTATCTATTTTAAGGTGTTAAAATCGAATGCTTGCTGTATTTTTACTTTTTTACTCGTTGAATTAATACATTACTTATTTGTGCTTTTTTTAATTATATCCTTTTACATCTACATAATATATAGTTTAAAAAATCTGATGTATATCCTTTTTGTTTGGATTGTTAGGTAGCTTACAAAAACGACACAAGACCACGCAGGATCAATTTATGGTTTCACGATGACCATTACGATGTTATAAGATCCTTGAAAGGGTTCTTTGGATCAAATCACTATTGTGAGAGGTGTGAAAAACCCTTTCAAAATGTGGAAGACCACATTTGTGCCCATTCCTGCCATGTATGCAATAGGACGCAGTGTCCCGAAGATATGCCCACTCGATGTCTCGATTGCTATCGGCTGTGCAGGTCGAAGGACTGCTTTGATGCACACAAGATGTGCACAGGCTTGCAAATTCATTCTCTATGTGATAGAGTAAGTGTATTATCCGTGATGCGAAGGGTACAGGTGCATGTCTCTTTTTTCAGCAAGAATGTCCATTTATTCGATTATTATTCCTTACAGGTTTATCAGTGTAGGAAGTGCAGCCGTGTAATTCGAAGACGTGACTGTGCCCGCGAAAACCACAGATGTGAAGCCACTAAGTGTGCCCCTCCTGCCTTGAGTTTGTGGTGTCTTCGGAGCACTTGTGTTTTCTCCGAACCGTGGGAGCAAAGAAACCAAGTGAGAAGCTGATCTTTTTCGACTTTGAAACTGATCAGTCTTCTGGTGAACACTTGGTAAATTTCGCAGTCTCGCAATATGCCAACGGAGATGAGCAGGTCTTCCCGGGGTATTCGGCATGCCAGGATTTTTGTGCTTGGTTATTTTCCCCCAAGCACAAAGAATACACCGCCATAGCGCATAACATGAAAGGGTAAGGCTTAAAGAAAATATTAACATAAGTTAATATTGTGAAAGAGAGTATGTGTGCGTACAAAAAACCTTGAACTTTTAGATTTTCTTTATCAAGGTTTATTAATAATAATTATCAGTGAATTTACCGAAATCAGATAATTGTATATTATATTTTATAAGTTAATTATTATTATTTCTTTTTAGATTTGATGGCCAGTTTATAATGGCGTACCTCTTGCAGCAGGGCTGTGCACCGGAAGTTATCCCAAATGGATCACTGCTCATGTCAATTCGACACCCAACTCTGGATATTCGGGTCATTGACTCGTTGAACTTTCTTCCCATGGCTCTGGCCAAGTTGCCGGGATGTTTTGGATTGACCGAGTTAAAGAAGGGGTATTTCCCCATCTTTTTAATACTAGGGAAAATCAAAATTATATTGGGGCTCTGCCCGAGTGCAATTTTTACAGCCCAGACACAATGTCAGGTACAGCACGTGTTGCATTCTTGTCCTGGCATGCAGAACACAAAAATGACTCTTTTAATTTTAAAGAAGAAATGCTTTCTTATTGCAAGTATGTGTATTTTTCTTCTTTTAAATTTTCCTTTCTTCTATCAGGCATTATTTGTGACTTAAAAAAATTGAAGATTTAAAAGAATAAAAAAATATATTTTTTCTTCTTCCAGATCTGATGTAGATATCCTCCGCCGTTGTTGCCTAGAATTTAGGATTCAATTTATTGAAGTGGCTGGTGTGGATCCCTTTCGGTAAAAAAAGAAATAATAATAATAAACATTACCTAATGAAAGAAATGAATTAAAAAACATTTCCTAATTAAAAAATTTGTTAAAGAAAATGCATATATGCGTAACTTGTTTTTTTTTCAGGTATGTGACAATTGCATCGGCCTGCATGGCAACATACAGGCACAACCACATACAGCCCAACACTATTGGCATGATTCCAGTGTACGGCTATATCAACAAAACCCTTTTCAGTGTTGATAGCATTCGGTGGTTAGATTTTCTAGCATTTAAGTACCAGATTGCTATTCAGCATGGGATGAATGGAGCGGGTGAATGTAAAGTAGCTGGGGTATCTGTGGATGGATTTTGCGCAAATTCAAATACAGTTTACCAATATCATGTAAGGATTACACAAGTTGTTATTTCATTTAAAATGCTTCAGCCTGTTCTGTAAAAAAAATTCACTACTAGGAACGATCAAACAAGAAAAAAAAATCTGTATTTTGTTTTAATTTTCTTTTAGGGATGTTTCTTCCACGGCTGTGGAAAATGTAATGATGGGGATATTATACATCCACTGAAGAACGTTCCCATAGCTACGTTAAGAGCCACCACAGCTCATCTGACAGAAAAACTACGGGCCCTGGGATATAAGGTCGTTGAAATGTGGGAGCATGACTTCATGGCACAAAAAAAGGAGGATGGTGAGTTGAAGACCTTCCTTGAAGGTCATGGTTTGACTAACCGCCTAAATCCTCGAGATGCGTTTTTTGGAGGTAGGACAAACGCCATAAAACTGTATCATGAGGGTGACTCAAAATACATTGATTTTACGTCGTTGTACCCATGGGTAAGTTCATACTTTATTAAGTTGTTCGGTATTACACGGAACAAATTGGTTCCCTTTTACTTAATTTTTTTTCCACTTTCAGGTTAACAAATATTGCACCTACCCCGTTGGCCACCCCACTATAATCACCGAGGATTTCGGAGATGTGGAAGAATACTTCGGGATAGTACATTGCCGAGTAATTCCCCCTAATCAACTGTACCATCCTGTTCTCCCATACAGGTGCCAAAATAAACTCATGTTCCCTTTATGCCGGACATGTGTTGAATCATTAAACCAAAACCCGTGCACACACACGGACGATGAGCGAGCACTGGTTGGCACTTGGGTATCGGAAGAACTCAAGCTGGCGAAGAGAAAAGGGTATCGTTTTACCCATGTAAGTGCGTTTAGTGTTTAAGTTTTTAAGCATTTTGTTTTCAGAAAAAAAAAATATTATTAATGATATCTTTTTATATATATATATTTTTTAGATTTATGAAGTTTACAATTTTGAGGCCACTTCTGA
Source organism: Meta bourneti (assembly GCA_933210815.1). Lineage (NCBI taxonomy): Eukaryota > Metazoa > Arthropoda > Arachnida > Araneae > Tetragnathidae > Meta > Meta bourneti. The sequence continues at coordinate 5,131,465 of OW119926.1, forward strand.
TACCCTGTTTAGGTCATATATAGACCTATTTTTAAAAATCAAGCAGGAGAGCAGCGGTTGGCCTGCAAATTGCAAAACTGAAGATCAGAAAGCTAACTACATTCGCCAGTACGAGGAACGGGAAGGAGTGAGATTAGAACCCGAAAAAATTAGTAAAAACCCGGGGCGCCGACAAGTGGCCAAGCTGGCCCTTAATAGTTTTTGGGGAAGGTAGGCATTAACAGTTAAATTTAAAAAAAAAATAGCAAGTATGAGGGAAACACATTCTCATAATTTCTTGTTTTTTCTTACAGATGGGGAATGAATACACAAAGAGGGCAGTTAACATACGTCAACAAGTTATCTGAATTTAATAAAATGCTAGCAGATACAACCAAAAATGTAAGAGTAATTTACGTTATATATATATATATATATATATATATATATATATATATATATATATATATAATACTTTTTTAATTCGAATACAATTCTTTTGGTAACACTTCATTTTTCTTTTCAGATAAAAGACGTATATCTACCCACAGCGGAAGTTGCTGCCATCCAGTGGGAAACATCAAAAAACTTTTTAAAACAAGATGCCACCACGAACATATTTCTGGCGGCCTTCACTACAGCTTGGGCTCGTCTCAAGCTCTATGAAGAGATGGACAGACTGGGTCCCAACGTCTTGTACCACGATACGGATTCTATCATCTACGCCACAAATGGCCAAAATGATCCTCCCTTGGGAAACTTCTTGGGTGAATTCACGGACGAATTGGATGGAGATGTGATTAAAACTTTCGTCTCTGGTAAGCAAAATGGTTATATGAAAACTTATCATTAAAAAACTTTTACCATTTTAGAGAAGAAGAAAAAAATAATCATAAGTGCTATATTTTTATTTTAACTAACCGACTGTTCTTAATACTCATTGTAAAGTAGTAATGATAATAATTGATGGCACAAAAAAAATTATTAAAAAACATATGATAGGTGGTAATCAGTTATGTATTTATTATTCATGAACTTATAACTAACTGTTCATATACTTATAAGTTTTTTATTTTCTCAGGTGGGCCAAAGAATTATGGCTACAAAACAGCTTCAGGAAAAACGTGCTGTAAAGTACGAGGCTTTACTTTAAATTTTCGAAATTCCCTGAAGCTGAATTTTGAGTCAATCCGAAGCATGATTCAGGAGCTAGACGAGCCAAGAACAATGAAGGTAGAAAATCCATCCAAAATAACAAGGGAGGCAAAGAGAAGAAAGGTGGTAATTGGAGAAGAAACAAAAGTCTACCGTATCGTGTATAACAAGAGAGTGATCCAGCCTGATCTGTCAACCCTTCCATACGGGTATTAAATTGTAATGTAAAATAAAAAAATTGTAAATAAATAAATGTAAATTTGTAAAGATGTGTATAATTAATTATTTATTTTTGTGAATTTTAAAGTTAAAAAAAACACACAATAAAAATAAGAATTCATGACATTTATTTAAAAAAAATAATGAAAATGAGAAGGTTACAATGTTTGCCATTTCTTCGAAGATAATCTTTTTCTGGCTATCTTAGGTTTTGCATACATAGTTTTAACTTCAGTTAAATAGTTATTTTTTATAAAATCTCGTGGAAATTTGTTTCCCTTTAATATTTCTTCAAACTGTTGAAAAGCAATTGGCCTACGAACTCTATTTCTCAATAGAAAATTTATAAGTTGAATTATATCTGAGCCAGGGATCCCCTCTTTATTTAGCATAACTTCTCTGTTCTTGTTCCATGAAATGTTATGTTCCTTTAAAAATTCAACAATTTTCTGGGCAGTATCTTTATGTTTCATCGGAACAGATTCCAGAATCCTATTTTCTAGGTCAAAAGTTTCCTCCGAAGGCTGCTGTTCTTCAGGTTGATTGACAATATTATAATTTGGTAATGTGACATATTTTTGCAAAATCTGGATGTACAGCTTGGCCTTTTCATCATCGTCCATTTTCTTTTTTAAGATATGATGAATCTGAGTATCTAAATCACTCAAATGGTCCTCTTCCATTTGCTGCATGCGGTCCAGCGGTACCAGTGCAAACTTTTTGCTATGTTCCATGGATAAGGGATGATAGGACAGTTAGTGCAGCGGGGAGGAGAAAGGATAAAAATCCGTCACCTTTTTGTACTAAAAGACGCCTTTTTCTATAGAGAGGCACTCTCTTCTCAGCGAGTGTTCTCAAAGTTCTCTTAAAAGGAACGAGTCGATTTTTGGAACGCTTACTGATTGGAATGTTTCCCTTTAAAAGATTTAATACAGATTCACAAATTAATTTAACGAGACAGTTTGGGCAATTTTTCAATACAGCTGCTTTTTTTCGACTCTTCTGTAAGAGTTTCAGATATTCCACATCCTTCTGAGAGGGCATTCTGAATCGAAATGATTTCACCTGCTTGTACACTTTGTTTTATAAAAGCTGCGTAAGCACCCGCTTTGTACAAAGCACAATAATGAAATCCAATCAGATGATGAGAACAAGTCACTGAAAGTTTGCTTGCAGATAAATCTTTGATCTTGGGGCAATCCAAGCTTTCAATATTTTGCCCTAACAGATTTTCTAAAAACTTGATCTTTTCTAGTCCTTTCACATAAATAGCAGAATGAACCGATGACAAGTATTGTAAAATAATACGTAGAGTACTGTAGGGCAACGTACCACTGTTCCATTCCAGATGATGTCTGTTTCTTATAACCCAGGCGAAACACCTTTGTTGAACCACCGATAAACTCTTCCAAGGGTGAGGGGGAAGAAATGTCCAACAGGCATGATGTCCTTCGTTTATGGAATAAAAAGCTAATTCTTTAATAATGTAACACCCAGACTTAACTTGAAAACCTTCAAAATCAATCACTACAGAAGACATGTTACGTACGCAATGTCTAAAACACGAAATGACCTATCGAGGTTCATACACGAAATGCTTATCACCAGGAAATATCCCTGTACGTAACCGTAACCGTTCAGTCGTCTCGGGTCTTAAGTCAATGAGCAAATAACTAAAGGGCGTTGAGGTAGCATCGTCAAATATTTCTTGAAAAGCTTTGATTTTCCTAGGGAACATTTGTCTGGCTAGATGCATTATTTGACTTTTATCTCTAGGATTTTTGTACAAAACCGCGTAATGTGAATTCAAATGAACATTTCTCATTTCTTTGCCTTGATGGAAAAAATTTTGCGTTATAAAGATAATTGAAAGATTTCGGTGATGACTCCCTTTTGTAAAGAGGTTGCTTAAACGAGTATCACTGGCTAACTCTGTCATTAAATCGTCTATAATAATTAAGGCATTTTGAATGGAACTAAGATTAGAAGGTAAACCTTCTTCAAAAGTCACATTTTTCATGGAATTAAAAATAGGTTGATAACTTCCGTAACAGTATACAATATGCGTAGGCATAGGATCAAACATTTTATGATCTAATAGTTTTTTCACGAAAACGGTTTTTCCTGAACCCGTAGGACCACTGAGAAGACATGTAGAAGGATGAACAAGCTTACCATTTTCCAATATGTGTTTAATTTAAAAAAAGCTTTGACTTTTATACTTTACAGACAATGTCTGTGCAACCTTTAATTGTGCGTGCCACGAGCTCACACTCGCTGATTGAATCGACAATATTTTGAGTAAATTCCAAACAGTGGTTTTCAAAGACATTTAAAGAATTATGAACACAATCGCATATTGTTTTCCCACAAACTGAGTGACTGAAGAACAGATTGGAAAATTCGTTGCATTTAATAAATCCCACTGAATCAATTTTTTGGTAAATTTTATACATTTCAAGCGTCGTTTTATTTTGTGCTAAACTACATGATTCATGTTTTGGCCAGTTGAGACAAGTCCAAATAATAAACACAGAAAAACCAATGTAGGAAAATATAAGCAATGCTGTTAAAAGATTTCGTATGGTTGTGTTGTCCATTTTTTTGTATGACTTTCTCTGGTGAATACTTTTAACAAAGTGTTGTCTTTTCTCTACGTAAACCCTTTTAAACTCTTGTATTTTAACCCCAAAAACCATTTGTCAGAAAAATAATAACAAACACATGTAAAAATCACAACAAAATAAATACATAAGACCAGATCATATTTTTTTTCTGATATAAAACAAATTTTTATTACTTTTTAATAATCATTGTTACACCGTATCTTTTCTTTACAAACTGGAACATTCTAAAATCATTCTTCTTTCCACTAAGTTGAGTAAGAATAAATTTCATACATGACCCTTGACATCGTTTAACAATGAAATAAATGCAATAATGTCCACATACGTTAGATGTTAAGCTTTGAAACGGAACCTCGTTCCAATGAACGTGCTGAAACGTCTTGACAAATCTTGTTATGTCTTGCCCAAATGCGTCGGGAGGCAATCCATAAGAATCAAAAAATTCAACAGTGTTTTTATCCTGAATGTAGACGGCAAGCCAATGAGTTCCTTTTTCATCATGTTTATCGGTATTCAACACCATAGCAGAGGGAAACTTTCTAATTTTTGGTATTTTGTCCGAAGGAAAAACACCCGCAAAATATCTCATGGAAATAGGGTCACGAGACAAGATTTTATAAAGGTCTGACGAATTCATCAGTTTCCAAAATCATAGAGAATATTTCGAGCTTTATTGATTTCAATTAAATTTTCAAACTCCGCATACACCAACAATGAAACTGTTTGCTGTAACGTAGTTCCAAATTTTATTTCTATTCTTAAGTTACTGTGTCGAACAAGATTTAGATGTGAACCATCACAGAAATCTGGGGATAAATCAAAGCAAAATAAAGAATAACCTTTCGAAAATTCCGACCTTGAGAGGTACAGACCTCTATTTTCTGCATTCGTAAATAAATTCTGATATGCTCTTACAAATTGATCTTTTTCAAAATTTGGTTGGAGTGGGTTATGAGGCACGGGCTGACCATCCACATAGACTCCTATAAAATTAATATTGTAATGTTTGAACTCAAAGGGTGACTTCTTATAGTGTCCGTTGAACGCGTCGTTATCGACACAGGCAATCACAATGCGGTTAGGCATCTGCCCCGTAAAAATGTTATCTTGAACAAAGCTCATATTACCAGCCGGAATGGAATAAGCTTTACACAGTACTCTGTTAGTGGGGTATTTAGCTGCTGTTTTTTCCAAACCTTTTGCATGTCCTATAACAACACCGGGGCTCACTCTGACTTTGCGAACAAACAAGGAAGCATATTCCAACGAAACTTTAAATTCCCCGTCTCCCAACAAACAAAATTCCGGTTTACTGCGTATAAGCTTAATTTTCACATCCACCATATTTAAAAGGAGTCTCTCTTGATGAAACATATCCAAGTGCAAACGGCCAATCATATCCACCGATGCACCTAGCTTAAACATTTCAGACCGTTTATTGAATCCATCGTTAGGTTGAGCATCTGCCGTATCAAAAACATTCATACGTCCAGCAGTATCTTTAAAAAACAGTTCTGAAGACAATTGAGAAGTTTTAGTATCATAACCATGATTCAGTAATTTTTCTATCATGGCTCGGTATGGATAAGTGTTATTACTGGAGGAAACGAGTCTTTCGTTTAAACTGATATCCACCTGAGAAAACATGGAATGCAGAAAGTGATTTACAGGGCCTACTTTACTTTCAGTTGTGATTGGTTTGCCGTCACTTTTTAAAATTTTAACTTTAACATATAATTGGGTCTGTGACAAATCGAGGTATTCGTCTCCGCTTCCAGAGACATTGAATTCGATAGGACTACCACCAGAAACGTTGGCTAGGGGATGAAATTCAACCCACTGACCTCTCTCGATGACAATTTGTGTTGGAGGTAAAGAGAATAATTCTAGTTCTGATTTTACACATTCTGGAGAATCTTTTAGTAGAAAAGCCATGGTGTTACGAGTCAAAAATATCACGTCCTTGTACCTTCCTGACTTTAGATGAAATGATACGTTTCGAGGGTTTGCGCTTCCTTTTAAACTTTCCATGACCAATCATCTCATCTGCTTTCTTAACCGCCTTTCTTGCTAATTTTTTCCCAGTTTCTTTTGCACGCGTTTTAACCGATGTTTTGAAATTTTCGCCCGATAACACGTCATTAGCAACCATTGTCCCTGTCCGTAAAGCTTCTTTTCCAACCGTTTTTGCACCACTAATCAAAAAAGGTAATGCTCTGCGAAATAGTTTTGCAAAAAATCCTCCTATTCCGTGCCCTTTCTGAAAAACAACTCCTTTATAGTAAGGCAAGCCATTTCCAATTTGCCCTGAATAATATTCAAACTTTTTACTACAACACGTGTTAACATTTTGCACCAACATTTTGTTACTTCTTTTCTTGAATGCGAAAATGAAAAATGAATCAATTCAGAAAGGAATACTCTTTTTATATGATTTGTTTCAAGCGAAAATGTAGTTTCACTATCAACTTTCCGCGTTCAAATGAGACGTAACGACCAGTGTGCGTCCTTATAATGATTTCAATCGAGTCAAAATTTTTTCTGGAAACTGGTAAATAATGAGGTCTCTCAAATTGTTCCTGAATCATATCACCATCTCTTCCCTTCACTGTCAGAGTTCGTAAAAGAGGAGCTAAGATCCCACCAACAAATTCAGGCTGAATGATGTCGGTGTAAACGTACAACAAATGTAAATCAACATTAGGATCCGCAACAAAAGGACTCTCAGTGATTACTGTATCTGGGCCTCCATTTCCTGGAATAAAATTTTCTCCAATCACTTTATTAGGTTCAAAACCTAAGTTTTCAGCTAATCCCTTGGATAATTTCACCGTTGCACCGTTAGTGAGCTGCACCATCAAATTTTTAGTGTGTTTGTTATATTTCATTTGAATTTTTATGTGCTTTGGAAATGTATTTAAAATGTCAATCGGAGAATCATAAAATCCGCATGCTATTTTTCCATCAATTTTTATTCCGTTTCCTAAATCATATTCGAAAGAATTTTCACCATCAATGATGTTATTCCACATTCTGAGATAAATCATTTCAACTAATCCTACTTCCCATTCACCTGAGAGTTCCAGACGTTTAGGGAGTTTCGTGTAGAAGTGAGACATTGTGTTGCCAGGATAAAACTCGATAGAGCTGTCGCTGGGAAGTGTAATGTAGAACGACATCGTACAGTGAAAATGAGAAGGTAAGTACAGTGACAGCTCTATTTATATCATTTTGACATTCTCAACCCAAGCATAAAATTTTTCAGGATAACCCTGAAATTTCACAAAGTATTCCGTTTTCCCCTGACGCTTTTTTTTCTTTAAAACTTTTTCTACTGGATAAAATCCGGAATCCGAGATCTTTTGCAATTCATCTTTGTAAAAACTTCCTTGTATCACTTCCCCTGCTAAATCTTTCAGTTTATACACAACAGGTATCCGATGTATTATTTTATCAATAGTAAAAATTTCTTTTGTCCAGTTTTGTTCGTATCCTTTTTCAAAGTGCATTTTCTCCCGACTAATACGAACAGTATCGTCAACCTTTAACTCTGAACTGCTCTGTTCTACAACGGATTGCTGACCGTATAACGTATCCTATACTTTTCCTTCATTTTGTAATGTCACTGATGAAGGCTCTGTTTCAATACTACGATGCCAAGTATGGTTATAACTATACATCAATTGGTCTATGACGTCAATATATCTCTTCGTATTTATTTCAGTAAAGTATTTCCACATTTTAGTTTTAAGAGTACGATTAAAGCGTTCAACGATTGAAGCTTTTGTTGAATTATGTGTGGTAAAGAAATGAACTTTCTTCTTTTTTTAAGAAATTTTGGACTAGTTTATTTGTAAACTCTTTCCCAGCATCTGTCTGTAAGGATTGAGGAGTACGTTCCAAAAATATTTTTTCAAAAGCTCTCATTATAGGTGTAGACTTTTTATGTAACAGAGGAATGGCCCATGCATATTTAGACAAAATATCAATACAAGTAAGTAAATACTTATACCCGTCGTTCTGAGGGGCGAGAGATTGCATGTCCACTAAATCAGATTGAAACTGCTCGTTTAATCCTACTATTACACGATTTCTCTGGAATTTGTGCCGTAAAGGCTTGTGTAAAGTATACGAATCTTTCGTTTGTAGCCAATTCTTTATCTGTTTTCTTTTCACGCGACCTTTTAAAGCACGCTGTAAAGCATTGATACCACCAAAGCTGCCGGGAAGTTTGGGATTCCGATATGTCTGATTCGGAATTTCTTCCATTGCAGCAGCGGTTGTGGTCTAACCTAAAGCTGATATTCATAATGACTGTTAAATTATAAGAAACACAGTATTTATATACTTCTTCTACATTCACTTTATGAACAGAATTTCACTATTAAAATTATGTAGCTAAACTAAATAATATTTAAAAAATAATAATTAAAACAATTATGCAATAACAAATTAAACACTAAATAGGTCAAACATATAGTACATACAGTAACAAGTAATATAAAAGTCTAAATAAAACGCACTCAGGGGTAATAAGAATCAACAAAATTTATTTATAAGTAATAAAAGTAAAAAAAAAATACATTACACTGATGAAAAATATGGAGGAATACAATCGGTATTTACATACATTTGTCGCACGGACTCCATGAGTTCATTTACATTCAAACATTCAAAAAAGTCACCTTGGAAAATCAAATATCTAAAATTTAACTGAGTACTATATTTTTGAACAAAAGTCCCAGCAAAATCACGCCAATCAATACTGTAAAGAATGGAAGTAAAATGCATGGAAAAAGAATCTTCCTTACTCGTATCTAAACAGGTATGAGCTATGTTGTTCACAATGAAATTCTTACATCCGAAGCAATCCACATGCTTCGATATGTTCTTTGAAATTATAAGTGGGAACACAAGGCTAATTTCATTTCATCCACCCCTTCTGGATTGTCAGGGTCACCGTTGTAAGTTTCTTCGGAATTAAATGTTGAACACTTTTCAAGTTCGTGTCTCACGAAATAATACAAGGAGTATGTGAATAGTGAAGTATTTACACATTCAGCAACACGCTGGTAGTTTTCGCAGATTTTAAAGATCTGCTCCCAACACAGCACAACACGTTCGGGCACAAAATGAAATGACATATCACTTTTGCGAAACAGTCTTTGCAGAATGAGAAATGTCGTGTCTCCCACAACTTCTTTGGACATACACAGGTCTCTTTCAAGAATCTTAGCAGATTCCACAGTACCAAAAGTGAAATATTTATTCACTTTACTTATAAAAGAATCCCACACTTTTGGCGAAAGTGAAATACCTTCCTTCGTGGGCTGTAAGCTTTCACTCTCATCCGTAACGTACTTCCTGATGTGGACTCTGGTAAGTCCAGTGAACTTGTTAACAAGCAGGAACATGTTGTCTCCAAGATGTAACATCGTATCAGGCAGCGAATCCATCGTTATTTTTGGCTCTTCCCCAGGCATAGGTAAAGACTTTGTCTTTATTTTTGGTTTTTCACCAAGAACAGACAATGCACTCTTTTCAGCAATACGAGCTTTTTTCATAGGACCAGACTGAACAGAATTTCGCTTCATAGTTTTTTCAATGCAAAATTACTTCTGAAACTGATCAACAAACCTTGCAGCCACTGATAGAAATGATTTCTGAGGGGGTATAACTTACTTCCCAAGAGCACAAGAATAATCCACCAATCAGAGAAGCTTGAATAATCACGTGATACTAAGAAAATCCCTCCTACCTGGTCTTCAACAAATAGCAACATTCCTACCCTATAACCGGTATGATTGCATCAGCTTGCCACTCGCATTCATGTTCTAACGTGTTACTTAAAGTTTGGGTGTTGCCATTCATCAACAAAAATTTTTTTACAAAACTTACTCAACTCCATTCCCATAAAAAACAACTCAACTCTTGCTTAAATGTTTTCCCCCACAAGCAGGACACCTAAAACTCAACTTTACTTTATATGACGTCACATCGAAATCTCAGAAGGAAAAAAAAATCCAAGTCCCAAGCGTAAACACACTGACGTCACGTGTGTTTACGTTTGGGTGTTGCCATTCATCAAAAAAGAAATTTTTACAAAACCAACTCAACTCCATTCCCATAAAAAACAACTCAACTCTTGCTTAAATGTTTTCCCCCACAAGCAGGACATCTACAACTCAACAGCACGTCAATACGTCACTTCCGGTCACGCGCCCTTTCCCCGTGACGTCACGCTGTGACGTCATTAAGCCACACCCCTTTTGATGACGTCACTTCCGCCGCAGTAGGACCTCTGCTTACTACTCACAAGAATAACACAATTGCCGTACTTGAAATCGTCGAAATCTCCAAGCCTTAAATAGCGCTTTGAAGTGGCGCCACAGGCGCGCGTGATGTGCGTCTGCGCTGAAATTCTAATCATTTGTATATCTCACCTCCGCTAATGCATGTTGTAAATTTCATATTATTTGCATGCTTCCTTCAGGGTGTTGCATTTACGGTGGCCAGCAGTGTACTTAAAGAGAGGACAATGGTCAGCGGCGCTGAGGATCCTTACTCACTTTTGGTGAGGGCCTTAGAATTAAAATAAGATGTTCATAAGAAAGAGGACTAAAAACTAAGTTTTAATGAAGAACAATAAAATGAATTTAATTCTATTTCGATTCACACGTCAGTTTTTCAATTCCTGTTGGAAGAAATTTTTATCATTGAATTTGTCGATTAGTAATAACAGAAGTCCGGCTGCGTGGAATTTCATCGTTTAGGATTCTTTTGTCATATCTGCCGCAATTTTTATATCGTTTTTATTTTAATTTTAAAATGTTTATTTACAAGAAAATGAATCTTAATTTCAGTGCTATCAGCTCATTAAACCTCAAATGTTGAATTTGCAAATTTGAAGAAACATGTGACCGTTATTTTCATTGTCAGTATAATTTCAAACTCAACTTTATACTAGTATCATTATTATTATGGTCAGATATAGCTTTTTAGTATTTTTACTTTATTATAATATTAGAAAATCCCAATAGTATTTCCATTACCATTACGAGAAAAACCCAAAGTTTACTAGAAACTTCCACAAACACAGAAAACCTAAAGCAAATGTTTTTAAAATATAGGTAAATCACGTTCAAAAAGGAAACTTAATTTTTTTATTTTACATTCTAGAAATCCGAGGTGTACTCCAGTAATTTTATCCGTTGCAAAAGAAAATGATAAGTGTCCAAAAAAAATAAACGAAGATTAAATTTGAAAAGTCAGCATCGAATTATTGAAAATCACCTGCATGGAGATTCAAGGAATTGATTTTCCGCCCTCCCGTAAACTAAATGCATTTCATCCTTGTCATCTGAAGCATTGTTAAATGATCATCATGTGTTAGGGGGTCGATTTCTAAGTATGTACATCTGTTAGTTCAGTCTGCCTGCGGATCGGATAAACTTGTGAGATTTTCGACATGAGCTAAAATATACAAAAGACCCAGTGTTGCTGTTTGTGTTACAGGTTATTGGACATCAAAGACAGATTCTTGAGTGAACAATTGAGTTCGCGTTCATAAGTCAGCTCCTCTTATAAACAAAACCACGTGCTTCGACCGGTAGTCATAAATAATTCAGGAAATGATGAGAACTTTAGCCCAGGAGTGGTAGCGTAGGGTTATGCCCTAACCCAGTAGTCAAAAGTACAAATTATAAGAATGTATAATTGGATTACCTATCTTGTTTGTAGCTGACTTTTACGTTTTCCCTCATCGAAAAAACCAGTTTCAGTCCCCTTTGATCTTTTAGAATGGGAGTTCACGGACCTCTAACAAAGGGTAGGAAATATCCCACAACTTGTCGTGTGGGATATTTCCTACTTCTAACCTATGTAGGATTGTAACTGGAACTCTATTTACTCTATTTGAGTAAAATTCTAAGAATCTACAACTCATGTGTCACTCGGATAATCTGCCCTTAAATATTTAAAACCATTTCCAGACGCCTCGGTTCTTCATAATGGGAGCTCTCACGAATTTATAACAATGGAAGAAACTACCCTGAACTACTTTAACGTACACATGACCATCGCTTTCAACACAGAATTTAACTGAAGCATGTTTCGCTTTTCTTTTTTTCGCATTTAATTCTATATTTTTTGTGCCTACGTATTTATAACAGTTGCTGAAAATGATATATTGTCTAAAGGATAGCGATCTAGAAATGTTAATTTCGCTATTAATTAGCGACAGCAGGGTGATAGCAATAATGCAAGACTTCTAATAAGAAAGTTGTTTTCGCATGTCGGCTTTATACCTCCCACCCTAAATATACAGTGAAATATTGCTCTGTCATTTTCGTACTTAAAAGTGTGCCTATCTTAGTGTCTTTAGGAAGAGATATTGAAAAGTGCAACCAAACAGTCAGTCTCTATTTTAGGGATATAATTGGACCGTGATTCTAGTGCAAGTTCATTGATGTACCAAGATGTTTTGGGTCTACAAATGGAAAAGAAACCCATTATCAAAAAATTCACACTGTTTTGAGATTGGCGACGGTCCGGGAACAATACCGAAGGGAAAGATCCAAGGACAACACCACGTAATTTTGAACCACGGTCAGATGACGAGTTAACACCTGAGATGGCACCCCACCCTCCAAACTTCCACACCACGCCAACATGAGGACATTTGAGGCCACGGCAGATTTAACGTGCACCAGTCCCTTTTGTACACGACGGTCTTTGGTTGGATTCGAACTCGCAAACCTCAGGTTGCTAATCCGTTACTCTTCCAACCGGGCTACTTAAATACATTGGAGAAATAAATAAAAGAAATTGCTTTTTTAAAACATTTATTGAAAAATTAATTTAAAACTCATTTTGTAATGTGTTTGATCCAAAATTGAAAAATGTTTTCCTAATTCTATTATAATTGTTTTAATTTTGCGCTATACTTCATCAAAGGAAAGTTCTCTTACTTAGTCGTTCATCTTAGTATAGATAAAATTGTTTTCTAACCATAATTTCTTTTGATTAATGTTTTCTTTGCGAGTTTAAAAAATGCTATGCTTTTGATGTCAAACATCAGCAAACACGAAAATTTCCAAATCCGACTTACAAGTTGAAAAGAGCACTTTATGTACGACCCCCCCCCCATCAAGACAAAAGGGGTTTGGGGACCCGACGTGGGGTCCCCCGATGATGTGTAAAATAAATCGTAAAAGGAGGTGGAAGAAATGGTTGGTGATTGTATTAATGCTACTCGGCCCCGGAGGGACATCTTTCACTCAACCTTCTCTCAACTCACAACCTTCTCTTATCTACATAGCAGTGGATGACACCTAGGTATTTTGTGTGGGTTTCCCATGCAACGTCTTGTCCGTAAACTTGGATTTTACGGCTGGGAGCGGATTTAGTGCCGAATATGATGGCTGCTGTCTTATCAACGTTTAATTTAATTCTCCATTATATGAGCCACTCTTCAATAGCATGTCCATTGCTTCCTACTCTGTGACACAGGGTATATAGCAATGATATTTTAATGAGTGGTAAGTATTGTAATATCCCACTGGAGCAACACACGGGCTATTGGTGACGGTCCTGGATCCATCCCAAAGGTTTCGTTTGTTGGGGTTTTATGGCGCAAGGGTCATATTTGGCCAAACATCTCAAAGGGAGAATCCGATTACTCAGTGGTACATCACGCGTTGAAATGAGCATATTTTTGAAATTTTACTGTTAATAAATTCGGATGTAGTTCAATATTAAATGTAAAACAACTGCCATTCCAAAACTCCATCTTTCATGCTTGAAAAATGACGATTGAGGGCGAGAATTTCTACTTACTATAATATGATAATGATTTTTTTCAAGAAAAAGAATTTGTCGATACATTTAATTAGGTTTTTAATTATCTCGTTCCATTGTTTTTGGTTATACAGCTCCAGTGCGACACTAATTTAAAATACCTACCTACCATAATACCATGCCTTTAATTATTTTTGACCATTTTTCTGTTTGAAGTGGAAGTTATTGAAGTTGTCCACTACGTGGTTTGAAAAGTTTTAACGTTAGGCAAGGCATAACTACTTTAGGGGACCCGAAACATCACGTGGGAGCGGCTCGTGTATGCAACCTCGGTTCAGACATTGATTTGAGTCGCTGTAGATTCGGCCTCAATTTCTGAAGTGTTTTTGCAGTTTTTAAGTTGGTGGAAGCAGAAATTTAAATTGTTGGAAATCGGCGAAAATTTTGAATTAAAATTTAAAAACTTATTTCATTAATTATATTTTTCCTAATTTTTATTATTTTCTATTCCTTTTCCATTTACTGAAGCAAGTAAATATTTTAATAAAAGACTATTACACAATAATTTATTGGCCAAGCTGGCCATTCAACAACCTTCGAAGATGTCAGAACTGACAGCCAAGAAATGATTTGGGATCCGAAACAAGTCACAACATGGACACAATTAACTCTTGGTGAAAAAAGAATTTAACATCGGAACTCATCGACTTAGCCTCTGACTACGGAACTGTAAAGTATTGTTTATTCCTCAGCTCAAAAGATGATAGAAATGGAATACCTCAGCAATACCCAAGAAAACTCAAAGAGCTAACTCAAAAAATTCACTCCCACAAGCAAATTGAAACTACGTTTCACTAGCAACAACAAAATCATTATTACGAGTAAAGACGGAAAATGTGCCTCTGAAATAGCCAAATTAGAAGAAATTCTGAACATACTTATCACGACAGAAATAAAAACAGAAAATGTTACAACACGATTTCTCTTATTTGATATTCCGATTGATGCCCCAGCAGAAGAAATTATAGAACTAGAAACAGAAAACAACTTGAAAGTACTAGAGATTAGAAGGTTTCAAAAAAGAATAGGAAACAACAGAGTACCCATTGTCCTTTTAACAATAATAGGAACTAAAATACCTCCTGAAGTCAAAATGTGGTACACCATTCAAAAGATATCACTTTTCATCGACAAACCAATGTCAAAAATGTTTTAAATTTGATCACGCAACAAGGAATTGCAGAAACGAGGCAAAATGCGTAAAATGCGATCAAAACCATGAAAACCTGAACTGTAGCAATCCAATACAATGCTGCAATTACCAACAAGACCATCCAGCAGATTACCTAAATTGCCCGAAACGCCATGAAGAACGCAAATTTCTGGAATTCAAAACATATAATCACCTTTCATTCACTGAAGCAAGAACATATAAATCAACAACTCCCAAACCACTAATATCACAAATTCTTCAAAATAATCAAGAAAACAAACCAACTAATTTAGAATATAAAAAAGTAATTCAAGAAACTAACAAATTTCAAAACAATCCTAACTGAAGCATTGAAAGAACAAGCACAATTCATCGAAACCTTGAATGAATTCGGCAAATCCCTGATCCAAACCATCATCCAGGGAAACACGCAATCTAAAGATTCCCAAACATCTACAACCGTTATAAGTCCAGAAAGAAAAAGAAAAATCAAACCCCAAATGATCCCAATCCAAAAAAAAGTGATCAACATAAAGATAAAATTGAAGCTGAAAATGACTTGGAAACAGAAAGTAAAACTAACCTTTTCGACTCGATAAAACGAAGAAACAGAACAATCCAACGAAACTCTAGGAAATAGTCGGAAGATGGTTAGCCGGGTTTTCTTTTCTACCAAATAGGTCTTTCATTTATTTTCCTTTATATTGCCTTTGGGATTGATCCCGGACCGTCACCAATAGCCCGTTGTGTTGCTCCAGTGTAACGTTAATTGAAATACCCCCTTTATATTGCTTTCAATCTAAAAATTGTTCAGTGGAACGTAAGAAGCGTTCGTAATAAGAATCTGGCTACAGAACTCGCTCTTTAACTCAACAGATATATACGTATTTCAAGAAACATCTAAAACCCGATCAAAAATTTCATGTTAAAAATGAAACAATATTCAGAAAAGACAGACCTAACAAAGGAGGACTTCTTATCGCAATTAATAAAAAATTATCAACAAATGTTATAAATTTTCCGCCCTTATGAAGAAATTTTAGGGGGTATTTCAATTAACGTCACACTGGAGCAACACAACGTGCTATTGGTGACAGTCCGGGATCAATCTCAAAGGGAAAGATCCGAGGACAACACCACGTAATTTTGAACCACGGTCAGATGACGAGGCAACACACCTGTGCTGGCACCCCACTCTCCAAACTTCCACACCACGCCAACGCGTGAGGACATTTGAGGGCACGACAGATTTAACGTGCACCAGTCCCCTTTGTACACGACAGTGTTTGGTTGGATTCGAACTCGCAACCCTTCGGTTGCTAGTCCGTTACTCTTCCAACCGGGCCACCGCGGCCCCAATGAGTTTTAGGAATTACCGTCCACAACTCAAACAATCAATGCTTAAACATCATTAATATTTACTGTCCCAAAGGAAAATTGTCAACAAAAGAGCTAGATCCATTTTGTACTAGCACTTCAAATCCCACTCTCATTCTTGGTGATTTCAACGCCCACCATAACTTTTGGAATGCTCAAACCAACACAAGAGAAGAAAATCTTGCAAATTGGATTCTCATAAATGATTTTTGCCTCACCAGTAATCATATCCCCACTCATATCTCTTCCAACGGATCCACTTCGCTTATTGACCTTTCAATATGCTCACCAGATATCTTCCCTCAAATTAAATATGAAGTAGCAGAAGATACTTTTGGAAGCGACCACTACCCGATTATCATCACAATTGGAAAAACCAATACAAATTACCAAACTAGATTAAGATACAGATGGGATTTAATCTCCAAAGTCAATGATAAAATCCAGAAAATTGAAAATCTAACTTATCAAACCTTTCAAAAGATATGCGAACAATCAATCTTTCAAAATAAAAAATTTCAACATTTTCCACTCAAAGATTTTCCGATTTGGTGGACTTTCAAATGCAATGCTCTTTGCAAAAGAAAATATCATCACAAGCAAGCAAAAAAATACATTTCAAAAGAACACTGGATTCAATATAAAAGATCATCTGCTAAACTTAAAATGGAAATGAAAAATGCATCAAGACAATATTGGGATAAAACCTGTTCAAATTAAAACTATTCAAAACTACTTTTCAAAATATTAAAAAAAATATTTCAAATAGATCGTTTGCAAAGCAAACCTCACAAAATTTACTTAACCTTGACAACAAAGTTATTACGCAACCAAACGTACAAAGCGAAACATTTGTAAAATTTTTCAGTCAAGCAAACGATCACGAGAGAACCAATCAATCCCTCTTGATTACGGAGGACAAGGAGATACAAAAATGAATCGCGATTTCTCTCTCGACAAACTAAAAAATTGATCAGAAAAGCAAAAATTTCAACCCCAGAAGACAAAATTTCTGCAATCCTTTTAAAAAATTTGAGTGAAATATCTCTCCAAATTATTAAATAGTTTCAATCATATCTGGCAAACCAACGAAATCCCAGACAGTTGGAAAACAACTATCATCGTCCCTATTCACAAAACTAATAAACCTAAAGAAGAAATTAAATCATACCGACCAATTGGTCTAACTTCAGTTCCCGCAAAAATCTTCGAAAACATGCTACTACGCCTCTTATTGAAAACACAATCCTTCAAGAACCACTTGAATATTCTCATCTCGGATTCTTACCCTTCAGACACTCAGTCAGCTATTTTTCAAGTTTATAAAAAATTCAGAAAGCAATCGATAAAAAATAATTTATTATAAGAATATCATTAGTATTCACGAGCATGATTCTATTTGGATCGACGGACTCAAGAAAAATGTCTTAAAAATAACATCAAAGGTCGAGCAGCTTAATGGATCCATAATTTTCTCAAAGGAAGAAATATTAAAGTCAAGTGGAGAAATTCAATTTCCACAGCCCAACCCACATGACGAGGTTTAATTCAAGGTGGCGTTATATCCGCTTTTCTTTTTACGATATACTATAATGAAAGATATATATGAAATCAATCTTCATGGACTGAAAGTTATCATTTATGCAGACGACATTTTTATTATTTGTATCGGATCCAACCTTAATAATATTTACATCAAACTCCAGAACACTTAACAAAATTTCTAAATGGTGCAAATATTGGAAATTAGAAATCCGTCCGGACAAATGTCATTCTATCAACCTTTCTCGTAAAAGATACCAAACTATTTCTTAACAATCGGAAGCAAACACATTCCTTGGACAAATCAACTAAAATTTCTTGGTGTTATATTCTCTAAAACAGGAAAATTCGAACCACACTTCAATTGCATTCGTTCTAAAGTCTTCAAAATAATTAATTTATTACAAGCGCTTTCTAACAACAGTTATGGTGCAAGATTCAAACATCTACATCAATTGGCACGGTCTTGCATTTGAAGCCTTTTTGACTACGGAAACATTACTCACTACGCCAGCAAATCCCAAAAACAAATCTTAGAAATAGCTTATAATTCAGCTTTAAGAATCGCTCTTGGTTTACCAAGATGGACTCCTTTACTCGCTCTCAGGAAAATATCAAATGAATCAAACCTGTCAAAAAGAATCACTAGATTGAATTTCAACTTTTGGATCCGACATATCAGTATCAATGAAATTTCTCCTCTTAAAACCACCATCGCAAAATTTAAAAACGAACAAACGAAAGATCAAAGTGACCCTTATGTTCAACACATAGAAATGCTTAAAAATCTTGAAATTAATCCCGATAACATCATCGAATTTATATTTCCAACTAATCTTGAATACTACTATATCCAGATTAAAATCTCAGACTATGATTTCCAAAATAAAAATGTTATTCCCGAAACAATCATTCCACTTTTCCAAGAATTTAGAGACAGAACACTTAAGATTACCATATAATTGCCACAGATGCTTCAAAATCGATTGCATTCACCTCAAACCTACACGTTGGTCAGAAGAAAGTTCCCTTAGTTTCAGAATTAATAACATTAATACCATTTTCACTACAGAAGCTTTAGCAATTTGTCAAGCAATTGACGACTTAACAACCCCGGAAAAAAGATATGCGATTTTCTGATAGTAAATCAGTTCTAACAGCATTAACATTGATCTCCCAACATTAACTTGACATTGACCAACATTAGCATTAAATCTTCCAAAGTAATCCTTCGCTGAAGAGTAGGGCCGCGGTGGCACGGTTGGAAGAGTAACGGACTTGCAACCGAAGGGTTGCGAGTTCGAATCCTACCAAAAGACCGTCGTGTACAAAGGGGGCTGGTGCACGTTAAATCTGTCGTGGCCTCAAATGTCCTCACGTTGGCGTGGTGTGGAAGTTTGGAGAGTGGGGTGCCAGCTCAGGTGTTGCCTCGTCATCTGACCGTGGTTCAAAATTACGTGGTGTTGTCCTCGGATCTTTCCCTTTGGGATTGATCCCGGACCGTCACCAATAGCACGTTGTGTTGCTCCAGTGTGACGTTAATTGAAATACCCCCCTTCGCTGAAGAAATAAATTAGTTAAATCACAATTAAAATCAATCAACATAACTTTACTTTGGATACCAGGCCACCGGATCATAGATATTAATGAAAAAGCGATAAAACTTGCAAAAGCTGTCAATCATCAAGACATCTTTTTAGACTGGATATCTCCAGATCTGACAAGGCGAATAATTGAAATTGATAAAAACTAAAGAATGGATAACAAGCAATATCACTCGACTTTAGGAAATATTCCCGATTTACCAAACATTTGCAAATGGTCAAACAGACGAGATGTTTTATTAACGAGATGCAGAATTAAAATGTTAATCACACCCTCCTTATTCCGTTTCAATCTCGAAGAATCAGCAGAATGTTCTACTTGTAAAAAGGAGGATTCATTAGACCACGTTTTACTAGATTGCACAAAATACAATAAAGAACGAAAAAAAATTCCTTAAAACTCCAAACAGCATATACTGATAACTTCTGCAATCTGATGACCCGAGCATTTGAAAACAAAACAACTAAATCCGACTAATCCAATTTCTAATCTCTACAAACAAATTCTAAATTCAACAACTCCACTTGTCCTATTACCAAACAAAACCTAAGACTCGAACAATAGAGGTGAAGCGACCACGTCGCAGCCATAAACCTCAAAGCACTCAATCTTGAATCTTAAGTTTAGGGTTCTTGCTGTCCATCCAATTTGTGGTTATACTCCGAAATGTGATTTTCTCTCAAGTGTGTTAAATTCAATACATTTTAAAAGGCAAGCAAACAATTGTTCGTAAACCTATAAAATGGAATCTCTTCAAGTTACTACAGAAAGACTTCCGATTTTTAAAGCGAAAAAGAAAATTCTGAAAACTATATACAGAAATAGAACAACAGTTATTTGTGGTGAAACTGGTTGCGGTAAGACAACACAAATTCCTCAGGTAAAGTATTTCCTTTTCATTTTACGGTTCAAAATATCTGAAACAACTTGCGTAATTATAATACGTAATGCATATTCATTTTTGACAAATACATAAATTGGTAGTTGCGGGATCTTTACTCGACTATATTTAATTTCCTGAAGGTAAAGGCTTAGAAGCTAAACTGGTTATAAAGCATTAAAGAGAAAAATGAAAACCCCCGCAACACAAATTTGTCACATTAATGTGTTGAATCAAAGAAAGCACTAATCATTCAACCATATGTGATAAAATCTTTAAATAAGTCTTCATGCTTTTGCCTTTCAGAAGCTTTTGATATTTGTGCTAGGGGTATGTGGAGACCTTGTGGGTGTTCGACCATAGTCGCAGATTTAAAAAAAAATTATACCGTGAATAGACATGGTAGTGAAATTCTTTAATCTACTTATAAAGTATTTTACTCAATAGTAGCTGGGGGCCGTCATGGCTCAGTGGGTATGTCCACTGTGCTAGCAACCTTCGAGTTGTAGGCTGCGCAGGTTCAATTTCTGTCAGGTGCATTCCTCCCTGGGAGTATTTCTCTTCTGTGTCAGCAAAACTTTCATTGTGTGTCTATTACTTGATATTGTATGTTGTGTCTGGCGCAGCATGGCCAAATATGGCCCTTGTGCCATAAAACCCTTAAACCAACCACCCAATAGTAGCTGAGGTACAGGAATTTTAGAATTGATCAGTTTTACAAAATGGCTGCTTAAATTTTGTAAAACCGATCATTTCTAAAATTCTGCTTAAATGGCTGCTTAAATTTGAAGCTTTCTATAAATGGTGCAAATTTGAGAACTGATTGCTTAAATTGAGTAAATGTATAGATTGCAAGTTTAGTTCAGGTGTGTACTTAAAATACTGAAAACAATGGTAAATTTACATTATTGTTTTTATTATATGGAAATATAACTACTTATGAAAACAGTACTTAGATCCACCAACAGATTACTCCAAGATTCTCATCCAACAAGATCTGGACTATTTTAGCTACTAGACGTAAAGGTATCTTATGATAAAACTACGCAATTTTGCTAAGGACAAGCCATGGAATGTTAATTTGCAGGTTTCACTAACCATTTTGACCTGCTTTTTGAAGTGATCACAAAGGGGGTTGACTGCTTTTGAATTTGTCAAATGCACAGTAAAGGGTGTATAGAAAAATAGAATTTCACTTGAACAATTTCTAATTTTGAATAGTGAAAAAAGTCAGACAAACGTACAGGGTTATTCAAAATGAATCATCTGATTTCAAAATTGTACAGCAGCAGAAATCTGTTGTTTAAGTTCACATAAATTTGTGGGTAATGGTGGCACATACACTTTATCTTTTACAAACACCCAAAGGAAGAAATTGCATGGGGTCATATCAGGTGACCTAGGTGGCCAGCTTTGTAACATGAAGTCATCTGGTCCATTTGCAACATATCCAAATAGGTACTGCCAGTGACTGTTTTTTTCCGCAAAGAATGGTCGATAAATCTTTGATACGGACATCGCACAAAAGACGTTCACTTTCGGTGAGTACCGTTCATGTTCAACCATGTATGAGGATTTGTGGAGCCCTATAGGCGTACATGATGACGGTTCACCTCCCCACTCACATGAAAAATAGCCTCCAACATGTAGAGAAAAATTCAATCAATATTCGTTATCACTAGGCCTCAGTGCTTGCAAGGATTGCAATTGTATGGCTTGTAACACAATTTTTGCCTTAACACTCACCAAACAGTAGGATGAGGAATGCCCAGTTCTGGCGCAGACGGTCGATTTCCTTGGGCTTCGTAGAGAAGTGTCTCTCACTCTTTCAACATTTTCCGCAGGTATGCCTGGTCGCCCTCCACTTTTCCCTTTACAAAGACATCTACTGCTTTCAAACTGATGATACCACCTTCGAATACCCTGAGTCGTAGGTGGATTAATTCGGTACTTTTTACAAAATTCACGCTGAACGGTGATTACAGGTCCACATTGCGCAAATGATAGCACACAAAAAGCTTTCTGCTCCGCTGACGCCATTATCACTTCTGCTGCTGAAAAGCTTCTAAAACAGCTTTGGTGAAATAGCTTCACGAAGAACACACAAGCACCATCTATTCTTCACAGTATAAAACTTCCATATTTTTCCTTTGTATTCATGTATTACTTATCATTCTGTGTCGTTTATTTGTGAAAATATGGAATTTTGAAATCGGATGATTGATTTTGAATAACCCTGTATTTTAAATTTTTTAGAAATTAAAAAATATTGCAAATAGACCAGTGTGAAGTTATCAAATTCTAGCGTTTTGGAAGTCCTACAAACATCACATGAAATTGGTTCATGAAATTTTAGATTGCTTATGTGTGTACGAGGTATGGAAATCATTGTAAATATCAATCCATATGCTCTACAAATTTTTTGGCAATTCCTTCCATTGTGTCCTCGTTTTGAACTTCTACATTAGTTCTGTTAAATCGAATATGCTTACACCCATTTCTTGATTTTTCAGGAATCCATTTTCACATTGCATACTCGTCCATCATATTATGTCATTAAATATGAAATGTCCGATTACCTCAAGTACCAAGTTTGATATCCGTTATCTCTGATATTCCACTTTGAAAGTTCTTTGGGTTTTTTTATTGTGAAGGTACGTCCATCAGCCTTTCAGATGCACGTTTTGGTTTGTGATTATCTGTTGAATTGACTTTTGCAGATTAAATTTTGTAAACCATGGATAAGTCAAAAATGTTCGTTATTTTTTAATATAAGTTCTGTCGTTGAACTAATGCAGCGCAGACAGCTCAAAGTGTTTGGCAAGGATGACTCTAATGAACGCACTGTACATCGATGGTTTGAGAAGTTTTGATCTGGCGATTTTGATCTTCAAAATGAACTATGTGGGCGACCTGAGAGCAAGGTGGATAGTGATGAGCTGAACGCTGCAATGGAAGCGGATACATCTCAAACTGTGTGTGAATTAGCAGCAAGGTTTGATGTTACTATTCCAACAATATTAAACCATTTGAAAAAAATCGGTATGGTTAAGAAGCTGGATAGATGGGTTCCGCATGAATTAAACAAGCGTCACAAGAGAAATCGTTTCAAAGCTCGCCATTCCTTGTTGTCGTGACATAATGGCGAACCATTTTTACACTGTATTGTTACTTTTGATGAAAAATGGATTCTTTTCGTCAATCGCAAGCGTTCGGCACAATGATTGAATAAAGATGAAGTGCCAAAACACTACAAAACTGAATATTCACCAAAAAAGCTAATGGTGTCTGGTGGTCCAGCGCTGGTGTTTTCCACTATAGCTTCATGAGACCTGGTCAGTCGATTACAGTGGATGTCTATTGTAATCAATTAGACAAAATGATAAGGGAGCTTGGGATTAAGCAGCCGGGATTGATGAATAGAGACAGGCCAATCCTCTTGCAGGACAATGCTCGACCACAATAACTCACCAATAACGTTGCTCGAACTACAGGAGCTGGACTTGGAAACTCTCTGTCGCCCTGTATTACCCAGACATTGCACCAACTGATTACCATTTCTTCCAGGCATTGTACCACTTCTTTCAAGGAAAAATATTAAATTCCCAACTAACTGTTGAAAACGCCTTTCGTGATCTTATCACCACTTGCTCTCCAGGCTTCTTTGCTGCCTGCATTTACAAGCTACCGTTAAGATGGCAAAATTGTATTGATAGTTTAGGCGCACACTTTTATTAATTATACTGCTTCTTGTTTGAGGTATAATAAACCAAACTTTCAGTTCGAAATTGGACATTTCATACTTAATGACCAAATATAATTCTCTTATAACACAAAATGCACAAAACTACAAGCATACAAATTTACTTAGAAATTTAAAGGATTAAATCAGATTTGAATATTTTATTTGGACTTAAGGCAACTCGGTTTACTGAGCACTTAATACATTAAAAATGAAAATAAAGAACAAATCCTTTAAACGAATATGCAAATTATTTTGATCAAAGTAAATAGGAATATGAAAGGCATGTAGAAAAATGGTCAAAAAGAAAAAGAATGTGATTTTTAATCCAGAAATTATGATACAAGGTATTTTTCTTAAAATGTGTTTTTTCTGGTGGATAAATATGAAAGTGTGAAAAGGAAAAAACTATCCAAACCAAATTTTGTGATTTGTTCAATTTGATTCTAAACTATTTTGATTACTTGTGTGTTTGTTTAATAACAGAATTTCTGTACTTGCAGTTTCTTTTGGACGCTGGATTTGCAACGCATAAATGCATTGCCGTAACCCAGGTAATTTTGATTTTAGTTATAAATGCAGAGATATAAAATAATTGATTTTGATGTATCCCCTTTTTTGGATAGTCTTAATATTTTTATTAGTTATTTACTATGTTTAAAAAGAAATTTTAATTATTTTTCATTCATTTTTAACATCTTATAGAAAATGTATGGGAATTTTAGATAAATTCGATGATATTCTAAGATTCTACATGTTAGCATGAATTATAGTGATTCCATTAACTAAAAGCTTAAAACGCATTTCAGAACTCATATTCTCTAAATATGTTTCAGCCACGAAGAGTTGCTGCTGTTACAATTGCCAAACGTGTAGCTGAAGAAGCAGGAACAGAACTTGGCAATAAGGTACACCATACTTTTCTAGTTTTATGCTAGTAAAGAGAAATAAGCAGAAAAGCCCCACTCAATGATTTCTTTTGGTCACTAGGTCATTTATTGACACATCCCAGTACAAAATAAATAATCAAGATAGTAATCTGTAAACCTGCCTATGATTTAAGAATTTAAAATATTTAAATAAGCTTACTAAGTGACATTGAAATTAAACTTTTTCCTTTACTACATAACTTACATTATGATCTATCTCTAGGGTGTATTACCCTTAGCTGACTGTCATTGTAATTCTTGTATCTCTTGTTCAAGCCATACCAGCATAATGTAGATAGTTTTTGACAAAATTTGAAAGAAGCCAGGTGGTCATGAGAGTCAAGCTGGTAACCTTGTTTAACAGGTTGCAGAATGAACTATTCATTTTTATGAAAATGAACTTTCGTTTTGTTAACCTGATAAGATGTGTACTGGGCCCGATAGTTTTCCCAGCTGAAGAGGCTGATTCTTTGAATTCTTGTATGTTATGTTTAAGCCCTTTTGTGGGCTTCGAATATACCTATGAAATGTTAGTGCTCAAAGAATTTGAAAAATAGACATTTGATTTCAAATTTATGTTTTCATTTCATCTAATTTTTTTACTGTTAACTTACAAAAAATAAAAAAAATTCACCAATAAATTATTTTTGCACTCTAAAAATTAATGAGAAGTAGGAATTTTTTCAAAATGCAATTCCTTTTCTTAAAAGCAAATCTTGAACCAATTAATTATTTTATTCCAAAATAAGTGAAGTAATTCAAAACATGTTAATCATATGTGATAAATATGTAATGCAAAAAAATTCTGAAATTTGTATGATTGAAAAAATTCATAATATAGTGTTGGCAGCAGCCTTATTTATCTGTCAAAAAAATTCATGTCACTGGTTATGGGTTAAACTCAAAGTAATCTAAACCACTTGAGAATCAGATGGAAAAACATTGCTCATTCATGACATTTGGGGCACTGTTCTATTTACTCTATCATGTGATTTACTTTGCTAATTCCTATGTCGCGTTTTAATCTTTCAAAAATTTACCCAACTACATTTCCTTGCACGTTAATGTTTTACTTAAAACAATATTGATGTTTAAATAAATCAAAGCTATCTAGAAACTACACTGTAATTTGCATGTCTCATGTCCAAGAAATTTAAACTTGTATGGACAAGGAATTAATTGAAATCATAAATCCAATTGAAATGAAACAAATCTGATTTAAATCAAATAAATCTAATGTTTTTAATTTAAAAAATAATATTTTCATACCCTGCTTGAAGATATTTAAGATGTACCTATTTCACACGACAAACCTTACTGGCCAACAAGATACAGAAATAATCAGTCAAGATGATTATTGGATTGATTATCAAGATGGGTATCTGCTACATGTTTTGATGACAAGTTGTGCAGGCGGAAGTGCATGTTTGAAATCAAATCTGATGTTCACTAAAATTTGTGTCAAAAATAAAATTTGTTTTTGACATCAGATTTTCTTGATATTATATCATACTATTTACTTCAGCAGGGAATGCCAGATTTCTGGACTTCATGAACACTATATAACTGTTTCAACCCTTTCTAAGAAAATCATTTCAGAATTCTATTTATCAAATTTTCCCAGTAGTTTTTCAAAAGTCGAGCATTCCTTACAGGCAGATTGAACAGTATATTGCAGAAATGTGTCGTTATTATCATCTGCTTCCTAGAGCAATTTCTTACGACTGATTTGCATTACTGCACAATAAGTCGTATCTAAACGTATTTATTTGGTGCCATTACCAATTTTATTTCCAATTAAGAGATATTAATGTATTCAGAACAATGTAATTTATTTGTCTTGCAGGTTGGGTATTGTGTTCGATTCGAAAACATGACATCTGCAGCTACTAGACTAAAGGTAAATATTGTGTAAATCATGTTCTAGGGGTTTTAGTTTTAAAATTTACTGCGTCATATAGCATTTAATTATTTTAAAGAAAAATTTCAATTACAAAAAATGTATACTTTTTCCTTTAATTTCAGTATCTCACTGATGGCATGCTTTTACGAGAATCCATCACTGACACCCTGCTTTTAGAGTGAGTATCCATATTTATATATCTTTGGTACAATTTGCCTTGTTTTCCCCAAATAGAATTTAGTTAGAAAGTAAAAGAAAATTTAATTCAAGATTTTATGCAATGAGGAAACATTAGTTTTTGTTTATTTTTTAGTTATTCATTAAAATTGTTGCACGATTTGAAGATCATGCTAAACTTGTGATGTTGTCCGTCAAACCTTATAAAAGATATTGTTATGTCTAAATAACCTTTTCACACAGCAAACATGAATAAACTGAAGCCATTTTTACTTTATTTTTAAATCAGATTTACCTCAAGACTGCAATAAGGCTCATGGTAGTGTAATTAGATATGCTAAGAAGTTTTTGACTTTATAATATTTTACATGTAATTAAATATTGTTTACCTTAATTAGTCATTAGATTGTTCAAACACAACAAATAAAACACATACAATACACTAAAATAGAATTGAATGCAGATAAGAGGATGGGTCTCAAAATGCATAGATCTGATTAATCTATTTTGAGCCTTTTGCATTTTGCTATTCAATTTAAATAAACATTTTTGATGCAAATCAAAAGTACATTTTAGTTATGCCTATTTTTACCAAGTTTGACATAAAGTAAAATTATTTGTAAATCCTTCAAATAAAATGTGTCCGTACTGTGATAATTCCGGTTTTATGAAATCCACTTTTCTATGTTAATCGTTTTCAACTGTTTGAAAAACTATGTAAAACAATATTAAGATTGAATGATTCTAAAAGATCGGTTTTGGTGCATTGAAAAACAATTTTCAGTTCAGTCTCAATGTACTTGTGATTTTGTTATTGAATTCTTTAAAAAGGATGTTTTAATATCCTGCTCAAAGCTAATTCAGTATTCCCATTTTCTGTATTCTGTAGTACATTAATAAGGTATTATGTTTAATAACTTTGTAAATTCACAGACCAAATTCCTAATGCCTTACCACAGTGAAATGTAACTAATTTTTTAGAATAAAATTATGTGGTAGAGCTTAGTCACCACAACAAAAATTAACTTCACCACAAAGTACTTTTTGGTTGACTGATGTTGCATGGTCTTTCCATGTCCTCCAACAATTGGTGACTGGTAGACATATGTAAACATACGTGCTTTCAAACAAGCCATACGGGGCTTGCCTCAGTCGACATGTACTTTGATGGAAGGTCCACATGGAAGAGTTGAATTGATTGCCAATGCAATGCATATTGCTTCCAACAATGTTCTGAAACTTGGATAACAGATTGCTTCCACTCCTATCACAGCTTCAGTATTCGCTGCTCCTCAGTCTCATTAAAAAAACTACTTGTACTCGTTTGCTAAAGGAACATGTGACACTCATACGGTCTCAATCATCCATTGCATGACCATGCATACCTTTGATCTTGGTACTGCTCTCATGGATTAACAAACCTGTCAATCTGCCAACTTGTAATAGTATGCATCGAATTCAGCCTCTGCTAAGTTTTAGGGGGCAGTACTGTGATAAACTTAGCCACCCCTACAAAAATTTACTCACAATATAGTAGCATATATAGTAGTGTTACCCATTTTCACCTTAAAGTACTTTTTGGTTGACTGACATTATACTTTCCATTCATTGTGACATTTGATGTAATGATGATGACACTGATATACGAGGTGTGATTAGAAAGTTTTAAGACTGGGTTTGTAATTTAAAAATGGCAGTACTTATAGGCTATTGAGATGGATCTCCTTCAAAGTAGTCCCCTTCTGACTGAACATACTGACTCCAACGGTGTTTCTGCTTTTGAAAACATTCCTTGAAATCTTCTTTCTTAACGGTGTTAAGAACCCTCTCCTTATTTTCCTCTGTCTTCTATTGAGTCAAATCGTTTTCCTTTCAGTGAAAATTTCAATTTAGGAAACAAGTCGACAGGGGCTATTATCAGGGGAATAAGGGGGTTGGGATGCACAGGAATTTTGAATTTGGCCAAAAATTCCGTGATCAAGAACACACTATGAGCCAGTGCATTGCCATGGTGGAGGACCCAATTCTTTTCTCTTGCCAGAGTGCAGGCCTTTTCTTCCACACATTTTCGCGCAAACGCTGAAGGACACTTATAGTATTCCTGTTTGACTGTGCCCCTAGGGACAAATTCATTTCATGAAATTCTCAGGCATTTATCCCCGAAAGCTGTTTTATGAGTTCATAAGTCTCCGAAGCTGATTTCCCTGTTTTAAAACAAAATTTGGTACAAACTCGTTCTGTTTTTTCATCCATTTTGCAAAATCAATAATCTGCCAAGATCCGTAAACACGTCTTCACTCACCAGGATTCCACTCTGTACTGAGCAAATATATCGCTGTGATATTTTTAGAACATTTCAAGGACAAAACAAGCTTTTTCTCCACACCAGCGCAGGCAAACATAGCCCCTCCTATTGAGCAATGGCGGCACCTGTCTTATAACTTTCCAATCACACCTCGTATGTTGTAAGAAAGTGAAAGATCCTTATATTAGAGTGCTTTTATTTTTCCATATGAGGATGGAGTTTTTCTAAGTAATATTTAGGCATTTTGTTTTATAGGCCATATTGAATGGTATTTTTAAAAATCCTGTTCTAACTTTGTATATTACTTTAGGTACAGTGTTGTAATTCTAGACGAAGTCCATGAAAGAACTTTGAGCATTGATCTCCTAATGGGAATTGTTAAAAAAGCTCAGCTTCGAAGAGAAAAAGAATGTTTGTTACCTCTGAAGGTTAGTTTGTTATGTTCAATGATCTATTAGAGAACCCATTTCAAATGGCATCTGTATACCAATGAATACAATCAGCCCAAAATTTCTCTGCAGTTTTATTGGAATAAAAAAATCCTCTTTTAATGATACAAAAATTATTTTATTTCCAATGTTGATTTGATTTTTTCCCCTCACCATATAAGATTTAAGTCTCAGTTATATAAACTATGTTTTCAGCTTGATATATCATACATGTTGTATCTGAAAATAATTATTTTCTTCTGTCCCTTTATCAAATGTATTAAATAATAAACAAGGCAACAAAGACATGAAATTTTAAGAGAATAATTCCTAAATTTTGCTCAGTGACAGTCATGAGTGTTGTAAGTATTTCAACTTCAGTGATCTACAATCAACAGTATTTTTCAAATTTGTTAATGGTTAATGTTTGTTTGAATATTGATACATTTACTAGTTTTGTATTCATTTTAGGAGTTTACATCAATACATGTCTTCTGTTTTAAGATTTTTTTGTGATTTTATGCTAAATACTTCATTTACATTGATGCAGTAGTTTATCTGAACACTCCATTGAAACACATTTTATTTTCAGAATGCCAATTCAAATGGTACTCATTTTAAAAAAATTGCTTGCTTTCATTATTAATGGAGAAATAGAAATGTCTTATAAGTTAAATTTACCATTAATATTTCATAAAACTACCTCAAAAAAGCCTTCTGACAGGGAATAAAATGCCTATGTATAAAAGCGAAATAACTTTTTCAGTTGATTCTCTTGTAAATATTCTGTTCGTAATGTTAAATTTTTCAACCTGTTAATTTGTAAATTTTTATCATTTTAGATAATTGTTATGTCTGCCACTTTAGATGCTAAGCATATTTGTGATTACTTCAAAGCTCCTCGTCGTACTATCACTGGAAGAGATTACAATATTTCAGTAAGTCTTATTCTAGTTTAATCTAAAATTTTTTAATGCTTTGACTGATATTTGTTAAAATTTTAACTAAATTTGTCACTGAATGTAAGTTTAGTGGTGTTTAATTAATTAACCATTGGCATGTATTCCTGTTCTGGAATCGCCCCTTTTCACAGCTCCTATATGTTGGCAGCTAGGGGAGTCCCGAGTTCATTCAGTGCCCCTTTATCTTTGCAGCACATTTTCTCACATTTCGTTTTCCATCTGCTCAAAGTGGAACAGACTATGTTGAAATTCATTATTGCACCATGTAATTCTCATTACTAGATTGCTATTAAACTAGTTTGCTATGTATTCACCTACATCATATCAACACACAACAATTGTGTACTTTTAGACTAAAAAATAATTACTTTACATAAAATTACACCCCTGCTTTTGATTACAAGTTGGGAAAATAAGAGTCTTGACCAACAATTACCTCAGGTCTAGTCTGCCATAAGAGAAAAATATATGTTAGGTTTTATTATTAAAGTGAATTTTCAAAAACCATATTTCTTAAGTTTCGTAGTTAATAGTTGTTAGCTTAACAATTTGTATAAAATGTTACATTTGATTATGGATTATTTAGAAATGTAAAATTATATGTTTTATAGTCTTAATTATATTTTGAGTAATATTTTAATGTGAAATTATTTGATATTAAGAATAGAGAACAATTTAAAACATCAGATCTAAATTGTTCAATGAACCACACAAGTCTAATTTTTTGCACTGATACTCCAACACATTGCTAAATAATGTGAGATTGTACTAAACATTCTCACAGGCATTACTCTAATGGCTTATTTTATGTGGTACAGTGGACTCCCTCTTAACCGGCTACTTCGGGACTGGGACCCAGACCTGATAACGATTTGGCCAGTTAAACCGTCGTTCCCTTAATAGCATTAAAATACACTCCCGAAATCGTTTTTATTAGTAGAAAACTAAGTATATAGCCTACTTTATTGTAATATGATATGTATAATTAAGAAAACTTACCCTTGAAGAACTTCCTTTGTTGGGAAAAAACTAAACACATGTTACTGTGGGCTACTGTATTTACAGTACATAATTGCAGTATACATATTAGGCCTTATTAAACAGGAAATTAAATCTCACATTTAGCACAATACTGTACTGTAAATATAAAAAAATAAGCTCTCAATGTTATTGTCGATTTTCTTTTGTTTGTGTGCATTGTTCTTGAAAGCAAAGTCACGGCATTTTTTAACAAACATTATGTCACCTGGAGTGGACTCTTACTGTTCAATGTAGGATGTTACTAGTTCAAGTTCAGCTTTTGCTTCTACATGGCTTACTTTTTCTACATCCTCCTTTTGAATAACTTCTTCATTTTCTTGATCATCTCCACCAATAACTGCTTGCACTATATCATCGTCACTTAAAAACTCGTTTTCAAGACTTTCGTCAGCAGTAACCCATTCGTTCACATCTTCTGCACTTAGACCCACATTCAGGAAGTTTCTGTAAATCAATGAGTAGGTTGGTGTCATCATATTCAGGTTCCTCTGTAGTATTCTGTACAGCTGTAGGATTATCTTTATGTTTCGATGGCTTCCAGCACACTTGGCCAGAGTTTTCTCCAAGATTTAGTAAACATAGTGTTAGGCATATCTTCATAGGACTTCGCTAACATGTGGATCACATCCTTAATGTAAAGTCTTAGTCCTGTGTCTTTATCAAGAAAAAGAAAGACCACGTTCTATAGAAATTTTTCCTTAGGGTAGCATTTGTGAATTTCTTCACAAATGCTAACCACCTGGTACTTTACTGGGTTAATGCACTTCACCTGGGTTAATCTATTGTGATCTATGTGAAATGCAGCCTTAAAAGAATGAAAAATAGCCTGAATGAGAGAAATAAGGCTCTAATTTTTCTGTTGTGGGAATCCTAGATATTCGTTTTTGTTTCTTTTGCTCCCCATGTGATATGTATATATATGTATATGTCCACATTATAAATGTTTAAAACATGACTTGTACATTTTCTAGATAATGACTTCTGATACTCCGCTGCCGAATTATGTTCAATCAGCATTGACCACAGTGTTCCAGATCCATCAGAGTGAGGATGCAGGGTAGTTATCGTGTCTTTGAATTATAATTCAGTGTTAAATATCTTGTTTTTTTATTCATTCCTAGAAAAAAATGTTCATTTGAGTTTGCATTAACAAAAGGTGTCTGTTCTGTTCATTTTTAGTAGCTTTGAACTGAAAAAGTATTTCAATTGCATAATTTTTTAGGGATATATTGGTATTTTGCACTGGTCAAGAGGAAATAGATGGTATGGTTTCTGACTTCAAGGAAGCTGCTCTTTCTTTACCTGCAGGTAACATTGAAGTGAATTATTATTTCATTTAAGTACTGATATGTATAGTGTTAATACACAGCTGCTACAGGTTACTAAAAGGAGGCTTTTGCTACTATTTTTCAATCTTAACAACTAGGCTATCTTAAGCAAAATCATCTCCAAAGCTCCTATTTTCAAAGCCCTCAGGGGCATACCTGCTTTAGGTTTGTACAGGCTTCATGACCCCAGGATGCCTGAGTGATCTTCCCTCCCTTTCATTTTCCCCCTACCCCACCCTTTTGCTTTTTACTTTTTCTTCCTCTCTCATTGCCTCTTCGGATGTGAGGGCTCCCCTTCAGAAGTACATTTTTCATGTTTTAAATCGAACTCTTATCTTTGTCTCAGACTTCATTTTTAAATGTTTTAATGTTCTGTCTTGTGTTTGGCGCAGCTTGTCCGCTTTTGGACCTTGCGCCATAAAACCCCTACGTCCAATCCAATCTTATTTTCAAAACTGACTTTTTGAAAATTCACCGTAGGTTAACAAAAATTTAGTCCCTTTAACTAATAGTGGATGGAAAAAAAAATATTTTTAAAGTTTTCTTTAGAGGGGAAACTCTTTTTTCAAGGAATGCCAGTTTCGAAGGTTTGGTGCCAAGCTATGGCAACCATGAAACAAAAACATCGGAATCTGTACTTGTTAGATAGTCATGAAAACATGAAAAAGAAATATTTTTTATAAAATTTAAATTTCTCAGTGAGATCTTCAATGCCTGTTTTATACTTAATTAGCACATTGTGTGTTTTAGCCGATTCATTGTATATATGAGCTACTAAAATTGTTACTAAGATTGGGTTTAAGAGGAAACTTCAGCTTCTATTTTTAAGAATTTATGCTACTATTTTACAAGTGCTTTGACTGACAGCCCTAACGATATCATCAAAGCAATTTCAAATATAATTTATGTTTATAAATTTAAGTCTTGATGGAGACTTGTTGTGACTTGCTGGAGAGTGCATCGTAAGTGCATTGCTAAAAAGTGCATCGTTCCCTTTTCCTCTCACATCAAAGTGTTAATTTTCTTTTGAAAAGAAAGTATTCTCGTTCCAGCTGGATGTGATGGAAGGATCATCTGATTAGCGTGGTGTTCACGTTGCTGGGACTCCTTGTCCTTTGCCATAAATTTAAAAAATTGGAAAGGTATTTATGAGTAAATGTTTTCCGATCGTCATTCATCTTAAGAAATAATTTACCTGATTATGGTCTCAAAAGGTTGAGAGCTATTGACCTAGAGCAAAATATGTATGGGTGATATGGGTATTCTTCCATTATAACCTTACACTCATTTCTATTAAAGTCATCACTTAATTCCGTTTCTTTACGGCCCAACTAACAATAAACAAATACAGAAAAAGATGTGGTTTTAGTTTTATTGTGGCCATTAAAGTTCTTATCAAACGATTGGGAACAGCAACCAGAAGTCATTCTGTTTCTCGACACATTCCTCCGAAAACCCATTAAGGAAAGAACATGCCCTGTGTGATTTTTTTTCTTTTTGTAAATAAGGTTTCATCTATTTCAATAATTTTATTACTTCCACTGATTTTTACTTTAGGGCGAGATAACAAAGAACTGGTACATACTTCTCGCATATAATTATTTCAATCTACTGTTGTGTTTCATGCTGGAATTCACAGAATTCAATAGACGTTAACTCTTGACACCATGAATAAATGAATCGTATGGCAGTAACGTAAGCAATGCATCATCCAGTAAACCACACTTTTGTTTGGGCACCTTTTTTTTCACGGCATGAACAAAGGCTACATGATCATTTCGGTTTCGAGTTGGATTTTAATTTCATTAGGTGGTTATTCAAACACAATCTTTGTGAAGAATATTTCTTGACCAAATTAGTATTGCCGCTTGTTCATCTCTTGGCAAATCCCAAATTGTGAAATCCATTGCTCTAACAAAGGAATAAGCTAAAATGGCACCATAAAACTAAAAGGTGGCATGGTGCTACAAATAGCGCCAAAAAATAAGCAAAAAGGTGCCATATTGGTACTGAAATTTATTGGTATTGCTATAATGGAAAAGTACCTTTATTTGTTGTGTTTTGAATAGTAATTTCGATAGTATTCTATTTGAATGAAAAATAAAGAATAAAATGTATTAGTATTTTGAAATTTTAGAAACACTAATATCTAATTGAATTTGTTACCAGATGTGGGCAAAATCTATCCATGTGCACTCTATGGTTGTCTTCCCTCTGATCAACAACTAGCTGTTTTTAAACCAGCACCTGAGGTAAGAGTTTTTAATATCTTTTCTGTTCTAATTGTATAATATTTGGTAATTTTTCAATGTAATTATTAATTTGCTGAGAAATAAACTCTTTATGAAGTGATACCTACTTGGTATAATGTGCTCCTGATAATTTAAATCAGTATAGGGATTTAAAATTTATTTGCTTCACAAATGAATATTGATAGATTTAATGTTTATTAGTTAAGTGCATTAGCAGTAGATGGCACTGACAACATCTCAAATTCCAGTGTTTAATGTAGTGGAAATAGCTTGTTCAGTTCTTTTCTGTATCCAGTTTTAGATCCTGTGGCAATGTTACTCTTTTTTGTTTATTCCTTGCACAGTTTGTCCGTAAATAACATGTTATGAAATCCGACAATGTCGATGAAAATTAGTAAAAATAAAATGTTAAAACTAAGTATACAAGTTATATACCATTTGAGATTACTTAAAATTCAAAAATACATTGAATAATTTTTGCTTTATTTACTCATAAAATGTTGGATGCAACTTTATTTAGGGGGCCAGGGTAGCGGATTAGCAACTGGAGGGTTGCGTGTTCGAAACTCGATTCACCCAAAGACTGTCATGTCAGTAGGGGCACTTTATATCTGTCGTGGCCTTGTATATCATCTTGCTGGTGGTTTGGAGAGTGGTGTGGCAGCTCAGTTCTTGTCATCTTGACCTTGGTTCAAAATTACAAGGTGCTGTCCTCGACGTCAATTTACATCACATGTTTAATTCAAGATTTGATTTATTTTGTTTTCTAGGGTACTAGGAAAGTTATTTTCGCTACAAATATAGCTGAAACTTCAATAACTATTCCTAATATTAAATATGTTGTTGATACTGGTATGGTGAAGGCTAAGTAAGTTTCTGAAATGACTTTTACATCTAATGTATTTTTAAAGTGTTAGAATAAATACATAATTTATGTAAAAAAAACCACTTGATATAATTAAGTGTTATGTTTTATGTTTATGCTTTTTAAATCTAATATAATTCTTTGTTTCTTTATTTTTGAAATTGCCCTTGAAAAACAGAATCTTAAAACATGAATTTCTGTAAAATCTTTTATTATTGCTTTAAATGAAATATTAAACAAATAAGTTAAAATTAAAATTGATATTGTTATATATTTTTACTTTTGTGTTGAATAGTGGGGTATGAAAAAAATCCAGATTTTTAAGAAAATCTAAAACATCGGATTTATTTAATTTAAATCGGATTTTTATGATTTCAATTAATTCCTTGATCATACAAGTTTAAATTTGTTGAACATGAGATGCAAGTCAGTGTAGTTTTCAGACGGTTTTGATTTATGTTAAACATTAATATGTATATGAAGTATAACATTAATGTATTAGGAAATATAGCTGGGTAAAGTTTTGAAAGATTAAAATTCGACATAGCAATTATAAAAGTAAATCACATGATAGAGTAAATAGAACAATGCCAAAAAATGCCAACCACAAGCAATGTTTTTCCATCTGGTTCTCAAGTGGTTTAGATTACTTTGAGTTTAACCCATAACGAGTGATGTGAAATTTTTAGACTTAATAAACTAGTAGTACCTGCACGGCGTTGCAGTGACATCATTCTTGTGTGTTATGTGCTCACTGATTCTGAAGACACTAAAAACAATAATTTTAAGAATGAGTCCCACCACCTGACATGAAACGGTCATGTCGCCTCATTCCTTTCACCTTACTGGTTCTTGCTTAGAGAGCTTCATGAAACACTGTTGAATGTGCTTCCATTTGGCATGTCCAGTTTTTCATGCAGCATGTCCAGTCATGATGGTGGCTTCAATAATATTCGGCATCAGTTTCATGATAGTGAGTCTTGTTCCATTACAGAGTGAAGGTGGGATGCAGATTTGTGAGAAACATAATCGGTGCCCCAATCTTCAGCTCTAATATGTGCGAGGGTACTCCAGATGGTGTTAAAAAACTCTGTTGTGTAGTTCACGGCCTCATCTGTGTCACATGTAGTGTTGATAGACTTGTATTATACAAATATAGAAATTATACTAATTCAAAAGTAAATTAAGAAAAAACCACTACTATGTCAGCAAAATCAAAACGAAATTTAAGAGTAATAATCAAAATTGCATAAAAGATACAAATTCAAAAGTAAGTTATGAAATAACCTACTGAAATAAAAATGTGATTCAATCTTTAAATATAACGCTATACTTTTAAAAGTCTTAATGCTAATCCTCACTGATTCCAACAATCAATCTAAATGAATCACAATATCAGTGAAATCAAAACCAAATTAAACAGTAATCAAAATTGAAGGGACTCGCTGCTCGCGCCCGTTCCCTAAAAACGTGATCTGGAGGAAATTACTGAAGGAGGAATTACATTTTCTTATATGAGGCGTGTTTTTAAGTAAGTACTGTTTTGAAATAAAAATAAAACAAGTAGACTTTTCTTAACAATTTTATTTTTACATCAAAGCCTGTACTTTAATCTGTTTTTCTACATAATTCCCACCAATATTAAGGCACTTATCGTATCGTACAACCAGCTTTTGAATACCATCGTTGTAGAAATCTGCCGCCTGATTAGACAGCCATTGCAACACAGTCGTTTTGTCATCGTCGTCGAGGCGCTGACCACCCAGATGCCTCTTCAAATGCAGGAACACGTGGTAGTCACTGGGCGCTAGATCGGGGCTGTACGGAGGGTGATCAAGTTGTTCCCAGCCAAGTGATCTGATCAGCTCTTGAGTTCGATTGGCCGTGTGTGGACGGACATTGTTATGAAATCTGAATCCGACACATGGGCATCTTTGGGAGAAAAGAATTCCTTGTCACTGTCATAACTAAAATCACTCTGGTACTCGTCCGATAGCTCAGCCAACAAATTTGCAATTTCATCAGCCAGCAGAACTATCATCTGTACAACTCATGTTACATGATTATATTACAAAGCAATAAATCAGAAACCACACACCTTTACAACTAGCTTCCAACCTTCACTCCACGCCAATACCTACCCAAAAGCATACATACCCAAAACGTAATTCCGATTGAACTGGAGAACAAACAGTGAGGCGTAGCTTTTCCAGCGCTCGAGTGTGACTGGAACCTGAGACATCACCCCACACAACGCGCCTGCGCGTGATTGGCCCTTCACCGATAACGCCAAATCACGTGCTGGCGCGAGATCAGCAGTCAATGTGTTAACTCTCTTATAAGTATTTTTTCAAGAACACTATACAATACTAAATAAATAACTAGAACATCTTAATAAAGAATAGAAGTTACCATGATTTTAATAATTTGAGTGAGTATATTTTAAACATCCTTACCCATCATGGAGAAAAACGCTTCCAAATAGGCCAAAGATTTTTGTTAGTCTTGAATATGAATTGTCTGTTTGAATACTTTAAAAAGTTGATAAAATTAATTTTATTTTCTCTGGGTACAATTTAAATAACTCACCTTGGACAGGTTTTTAGTATTCATATTTCTATTAACAGAAAATGAACAATTTAGATGATTATATTTTCTAAATCTCATGATCATTTAAATTCAATTGTCAGTTATAGTATTTCATTATGATCATATTATTCAAAGCATTTTTGATTTGCTTTGTGAAACCAAAATAGTTTATTTCGTATTAAATGTAGTCCCAACTTAATTAATTTAATACCTAAAACAATTCAAATTTTTTTACTAGATATTGTTTCTTTTGAAAATTGGTGGAAATGCATTTCCTGTATCTTAATTGATCATTACTGTTGTAAAATAATCCTTTTGATTTTAGTGTCATTGGAATAAAATATTTATAACTTTATGGCAATATTAATGTATAGATTTGGATGATTTGAAAATTTGTACAACCATTATGAATTTAAAGTACAGGATTTGACAAGTCAATTCTCGGAATACACCTACAAAAACATGCGTTTGGATCTGTACATTAATTACCTCTGAATTAGCCCTCTTGTATGCCTAGTTTAGATGGTGTTCCCATTTCTGGAAACAGGACTGGAACACTTTCTGGAATACTCTTGAGTTCCTTTATTATATGGTGAATATCATGGATGTCAGAAAATCTGTGCTCTCAGCAGTCTTAAATTTTGGAAATAGCCAGGAATCATTTGTCTAAGTTGGGTTAGTAAGCAGAATGTCATGATTCGATAATCGATTTCTTTTAGCCAGAAACTCACTTTGGCTTATGTGATTGAAGAAACGCACTAGCACGATCGGTTCATATTTCCGACTGTCGTTTTTGTTGTTCACTTTGGTTGTTGCTCACATCTTCTTGCCCATCTTTGAAATCTCACTTGCCTTTTTCAGAGTACACCACATGCTACTTTCAACAGATTCAATATTTCACTAGCAGTTTTTACTGACTTTTACACAAAATGTCTAGATGATATTAACACTGCTCTGTTTTACACTCATTTTTACTTCCAAAGTTTGCATGCAGGTAATCTCCAGTACCCTTTCATCACTGGTACTTCAGTGGAACACCAGGAGAGCTGCTTGCCTCAAATTTGCCCCAGAAAGCTTTCTTTATGCTTGCCAGGCTCTGATCTGGCCATTTGAAGATGATATTCATTGATGGCTAGAAAAATCATTTCCCACCTGGGTGCAAAGTGTGGCTTATTACCAGCTTCTCCCTCACATCTGCCATTGCTCAAAAACTTTTTTTGCAGACTCAATGACTTAGTGTAATTTGTTTTTTACTCTGGGATAAGAACATGCAGATCTCTATTTTCACAATAGTCAATCAACGGATGGTTCTCAGTTTCAGGTTGAGATGATACATTAACTAAAACGTGCAAACACGACTGCTACCAGATCGCTAGTTGGGCAATAGTATGTTGCATTCTAGGAATTATATAAATTGTCACACCTCTCTTTCTCATATTTGCCCTCTTTAGGTGTCACAACCCAGAGGTACCTGAGTGATTTGTCCTCCCTTCTATTTTATCCTCGCTTGCCCTTCTGCTTTTTTCTGCCTTTGCTGTCTTGTGTTTAGCTCAGCTTAGCCAAATATGACTCTTGCACCATAAAACCCAATACCAACCAACTTACACATATTTCTTGCAAATTATGTTTTCTGACTAAAATGATTATGTTGAATGTTATAATTGTGTTCAAAATGCTCGGTAATACATTGCAATTTATTTTAGCGTGGTATTTTTTCATTCCTTTTAGAAGTTTTAATGCCTCATGTAGGTTTGATGTGTTGAGTGTTCAAAAGATATCCAAAGCTCAAGCTGAGCAAAGAGCTGGTAGGGCTGGAAGGGAATTTAAGTAAGTTCAGTTAGTGCTAAACTATTTTTCTATCAATGCTGAGAAATATTTGACTGAATTATCTGAGTGACTGTTTTTGTTGAGATTGTGCATTTTTTATAAGTATTGTTATTTCAGATTATTTTTTCTGTAACATGCTGTTCAATAAGAAGCTATAAAAACAATATTGTATGACATTTTTTAATTTTTAAGGATTTGTTTTGTCAAAGCATTAGAGATTGCTGAATACATAAAATGTTCTTGTTTTTATTTCTTTTCTATTCGATTAAATTTTTTTAACAGCATGTTGAGTAACAGTTTTTGAAACTGATCTTGTATGCTGTTGTAATTGAATTTAAGATTCATGAAGGGTATCTTTTACCAGTATGTTTTTGTTCGTTATTATTTAAAATTGTTCAATAAATGCATTGATGTATCATTTGTTATGCAATATTTTGTTTTATTACAGTGGGGTTTGTTATCGATTGTATACTACAGAAGAATATGAAAATTTCGAGGATCAAACTAAACCTGAAATTTTAAGGTAAGTTATTACACTTTACGTTATTTGATGAGACGTTTACTAACTTGTGTGCAGCAAATAGTTTGCTACAGCATAAGCTATAGATAATTGTTTCCATGTAATGTGGGGTTTCTTGATTTTTGTTTTATCGTGGAATTATTAGGGATCACCATGGCAGTGATCAGCTTCACCACCTCAGTGGGTTAGCTTCACTGCTCTAGCAACCTGAGTTTTAGGCAGTACAGGTGCAATTTTATAACTTACCCTGGATGTATTTCTCTTCTGTGTAAGTAAAACTTTTCTTTTGTGTCTGTCCACTTGGATGTTTGGCTTATGCTTGGCCAAATGTCATAAACCCAAATAACTATCAGATGTCCAACAACAAAACCCAGCACTGAATCTGCAAGAAACTGATAAACTCCTAAGGAAGACCACTAAGATGGAAAAATCTCACAAGTATAGGTTAGGCAGATTGCATATAGACCATTAAGCTATTTTCTTTTGGTAAACATATATACTAACTTGAATATATTTTGTACCACAAAAAGTATTAGATTCTTTTATTATTAAAAGTATTTTCTTTGGCTCAGCATGACCAAATATGGCTCTTGCTCACTAAAATCCTAACCAACCTAGAATTACTATTACCTTTAATTCTGTGACAGTACTTCTGAGTATGCTGAGAAAGTAGTGTTCAAATTTTTATTGAGTGCCTTGCATCAAATAGACATCCATCCAACAGACAAATTTATTATGGGAGCAACATATTGGAACAAACAATGATGAGATCTCACTTCTACTTCTCTATGCCTTCCCTTGTGAATCTTGCCCTTTGTTTTTGTCCAATGAAAAAGGGCAGTTCCTTTTCTGTTTGGTGCTGACATGGGGTAGATGAATGTATTTCTACATTCATCTACCTGTCATAGGGTAGCACTGCTCGACAGATTGCACACGATGGTCGATCATCCTCGATTTCCAAATTCGTCATGTTGCCAACCTTTTGTTTTATATGGATTTGATGCAAAGGGTGACATAAGCAACGCAACCCAGGTTTGCATTTTCTCCTCAGATAAAACTGATTGAATACTCTGAAAAGCACCACCCAGGTCGTGCCAAAGTGCAACCTAGGTGGCACTTTCCAAGTCATCCCATGTGTCACCACACTTAGAGAGCATGTACATGCATCACTGGTCAGGATTTAAAATTGTGATAGCTGTGTTGTACTGGCACAATATAACTAGATTCCTGTGCTAATTGCATTGTGAATAAATAAAGCTGGGGTAGCCATGGGTAACTCCAATAGTCGTTCTGTTTCGAAGGAACAGAAAAATTTGGCAAGGAAATGGGAGTGGAGGAATCCGAGGAACATCAGGTAAAGAAACGTGCCCTCTGTCCTGGGGAAGAAGTGGGACAGGATTGTCAACCTGTCTGATGCATCAGAGGATGTTCCAATATCTATAACATTTCATTAATTAGAAGTAATTGTTCATTGTATTTTTTAACAAGAATCAAGATATTGAGTTTGCTCAGTGATGTAATTAAATGTATTGATAATAATCTAATTTTAATATTATGTGAAATTATTACAAACAGAACTGTTCAACGAAGTTTGAGGACGATGCATTGTACGTAAAAATTTGTTTCGCAAATCTTGAAATTTATGCATAAGTGGATGGGCTATGATAGGTACAGTGGGTATGTAGTTTCTTTATGACATGTTTAATTCATGTAGTGCTTTCCGTGTCAGGGCAAAAGGGGTTAAGCCTGACTTTTGATGGAATGAGTCGAGAGTGCATCATTATAATTTAAATATAATATACTTAAAATCAAAACAAAATTAATCTAAATTTCAATTATTGGTATGGCTTGGCATGTTTCTTTTTCTTCCTGAATAGTGAAATATTCAACTTGAGATTATGAGAA
The DNA here is from genome assembly GCA_933210815.1 of Meta bourneti. Lineage (NCBI taxonomy): Eukaryota > Metazoa > Arthropoda > Arachnida > Araneae > Tetragnathidae > Meta > Meta bourneti. The sequence continues at coordinate 5,174,633 of OW119926.1, forward strand.
GTAGCCATTTTGACTTAATCCCTTTTTCCTGACACCGCACATTTAAAATTCAAAATTTTTGCAATTTTATTTTTCTTAAATCGATGTCAGATCCCAAAATGTGATCACAATTCCTAAAGGCAATAGTGTAAAAGTAAATATGCATATTATGGTATGAGTGAAACTTGGATTGAAAAGTATTAGCTTAAGTACAAAAATAGAGCTATCTTCTCCCAGTTAAGTAAAAAATGTCATGTATTATAAAATTAAAGACTTCAAAGCATTTTACCATATTGCAGGACTTGTCTATCTAGTGCCATTCTACAGATGGTTGGTATGGGTATTACAAGAGTTGCTAAATTTGATTTCATTGACAAACCATCTGAAGAGGTGAGTTTCGAACTATTTTGATCTCTTTTGTGTTTACTTATGAAAAATTTTAGGTAAAAGTAGTAAGAAATGTGGATTCTTCCTACACAAATTATGTAAATTTAAGTTAAATAATTGTTTATTCCACACAACAGTACAATGCAAAATGAACTCGCAGATGGTCAGAATCGATTGCACATTATACCGTGCACTTCCTTGCCGAAAATCAAACAGAAAAGTCAGTTTTTTTATTGGCCATGCCCTCCTGAAGACACGTGTAGAAGGTAGGGGGATTGATGCAGGTTCATCGCCAATACCCTGTTGTATTGCTTCATCAGATTGATTCAGCTACCAACCAACCAAAATGCTATATCCGATCAAAGAAAGGACAACACTTTTCAGGTTGGTTTTGACTAGGAGTCACATGGGGTGTGATAATTGTGTTGTTGATTCTGTCCACCCTGTATGTAACTAATTGTACCAGACAATTGGGGAAGTTCATCGAAAGTAGGCTGGAGTTGAGACACTAGTCATGTTGAGTCTTAGAAACCAAGTGAATGAAGGAACTTAACGATTTAAAACTGGATACAACGATGCTTTGATTCCTTTGAGTGAGTTTGTAACACTAGTATTATCTGATACATTTGCAGCCTGTTACTGAACTCATCTACTAGGAAAGAGCTGTCAATGCTAACCGTTTTCCTAAATAATGTGTTAGTAATATATTTAGAATACTCTAAATTGCTTGTCAGTTGAAATAAGATATTTATCATTGATTGTTTGTGGTGCACTGTACAATAGGTTGAATTTTGTATTTTTGTTATGTCTGATCTATAAACGTACACTTTTTGAAACAATTGCAAGACTAAAGTTGATGAGTAATTTATATATTGAATAAATTAACAAGTCTTAAGTTATTTTGTATAAATTACATATTTCTTGCTATGGTTTTCTGGAATAAGAAGAAAGTGTTTTTCTGATGCATCCATTTGTGTGAAATAATTCTTTTATCTCTATTTTTTTCATTTAAATTGTATTTCACTGATTCACGAGAAAATAATTTTTAATAATAAAACCTTGTTTTATTTGAATTACCAAAACATACTTTTTTACAGAGCATTAATGCTGCAATAAAGTTGCTTACAATTCTGGAAGCAGTTGTAGATAAAAGGGGAAATCTAAAGGTTAGTGTGGATTATGAAATGTTACATGTATTAAATAGATTGTTTTTAAGTAAATCTCTGCTTTGCATTCATTTCTAATTTTATTGTATAGCTAAAATAAAGCATTTAACCCTCTGACTACTGACCTGCCCAAGACGGCTTTGCATTCAGACAAACGCTAGCCGCCCGTCCTGCCTTTAAAGTAATCAGTGTTTCTATTGAGTAGGGTAATCGGTACCATTGAGGAGGGTAATCGGTCATCCCACTCTACAAAGGATTTTCGAACATCTCCTTGTCACCTAAAGGTGTGCTAAATGATCATCAGGTGTTAGGGGGTCGATTTCTAACTACATTCTTCAGTCTGTCTACGGATTGGATAACCACCTGTGAGGTATTTTGCTTTTAAAATGCCTCGGTATAGAAGAACTTTGACTTGAGAAGAGATCGAAACAATACTCTTTAATTATACAGATGAATCAGATTTGGATATGAGTGGTGAAGATGACGAATTGGAAATACCAACTAAGGAATTGGGAAACAATTCGATCAGTGTCATTAGTAAATCCGAAGATGAAAAAAATATAGATATTTTTCAAACTGAAAAAAATGATGGTACCGTTGAATGGGATTCAGAAGTGGTTGAGAACGAGCGCATAAGCGTCCCCAATTCACTAATTTTCCTGGTCCCCCCCACCTGGCTCTTCAGCGTTGGACTATCTAAAATTATTAATGACTGAAGAGATATGCGAACTCATCAGGGTTAATACAAATAAGTACGCTGAATTTTGTGCCAAAATGCAAGGATTTGCAGACGAGAGATGGGAACCTATTGGGCGCATCAAAGAACTATGGAATTTTTTTACAGTTCTGCTTGTAATGAGTATTGTACGCATGCCTAGAATCACTGATTACTGATCCAAAAATGAGACACTTGGAAATTCAAGAGTGAAAATGATGATGAGTAAAAATAGATTTTTATGCATTTAACACTATTTCCATATATCCGATAGGGAATACGAACTTAAGGAGAGTGAAAATTTTATTTTCATGACAAAAAGTAGAGCCACTACAAACATGTGAAAAAAATTTCCGAACATTTTAAGCCGAATGCTCACTTATCAGTTGACAAAGCACTGGTCCAATTTAAGGGACGTTTGGGCATTATTCAATAAATGCCCTTAAAACCAGCAAAAAGAGGCATGAAATTTTGGATGCTATGTACACCTTATTTAGGATACACTCTGTCCTTTGAAATGTACTGTGGAAAGAAAGACAATACTCCTCGATCAACTAATGCAGTGGTCTCCAAACTTTTTCATTTGAGGGCCAGATTAAAAAATCCTGGAAGTCAGGTGGGCCAACAACACACACATATATGTATGTATATATATATATATATGTATATTGGGTTGGCAACTAAGTTCCTGCCGTTTTGTGTCGTTCCATCTGTTGAACATAGAGTTCCGCATTGACCATTTGGTTCCGTTCAAGCAATTCGTAATGGATAATCTCTTCCCAGTCCCACCATACGCACAACATTGTTTTACGCGGATGAAGATCTTGTTTCATGCGCGGTGTCACTTGTTTACCGGGGCTAAGCCATTCCTTGCGCTGCTTCATACAGGCACCATTTTTCGTCGCCCATAACGATTCGGTAAAGAAATCGTTGCTTGCATCCATGAGTTGAGCGGTGACGAGCAAGCAAACCAGCGGAGATTGGTGGCTCGTTGATTTTTGTTGTTGTCACTTAAAGCATGCGGAACCCATGCTCCACACTTCTGAACCTTTCCCATTGAGTGAAGATGCTTCTCTATAGCAGTGTGGGAGCATTCCATTTTCTCTGCCAGTTCCCTTGTCGTTTGATGCGAATTTTCATGCAAAAGTTGGTTTAATCGCTCTTCATCGAACTCAACTGGACGGCCAGAACGAGGTGCGTCTTTGAGGTCAAAATTTCCATTTTTGAACTTGGCATACCAATCATGAGCTGTTCTTTCAGCTATGGCACCCTCTCCATACACAGCACAAATGTCGCGAGCAGCTTTTGCGGCCTTAGAACCTTGATTAACCCTTTCGCGACGCGAAGCGCAAACGCGCGCTTATCGCTGAGGCCGGCAGTCTCTCTCGCGAGTGTCTGTCCACGGCCGGAGGGTTTTTTGCTGTTAAGCCTAAATCCATGAAATTACCGAAATATCAACGCGTTGTTTAATAATGTTCTGTAGAATATTTAAATGGCATATGCTTTATATATATTTCTATAGATACTTTATTTATTTAAGTTATTTCTTGTTTAAATATATATTTTACACATTTTATTTTTCGACGCTTCGACATTCTAAAAAAAGAGAAAAAATTTACGTCTACAAGATCTAACTATCCACTAAAAACTGGACCGCAAATCGAAATACCCAACGCTGTAGCGAAAAAAAAACTTCCCCTGCTTACTGTAAACAAATACCACGTGCGAATGTAAAGAGCCGTATAATTCACGCCATTCGGAAACATTCCTTTCTCCTTCATTCCTTCCCCCTAAAAACCACGTGTATGTGAGTCATACTACTCTCATTTTGAGTAGAAGGTCAAATCTACATGTATCTGAAACCACATGGACATATAACGCCATCTTCTGGCAAAAATTTTAGTTTTTAAAACGTTCCAGGACACTGGCACTAATGGGTGACGGCCGGGGGTGAACGAGAAAACGCTCTTGCACGTCGGCCGGAAAGTGAGTGCGTTTCTTGCTGGCACGTACAGGTGACAGTCGGCGCGAAAGGGTTAAAAGCAAAAAGAAGGAGGTGTCGAAAATGCTCATTTTTCTCAACTTGACATTCCATTTTAATGATCTGAAAATTAACATAAATTAACTCGAACAAAAAAAAACATAGATTCCGGTAGAACAAAACATCCTCTTTCGAATGATTTAAAACATTATGCCAAAAACATTTAATGACATGCGGAATGTTAAAATTAAAAAAAACGGCGTAAACTTAGTTGCCAACCTGATATATTTACATGTATATATACATATATATATTGCATGCTGAATCGGCCGGGTTTCCGCGGGCCGTAGTTTGGAGACCCCTGAACTAATGGATTGGGATATAATGTTATGCACCTAGTAAAAGACAGCCCATTAAAGCCACACAATATACTTTGATCGCTTTTTCAGTAGTGTGGTGCTGATGAAAGATCTCCTAAAAATAGGGATATATTCTTGTGGAACTGTGATGGGAAACCGAAAGAATTTGCCCCAAGCTTTAAAAAATTTAAAATTAAAGGTCCCACATAAAATCAAACGTTTTCAGTGTAAGAACTTATCAAATATGCTGTGTACTACCTGGGTAGATAAAAAACAAATACATCTTTTATCTACCAATGTTAAAAATGAGAGCTGCTTGGTATCGGAGAAAAATTTAGTTCAGTCCCCAATAGCTTTCGCCGAGTATAACAAACACATGGGAGGAGTTGATCTGGCTGACCAATGCAGAAAATATTTTTCAGTGGCTAGGAAATCATCCAAATGGTGGTGGAATGTGTTTTCCTTCCTCCTTGACACTGCTATTAGCAATGCATATATTTTGCACAAAACTACTAACTCTCGACCGACAAAGCAATCGTTTTAACTCTACGATTTCAAGTTAGAACTGATTGATGAACTGGCAAAAGGGTGTCGAAAAAGAAACAATTCCGATTTCTCACCAACTCCTATTCACAGTCATACGAAAAGAAAAATTGATGGACGTAAAAGGACTTGTGTCCGTTGCCGGAAGCTTGGATTTAAAATTATAAGCGGCTGTTCCATTGAAAGCTCCTTTGAATGTCAAATTTGCAAAATGTGTCTGTCAGAATTGTTTTAATGATGATTAGGATTTCAATACTAAAGAAATTGCTCTATTCAAGAATAGTCCAGAATTTCAGTAAGTTTATTTTTATGTTTTAATGTGCTATTAAATCAATTCTGTTAAGAGATATAATTCTAAATCATCGTAAGTAAAAGTGTTTATAACAAATTTTATGTTTGATCATAATTTACTACGAAAGAAATTTTCTACAATAATTATCATTTGTAGTGGGAAAATATATTTTATTGTATTTAATATAATATTCACCACCCAAGGGGTTAAGGACCTCTAAAGAAAGGTAGAAAAATAATAAATGGCCTCTATTCAAGGCGGCTCTTATTATTCACTGCTTGAGGATGAACACGTGTTTTTGCTGTAATGAGAAACGCAAACGACTAGCTGATGGTGTTTCTCACGTTGAAGAGAATAGAGCGAAGTTGGGAACGAAGGATTCCAGTGATTTTTTTTTTTTTTTTTGTCCATTGTACTTTTCAATATTATGCTTCATATAAAAGAACCAGTATTGCTGTTTGTATGCAGGTTACAGGAAATTGAAGCCTGAGAGAGGGAGATTCTTGAGTGAACAATTGACTTCACGTCGATAATCCAGTTTCTTGTATACAAAACCACTTGTATCGACCGGTAACATGAAATAATCCGAGAAATGTTGAAAACATTAGTCCCGAAGTGGTCGTTGAGGGTATGTCGTAACCCAATCAAAAGAACAAAATTCTAAGAATGCATACTATAAGAATGAGATGACTTTATTAGTAGCTGAGTTTTATGTTTTCCCTCATCTGACCAGTTTTAGCCCCTTGGTCTTTTAGAATGGAAGTTATCACAAATTTATAAAAATAGAAGAAACTACAATGCACTTCTCATTTTGAGTGACGCTCACTTGACCGTCGCTTTCAACGTGGAATTTGACTGCAGTACATGTTCACTTGTATTTTTATGTGAAATTTAATTCCAAGACGTGTTTTGTACCTATGCATATATAATAGTAACTGAAAAGAAAAATTGTAAAGAATGACTTTTAAATTGAATTACGCGCTATAAATGTTAATTTTGTAATTTTTAAGTGAGGGTTGGGTGATAGTAGTAGAGTGTGAATTTTATTTCTAATAAATAAAGGTTATCACACTTAAAGGTTTGCCAATTTTTTTTTAGGAAAAGGCGCATATTTTTAAAAGTCCTGCAAACGACTAAAACGTCCATTTCAGGGACATAACTAACGTAATTCTTGTCATACTTTATTGCTGTACCAAGATGCTTTTGGTCTACAATTTTAAAAGAAACCATTTTCAAAAAATTCATGCTGCTTTTAAAATTCTATTTATAAGGAATTATTGAAAAATAACCACTTTTGTCTTTTGTATTATATTTCCGAAAACTTTTTTAAACATCAATTTCAAAGCAAAGGATATATTATTAATTTGAAAATTATCACGAATTTTTGATACACTGCTTTAAAAATAAGATAAGAAATTACAAATTAATTGCTGATAACACAACAGAAAAAGTATACCTTGCATATTCCAGTTGCAAGAGATTTGAAATAAAAGATATCAGAGGGGAATAAAGAAATTAAATTGCCCTTTTAAAACATTTAATGAAAAAATATGTACTTAAAATTAAACGTAACCTAATGTGCTTGTTCTAAAATTAGAAAATATTTTCCTTGTTTTATAAGTAATTGCAATTGCTATACTTTTGCACTATATTTCATTAAAAGAAAATTATTCTTATGAATAGGTAAAATTGTTCTTTCTAATAATTTGACAATTTTCTATCTCTGCTTTCTTTTCGAGAGTTTAAAAATGTTATGTAATTGGCGCTGAACATCAGCATACAGCAACATGTCTATATACAGGGGTTGGACAAAAATATGGAAACACCTCGTGAAATGCATGCTTGAAAAGAAATGTTTATTCTAGTGAAATGTGTAGGGGCACTGGTGTTTTTGCCTACTGATGCCACCTATACAATGTCGTAAATATGTTCCGCAGGTCAGTCATTGTTGGGGCACTGTTCTGTGAAGTTGTAATTGCATCATGTCAACTAACAGACTTCGAACGTGGGCAAATTGTTGGAGCTCGTCTGGTGGGTACTTCCATAAGCAAGGTAGCCGAAGTGTTTAGTGTTTAAGATTTATTCCATATGTTTGAAAATCGGAAAAACATCATCCGCTAAATCACACGTGGACGAAAATGTGTGTTGAGTGATCGTGACAGACAATCATTAAGGAGGATTGTGACTAAAAATAAGACCACAACTGCTAAAGTTACTGCTGAAATGAATGTCGTGCTCACAAACCGCGTGAGTACCAAAACGATAAGAAGGGAGCTCCATAAGGCAGGGTATTTCTGGCCGAGCTGCAATTCAAAACCCGTTCATCAGTGATGCTAATGCATGTAACAGGAAGATGTGGTGTTTAAGTCATAAAGCCTGGAGCAATGGAAGACAGTAATTTGGTCGGATGAGTCTTATTTCCCTCTTCTGGCCGAGTTTACGTCTGGCGAACGCCATCAAAAGCCTATAATACAGGCTGCTTGTTGCTAAGAGTGAAATATGGCTGGGGTTCTGTGATGGTTTGGGCAGCCATATCGTGGTTTTCTGTGGGCACCATGATTATACTCTGCAAGGGCACATTAAGGCCAAGGATTATGTGAACCTTTTGGCCGATCAAGTCCATCCCATGGTACAAACTTTGTTCCCAGTGGTGATGGTGTCTTCCAAGACGACAAAGCCCCTGTTCACACAGCTCACATCGTCCAGAACTGTTTTTCTGAGTACGAGGATGATTTATCACATCTTCCCTGGCCACCAGTCACCAGACCTCAATATTATTGAATCTTTGTGGTCTACATTAGACAGGAAAGTGCTATCCACCGCCATCATCGTTATCTGAACTTGCCACCGTTTTGCAGGAAAAATGGTACAAGATTCCCTTGGCAAGCATACAGGAACTGTATTTATCCATTCCAAGAAGATGCCAAGCTGTTTTGAATGCCAACGGTTTTCCTACACCATATTAGGCAAGGTTACATGTTATTAGGTGTTTCCATATTTTTGTCCAACCCCTTTATATATAATTCTAAGATCGACTTATAAGTTGAAAAGAGTGCTTTCCATACGATCCCCCATTAAAACAAGCGTGGTTTTCGGTCCCAGTGTATGGTCCCTGGATTAGGTGTAAAATAAATTGGAAACGAGGGGGGAAGAAATATTGGTGATTGAACAAATGCTACTCAGGCATTTTGGGTTTCTGAAGATATGATTTTCAGATGCGTACAGATGCCAGAGAGTTAAACGAATTTCAGGAAAATCTGGTGATTGATTTTATATTGTCTACATCCATTTGTTGCTATTCGTTAATATACAAATACTGTCGATTTCTGTACCTCATACTCATAGTGAATATACAGTGGATAAAAAAGTTTCTGTACGGAAACGAAAACGGCACATAAATTATAATTTCTAAAGAAATCTCACCAAGGATTCAAAGACTGCGTGAAACTTATTTCATACTAGAGAATGTGTTCACAACAAAAGTTCTTAATTTTTACAAATAAAAAGAAATTAATTAAAACTTTGAGGAAAATGTACGAAAGGAAAGGCAAAAAAAATTTCCTCTTGGGGGGGGGGGGCATTATGAAAATTGATAAAAACGTAATCCAGCTGGTCCCACATCTATTTATCATAACTATCGTATGAAAAAGAACTTCAGTATTGTGTAAGTAAGCATTTCAAATGATTTTTATACCAGTGGATTGCCTAAAATGGGAATTCTATAAAGAATGATTCCTTTACCATATGTTGCAGCTTCACACACCACCAGTCTCCTGATTTAAACCCCATGGAACACTTAAGAAATCGGTCGTGAACTGAAAAGTTATGCCTAAACTTCTGAGAGGTCATTAAAGCAAAAGCAGGTTCAACTTACCATTTAATGATGAAACATGGGGAATGACATTTAATGAAATATTTTTCACTGTACAGAAACTTTTTTTGGTTTATATTTGGTATATTTTGTGTTATTGTGAATTATGCGTTAAATTATGTTAATAATTTTGTTTAAATACAATAGAAACTTTCTATGCAATTATGCTCATCTGTTTTTCTATTTTTATTTCTCCAATTTTTATATTCTGCAAATAATAAAGCAATTTATTTCAAATAGCAAGTGCGTATGGAAACTTTTACTCACTGTATACATATATGTATTCTTAGATATTCCTAATATTAGATATATGTAGATATGATTAATATTAAACATCAGTAATATCTAATTTAATGTTGAATTTTCTTTAGTTGACTGAATGTGGCAAGAAGATGGTTAATTTTCCCTTAAATCCAAGATACTCTAAACTTATCCTTTCTTCTATAAAACACAACTGCACGTAAGTCTTGCATGTATTCCTTTTGTGTTACTTATTTACGTTGTCAAAAATGTTATACTATTTACTCGAACTCATCCAAATTTTCATTTAAATGTTTTCCATCTTGGCTGTTTTTAATGGGGTATCTGTTTTTCATTTAAAAACTCCCTATTTGTATATTTCTTAATTAAACACTATATGAATAATATTTTTATATCAGCATCAATCATTATTTAGTCTGTTATTTATCTAAATGTAATCTAAAAGCTCAATGTGCTTGTATTTTCAAGTATAATCAGTGGAAATATTTTTTTCTAGCTATGACATTGTGTCTATTATTGCTCTTCTCTCTGTTGAATCAATCTTTTACATACCAGTATCAAGGGTACGTTTATTATATTTTCTTACATTTAGTCACTCAATGCTATTTTGTGCTTCTGAAGTTCCTTTTGATCTTATAAATTTGTATCTGGGTCACTTTCTCAGAAAATTGGGAAGTTCTCCCCAACTTTTCTTTAAATATATTTCCTTCGAATATCTAGATATTTATTTAGATATTATGTTGACTAATAGTGATTGCCATTTATACCAGACCTGCTTTTAAACTGAAAAAAAAATGTATGTCATGACAATATAGTTCACGGATATGACAAATGAGTATAAGAGAATAAGAACTTAAAAAATTGTTTTCTAAGTAATAATCTGTTACTTCGAAAACTACCATCACCTTATCAAGATATTTTATATGGAATTGGTATGATTAAATATGGTATATTGTCCATAGACTCTGCAAAAGTTACATTTTCTAAATGTAAAAACACCTACCCCTTTGAAGCAGTGCAGGGAAAGCTTAGAAATAAACCATTTATTTGTATCAAATACAATTAATTAAATTGTGGAATATAATGCAATTATTTTAAATTTCATCGAAAGATGTGATGAGCTGATCTTTACATTGTCGCAATAGAGTCTAAAAACATCTTGGAAGTTGAACGTTGCAATCTTAATAAGACTTGATTTTTCATTTTAGTCTTTACAGACGTTTAAAAAGCTGTAATATTTGCTGAAATTCTTTTAAAAAGGGCGTAGTTTTTACAAGAACACTGCATGTTTTATTTTACCTATATTCAAACACTAAGATTAATGATACTTGTACGGGGTCAAGGTTCATAAAAAATTGGGTGATGGGGCATGAGGGTTAGCTAAAAATCAATTATTTTAAAACTGAGCCTTATACCCAAACCTAACACATATGAAAGTTTCTTCACCTACTATGCAATCATGAGTTTATTAATTGTGATATATGTTAAGAAACCGTATCATTGCATGCTGAACATTTCCAGCGAGTCTTTGCATTCAACAGTTTTACATGCTATTCTGAGATTTCAGATGGTAACAATTAATGGTGGTCAACATATTAAACCTGTTTTGACTTGACTACCCAAATAGCCACCATACTGAACTTTAATGCTCACAATAAAATTATAAGATGTCAATTTTTTTTTGCTGTGACTTTCTTTTCCATGGCCTCATTAAGAAGTATTGAAAGTTTTCCGAGATGAGTTAGCTATTGCAGTAAGCTGCATAGAATAGGTGAACTTTGAAGACATTTTGTGTAATTTGAGGGTTTGTTATTTAAACAAGTATAACTTTATCGAGGGATTACTATACTACACTGCTGGCCACCCAAATTGCAACACCAAGAAAGACAAGAGATATCACAACAAAATTTATTTTGTAGATAACATGTTGACCAAGTATCAAATGATTAAATTTATAGACTTCTGTGAAGTGTGGTTCCTGCCAAAATCAGTAGCCAGAGTAGCCGCCATTGTTGGAGATCACCGCTGCCACACGCCTCGGCATTGATTCAAAGAGACTTTGGATGTGTTCTTGGGGTACAGCAGACCAAGCAGCTTCCACACGTTGCCAAAGTTGATCTGGTGTGGCAGCTGGGGATGTATTCTGGGTCAATCGTTGAGCAACCATGGACCACATGTTTTCTATCGGCGAAAGATCCGGAGAGCGAGCTGGCCAGGGAAGCCATTCAATCTGGTGATTGACGAAGAACCCTTGGACAATGCGTGCCACGTGTGGTCGCGCATTATCCTGTTGAAATATGGCTGTGGGCAAGCCCTGAAGGTAAGGAAGGACAACTGGCTCCAACACCTCGGAGATGTAGCGCTGGCTGTTTAAAGTACCGGCAATGCGTACTAGAGGAGTGCGAGAGTGATATCCAATACCGCCCCATACCATAATACCCTGTGCAGGACCAGTGTGGCAGTGCATAACGCAGCTGTTCAGCATCCTCTCTCCACGGTGTCTCCAGACTCGAATCCGACCATCGTGGTGTTGCAGACAGAAGCGTGACTCGTCAGTAAAGACAATTTCATTCCATTCTGCCGTCCACATCCTTCTTTCATCGCACCATTGGCGGCGGAAACGTCTGTGGTTCTGCATCAAGGGTAGACGAAGCAATGGACGTCTTGCGGACAGACCACTATGCTGTAAACGGCGCCGAATGGTACGCGCAGACACTGGATGATGCGGTACAGACTGAATGTGCTGTGCTATGGTTCGTGATGTGACTGAGCGATCCGTCACTGCCATACGCACAATACGCCTGTCATCATGTGAAGTGGTGCACTGAGGTGGATGCGATCGAACACGTCGGTCCGTCGTACCCTCCTGCATCCAACGATCACATATCCGCATTACAGTTGTTTGGTTTCGTCCAACACGACTACCGATTTCCTGAAAGATAATCCACAATCTCGGTAGGCCACTATCCTTCCTCTGTCGAACTCGGATACTTGATCAAAAGATGATCGCTGTTTTCTACGAGGCATAATTGATCGTTTTTTTGAAAAAACCACAAGAAAAACACAATCGCCCTACTTGAAATCGTCGAAATCTCCAAGCCTTAAATAGCGCTTTGAAGTGGCGCCACAGACGCGCGTGATGTGCGTCTGCGCTGAAATTCTAATCATTTGCATATCTCACCTCCGCTAATGCATGTTGTAAATTTCATATTATTTGAATGTTTCCTTCAGGGTGTTGCATTTACGGTGGCCAGCAGTGTATTTTGGGATTATGTTTGCTTAAAATTTAACTACCAATCCTCTTGTGATTTAATCATGTAAATATTTTTACATTTTAAGTATTTCTTTTCATTCAGAGAGACGAATTTAAAAAAGCCAGGGAGAAATTTGAGACAATAGAAGGTGATCTTATTATGATGCTCAATGTTTATAAGCAATTCAAAAGATGTAAAGGAAATGCGGTAAGTAATATTTGTTGACCTACAACATTAAACACTTAGATTTCTAAAAGTTAATTTTGTAATTTATTGCACATGTTTATGTTATGATAATAACCAGTCCTTCTGTACAAATTCTTATCACTAAGATAATTTTATAGGAAATTTGATTTCAGCTAAATTTTATGGTATGGTGGAGCAAAATGTCGTTTCAGTTTTAAATATTTTTTACTAGTTTGGAGTGAGATTTTCAACCTGGGAGTTTCCTTAGTGTGCATTTGTCGACTTGACAATTTGTTATGTGATGTATGCACTTTTGAACATGGACATAACTATTAGCAGCTTTCTGCTGTAGTAATATCCAAGTTGCTTTAAGTATACCTATAGACTATGTATACTTGGAAATACCTGTAAATAATGCCAAACATTAGACTTACAGCCAGCTTTTCTCAAATCTGTTTGAAACAAAATAGTAGTTTTGATCATTTTAATTAGTTTAAAAGTAGTGCAATATTCTGCTCATTCTTCCAACCCTTACTTGATGGAGAGAGGAGAGTCAGTGAGAGAAGTGACCACATGGTGACGCTGTGAAGGGTTAGACTGAGGGGTGATCAGGTGACTGAAAGGTCAGATAGGGACAGGGAACTAGAGAGCAAGGAAGATGTGGGTATAGCTGACCGAACGTACTTTATAAGGCTCTTCGCTGAGAGAAAGGATTGTGATTTATCGTATCATTAGCTGTGTTTTGATGTTTGTAATAAACATGTTGAGTTTTAAGTGTTCTCTTTCTTTCGGCAAAAAGAACCGCACGAGGTTCTACAATTCTTTAATATAGATTCAAACTCCAATGGCTTGAATACTTTGGCTTGAACTCTAATGGTTATTACATAAAAAATAAATTCACAGGTGTGATGTTGTGTTTTATTTCTTTTTATTCATATTATTATTTCTTAAATTAATTTGCAATGAGAAATGCTTAAATTCTCAATGTTATGCTTATCGAGATTTAGTGATGTACAAGTATATATATATGTTCTGTTTCAGAATGGAATACATTAGATTGGGATTGTATGATTGTGAAACGAAGTAATAACAATTCTGAAAGTTTAGTAGATTTTAGATGCTATTTTATTATGCAAATATATTTGCCCGATACTGGAATTAGTTTCATGATCAATTCGATTAAGAGAGAAACATCCAATCTGTATGTGGGTTACTATTGCTGTTAATCTTTTCAAAGACTAAAATTATCGTCTGACATCTTGTTTAACTTAAATGTTGATTTTTATTTCAATGAATTTCTTTTTCAGGAATGGTGTAAAAAAAATTTTATAAATGCTCGAAATGTTTGTAGAGCGATAAAAATCAGAAGGCAGCTGAGTGCCTTGTGTTCCCAAATGGGTATAAATAATTATTCAACTCATAGTAACGAAAAAGTCAGGTATGTACTGTTCATTACCTCGTTTGTTTGTTTTCTATTTGCAATCAATGCTTTTCCCCTGTTCTGATTTGGCACCCAATGCTCTCCTCTCCTCAATGTAAGTACAGTCAAGTAAGTTCAGTACAGTAAGTACTTGTAAATCTATCATCGATGAGTACTAGATCTCTGAAGCCGTCTAAAAATTGCATGATGGACATAACTTAAAGAATGCACTTACATGTAATGGGTCATTTCAACGCAAATTTGCATGTGTTTGTCTCATAAATATAAATAAAAACAACTCTGAAAGAAACCAATCATTTATTAACATTTTTCAAAATAGCAAAAAAGTAACGCAATACGAAAGAAAACTTGCTGTCATAAATTTTAAACAATTTAAGTAGCACATATGTATTTATTATTAAGTATAGCGTTTGTTTAAGAATGTCTGTTAATTTCAACTGCTTTGAGTGTTTGGTTTCTCTTTTTATTGATTTGTCTTGAATCCTGTTAAGTTGTGAAATGCAATTTGGTGGCGTTTCAAGGAATGGTTTGGTGTTGTGTGAAAAGACAAGTTGTATACAATGGCGTGAAACTAAACGGGCTTTAAAAGGGATATTTATTCACCCCAAAATGACAATTTGATAATAAGTACAATTTTAGCTGCATCAAAGATAAAATAATAATACTCCTGAAATTTCTGAAAAAGTACTGGTTTCTTATGTTGCCAGATTTATTGAGATTTCACAGTATGCATACCTAATGTGTGAGAACATTTATAAGGCCACGGTAGCCTGGTTGGTAGAGTAACAGGAGGGTTGCGAGTTCGAATCCAACTAAAGACTGTTGTATGCAAAGGGGCTAGTGCACATTAAACCATCTGTCGTGACCTCAAATGTTTTCTTGCGTTGGAGTAGGGTGCCAACTCAGGTGTGACCTTGCCATCTGACTATGGTACAAAATTACATGGTGTTGTCCTCGATCTTTCCCTTCAGGACTGATCCAGGATAGTCGCCAATAGTCCGTTGTGTTGCTACAGTGCGACATTAATTAAAATACCTAGAACATTTGTAAAATTTTTGTATGCATGGAATTTTTTGTGTTGCTCACAAAAATTCAATAATTCATTCAAAAATTAGTAATTTGTATCACAGATTAAATGGCATAAATTAATGTCAACAATTTATAAATAAATGAAGTGAACATTAAGTGTTAAATAAAATATTTATATTCTAATTTTAAAACACTGAAAATAAATATGTACTTGGCAGAACACTGCAGCATACAGAGTTTAGCTAAATTTTTATGGAGTATGCAGCTTATTTCCATTTTAAAAAGAAAATTGCTACAAAATTATATTTTTATTATAATTGCCATAAATTGCTGTACGAATTACTATAACTGTTATAAATTGCTTTAAATATTAAATCAAAACTATCAAGTTCAAGTTTTGTATGATTTTCATTCATTTAGGAATTGCTTGGCATCTGCACTTTTTATGAATGTTGCTCTTTTGAGTGAAAATAATACTTATAAACTGGTAAGTTTTTGTTTGAATTGTTTAAATTCAATTTGTTATCGAGTGTTCACACGAATTCAAGCTGCACATGTTAAATGCCCACACTGATAATGCCAGCATTCTGAGTAAAATATAATATGAAAGCATTTAGTTAAATTCCAAACCTTTTATATCTGCTGAAAATAGCTCTCCAGATATACTTGATAAGAATTACAAGTGATTTACAATAGAAAAAAGTGAAAAGTTAATTTCTGTTTATAAACATCTTAACCTATCTGGCATTTCTTAATACCCTCTTCAATCATGTGACAGTTATAAATTAGACATATGTTTAGAATTATTTTACAGATATTAGAAGAATATTTTTTTATTCTATATATCACATAATCAGTTATTTTCTGAAAATTTTTATTAGAAGCATTGCAGATTTAAATTACTCGATTGCATGATTGGATTAAATTACTTGAAGTATTTAAGTAGGTTGGATTTAAATTACAACGTTCTTTAAGAAAAACCATTTAGATCAAAATGAAAAATCTCTTCTCTGCTATGAAGTCTAATAATGTTGAATTGGAAATAATTCGGAACAGGATCCTGTTTCATTCCGACTAGCTTAAATATATTAAACTTATTGCAACCCAAGTATGACCCTTTTTCAACTGAAAATCATCTGCGTCTCTGAGGATATTCACTAGAGAAAGCAGTGGTCAAACATTAGAAGCTTCAAGAAGTGATTTAATAAAGATGAGAACAAGATATAAGAATGTAACCTCTTTTGTGATGATGTATTTCGAGTCCATGGTTAGATTGAGTTTTTATTGTGCATGGGGCCATATTTGACCAACTGTTCCAAACACATCAATGGACATGCACACAAGCAAAGTTTTACTAACACAGGAGAGAAATACGCGTGTAAAGAATAGAACCTGACAGGAATCAAACCTGCAACTCCCAGGCTGCCAGCGCAGTGGGCAAACCCATTGAGCCCCTACAGACCCTTAACCAAGTTTGGAAACTTAACTATTTGTGAAAATAAAATATTTTGTTATACCTTTTGATAATTTCATAATACTTTTTGTAGTAAAATATTTTGTCTGTTTTGCACTGAAACCTTTGAGCCGCGGTAGCACAGTTGGAAGAGTAACGGATTAGCAACCAGAGGGTTGCAAGTTCGAATCCAACCACTGACAGTGGTGCACAAAGCAGGCTGGTGGACGTTAAATCTGTTGTGGCCTCAAATATCCTCACGTTGGCATGGTGTGGAAAATTTGGAGTGGGGTGCCAGCTTAGGTGTTACCTCATCATCTGAGCATGATTCAAAATTACGTGTTGTCCTCAGATCTTTTCCCTGGGGATTGATCTCGGACCATCGCCAATACCCCGTTGATTTTCTCCAGTGCGACATTAATTAACCGCAATGACCCTGTAAATAGGAAGAGGAAAACGCGCGTTGAACTATGTTCTCCCAGAATAGTGTTGGGGCACCACTCACTTTTTTAATCAATCCCTTCCAGGCCACATGCAAATTACTAGTGTCATGTGTATTTGTATAATTTACTATTGTGAAGTCAAAGCACTAATATCACACTAGTGAATGATACTAGTGCTTCTCTGTCTTTGCACATGTCCTGAAAGTGTTTAATTTAAAAAGTGAGTACTGGCAACACGTAGAAGGACGAATCGAGGAAACTTTCCCCTCTCTACCAGTCAGAGCACCATCCAATGGCTCAACCACCAAGCGTGGGCGTTGGCTAGGAAGCAAGCACTATTCTCTGGAGAACATACTTAAACTCGCATTTTCCTCTTTCTATTTACTTTTGTACTGGCGATGCACACATTTTGCTCCCCTCAAATGACTATTGACGTTTTTATCGTCTTATTTTCGACCTTATTAGTCATTGAAGCGTTCAATATTTGACTACCAGTTTAAATTTTTATTATAAGGTTGTGTAATAAATAAGAGAATTGAGAGGTGATAATTACTAACAAGTATTTCCTTTTTTAATTACTGATCAATTGTTATTCCGAAACCTGTTTTGCCATATTTGAGTGGACTGCAGATTTGTTTTGACTATTTAGACTGGTATTATAAGTTTATAAGTAATAACTACTATTTTTTAACCTTATAGGTTGAAAGTAACCAAGAAGTACTAATCCATCCATCATCCTGTCTGTATAAACGAAAGCTGTCTTGCTGCATCTACACAGATTTAGTACAGACATCAAATGTGTATATGAGGTATGCTTAATAATATATCATAATATCGGTAACCTTCGAAACGTCAATAATCAACATTATGAAGGAAGTTGAATTAATAATGTTTTGTGTATCTCAATTACAATTTATACTTGTAATTGTCTTTGATCATTTAAATACATTTGTGTGATAGAAGCAGCCTTTCTCCTAGTGGTCAAGCACATGTCTCCTACCCAATAGGTTATGGTTTCTAATTCCTGTTTGTAAGTGCATGGATCTTAGTGACTGTCCTTGTCAGGAGTAGTGGCGGCTCATCCATAGTGCTTCTTCACTAATAGCTGTTATTTCGCCCCTCCTAGTGCCGAAGGCTTTGGGTCAGTGGTCGGACTAGGGGGAAATATGTAAAAAATTAAATGCACTTTAGTAGAAATGTACCTGAGGTAAGTTATTAAATAAAAAATTCAGTTAAAAATTACTTTAGCCTAAGTGTTTGATCTTTATTGTATTTATTACATG
This sequence comes from Meta bourneti, assembly GCA_933210815.1. NCBI lineage: Eukaryota > Metazoa > Arthropoda > Arachnida > Araneae > Tetragnathidae > Meta > Meta bourneti. Next base: position 5,193,276 of record OW119926.1, read on the forward strand.
TAATTATTTAACATTGATACTGTCCTATGTAGTTATTAAAAAAAGTTTTGTTTGATTAAAGATGAAATCTTACCTGTTTGAGGGTTCAATCACATAAGATTGAAAACGTTACTTAACTTAATTTTCTGATGCTTGCTAAAGGTTATTTTAGTGTATAGAAAGGTAATAGATACTGTTGGCTGGCAAAGCCTTGTGCTGATAGAATTTTGCTGGTCTCTAGTTTCTATTGTTGCTACAAAATAGCTGCAAATCAGCTTGCATTAGTCACAGGATCTGCTTTTAACAGTTAGGTACCGAGCCCCAAAGACCGAAATGCTTTCAGAGTTCTTACAGATATCATTCCTTAGTAGATCCAACATGCTTGGAAAAATGAAGGTTTTCATCAGATCACTCAAGTCAAGCATTGGGCATGGTTTAACACATGAGAACTCTACACTTAGTATTGCCCCTTGTGTATATGCTGGGTATGTACACATTAAATCTGTAGGTTTGGTGAATGGATGACCTGTCAGATGATGATTCCCCAGCAATCCCCTGTGAGCTGTGATCAAACGATTGGGTATGCCTTTTCAATTATGCTTTTCCAAATTTAATGAAATACCATGTTTATTAAATCAAGTACCGTGCTTATTCAAGTTGACTAATCGGTCTAGTGATTCAGTGAACCTTCTGGATCGAAAGGTTCCTGGTTCAAGTCGGGTTAGGGCCTGGCTTGTGACATGCTCTAATCTCTGGATTGGACTGCTTGCAGCTTTTGCAAAGTGATTGGGCATACCTACTTCATCAGAAGCTGTATCATTACATGCAACAGTTCGCTAATGAGCACTGGGCTTTAGGTATTGTCAGATCACCACCTGTGTAACTGGAACCAAGAGGCTGCTCTATGGGGAAATCTGTAAGAGCTTGAGGCAGGGTGGACACGCTGTAACCTGCCCTGTTTCTTGTTATGCTTTCTGTGTTTCGGGGATATTGCATTGCTTATTTGTCCTCATCTACTGTAAATAAAAATCCTTAAAAGCTATCTTTAATCTGACATCCATCATAACACCTAATCAAAATAATCCAACAGATATTAGCTTTAATTAGGTCCTCTATTTAAAAAAATTTCATTTGTAATTTTAGTTTTAATTTGTATTATTACTTGTGTGTATATAAATTATTTTTCTTTTCAGGAATGTAACATATATCCCAGAAGAAATGCTAATTTCTGTTGTGCCAGAGTACTTTAAAGACAATCTGTGTTGTTTAGGTAAAAACCAAATACCTCAACCATCTGTTAGAAGATAATGAATTTGAGTGAACTTATTGAGTTTCACATTCTGCAGATTTTTCTCAACCACGCACACTCTCAAACTATATCTTCATCTGGCATTGGATTGTTATTAATATATTTTCATGGACTAATTTCATGAGTGATAGAATGCATATTAAGCATATAAATTTCCATCGTACCATTTTCATATTTTGTATAAATTTGTAATTTTAAACGTACATTTGGAGATGTTTTAATAAACGTTGTCTACTCGGAAAATAATTTCGGGTGGTAATTATTTGAGTTAATATGTGGCACTGGGGCTCAACGGGCTATTGGCGACAATCCAGATCAAACCCTAAGGGAAAGATCAGGACACCACATAATTTTGAACCATGGTCAGATGACGAGGTCACCTTAGCTGGATCCTCACTCTCCCAGACCATGTCAACTTGAGGACATTCGAGGCCACGACAGATTTAACGAGCAGCGGCTCCCTTTGTACACGACAGTATCTTGACTGGATTCCAACTCGCAACCCTCCGATTCCTAGTCCGTTACTTTTCCAACCGGGCCACCGCGGCTTTACCCATAATCGGGAGAGGAGCTGATTTATATTTCTAGTTATAAAAGAATTTGATCTCACATAAATAGAAAATCGTACAAACTTGTTTAAAAGTTCTTTTGTTGAATTGACGTCACACTGGAGCAACACAACGGATCAATCCCAAAGTGAAATATACTAGGACAACACTCCTACATTTCCAACCATCGAGAGAATTTGGACCACACAAATTAAATCTTTGCAGACAATCTGGTAGGTAGGTAGGGCCGCGATAGCCCATTTGGAAGAGTAACGGACTAGCAATCGGAGGGTTGCGTGTTCGAATTCAGTCGAAAGACCATGTACAAAGGGGGCTGGTGCACATTAAATCTGTCGGGGCCTCAAATGTCCTCACGTTGGTGTGGAAGTTTGGAGAGTGGGGTGCCAGCTTAAGTGTTGCCTCATCATCTGACAGTGATTTAAAATTACGTGCTGTCCTCATCCTTTCCCTTCGGAATTGATCCTGGACCGACGTCAATAGCCCGTTGTGTTGCTCTAGTGCGACATTAATTAATTACCATGAACTGGTATATAATAGGTATGTATTTTTAATTAACGTCGCACTGGATTTACACAACGAGCTATTGGCGATGGTTCGGTATCAACCCCTGAAGGGAAAGAACAGAGGACAACATGCAATTATGAACCATTCGCAGACAGTGATTTGTTTCTTTACACTGAAAATCCGTCTCATTATTTGTAGAAAATGGCACGTTTTTGATAAAATCTTGAATTTTTTTCTGGAATATGAGATGTAGGTAGGGAACTTAGGTTGAATTAACGTCGCACTGGAGCATCTCCACGGGTTAATGGTCCGGGATTTATTCCAAAAGGAAAGATTCGAGGACACCTCATCATTTTGAATCACGACCAGATGATGAGTTCGAACCCTGAGCTGGAATGGACCGATTTAGCCAGTTGGAAGAGTATCTTAGCAACCGGAGGGTTGCGAGTTCGAAACTTGATAAAGGCTGACCTAAAATTTTGCAGATCTCCATAACAGATCTGATTGCGAGTCGTGATCATGGGCTAAATTACTTATTGTGTTGAGTCTGCTGCTTTTATTAGACACCATAACAAAGAACTTACGTTTGAAATATATTTTTAAATTATTTAAAACAAATACCAAATTTTGCAGAGATTATATATGTTACTCTAGGATGCAGCATAACTCAACCTATTTATATAATACTAGCAGTATCCTCATGGCGTTTCCCGTGACTTCATTCTTGTTTGTCCTCACTGATTCTGAAAACATTAAAAAGAAAAACTATTTTAAGAATGAATCCCACCACCCGACATGACACGGGCATGTCGCCTCATTCCTTCCACCTCACTGATTCTTACTTAGAGAGGTTCATGATACACTATGTTGAATGTTCTTCCATTCGGAGCTAGGATGTAGATTCTCGGCTTTTCCAACTCTTGAACGACCCACATGCAGTTGACCGTGGGAGAAACACGGTTTAATGAGATCGAGTCCTACAACTTTCAGCGATTGTCCTTGTGCCTTGTTGATGCTCATGGCGAAACTTAAACGAACAGGGAACAGTCAATTTTACAGGATTGTATGGTATCCTACGAATTGTTCTTTTGAAATGATTTTCAAAAACACTAATTTTTTCATTCTTGCTGAATCTGGTCATAATTAGATATTTATTTTATTACGATTGCTATTGAATCTCAATATTTTATTCTTCACTTTTGATTCCTCAAGAATGAAACGACTATTGATGCAAAAAAAGTAAGTTGTGACTAATTGAATGGTTTGTTTTACTTTACAGCCTCATTGAGGGGTAAAAGAGGTTATTTTTTAAATTTATCTCTATAGACTCTTTAGTTCGACTAAAGATAAATAAAAATATGAAAACTAATCGATTAATTTATTTGTTAAAATAATACCTCTAATAACTTGAGTCAGCTTTATTAAATATGTCGCCCCAATGTGGTATGAAATATTCACAGCTTTATAAATTTGTTGCTCATTATGGGGGACTTCGGGATGGAAAAAAATCGGTTTTCCAGCTATATTCTAAGCTGTCGCTGAATCCCATTTCTCTTTTAGATAAAACTGTTTTCCGCTCAGCAAAAGTAAATGGTTAGTTTTGGGTTTTATCGGCCATGTTTGGCCAAGCGGCACGAATCGCGACAATGTCAAGTAATTTTAAAAGAAAGGAGTGAAGATCGTTTTGCATACTGGGTTCGCGACCCTCATGTTTACCAGAGGCAGTAAACGCCATGGGAAAAGAATAGGGCACCTCGGGTGCTCGAAGCCCTTACACATCTAAAGATGTGCCCCCGAGGCGGAAAGTAAAAGGACATACATCAGTCAAGGCATGGATGCTAGTAGTAGTTCGGAATTCACTTTGTTTCCCGTCTAATAAGCCCCATGCAACAAAAAATGCCCCTAAAGCGACAACCAAATTATCGAACAACTAATATAACAAAGTGTTGGATTTTAAAGCTAGAAGAGATTTACTTTAGATTATGTATAATTATATAACAGAAAACATTTTCATTAGCATTAATAATCTTTTGAGTTCAGGGTCAGGTTTTTCAATTTCGTCAGACGACGTTTGCAGAAACAGTGTTTCTGAGAGCTTTTAAAGCATTTTTATTACGGTAGATGGCGCACTAAACAGCCTATCTGGAAAGTATTCGGAAGGAGTAAAAATTCAATTTGGGAGGTCGGCTATAGTGAGTTCACAAAATTCGTAAGATCACTTGAGAACAAGATTGGGGCATGTCCAACTCCCCTCCCCGAAAACAGATAGACGGAAAAGGGAAACATCACAAAAATTTGAATAAACTGTCATTTGACTTCCAGTGAATTTAAATTATTTTTTCTTTCGATTTGTAATTTAAAGTGTAAGCCATTTATGAACGAGAGGTCACAGATATAAATGAAACGTAAAAAAAAATCCACGGGCATTCAGAGTTTGACTGTTTTATAAAATGTTTTCATTCTTTTTCGGGTCCATCGGTGGCTCAGTGGGTATGGCCACTGCGGTAGCAACCTTCGAGTTGTAGGCGGAGCGGGTTCAATTCCTGCCAGGTGCGTTCCTCTCTTCTGTGTCAGTAAATCTTTCACTGTGTGTGTCTATTACTTGATACTGTGTCTTGCGCAGCATGGCCAAATATGCACCTGTGCCATGAAATCTAAAAAATCGCCAACCAAGCGCCACAGAAATATCAAGTATCAACATTTTTTACTAGCTCTAATTTTACAGTTTGATTTTTTTACATTCCGTGCATTGTTCTGATTTTACCAGGCTGAAGCAGACACTCCACAATTTGATTTTGCACGCGTCTGTTAGGACACCGTTCATTATGCAATCTGGACGCGGTAACGTAGTAGGTATCGGATTCGCAACCGGAGGATTGCGAGTTCAAGATTCGATCCAAAGACCGTGTACGAGGGTGCTGGTCACGTTCAATCTGTTGTGGCCTCCAATGTCCTCACAGCGGCGTGGTGCGGAAGTTAGGTTGTTCCTCTATTTCCTTTATCTTCCCATATGTCAAGTGCCTCAGTATTCGTGAAATGATACATGTTACCCTTAGGAAGTCAGTGTCTAAATTGACGTAAGCCTAATTCAGGTAGGTTGTAGAACTTACGTCACAATGCAGCACCACAACTGGCTATTGACGATGGACCGGAAGGGAAAGATCCGAGACAGACACCTGAGCTGGCACCCGACTCTGAACTCACGAGAGGACATTTGAGCCACGACAGATTCAACGTGCACCAGCCCCAAATACACGACGGTCTTTCGCTTGATCGCGTTTCTAACTCGCAACCCTCCAGTAGTTAATCTGTTACTCTTCCAACCGGTTTTATATGGTCCCATTCAGAAGGCGCAGACATACGTTCCCATGTGAATATGATTTAATTGATGTTTCTTATCTAACCTTAATCCTCTCTCTCCTGGTGTGCATTGAAAACTGTCCCATTGTGTAGACTCGATGCAATAGCCCGTTGTGTTGCTCCAGTGCGACGTTAATTAAATTCCTACCCACATCGTGAAATGACACGGGCGACGCATCATTTCAGTGTCTGGGCCTGTGGGGTAGCTAACGGAATAAAGCGAGCCGTTGTGAGATTGTACTGTGAACGGTACCCCGACAGAACCTTTGCCGAATCTAATCTAAATCAAGTAAATCCACTCTAAACTCATCTTTGAAACGTTAGTATGATCTTTATGTACATATCTAACTCGCCTCTCTAAACCGTTAAAAGGGCGATCGCTCCACAAAGTTTCCCATCTTTTGTTTCCCATGGCATTTACTGGGGGTATTTCAATTAACGTCACACTGGAGCAACACAATGGGCTATTGGTGACGGTCCGGGATCAATCCCAAAGGGAAAGATCCAAGGACAACACGTAATTTTGAACCACGGTCAGATGACGAGGCAACACTTGAGCTGGCACCCCACTCTCCAAGCTTCCACACCACGCCAACGTGAGGACATTTGAGGCCACGACAGATTTAACGTGCACCAGCCCCCTTTGTACACGACGGTGTTTGGCTGGATTCGAACTCGCAACCCTTCGGTTGTTAGTCCGCTACTCTTCCAACCGGGCCACCGCGACCCCGCATTTACTGGGGTAAAAACGGGGTCGCTTTCCTGGGATACCCAATCGATCTCTCCGCTTTCATCACATTACTCTGACTCTAAATCCATCTTTCCCCCTTTCACAATATTTTTCACTTTCGTCATCTTGTGTTTGGCGCAGCTTGGCCAAATATGGCCCTTGCGCCATAAAACCCTAAAACAACCAAGCATGTGGGACCAGCTAACGGAAAGGACGAGCCGCTGCGAGATTGTATTGTTAAAAACCTACTCAAACAGTTATGTGGATAATAAAATAACTAATAGCATGAGCCCAAGAATAAAAACAGCCACAACATACCTGTTAGGTGGAGCAAGCTAGACTGAAATTTTATTAAAGGAACACATACCAATAGTTACAAGGGGACCGTGCTGCCATCTATGAGGAACACTAATACATTTAAAACTAACTTCTCAACAATTGTGAATGGCACCCCGACGTAATTTAATCTAAATGTAGTGTTTGATGTTTGAAGCGTCAGTGTATGTGTAGCGTTATCCCTTCTCTCTAGGGGGCGCGCTATATTCCCTTAAACAAGAGGGAGTAGACTAAAGGGGAGATTAGCGTCTGATTCCGGCGTGCTAGGTCGGTTGTCTGAGGGGCGTGTAATCCTTATTGCTATAATTCAATGTAATCTGTTTTGTTATTGTAATAAAGTTAAGTTTTTGTTGAGTACAAAAGTATTTTGATATGCTGGATCCTTGAGATACATAACCCCACCATATTACATTGGCGCAGTGACGACCGGATCTGAATCATCAGTCTAAGTTTGTGGATTGGTTCCAGTGGACGATGAGGTAGGCAACTTTTGCTTTGCTGTTTGGTCAGATTCAGTATATGAGATAATTAATTTTAATTGCCTGGTTAATTAATATTTATTATTTTAAAAATGTTCCGGGGAGCGAAAAAGGAAGATCTTAAGTTAATCGCTGAGGAAATAGGCGAGACAGTTACTCCAGATATGAAAGTAATTGACTTAAGAAATCTTATTTTGAATAGCGAAAGTTATGTAGAGGATGAAACATTCGTAACACAATATGCAGATTCAGTTATAGCTGATAGGAAGTCCAAAGAAGAGCAAGAGGCTCGAATCGAGTTAGAAAAAATAAATCTCGAAAAAGCAAAACTAGAAAGTTCAGTTAGAATTAGAAAGAATAAACTTAGAGAGGTTGAGATATGAAAGTTCACTTGGCAGGGCTGAGCAAGTTAATGTAAATCCTGAGATAGTGAGTCAACTTTCAATAGAAAATTTCATTCGTAGTGCTCGCACACTAACACTCCCTGTTCCGAAAAGGCCAGAGGGTTGGAATTTATTTTTCGCGTCACTAGAGAGAGCATTCAAAACCAAAAGTGTACCCGACGAATTCAAAGGGGAAATTCTGTTGAATCTCTTAGGAGAAAAGGCCGCTAATATATTAGTGTACATTAAAGACGAGGAGATAAATGATTACAATAAATTAAGAAGTGCAGTTCTAAGAGAATTTGAACCGACACCATTGATCTGTTTACAGAATTTTCAAAAAGCGAAACGTATGGCAAATGAAACTCATGTTCAATTTCATCGCGACTAGCAACAAATTGGGAACAATATTGTAAGCTAAGAGAAGTGAATGATTTCAATTCTTTAAAGGGATTAATTGTTAGTGATAAGTTATATCAAACGCTTGATCGAGAAACAGCCACGCATATAAACATAAAGCAAGAACAAAGTTGGTTTGAACCTACACAAATGGGCAGAGAATGCGACGTGTTCTTTGCTTCGATAGGAAAATCGCTTGCCGAAACACCTTTTAATTGTTATAAAACTTCAACTAATCACATCAACTCGCGTAATGATTTTAAATATATCCCTCCTCATGTAAGACGTGAAGAGTTAAAACCAAGGCCTAAAGACAAAATGAGTAGGAATATTGAATGCTACGTTTGTGGTGAAAACCATTTGGCCCGGGAGTGCAACAAAAAGTACCCCCAAACAAAAACAAGCGAAAGGAAAGAGAGGACTGTCGTAGCAAAGGTTCTTTCGGAACGCTTCAAACCACAGGTTGACCTTGAACCTTTGAAACATGTCACCATGTGAAAATGGAAAAAGCTGCTGAACATGCATCTCTGACTGCTGCTCACAAACAAAAAACATATGGTGATTACTTTAACAAACGATCGTCTGTGCGAAATTTCACTATAGGAGAGCAAGTTGTCCTGATTCAAACAACAAGATTTACGCCAGATGGACTGGTCCTGGGGAAATCATGCAGCACTGCCCTCCTCATTCATACAAAGTGAGACTATCAGATGGAACTGTAAGGCATGTTCATGTGAACAAGGTACGAAGATATCATCCTCGTTCCCTTGCAGTTGGAGTTATCTTCGAAGAAGAGCACGAATTCGGAGAAATCCACCCGACTCCTAGTTTGTCAAGAGATGAATCAGAGATGATGTTTACAGAAGCTAAGTTGAGCCATCTGAAGAAAGCAGATGAAGAGCAACTAATGGAGTTGATTCGCAAGCATCGAGTACTCTTCACTGATAATGTAAAGGTAGCGAAGGTGGGTGCACACCGCATTCGCTTGAAACCGAATGCCGAAAGGAACAAGCCATTTGTGTACCGCATTCCGGAAGCGCTGAAAGGGAAAGTAGATGAGCAGATAGAAGAGCTTTTGGATCTTGATCTAATAGAAGAAAGTGATGCCGAAATTGCCTATCCAATTGTTTGTGTGAACAAGAAAGATGGCAGCATGCGTCTTTGTGTAGACTATAGAGCCCTCAACTCAGTCACATAGATGAAATTGTACAGGTGTTGGATGAAACAAACAATAATGCCAATGTTTTTATAAAACCTGATGTAAAACTTTACTGCTCATACAATGACAAGGACGAACGACTTTGTAAAATATTGGTTCGGCACATAGGACACGTTGAGAGACTCTTCGTACATCTCATGCATGTAACCAGATGACCGCAAGGCTGTAAAGTAGCATCCAACACCTGTACAATTTCATCTATGGGTGTTCCTTTTAATCTAGGGTCAACAATCGGTCCCTGTTGGGCCACCAAACATTTTGGATAAAACTTTATGTGTTCGTGTCTGACTATATCCTCCTTTTGCCAATTTTCAAGCCCTCCTCCACACCAATAGCACCTAACCCCGTCCGAGACACCCGTATAATACAATCCATTTTCGGCCAAGTCCCTAATGTCAACATCTGTGCGTGGCCAATCTCTAAACGTAGATAGGCGTTTATTGAGCATAGACATGTTTGGAACTTTAGGCTTCAAATTTGCATACTGATTACTCATTTTCCTTAAAATTATATTATGCTCTGTTACTCTTAAGTTTAAAATTATAGTACAGATTGTGTTGAAAAGTTTCTCTTCGTCATTTAAAAAAAAAAAAAATCTGATACTTGTCTAAGATACTAGTGGTAGAGTAAAAAGAAAAATCACATGCACGTTTAAGTATATCCTTTCGTTAAAATCTTGCATTACAACACACAATTTTACTTGGCGCATTATCACAAGCACATGTTTTCTGAGTACATTCTTCACTTATGCGCTCATAGTTACTCACAAAAGATAAGACTAAGATAAATTTTAACTTTACTGATTAGAGTAAGTGTATGGTGTTATTCATTGATTAGCAAGTGTATATAGTCCAGTTCTTCGTGCCTCTAGTTTACAATTCTTTTTCCAAGAACAGCTAGCATATTTCAATAGCAATGTTTAATATTTGTGCAATTGTGGATTTTGACGGATTTCAGACTCAAGAGGGTTTCTTAGTACGTGAATACGGATACATCGCCATAAAATCGCAAGTAGCTTCAAGTATTCGTTTTAACTTATCGCCTTATAAGCATAAACTGAGTGCAAAAGATAAAAAAAAACTGTTCGATATGTTGAAAATTACATATGTGGTCTCCCTTTCTGTCCCGTGGCATGGGAAAGTGTGTCTCCTTTAGAAAGTTTAGACTCTAAGCTTTTAGAATTGTATGAGCAGACCAAGAGTGCCACTCAGTACCTAGTTGCTTACAAAGGTGGTTGTGTGGAAAAGAAACGCCTAGATGCATTGAATATTCCGAATATCAACTTGGAACAATATGGGTGTCCCAAATTCGATGTACTATGTGCACTAAGTAGCAACAAAAAGATCCAAAAACTATCATGTGGTCATCACAAAAATAATTTGCATTGCCCCAAAGCTGAGGTGATGGCATTTAATAATTGGCTCGTCGTAAACATGTGTCTCTTAAAAAATGCAAGTATGTAAAAATAAGTTCTTTTTTACTACAATGTATTATAGTTTTGTAAAATATATGAATCAAATGTTTTTTTTTCTATTAAAAAGTGTTCTAATTTACTTTGTTTCCATGTGACTTCCTTCAATCTGTTTAAGAAGTGTCTCTGTTTTTTCTTGCAGTGTTGTTTTGAGAATACATAGAATTCAGATTTAATCCAATATGTCAACAATATTTGTTCATTTTAAAATTCACACTAATATTTAAAATTTCAGTTATTATTTAATTTTACTCATGTGTAAAACTATCAGCGGTGTGCGTAAATATTTAGATTATGCATTAAATATCAAAAAAAGGCAAAAGTTAATTTGCTTAGCAGTACAGATGTGCACACATTATTTTTAAAAACAGAAAACTCACATGCTATCCACTTTAACGTAGTAATGAATTAGATGTAAATTAAGCGAACAATATGAAGTATCTTGTAAAATACTTTATAGCTTCGTACAGTATTGGAATTTTGCTCTGCAATTTAAACTGCACAATATGCATAAGGTTTCAAATAAAAGGAAGTTTTTATTTAGTAAAATGTGTGGTTTGCAAAAGCATTAAAGAAAAAGGACATTTAATTTAGAACTTCAAGGACATATGGTTTTAATAAACTATTTTTCACGACTTCAAATGTGCAAGGAAACATGGTATGGGTCTTGCAAAGTTTCAAATTAATGTATAAAATATTTTTACTCTTACATGTTTTTTAGTATTGTTTTTTTTACTATGCATAAAACACACTTTAAGAATCAAACTTTTAAAAAATGTCTTAATTGTAAAATTAAAAATAAAAAGCAAATTGCATTTAAATGTTTGTAATAATATTTAAAGTATATATATTTTCAATTGTTAAACGTTTTTTAAAAATCTTCAATGTAATAATAATATGTGTAATAGTATCTAATATATAATTAAGAGTAAAAGCATCTAATTTTTAAAAATATAAATCCTTATATTTCAACCAAAAACAGTTTGTAAATCTGTATAATAAAAATTAAATCACTAAAATTTAGGAAGATTTATTTTAAAAAATATGCAAGGAAAGATTAATTAAAAAATAACAGTTGGTTTAGATTTTATAGCATAAATGATTTCAATACAATTACAACTTATTCAAAATGTGTACGTTCATAGTACGGGTCTTGTAAAGTTTTCAAAAGTTTACTCTTACTTAAGTGTGTACAATACTTAAAACAAAATTTCTGCATTAAAAATATGTGCTATAACATCTAATGTATAATTAATTTTTGAGTAAAAACATCTAACTTAAAAACATAAATCTTTATAGCAAAGAAAAATTTCATTTCAGATCTTGCATTTTAAAAACAATTTATAAAATTATGTAATCAAAAAGTCCTAAATACAGTATATGTGGTAAGACACGCTAAAAAATTTATTTAAAAACAACAAGATATAAGCATTTATAAAAATACTATTCAGAAAGGCAAAGATAAATTGCAACGTTGTCCAAATATCGTCTAGTGTACGACACTGAGTTCTAGTTCGGGGGCACATAAGTGGTTTATCGCTGCTTTATACAAGAATTTTACGAAACTTTAAGTTTATTCTAGGCCATAATGCATTCCCACGGGGCAAGCTGTGAAACCAAAATTGGTTTGTTGGATACTTCATCACAAGCAAGCTTCCATTTTCCAGAACAATTTTTAGAGAATTGTAGTTCTTTCTAGAAAACACAAATTGCCTTTTCTGTCCAAATGAAACACGCTATGGGTGCATTAAGATCCAAGTCCTTATTGTGTTTATGGGCACCTATACAGTCCTTACCATCTTTATAACGGTTCACCAACACAAAATTAAATCTTGTGCCAATTATTCGTTCCACTTCTGCCTTTATTTCCAATAGTAAAGGAGACCAAGGCTTGGCTGCAATACAAGATCCGCTAAAGGCATAGCTTATTCCTACGTCTCCGTATGCTACAAGTTGCCGAGGCACAGTACATTTTTTACCGTAAATTTCAATAGTAGTTTCCTCTTTCTTCAAGTACGTTAATTCGTTTTCCAATCGACGAAAATATGCCCAGCCTTCACGATCTGTAAACGGTTTACCATACTCATAACATAGAGAATCTTTACAATATTTCTGCAAACACAGTTCTTTGTCTGCACGCATTTTCTTTGCAGGTCTAATGTCCTTAGAATCCATGATTTATTTAAAAACAGTAAAAAAGGGCAGAAAAACCCCAAAACAAGATGCAAAGTAATTCAAAGACCCAAGATGCTCCAACTATGCTTTAAAAAGCCTCTTATTATCAAATAGTTTCTATCGTTATCTGTGACTCGGTGTTTAACTCCGTTCCTTCTGTTATCTTAATTAACTTACACGTGCAAAAACAATCCTTAGTCATATTCTCACAAGTTCCAGAGGCTTCTAATAATATCAATCTTATACGGTTCCTTGCCATCGCTTATAATATGTATACTATAAATCTTTGGTTAGTTACTTCTTATTTACCTAAAAATGTAATGTTTCATACACCGTTATGCCTGTGTGTCCTATTCATATCTCAAAGTCCTCCCCCCCTCAAATTGTAATAATAATTTTCCCTACAAAACATTCACCCTTAAACATTCACATTTTCTTCAAGCTCATGTTGTATATAAATTCATTAAAATATAAAAAAGGTTTCCGTATTATAAATTCTATCTTACATGTAGTGTTCATACGCTTAAAATCTTCGCATATATTGGTTGGCCTCAATTACTTATGTTCCGAGTTCCAACGTTAGAGTATTAAGATAATCCCTTCGTCACTATTTCATAGCTAAAACCCCTATAGAAAGTTCCAGTTCGGGCATGTCATATGTGATTCATTGGGTGATGTAGTTCTAGCATGTCATTCATTTGCTTTATTCACAATCAGAAAAACAACACACTCCCTTAAGATGTAAACTTTCTTCACGAGCTAGTATTCTATATGTATACTAAGTAGGTGATCGTGGTCGAACGGTTAAAGTGCTTGTGTAAAACGAGCGGCCGCGATTACCTTTTGCTGAGTTCGAATCCACCCTCATAGTATTGTTTTCTTTAAAAAATTCTCAAGTTAAGTCTAAAGTATCACGCTATATATATATATAAGTCTACAGCTAGAAAATAAAATAAATCTCTTAAAACTATTTCCAGCACTAGATGGCGGTACGAGTCATTCAGCCTAAAATTTGAGAAAACCGCGTAAATCTATTTTATTTTATATATATCATACTATATTTTCACTAAAGGTACGTTTACTTGTTCAACCCCTCACTAGATGGCGCCACCAGTTATTTTGTAAAATCATTTATTAAAACCCCATACAATTATTCAAACCATTTTCTAAAAATAGAACATTCCTAATACTAAGAAAAAATACAAGTCCAAAAGAGAGAAAGAAACACTACATTAATTCACCATCTTAAGTTAACTCTCTTACAGCCTAACGGATAGCGCGCTTGACTTCGAATCCTATGGTCCGGGTTCGAATCCAAGAAACTCCTTTTTAATTAAAAATAATAGGGTTTCGAATTTCACCACCAGTGATTCATCACCATGGCAACATATCAATAACATGACGTCATCTTGTTCCTCCACCCACAAACGACGCCATCTTGAAACAACTCAACGCCTGCACGATGACAAAAAAAATTTCCAAGTCCAAAATGTAAACAAACAATACGTCATTCGGACACGCCCACTTCCTGTCACGTGGTGTGACGTCACCACGTGACAGGAAGTGCAACCTTTCAACGTGTAATGAATAAGGCTTTGTCGCCTTACCGAGATTTTTCACGGGCTTACATCGATGATATAGCCGTCTTTTCAAGGGATTGGAATGAACATCTAATTCATTTGAATACAATTCTCACGAAACTTGAAGAACTGAATTTCACAGTAAATCTCAAAAAGTGCTCTTTTGTGAAATCGGAAATTAAATTTCTTGGACATGTCATTGGGTCCGGAAAACATCAGCCCGATCCTGAGAAAACTAAAGTAATTGAAGATTTACGCAGACCTATTACTAAGAAAAATTTGCGAAGTGTGCTAGGACTTTGCAACTACTATCGTGAGTACATTCCAAATTATTCTGAACTTGTGTATCCTTTGACGGAACTTACGAAAAAGAGAGTTCCTGATTGCATTCCATGGACTCAGGAGCATGATGTCACTTTTAGTGTTTTGAAGAGAGCCTTGATCGAGGCTCCCTCTTTATATTCTCCGGTTCCTGATAAACCTTTCATCATTTATTCGGATGCATCTCAAATTGGTGTAGCCGCTTGCCTTTCGCAAAAGTGTGGTGATAAGATTTATCCAATTGCTTATGCCAGTCAAAAACTGACCACTGCACAGCAGGCTTGGTCTACCATTAAACGGGAGGCATTTGCAATCGTTTGGAGCTTGAAAAAGTTTGGGTGTTTGGAACAGAAATAGAGTTCTACACTGATCATAACCCTTTACCCTACTTAACTAAAAGTGCTCCTCAATCTTCGAGATTGCAAAGATGGGCTTTTGCACTACAAAAGTATAATATTGCTATTAAACATTGCCCCGGTGCAAAAATGACTCATGCTGACGCACTCTCACCCTTATTGTAAAATTTTAATTATAATTTTGGATGAAGTGAAAAATAATTTCATTTTGTAATGATCAATTTTCAATTATATGTTTAGGTACTTAGAATTGTGTTATGTACCTTTAGTGTTTTAAAATGTGTTTAAATTGTTAATAAGTCATATTCTTAGAATTGTGTTATGTACCTTTAGTGTTTTAAAATGTGTTTAAATTGTTAATAAGTCATATTCTTAGAATTGTGTTATGTACCTTTAGTGTTTTAAAATGTGTTTAAATTATTAATAAGTCATATTCTTAGAATTTGTGAAATGTGAGGTTTTTTTTAAAATTGTGATATGATAATTTCATAGCCGCAGTAATTGCTTGTCGTGCATTTATTTTCAATTTCTATAATCAGTGTACATTATTTGTTTATCTCTATATTGGTATATCATACTACATGAAGGTTGATGCTAATTTTGTGTTTGGAGTGACAGTCGAGTAGTGCATAACGTGTGAGTACTATTGTATATGTATTGATATGATTGTGTATTTTGATTTCAACATTTTTGTACAATTCCTTATGGGATTGTCAGATTGAGTATCGCAGGTGATACGTCAATCTTGCATGGGGGGTGTAGCGTTATCCCTTCTCTCTAGGGGGCGCGCCATACTCCCTTAAACAAGAGGGAGTAGACTAAAGGGGAGATTAGCGTCTGACTCCGGCGTGCTAGGTCGGTTGTCTGAGGGGCGTGTAATCCTTATTACTATAATTCAATGTAATCTGTTTTGTTATTGTAATAAAGTTAAGGTTTTGTTGAGTACAAAAGTATTTTGATATGCTGGATCCTTGAGATACATAACCCCACCATATTACAGTATGATTCAGAGTTTAAAATCAAATTACAAAGATATAGTGCAAGTTCTTCCTGTGAAGAAATTGACTGCAGATTTGTTGTATAAGTATATTTATAAAGTGATAACTGGCTTAGAAAAAATAGTCTTTACTGTATGTTGCATAATTACAGATAATAATGCTATTAATCGAAAAGCCATTACAAATTTTGCATCTCCTCCCAAAGTTAGTATCGTGTATCCACATCCTGTTGATCCAAAACGCCCATTATTTTATATTGTTGACCCAGTGCATTTACTTAAATGTGTAAGAAATAACTGGTTGAACCAAAAAAATAAATGTTTATGCTTTCCATCATTTTCTTTAGAAAATATCGATGCATCAGATGTTAAAACAGCATCCATAGCTTCTCTTCAACAACTTTATAACTCTGAAGAGAGTAACTATAAAATATGTCTATAAGGATTAAATCCAAGTAATTTAGAACGGCAGAATGTAAAATTTGCACTGCAAATTTTTAATGTTTGTTGTAGAAGGCTTACGAATTGCGGGTGAAGAAAAACACACTGTAGATTATGTAGGCACTTCAATGTTCATTGAAGTTATCTGTCATTGGTTTGATATTATGAATGTGCGAACGCCCTTTAAGGAAAAGCACAAACGTAATGTATTTCAAGAACCCCTTACCCTGTCTTAAAACGTCTTTAAAACACAGTTAAATATAAGCATATTTTCATTTTATAATAATTCAATTTATTCCATGTTAACCTCAGGACACTATTTTGATACTTTTTCTGAAGGGTGTATATAAAGATCTGCATGTATATAAAATCATTTAGTCCTATATAAATTATTTGTATTCTTTCTTCTATGAAACATTATTTAAATGTGACAGCAATTGATTTGTAATGCAGTTTCTGCATTATATTTTGCTTGTGTATATAAGCAACTTATTTGAAACTTTGTGTTTTCATACTTATTTTTTTAAAGTTGCTTTATATTTAAGTATCAGAAGACTTTCTTTTCCATACTGATTAAAAAATAAAACTTGGTTGTTTTAGTTAAAATTCACTATTATCAAATTTATATAACGTTGATCTTAGTTTCCAAAAAAGATTGAAACTTGCCGAAATTTCACGTTTGAAATGTTATCTAAAAAATTTAATATACTTTGTTTAATCAGCTAAATCAAATTTAATAAGCTATTAATATTTGTTTTAATATAAGGTTTTCAAACGTATATAAACAATTAACCGAGGAACTCGTGTATCTTAATATAAAGAAAAATGCCCTACTCTAGATTTTAGTGTACTTTTTTTATAGATTGGGCTAAAAAAACCTTTTTTGAGAGTAATTTGGAGAAGTGTAGTCTCTTCATTTACAGCAGGGAGTGTTGGGAAAATTATGTATGGGATTCTACATGGCCCAAGTTCGGCTACGTCACGAAACCTGTACTTCGGCCTTGTATATAGGTGACGTTGGCTGGACTCCCACCGAGGGCGCCGCCAACTATTCAATTTCCCATGTTATTTATCAGACCATTGCTTCCTTCTCTGTGACACAGGGTATATAGCAATGATATTTTAATGATGAGTAGTAGGTATTGTTATTAACATTCCACTGGAGCAACACATGGGCTATTGGTGGCGGTCCGGGATCCATCCCAAAGGTTTTGTTTGTTGGGGTTTTATGCCGCAAGGGTCATATTTGGCCAAACATCCCAAAGGGAGAAATCCGATTACTCAGTGGTACATCACGCATTGAAGTGAGCATATTTTTGAAATTTTATTGTTAATAAATTCTGATGTAGTTCAATATTAAATGTAAAACTACTGCCATTCCAAAACTCCATCTTTCATGCTTGAAAAACGGCGATTGAGGGCGAATTTCTGGACCGGTGGCATTTCAAGACAATGTTACGCGCTCTCGACCATTTTGGATGCACGATTTGGCGAGAAAGGCCTTGGCGTGTTAAATTGGAATAGAGCGATAAATGATTAGAATATGGGTACCATACAAGACGATGTCTCAGTGCACCGTGTAACGAATGTGAAAATCGATTCTTTAAGAATTCGAATCTTTTGAAAGATTGATCGTGATATTAGCCGTGTGTCCATCTTTCGGTAGGAAGGAAAAAGAAAACTAAAGTCCCAGATAATTAATTTTCAATAAGGCTGACTTCTATATAAATGTATTTTGGGTGTATTGGTATTTGGGAACGCTTGCTTTTGTTTCTGAAATCTAACAATTTTTTTAATAATTCAATTGTATTTGTATTGATACGTTAAAGGTTTTTTTTTGCATTTGATAAAGAAAAAACTAAGTTTTCTGATTTTGTTAACTTAGTTCATTTATCAATAACAATTGATTAGCTCCAGTGTGACATTTTTCAACTACCTACCTACCTAGTTCATTTATAATTTTTTTCGTGTTTCTTATAATGAATTGTGTTTATAAAATCTGAAAATGTATTCCTAAAAAAGGACAGCCCCACGTGATGGTTTGAATGGGACAATATCGGTTTTTATCATGTTTCCCAACCTTCCAATCGTTTTACTAAAAATGTGAATTTTTTGGTCAGTTTTAATAAAAACTATCCTTAATATTGGTTAGTCATAATAAGCAATAGTCGTTTTCATTATCAGGCAAACAAATTACCTGAATATAATAGATCACAATTCCTGTGTGTGAACCGGGGGCTTTGTTATTCAATGCGCCGTTTTAAATTTCATTTCTTTAATTCTTTTATCATTTTTAAAGCTTTGGCGAAACTTCAGTTTTAATGACGATCTCCTGAAAGAATTTATCGTCTGACTTTTTCATGAATACAAAATAATCCCAGTACCGTTTTTGCCATCCCGATGTGATTTTTATTTCAAGGAATGTGGTCTACTATGGCATTTAATACTTAGCAACGAAATCGGAAAGCTAACGATTTTTAATTTCTTTTGTCCCAAATTATACTTTATCCACAGAAGAATGGTTTTGTAAACTTTTATGACTGCAAGCATTTTAAAAAGTATATTTTTCGAATGTTTTTACTAATTAAAGTTTGAAAAATTTCCCACTTCTATCGCTCGCTTACTCCATAAAGACTGTTTAATTCCAAAATTTATCAACCAAACCTTTTAGTGTCAGCGGTTTTGAGGGACAGAGTCTCATCCTCTTACGAAATATTTTGATAGGGAACGACAGAGCTCTGTAGAATAGAGAAAAGTAATTTTGGCTCTGTAGAAATTTTTTCTAAAGAGTAACCGAGTTCTGATTATATAGAAATAAATTTCTATAGAATTATATTAAGACTTCTATAGAATCATAGGCGAACCCACGAGGAACGGGCTTAAGCCCCCTCAGACCCGATAAAGCAAGTATCCCTTGGGGGACCCGAAAAAATATCATTTTAATTCATGAGCCCGCCTTGGGGGAGCTAAGGGGGTGACAGGTTTAAGCTTCCTAGACCCGAAAAAATAAATGTGTCCTTTTTAATTTATGAATATGACTACGGGGCTTAAGCGCCTTAGACTTGCAATAAGCAAATATATCCTTTTTACTTCATGAATGAAGGGCTGAGGAACTAAAGTCCCCTAGACCCCCTAGAAAAAGTAAATACATCCTTTCTTTAATGCATGGGTGCCCTACGGGGGCTTAAGCTCCTTAGACCCAAGCTAAGCAAATTTATCCTTTTTGTCATGGGCCTATGTACAGGGTTGATGCTTCAGCCCCTAGATCCGTAAAAGCAGAGATATTCTCTCTTTTTTTTAATTCATGGCTGCACTTAGGGGTCTATGTGAGCTTAAGCCCCTTAGATTGTATTTTCTTTAACAAATATTTGTCGAACAATACCTGTAAAGTCATTTCTGTTCTCAAAACAACTGAGATGTAATAATTTTAATACTGTATGTTTAAGTTCCTTAATTTATTGTCTTTGTAATCAAATATGTAAGTATAAAACAGCGCTCCAAAAGCAACGGTAAAATGAAAACCAAATTTCAATAAATAAGTTTTTGAATACCTGTTAATATTATTAATTGTTGTGATAACAATCTGTGAACACGACTATTATAATATTCCTGCATTCAGATCAGATGAAATGCGTTATTTTCCATACCTACCATAATCCCTTACTTTAAAGAAGGTATAAAAAATTAAGAAAACCTTTTTCAAAATAAATCTAAATCTTCAAAGGCCATAAAAAAAATTTTCTATTTAGGACCCCTTCCGAAAATAATTCCTGACTACGCTTTTGATTTATTAGATGCGAACTGAGAAGTAAAAAGCATCACAAAAATGAAGCAATTTATATAAGTTTAAAAGGATTGACACAAGTAGATGGAAAACGCCGGTTCTAACTCCGCGGTGCCGGAAGTGACGTCACGCGGAGTTGAGTTGTTTCCTCCTACTGCCTGAAGTGACGTTATAGACCGGAAGTGGAATTTGGTTGCTTTCTCCTGCTGCCAGAAGTGACGTCATAGATTGTAGGTTGAGTTTAGTTGTTTTCTTTTTAGGTTTTTTTTGGGATCTGGCAACACGAATATTTATCCTTCGCAGAATGGCAACGAATTTATCATGGGAAGTGCATGTTATGAGCAAATTGCGGTGCCGTGAGTGACGTCACAGTCTGGATTGAACAAATTGCGGTGCCTTGTGTGACGTCAGACTCAGTATACGAGAAAGGACTCATTCTTACATGTCTGATCATGCTCTCAATGCTGCTATGACGTCACAGACTGGCGTGTTCGACAAATTGCGGTGCCTTGTGTGACGTCATGACGTATAGGTGATACTTTCGGTACCCGTGGGGCCATCTGGCGAGCACTTTTAAAATTAAAAGAGAAAAATATTTTAAATATAGATATGTTTTAAAAAAATATCTACTTCTTCAGGACTTGAACGCGTGACAAAAGGTACTCGTCTCCGAGTATTTGATCAACTAAACCACTTGGCCACGAATATCTACCGATCTTTGCTATATAAATGTATTAGTTTTCCACAGAATAATCAGTCATGGAAAAGGTGAAGAAAGTATTCAACGACGTTGCTCATCCTGCAGGATTGGGAAATGTTCAAACCTTAAAGAAATTTTTTAAAGAAGTCCCTTCTAAAGACATAAGGTTTATGCTTCAAAAGGAACGTGCATATACTTTACATAAACCAATTCGAAAAGTATTTCCTCGTAACCGCGTTTCCGTTTCAGGTGCACAAGTGCAGTATCAAGCAGATCTAGTTGATTTAAGAAGTCTTTCCAAATTCAACCAAGGATATTGCTATTTGTTAACTGTGATTGACGTATTTTCGAAATATGCATGGGCTATACCTTTGAAATATAAAACTGGTAAAAGTATAGTGGAAGCTTTTAAAATTATATTTGAGGAACGCAAACCTTTGAAATTGCAAAGTGATCGCGGTTCAGAATTTTTGAATATACGATTTCAGTCCTTTTTAAAATCTCAGGGAGTTCACTTCTTTTCTACATTTAATGAGACAAAAGCAAGCGTTGTTGAGCATACTTAAAACCCGTATGTGGCGATATTTTACTCATGCTAACACTTTCAATTACATTAATGTTTTGAAAAAGTTGGTTCACAGCTACAACAATACCGTTCACTCGAGCATCGGTAGAAAACCATCTAGTGTAAATATTGATAATGAAAATGAAGTCCGTAAAAAACTTTATGGGGATGCACTTCAGATGCGTAAGAAACCTATTTTCAAATTTAAAGTGGGAGATATTGTAAGAGTTTCAAAGCAGAAAATAACGTTCGAAAAAGGATATGAAAGTAATTGGTCAGAAGAATTATTTGTAATACGCGAATTAGTGTCCAACCCTATACCCGTGTATAAAATTAAGGATTTGTTACATGAAGACATTCAAGGTACATTTTATGCTGAAGAATTACAACAAGTAGCGAACAGTGAAAAATTTCCAGTGGATAAAGTTCTGAAGAAGAGGAAGAGGAAAAACGTGATAGAGTACTTCGTAAAGTTTAAGGGATATTCGAATAAATTTAATGATTGGATACCTTCCAGGAATTTGTTTTCCCTATAACAGACGTGTGAGAGTAAGAAAGCAATCATTTGTATAAAGAAAAATGAGTTTCTACATAACTCTTCCTAGTGATGGAAGCGTTGATGTTTTCACTGATAATGCTCTGTCTCATTACATAACGAGACTTCCGAAGAATTTTGAACTGTCTGGAGAATGGGAATGCGGCATAGTTGAATTGATCTATCCAAAAATGTGGAATAATGTTACTCACGGTAACAATAAATATGAGTATGATTTAGGTTCTGGTGGAAAAATGAACTACAGTATTCCATGCGGTTATTATGAAACACCGCAAGACATTATAAACGCTTTTGAAAAACGCATTCAAATACAAATGAATTACAATAAACATAATAAGAAAGTTAAACTTCAGTTGTTTAAAGGTTCAAAGTTGAATCTGAGTGATGGATTAGCGCAATGTTTGGGTTTTGAGACCAATAAAATAATTGGGGAAAATAATGTTTCTGAAACCTTGAGCATTGAGAATCCTTTTGTGGCAGATCCTAATGTTGACTTACAATTGCTGTACGTGTATACAGATATAATTGAGTCTCAAGTGGTCGGTGGTGTCGTTGCTCCCCTATTACGCATCGTTACAGTTCGAGGTATGGACGGTCAGATGGTACACGAATTATTCGATAGACCTCATTACTATTCGATTTCTAGAAAAATTTTTCAGACCATCGAAATAGTTATAAAGACGCACACAGGACGATACGTGTCATTTGAACGTGGGAAAGTGATCGTGAAACTACATTTTCGTCTAAAGCATTTGTAAGTCATGTATCAACCATATCATTGCTGCACTCGTTCTTACGAGGAATACTATTCAAATCAAGCAGGAAATGGTTTATCTTTCTACAAGGGAGTTTCTTTACAAAGAGGTAGCGGTATTGGAGGTATTTTTAGAAGTATGTACCGAATGGTTCTGCCGTTATTCAAATCTGGTGCAAAGGCTTTCGGAAAACAGGCCTTCAAGACTGGGGTGGATATTACCAACGACTACGTACAAGGGAAAATCTGAAGGCGTCAGCAAAAGAAAGAGCAAAAGAGGCAGCAAGCGTTCTATCTGATAAAGCAGCAACCAAAGTGAAATCGTTGGTTGGAGGACATAAAAGGAAACGTCATACTAAGAAACGCTTCATTCGAAAGAAATCTCGCAAGCAGCGCACCACCGATAGTTTTCGATCACCCTTAACATGGCTGTAATACGTAATGATTCCTATCCCTCAGTAAAGAGCGAGCTTGATTTGTTTTTAACTCCTCCGACACAAACATCAATAGAAAAAGGACAATGGTTGGAATACTATCCAATCGCAAATATACAAGATGAGTCACCCATAGAATTTAATATTTCGGGGAGCGGCGAGGAATACATTGATTTATCACCCACACAGCTTTATTTAAAAGTACGCATTTTAAAGAACGGCGCCGACTTACCCGATACTGAACCTGTAGGCCCTATAAATTTGTTCTTGCATTCCCTGTTTTCTCAAGTAGATGTGAGTTTGAATGATCGTCTGATTTCATCGTCCAATAATACGTATCCATACAGAGCTTACATCGAAACTTTGCTAAATTACGGTTCAGATTATAAGAAAAGTTTTCTCACCTCGGAAGGTTTTTACAAAGACACTGCCGATCATATTGGGGAAAATGATCCATCGAAAGGAAACGAAGGATTGAAGAAAAGAGCTACAATGACTGCCAAAAGCAAAGTTTTAGATATGATTGGAAACTTGCATTGCGATATATTCCACCAAGATAGACTTTTACTGAACTTGGTGGATTTGAAAATTAGACTGATACGAAACAAGCCGGAATTCTGTCTGATGGCTTTGCAGAAAGCAAATTACAGCATCAGTATTGATCATGCTTCTATTTTTATAAGGAAACAAAAATTGTCCCGAGGTGTTCTATTAGGACATGCAAAAGCTCTTGAGAAATCAAACGCTAAATATCCCATTGATCGAATTTTATGTAAAATGTACGCCGTCTCAGGTGGAAGTTATAGTTTCCAGCAGGATAATGTTTTTTTCGGTGCTATGCCGAATAAACTAATTATCGCCACCATAGACAACGAAGCTTTCAATGGAAATTTTGAGAAGAACCCTTTGGAATTCAAACACTATGATTTAAACTTCCTCGGCGTGTATGTGGATGGAAATCCAATCGCTTTCAAACCTATCACACCGGATTTTTCCAGCGATCAATATATAAGAACATATAACAGTCTACTATTAGGAAGTGGAAATTGATATCAGACAAAGGAATATACATAAATAGGGATGAATTTGCAAAAGGATATTCATTATACTCCTTCGACTTGACTCCGGATCTTTGCGATGGAAACCACTTTAATTTGATACAACAAGAAAATTTACGCGCATAGAATTGAAATTCGCATCTGCTCTACCAAAGACCATTTCAGTGTTGGTATATGCTGAATTTCAAAGTGTTATTGAAATAACCAAATCGCGCAACATATTATGTGATTTTTCAATATGAATTCAATTCAAATAAATGAAATTCTGAAAAGAGATGCTTACACGAGACATTGTTTCATTGGCGTGTTTGCCTGTGATGATATTCCAATGCGATTGAATCATTATCCAGCAGCCATGGTTATTAACACAGATCCTGCTCACGAAGAAGGTACTCACAGGTTAGCAGTTTTTCTGAGATCGTCGGGAAATATAGAATTCTTTGACTCCTTTGGACGTCCTCCTCAAGTTTTCAACAATTTTACGTCCGCTATTATTTAAAAAAAATTTTCCAATGTGACGTACAACGATTTCCCGCTGCAAAACTTCAGAACAGCTGTTTGTGGACAATACTGCATATATTACCTTAAACAACGATGTAGAAATAATTCTTTTAAGCGAATTCTATCTAAGTTTGGACATGATTCAATGAATAAGGATATTATTATGTATAATTATGTTAAAAGAAACCATAATGTATATGTGAAATTGTTTCAGTAAAAAAATATTATAAAATAGATGAAATGACTTTGCTTTCTTCATTTGACACAATGAATCCTTTAGTGCTACGACATCCTTTTACTGCTCTAGTTTCAGGCCCGACTTAATGTGGAAAGTCATACTTTTTAAAAAGACTTCTTGAACACCGAACAGAGATGATTCATGCAAATATCAATAAAGTTGTATGGTTTTACGGTATCTATCAGGATTTGTATGAGAAGATAACAAATGTGACCTTTGTGGAGGGATTTCCAGAGAATTTTAAAAACTATTTGGGTGGAAATACACTCTTCATTATCGATGATCTAATGGTTGAATGCGGAAACGATAAACGTTTAACAAATCTGTATACTAAAGGCTCACATCATCTCAATCTATCAATTATCACAGTGACGCAAAATATTTTTCATAAAGATAAATAGTTCAGAGAAGTATCGCTAAACACCCATTATATGTTTTTATTCAAGTCACGTAGAGATATCAATCAAATTACACATCTTGGAAGACAATTGTATCCTCATAATACAAAATTTTTCATGGAAGCTTTTCAAGACGCAACAATGAATCCTTATAGTTATTTATTGATTGATTTAAAACCTGATACCGAAGAGTCCATGCGTTTGGGAACCAACATATTACCAGAAGAAACAAGGTATGTTTATCAACCACATTAGTTGTATTAATTTAGTTTGAGGTATGCCACCGAATAAGAAAGACGTTCAAAAACTGCTGGCCATTAGTGCAAGCAAACCTGAATTGAGGAAATCCTTGATAAGGAAAGTTCCGAAATCAACTTTGAAATGCATCTGTGAATATTGTTTAAATCTTATAAAAGGCAATGTGCCTTTAAGACCAGCTCAAAAAGCTCGATTCCGTCAATACAAAACAACCTTCAGAAAATTGACTGATAAAAAACACCATTGTATGTGAAGCGCAAGCTTTTAGTGCAAAAAGGAGGGTTTTTAAATTTGCTAATTCCAGCCGCATTGAGTGTTTTAACAAGTCTTATTGCTAAGTAATGGAGTTTGCGAAAAAATTTGTTCTGGTACCTCATGATCAACTTTCAAAACATGTACCTACCGAAGAAAGCTTATCGGATTTGGACAAAGAAATGTCGGCAATACTGAAACGCATGCTTTCTGACGATGAAAAAGTGAAGCTTTACCATCAAGTTCTTCAAAAGCGTATTCATGTTGAAACACATAATCCCTCTATTAAGAAACCTGTTGAAGAAATATACACATCTACTGGTCAGAAACAGAGAGAAAGACTTCCGGTTCAGGAATCGTCCGAGGAAATCTCTATCAAAACGGAACCTTCAACTGAAATTCTTAATCAGCTGATATTAAATGCAGCACCCAGAAATAAAAAGACTATGACTAGAAACATTTTATCATTTTTAAAACAGCACAAACACGTCATAAACTGGAATGAGAGAGGAGAAATCATTCACAATGGGACCCTAATTCCAAACTCTAACGTGATCGACTTGATTCAATCTGTTGTAAAGGATCCATCAGACAAAGAAATAAATGGATTTTCTCAATTCTTTAACTCCATTCACGAATTGAATATTCCAAAAACCTTTGTGAAAAATAATCGTGCATTTGTTAAAAATAAGCGTGTAACAAGATCTAATAATAAAATTAGGTCATGGATATCATATTAATAAAAGGAGAGAAAAAATTATTTTATTTTTAGAGAATTACGTCGTCTTGTCTTTTCTTTTTTTCATTATATTCTGCTTTCTATGTGTTTATTGTCTACTGTAGGAGCGTTCCTTTGAAGAAAATATAATTGTTAAAGTATACATAGATTTTATTTCGAATGGGATTTGAATGGGAGAGAGGGATGTTACATTGATATGCTTTGCGTTGATATGCTTTGCGTTGATATGCATGTGAATCATTAGTGTCTAAGAGCGGTGCTGCGGAGGGAGGGGGCGGTGGGGAAACCCTGAGCGAGATTAGTTGCTAATCCGTCTTATCTCGAATTCAATTCTAGACATGTTATAAGCTGAAATCCACGCACATCTAACCATTCTGAGCTGTCTCTCGTCTCAACTTGCTTCAAACTGATTGGCTCCCTTGTTCTAGGCGTGTTATTCAGTTCGTGGACTATTTTTTTAGTTGAATTGCATGCCATTTTGCAATTTTGTATTCGTGAGAGTTTATCTACTTTGAATTGGTGTAAAAATGATTTCCTGTGAAGTTTGTGGAGTTTCTTTTACTGCCAAGAAAAGCCTTTTGCGGCATAATAGAACTAAGCATAGTGGTGCAGCTTCCTTCTCGTGTAATGTTTGCAATGCCGTATTTAATCGCAAAGACATTTTGCTACTCCGTGAAAAGATCCACAACAAGCCTACCGTTCCAGGTTCTGTTCCCGAGTCATCGAGGAAGCGCACGCATGATAGGAAAGTGCACTCCGACGAGAAAAGACCCCGTTTGCAATCCAACCTGCGACGAAGTGAACGCGCTTTTGACGGTGTGCTGGAGACTTATCGTATAGAGAACTATGAAAGTTTCCTTGATATTCAGCATTTCCTAAATGCGAGGAGTTTAGATGTAATCGATCAGTTGATGGAGATTTAACTACCCGTGAAGTAAAAATTAACTTCCGTTTATTTTGTAAATATGAAAAAACTGTGGATGGAGGTCATATTGAAGAGACCAAAAATTTCAAGACTCGTAATGAATTGATTCTACCAACCTCGGATTTGCACAATTTTTACGACCGTATTACTGACAAGCTGTGCCGAGAAGCGTCGGAATTTGAACAAAAAGAGTATGGCTGGCGACTGATTGAAATTCTGTTCTTGGAATTGCGAACGAATTGCTATAATCCATTGCGAGCAACATCATACATTCCATTACCTGCTACCATACAGCACAAACGTGCTGTAGTTAATGTGCAAAACAGTGATATGATGTGCTTCAAATGGGCTGTTTTATCAGCTCTGCATCCAGCTAGAGAGAACTCCTGCAGACAAGCCAACTACGAGGAGCATGCAGACTCGTTAGATTTCACCGGTATACCATTTCCGGTAAGTCTAACTAATATATCAAAATTTGAAAGACTTAATAACATGTGTATAAATGTATTTTCATATAACAAGAACTTTAAAATATTTCCATTGTGTATTAGTAAAGTAGACTATTCTACCCATATTGACTTGCTGTACATAAAAAGTAATGAGAATGCCCACTACGCGTGGGTCAAAGATCTTTCACGCCTAGTCTCTTCGCAAATATCTAAGCATGAAAAGAAGACGTATTTTGAGGCCGTCGCTGCCTCAAAATGCGTTCGGTTCACCCGAACTTTTATTAAAACATCAAGGGAAGCACTTTTGCCAATTTAATAACTTTCAACTCAATACCACCCTTTTACAATTGGATTTTCTTCCTCACCATGTTCAGTATATCACTTGAAATTGCATTTACTACATGTACTAATAAATAGAGTTTAGTAACAAATGTACGTTTTAATTTTATGTAAAATATTGGTTCGATACATAGGACACGTTGAAAGACTCTTCGTACATCTCATGCATGTCACCAGATGACCGCAAGGCTGTAAAGTAGCAATCATTTCCGATTCCTTGCAAATTTTACAAAGTCGTTCGTCCTTGTCGTTGTATAAGGGGTAAAGCTATACGTCGGTTTTTATAAAACCATTGGTATTATTGTTGATTTCATCCAGCACCTGTACAATTTCATCTAACTGGCTACCAAACATTTTGGATAAAACTTTGTGTTTGTGTCTCACTGCATCTTCTTTTTACCAATTCTCAAGCCCTTCGCCACACCAATAGCACCTGATCACGTCCAAGACACCAGTATAATACAATCCGTTTTGGATAGGTCTCTAATGTCAACGTCTGTGCGTTGGCCAATCTCTAAACGTAGATAGGCGCATAGACATGCTTGCAACTTTTGACTTCAAATTTGCATAATGGTTATTCGTTTTCCTTAAAACTATATTATGCTCTATTACTCTTAAGTGTAAAATTATGATGCAGATTGAGTTAAATCCCATGAAAAAGGTTCTTCCCTTAATCAATTTTTAAAAATCTGATACTTGTCAAAGATACTAGTTACCAAAGATACTCCTTTCAACAAAGGCAAAGACTTGTGTGTGCCCACAAATAAATAATTCAATTTGTTGATGTAATTTTAGAAAAAATAAAACTGCAGAATCAAGAGAATTCAGTATACTTTAAAGTTCTCATTTTAAAGAAAGTCAAAATACGTTTCTCCTTTAAAATTATATTTGGTTATGTGTTTTTTTCTTGCTCAAGTTTAGTCGTAGAATTGAATTGCATTCAGCACATAAGCGTGGTAGAGTAAAAAATCACACGCACATTTAAGTATATCCTTTCGTTAAAATCTTCTTGTATTACAACACAAAATTTTATTTCGCGCATTATCACAAATATCATGTTTTTTTAGTATGTACATTCTTCACTTAGTCTTATCTTTTGAGTAACTATGGAACGCAAAAGATAAATTTTAACTTTACTGATTAGTATGATTAGTAAGTGTATGGTGTTATATAGTCCAGTTTTTCGTGGCCTCCAGTTTACAATTATTTTTCCAAGAACAGCTAACGCTTTTCAATAGCAATGCTTAATATTTGTGCAATTGTGGATTTTGATGGATTTCAGACTCAAGAAGGTTTCTTAGTACGTAAATACGCATACATCGCAGTAAAATCGCAAGTAGCTTCAAGTATTCGTTTTAACTTATCGTCTTATAATCATAAACTTAGTGCCAAAGATCGTACAACTGTGCGATATGTTAAAAATTACGTATGTGCACTTCATTTCTGTCCCATGACATGGCAAATTGTGCTCCCTTAGAAAGTCTAGACTCTAAGCTTTTAGAATTGTACGAGCAGACCAAGGGGCCACTCAGTACCTAGTTGCTTACAAAGGTGGTTGTGTGGAAAAGAAACGCTTAGATGCATTGACTTCCGAACATCAGCTTGGAACAATATGGGTGTCCCAAATTCGATGCACTATGTGCTCTAAGTAGCAACAAAGATATCCAAAAACTATAATGTGATCATCACAAAAATAATTGGCTTGTCGGAAATATGCGTCTTTTTATAAATGTAAGTATGTAAAAAATAAAGTTCTTTTTTGCTATAATGTTTTAGTTTTGTAAAATATGTGAATTATGATGTTTTTCTATAAAAAATGTTTTAATTAACTTTGTTTCCATGCGGCTTCCTTCAATCTGTTTATGAATTGTCTGTGCTGGTTTTTGCAGAGATTGTTTTAAGAATACATAGAATTCAGATTTATCCATTATTTCAATACTATTTGTTCATTTTAAAATTCATTAATATTTAAAATTTTAAGCAATTTAATATTACTCATGGGTAAAACTATCATCGGTGTGAGTAAATATTTAGATTATGCATTAAATATCAAGAAAAGGGAAAAAGTTAATTTGAAGTATTTTCATTGTATCCCCCTACAAGTAGCTTAATTCATCACTAGTTAATCAATCCCGAAATCTCAATGCATTACTTAATGGATGGGCTCAAATGAGTTGCAGCAGACTAAGAGAAAATGTTATCAGGGGAAACTGACATCATAACAACTAATTGACAATTTAACACTGCTTCGGGCAGGAACCTGGGTATATAAGTATTTTAATTAGCATCGCACTGGAGCAGCACAACAGGCTATTGGCGACGGTCCGGGATCAAACACGAGGGGTGAGATCCGAGGACGTAATTTGGAACCACGGTCAGATGACGACGGGCAGGAACCTGGGAAGTGCTCAAATACTAAGGGGCTGGGCTGATGTAACAATTCTCAAAACCAGATTTTCTAAAGAAATGGGGACAAATAATAAATAAAATGTTAGAATACTGCTTTTTGTTAGGATTTGAAATTCAATATATAACAACTGTAATGTTTGCTACCTGTTGAGGTAGAATGCTTATAATTTTAATGAAGCTTTTATTGAATGTGTAGGATTTTGAAATTTATTTAACCTTTTCGTAAATTAAAATAACTTAATCTAAACTTTTGATTTCCTGCATTTTTGTATCACGCTTTTCTAATGAATCAGGTAGATAAGTTTTACATCATGTTAACGACTTCTACATGATTAGGTAGCATACCAATTTGAATTTTAATTCATGTATGCTTCAAAACAAAATTGTATAACTATCAGTAGTTAGAAATTAAGTATTTTAAATAAATTTTGAGACTTATGAAACTTCCATAGAGGAATTAAAGTGTACAAAATATCTTGATAAGTAACCTTTATTAAAGTATCAAAGTTGTTTCATTATTTGAATGTATGAGCAACCACACATGTACACCAGGGCGCCATTTTTACATCTATAAATATAGAATACTGGATATAAATTTAATTTTTTAGTGAAGCTAGTTCATACCGTTTCTTATCATCACAATTTACAGTGATTTTATCTTAAATCGGAAGAAGCCATTTCGTTTTTCTGGTACAATGATAGATTGACTCTCTCATATGCATCATGACATGTCTCTCACCAATTTTACGCATCTTTCGACCAGTTGTGTGACAAGGGTATCGAAGAAACTGAAAAGTTTGTGCAACTGAGAAATTTATACAAGACTGAAGTAGTCTTTAAGTAGTACCTTTTGAACCGCATTACAAGAACATGTAGAAAATAGTACACCTTTACGTGACTCAGTGTCAAACAAGTCTTAACTTGTCTTAAATAGCTTTTGCTTTCACATTATAGTTAGTATTACGTTTTACTTTAGGATATCTTAATATAATTATTTGCTTATGAACTTGCGTATCGTTTGTAACACTTTCAGTAAACCATTGGCATGGAAGCTTTTCTCCATATTTTCAGCTGCTACTTCTAATGCCTCACAAATACTGGATTCTTTGTTTGAATGTTGGTATTTTAGTTCGTGTTTAACAAACAAATGATACTGTAAAACGTCCTCGATTGTTGGTAAAATCGAAGGTAGAAATTTGTGTGTAGTTCCAAAAATAGGCATTTCTTTTGATGTTTTGTCAGTTTTGAAATAAATCGTTATTATTTTACTAGTTCGCAAAACTAAAGTCCCTGCTAGCCACTTATGTCCAATTGTAGTACTCTCAGAATTAACTTGTGAAATGTATTAGGACTTTTAGTACAGGGGTGGGGTTGGTGTTAGTTACTCAAGTGCTTGTAGCTGCAACATTGATTCCAAGTCGGTAGGTTGTAATAGTGCAAAAAGTTAGTCTACCTCAGAAGAACAGATTAAATTTATTTTTCAAATTTAATATTTTGGTGAAGAGACTGAAGGCTCAAGTTTCAAATTCTGGCGTTTTGGCCTTTTCACATCACACTGTCTCCAAGCGGTTTTTCACCCAAGCAATTTTAAAATGACCTAAAAGAATGCTTTTCGCTCGTAAGAAATATCTGAATGCTTTATAAAGTTCAATTCAAGTCAAACGTTAAGACCAAAGAGCCTAGTTTTCATTTCTTTTCTCTGGGTTTTTGTAAAACTGTTATTTGAATGTCTAAAAGTGATTCTGGAATGAATAAAAAGTGTAAGGTGTTGAAGAATTAAAAATGGATTTCATATGGTCAGTTCATAAAAGAAAATGGGGACCTCATCCAATATCTCAAGTTTTAATGAGAGTTCCATATTTTGTTTTATGAAAACTGAGAAACCAGCTTAAAATCTAATAGATCGTAATAGTTTTCAAAGCAGTAAAAGCAATTTAAAAGATACATCAGTTACTTAATAATTGATATTCGCAAGACAAGTTAAAAATGCTCTCTCTCGTACACGACGCCTTAAATCATTTCGGATTGAATATATTGTTCTCCAGTTTATCGAATATAAAACTGGATTGAATTGCTTAATTTGAGCGCAAAGTACCAAACGGCGTCAGAGATTATGCATCCTTTGGTAGAACTTTAATGTTAATATGATTCTTTCTCTTTTTCCAGCAGATCCAGAATCATGTCTATATTACAGATTTCCCATCCTTATTCATTTCTCTATATTACGAATAATTTACGAATAGCAAATGTTTTTAATTGTTTCTTCAGCGGCTTCATTCTTGGTTTAAAATGATCATCATGCCTTGTTCATTAAAATGTTTCTCTCAAGGTAATTTCATTTTCAGTATCCTGAATGAAAGATAACAAAATGACTCAAATTAGTATTCATTACTTCTACAATGTACCACGAGTTGATAGTTCTTAACATTATTTATTTTTTTCTTTCTAAAAAAAAGTACTTGAATTGACCAGTGGTAAGTATTTGAATTTTACTCCTTCTTTATTTTAATTCCAATGTTTGAAAATCATTTGAACCATTCCTAGATGTTATCCAGATTTCCAAGATATCAGATAAGTCTCCTTACAAATCCTCTCCTACAGCCGTGAGAATGCTTTAACAGCACTTCTTTTCATCTTTAGAATTCAATATGTGGAATAGACACGTATTAAAATTCTGTCTTGCACCTGGGAACGAGCGGGCTCGTAAAGAGAGAAACCTTAAGGTTTGAGCTCTGCACGGTTTCTGTTTATACATGAGGGGGGGGGGGGGGGACATTTTCGTGCAACTGCGTGATCTTTAGCGAGGGAAGGATTCTTAAATACCCTGAAGCTATGCTATGGGAAATTATGGTGGGAATTCATAACCTGGATGATATTAAAGTTTTCTTCTCAACAGTAAAAGAAGTAGTCTGTATTACAAATGTACAGACGTTTCCATATAAGACAATCTCAAGAAATAATCAAAAATAAAATACGCTCTAATATCCCATGCTTAATATATTTACATGATTCTTATTGCGTTCGTATTTACAGTAATATCAGGTTCAAATGTATTATGCAAACTTAAGTTCATTAGAAAATTATTCATTAAGAAGAGCCCATGCAACATTCTGAGTTTCTATAGCTCTCAGATTATATCACCCCCAAAATATACAAAGGATTCTCACAATTTTAAGGTTCCGTCCTTTATATTTAAAAGTTATTATTTTTGTATGGTCCCCTTCGATTCGAACAGTTGGTACAAATCGACGAGTGAGAGAATGTGTTTTTCACATACAAGGAAAACCAGAAATCGACAAAGGGGGTGTCCAAAGACGGCAACCTAGATAAAAAAGGACTCTTGCTCCGTGTAAGAAATTTTCTGGGAATTCTCTACCCCCATATCAATAGGAAAAGATCCAATGAACGAAAGATTCTTGGTGTGCTGATTCTCGCAGCTAAATCACCTCAATCAGTAAGATGGATGGATAGTCATTCTGTTTTCCAGTAATCCAGATTCTTATTGTGTTGATCACTGTAATTTAAGTGACAGGTACAAAGTTGATATTCATTAGTAAAAATGTGCTCCTTAAAGGAAAATACGAACCAACAAGAAATAGTAAGGATTACTGCTCCAGAATTTCTCAGAGGAAGGAGCTGAGAATGTGTGTGTGTGAAAATGTTACCTTACATGATTTTATACACAAATATTTTACTATTTTATTCGAAGAACGCATTACAGATAATTTCGAAGACACCTTTTTCATTGCTTTTGTTTTAAAAATATTAGCAATAATTAGTTAAGAATTTCATTTTAGCCCTACTTATGAGAATATCGTAAAAATTCAAATGATTAATGGGATATTACAGTAATTTTATTCTTACCTAAAATCAATTTTATAGGTTTGAGTAACACTTAGCCGACACTCCTATTTTCCAATTAAATTCTGGGGTTCCGGTAACCCAGTTGGAAGAGCAACGGATTAGCAACCGGAGGATTGCGAGTTCGAAACTCGGTCCAGCCACAGACTGTTGTGTACACGGGGACTGGTGCACGTTAAATTTTTCATGGTTGCAAATGTCCTCACGTTGGCGTGGTATGGAAGTTTGGAGAGTGGGGTGTCCAGCTCAGGTGTGACTTCGTCATCTGATCGTGGTTCAAAATGACGAGGCATTGTCCTAGGATCTTTCCCATAGTGATTGATTCCGGACCGTCGCCTATAGCCCTTTGTGTTGCTCCAGTGAAGTGGTTTTTAAACTGTGGTGTGTGCACCCCTAGGAGTGCGAGAAAGCATTTCCAGGGGTGCGAGGGAAGTTTCGATGGACGAGAGCGATTGAATAAACGACGATCTTATTGAAATACGAGCCGATACACGAAAATGGATCGAAATGGAATTGGAAAAACTGGACTTGGAACAATTCTGGTGTACACAATTAGAACTTTATCCACAGCTGGCAAGAGCATCATTGCAAACACTTTTACCATTTGCCACCACCTACTTGTGGGAAATGGGATTTTCATCATTTTGCCCATAAAAACAAAAGCCAGAAATTGCTTAAATGCAAGTGATGACTTACGCGTGGCTCTTTCAAAAAAGGAGCCACGATTCATGAATTATATTTAAACGTAGCCATAAAAATTGAGATATTGTTTTGTATGTATATTGTAAATGTTTGTGTTTATTTTTCAATACATGAATTATTTTGCAATAGAAGTAATTTCCTAAATAAAGAAATAAAAACACATTTTTCAAGGGGGTGCAAGAACTTATTTTTTAGATTCAAGGGAGTGCCGATGACTAAAAAGGTTAACAATCACTGCTCCAGTGCGACGTTAATTAACTACCTACCACCATTATAAGTAGATGGAAAACGCCGGTTCTAACTCAGCGATGCCGCGGTGCCGGAAGTGACGTCATAGACCGAAAGTTGAGTTTAGTTGTTTCCTCCTGCTGCAGGAAGTGGCGGCATAGACCGGAAGTCGAGTTTAGTTGTTTTCTTCTGCTGCTAAAAATGACGTCATAGATTATAGGTTGAGTTTAGTTGTTTTCTTTTTTAGTTTTTTTTGGGATCTGGCAACACGAATATTTATCCTTCGCAGAATGGCAACGAATTTATCATGGGAAGTGCATGTTATGAGCAAATTGCGGTGCCGTGAGTGACGTCACAGTCTGGATTGAACAAATTCCGGTGCCTTGTGTGACGTCAGACTCAGTATACGAGAAAGGACTCATTCTTGCATGTCTGATCATGCTCTCAATGCTGCTATGACGTCACAGACTGGCGTGTTCGACAAATTGCGGTGCCTTGGTATTTTTGCGTGTCAGATCATGTCCCTGATACAAGTTCCTGCGTAGAAGCCTGTTTTCATTTCATTTCCAATATAAGTACTGCGGTGAGTTGTAATAATCCTGCTTGCAGTTTTTTCTTTGGTTGGTTTTCTGTTTGGAATAAACGACGTTCTCATCTGACCATCGCATTTTAAACTCTGAGGTCCGTTAGTGAACAGTGACTCTATCTATTGCTTTACTGAAAACCTTTTCGTGAAAAAACTTTCAACCTAAAAGCTAAGGGGGAAAAATATGAAGCGTTTCAGCAATCAACCTAAAGTGTGTAAAAGAGTTCATTTTGATGATCAAGTGGTGCAATCTGAAGTTTCTAAATTAACGATGCAGTCACTTCCAGACACCATGTTTCATCTTGGAAACTATTCATTTATGTTGATTAAGGGGGTCCGGGACTCAAAATTCTAAAATCTTCAATTTTAAAGTTTTTGTTCTGAAATTTTTCTGTAGATATACATTGTATTTTGCAATTATAATAACTATTTTATATTTTCAAAACTTCAAAAAATTTTTTATTAAAATTAAAAAATTATAATATTTTGACGTTGGGCAAAATTGATATATCTTAAAATATTTTATAACAAATCACTTCATTTTTGCACTAATTGACTCCTAAACGTTCATACTTTAAACTTTCTTCGTGATTTTTGGTTAAAACAGTTAGTAAAAATTTTTAAAAATATTTTGTTCAAAAACTACATAAAACACATAGTATACAAAGTTCGAAAAATTATAGAAAAAAAAAAATAATAATATATATATATATATATATATATATATACACAATTGCTGAAGACAAATTAAAGAAATATATTTGAAAAGTAATTGTAGAAAATTTCATTCATTTATGACAAGTAGTTATTAAGTTATATCCATTTTTCACTTTCGAAATCCCATTTAACAGAAAAGGAGAAAAAGAGCGTTTAAAATTATGAAAATATTCAAGTTATTAAAAAGCACTTCTGCATACTTTATGTTTGTTTAAAATCCTCCTGGATAGTATTGTGTATTACTTCTTAGTTTTACTGCTTCATTTAATTTAATTTTAGCAAGTTGGACCTTTTTCCTATACCTTTTAAAAGTATTTGTGGACTTCATCGTCGCTTTCCTGAACCGCCTACAGTCCTTTATGGAAAGCGTTATTGAAGTATATTGATAGTACAGAAAATTCGAAAACGTGCAAATTCAACAATAAAAACAGTAAGAATATTACGATAATCAATTCAGATCACTTCAAAAGTGTTCGTAGCGTAGTTTATTTGAGTTAGAAAAAATAGAGCTGAAACAGTAGAAAGTAGAGTCCAAAAGAGTTTGTTTACATTATCTGATGGTGAGGCTCGTTTGATTTGCAGCTGTCATGTTATAAAAAGCCGAATATTTCCGGTTCTACTGATGGTAGAAACAAAATGTAGGTGTTGTTTTTTTCAGAAATATCTATATTATTTTTTAAGATAATAAAAAAATTTTTGACTTTTTTTCGTATTTTGAGTCCCAGACCCCCTTAAGAACATGTTTGTCTGTTACGAGGAATAATTGCTGATTTTTCTAAATTATACTTCAGAAGAATGCTTCAAGGATTTGTGCATTTATAGAAATTACCAAAAAAAACTTTTACGCAATTGTTCCTTTTGAGTTTAAAGAATTAACCTGTTTTAATGTTATTTGTACACACATTTTCAGTAGTAACTCTGATAAATAGAAAATAATTAACTATAGATTTTGTGTGTTATAAACACAAATGAACTCAAAAGTTATCAGATATTAGGAAAAATTACTAAATGTTTTAAGTTTTTGATAAACATACACTGAATATTGTAGTACCGCCAGAAATATTTCGAATGCAATGAAATCATCTTATATACGGTGTCTGAAAATGTTCAACAAATAACCACTATATTTGATGATATAGAAGGAATTACATTAATTTTAATTCAAAGTGATTGGTTATAACTATTTTAAAAGAAAAGGGTCATTATAAGTTATTAAATAATTCAAGTACAATAATTTATAATCAATTATAATTGAATTAATTAATCCTACAACTTCTAAACCTTTCATTCTTGTTGTTCCCTACATCCCAAACAAGGCCCAATGACGTCCTAGTCTAGATTTACGGCAAAAGTAAAAGCAACCTAACTCCTGTCTATTTTCTTTAACCTTCTCTATTTGCTGAGAACTTATTTTGCTACATTTTCCTATTATACCTCGTATAAAAAACATCCTTAGGCTTACGCCTAGTGGATGATCCACCGCTATGTTGGACTCTCTCGGAAATTTTAGTTTTTAAGGGGACTCGGCACCCCAAAAAACATCAACATGTCAATTTTTGTTTGTGTCCCAAATTACACTTTATACACTGAAGAATGTTTCTGCAAAGTTTTATGTCCCTGTGATAATTTTAAGATATTTTTTAATTTTACTGACTCAGAAATCTGAGGTTTTTCTCACTCTCACCGCTCGCTACTCACCTAAAATGCTGTTAGATACCAAAATTTATCAACGAAACCTTTTAGGATCAAATTTTTTAAATACCATGGTCCCATAGTGTGAAAAATCAATTAATGAGGTTATGTTTCCATATATTCTGGATGGATATCAAAGATTGGCATGAGATGATATTTTGATGTGAATGTCTTCAATGTGAAATCCACATAGGTAACGAGTCTCCTGATAATAGTTGGATCAAGTTTCCAAAAGACATATTTGTGTTTTCATGTTTTATTCTTTAAGTTTAGGCTTAGTTTTGGAATGCCCAAAACATTCAGAACAGCAAAGCACTTTAGGAAAGAACAATGAAAATGTAAACCACAAACTGTGAGCATTTTGGTTAGAAGAAAAGTGTTTTTACAAATCACATGACAGTAGTAGAAAAATGCGGGTTCTGGATCAGTGGTGGCGGAGGTGGCGAAATCGAGTGGAGTTGAGGTGTACCGGAAGTGACGTCATAACAGGAAGTGACAGCATAACCGGAAGTGGAGTTGAGTTGTCCCAGAAGTGACATCATAACCGGAAGTGGAGTTGAGTTGTACCGGAAGTGACGTCATAACCGGAAGTGGAGTTGAGTTGTACAGGAAATGACGTCATATCAAGTTGAGTTGTTAACCTCCCGCTTCGAGTGGAGTTGAGTTGCTAGTTTCGGTTTCTCGGATTTCGGCGTTTTAGAGCAACACTACGTCGAGTGGAGTTGAGTTGTTAGTTTCGGTTTCTCAGATTTCGTCGTCTGAGAGCAGCACTGCGTTGAGTTGGTTTCCTCCTGCCTCGGATTGATGTGGTGGAGGAGGAGCAATTCGAGTAGGGTTGAGTTGTTAGTTTCGGTTTCTCGGATTTCACGCGAATAACACGTGTTTACATTTTGGACTTGGGAATTTCAGAGGGATTGGATTTAAGGGCTGATTTTTCTGTAACTCGTAGCGCCATCTATTAGTACTTTTTTGAGTAAAATAAAATCTTTAAAACATACTTTTTAAAACTAAAAGATGTGATATTTTTGCTGGGTTCGAACTGCCTACCAAAAGGTACTCATGGTCGAGGGTTAGTTGGATGAATCTATAACCTCTCGGCCACGAATACCTGGTTACTTTCCGAAATATAATCAATTTAAATCCGAATACATTAAGTGCGTAATTGGCTGTTAAAATAGTATCGATTGCTCCACCACATCAATAAGTTCGTACACTTACGTGCTGTCAATCTCAGCGTTGCCATTCTCTACTTAAGAAATATTCTGGATAAAAATATTATTTAAAAACCCATCCCTGTCTTACATAAACGTTTTTCTCCAAGCAGAAGGAATTATATTCCTCAACTCTACTCTACATGTTATTTGTTTTTATTACATAGTTTTATGAATTGTCTTAAAATGCAAGATCTGAAATGAAATTTTTCTTTGCTATAAAGATTTATGGTTTTATTAGATGCTATAACACCTATTTTATAGCAGAAATTTTGTTTTAAATAATATACACTTAAGTAAGAGTAAAATATTTGAAACTTTACAAGACAAATACTATGAATATGTTTTCTTGTACATTTGAAGAAGTTATAATAGTATAAAAAACATTTATCCTATAAATCTAAATTAAATGTTATTTTTGAATCAATCTTTCCTTGCGTATTATTTTTTACTTTGAATAAATCTTCATAAATTTTAGCGATTTAATTTATATTATATAGATTTACAAACCTGTTTTTGGATGAAATATAAGGATTTTATATTTTAAAAGTTAATGTTTTTACTCAAAATTAATTATATATTAAATACTATTACACATATTTTTAATGTTGAAGAGTTTTAGAAAACATTTTACAATTGAAACATATACATTAAATATTATGACAAACACTTAAATGCAGATCCATAAGGGAATATTGGAAATCTTTTTAATGCTTATACCTTTCTATTTTAAATAAACTTTTGCTTGTCTTACCACATACACTGTATTTTGGATTATTTGCTTTTTTTATTACATGGTCTTATAAATTTCCTTTTAAAATACAAGATCTGAAATGAAATTTTCCTTGATCTTAAGATTTATGTTTTACTCAAAAATTAATTATACATTAGATGCTATAGCACATATTTTATTGCAGAATTTTTTAATATTATACACTTAAGTGAGCGTAAAATTTTTGAAACTTTACAAGACCCATACCATGTTTCCTTACACATTTGAAGTAGTGAAAAATAGTATTAAAACCCTTTATCCAGTAAAATCTAAATTAAATATTATTTTTTAATTAATCTTTCCTT
The DNA here is from genome assembly GCA_933210815.1 of Meta bourneti. Lineage (NCBI taxonomy): Eukaryota > Metazoa > Arthropoda > Arachnida > Araneae > Tetragnathidae > Meta > Meta bourneti. Next base: position 5,234,317 of record OW119926.1, read on the forward strand.
GGATATTAATTTTCATAAATTTTAGTGATTTTATTTATATTATAAAGATTTACAAAACTGTTTTTAACGAAATTTTCTTTGATATAAGGATTTATATTTTAAAAGTTAGATGTTTTTTACACAAAAATTAATTATATATCAAATACTATTACACGTATTATAACATTGAAGATTTTTAGAAAATGTTTAACAATTGAAATATATACTTTAAATATTATTACAAACATTTAAATGCAATTTGCTTTTTACTTTTTAATTTTACAATTGAGACATTTTTAAAAGTTTGATTCTTAAAGTGTGTTTTATGCATAGTAAAACAATTATTATAAAAAACCTGTACGAGTAAAAAGAATTTTATGCATTAATTTGAAACTTTACAATACCCATACCATGTTTTCCTTGCACATTTGAAGTAGTGAAAAATAGAATTAAAAACCATTTGTCCTTGAAGTTCTAAATTAAAAGTTCTTTTTCTTTAATGCTTTTGCAAACCACACATTTTACTAAATATGAACTTCCTTTTATTTATTTGAAAACCTTATGCACATCGTACAGTTTAAATTGCACAGCAAAATACTAATACTGTACGAAGCTATGAAGTATTTTACAAGATACTTTTGTACTGTTTTTCTTAATTTTAAATGTTCTACATTGCTATGTTAAATGGGTAGTAAGTGAGTTTTCTGTTTTTGAAAATAATGTGTGCACATCTGTGCTGCTAAGCAAATCAACTTTTGCCCTTTTCTTGATATTTAATGCATAATCTAAATATTTACTGACACCGCTGATAGTTTTACCCATGAGTAAAATTAAATAATAACTGAAAATTTTAAGTATTAATGTGAATTTTAAAATGAACAAATATTATTGAAATAATGGATTAAATCTGAATTCTATGTATTCTTAAAACAATCTCTGCAAAAACCAGCACAGACAATTCTTAAACAGATTGAAGGAAGCTACATGGACACAAAGTAAATTAGAACACTTTTTAATAGTAAAAACATTATGATTAATACTTTTTACAAAAATAATACATTGTAGTAAAAAAAAAGAACTTATTTTTACATACTTGCATTTTTTAAGAGACACATATTTCCGACAAGCTAATTATCCAATGCCATCACCTCAGCTATGGGGCAATGCAAATTATTTTTGTGATGACCACATTATAGTTTTTGGATATCTATGTTGCTACTTAGAGCACATAATGCCTCAAATTTGGGACACCCCTATGGTTCCAAGTTGATATTCGGAATATTCAATGTATCTAAGCGTTTCTTTTCCACACAACCACCTTTGTAAGCAATTAGGTACTGAGTGGCCCTCTTGGTCTGCTCGTACAATTCTAAAAGCTTAGAGTCTAGACTTTCTAAGGGAGCACAATTTGCTATGTCATGGGACAGAAATTAAGTGTACATACGTAATTTTTAAAATATCACAGTTGTACGATCTTTGGCACTAAGTTTATGCTCAGACGATAAGTTAAAACGAATACTTGAAGCTACTTGCGATTTTTTTTTACAGCGATGTATGCGTATTTACGTACTAAGAAACTTTTCTTGAGTCTGAAATCCGTCAAAATCCACAATTGCACAAATATTAAGCATTGCTATTGAAAAGCGTTAGCTGTAAAAAATAATTGTAAACTGGAGGCCACGAAGAACTGGACTATATAATACCATACACTTACTAATCATACTAATCATTAAAGTTAAAATTTATCTTTTGCGTTCCATAGTTACTCACAAAAGATAAGACTAAGTGAAGAATGTACATACACAGAAAACATGTGTTTGATAATGCGCGAAATAAAATTTTGTGTTGTAATACAAGATTTTAACGAAAGGATATATTTAAATGTGCGTGTGATTTTTTACTCTACCACGTTTGCGCTGTATATCACTTGAAATTGCATCTACTACATGTACTAATAAATAGACAGTTTAGTGACAAATGTACGTTTTAATTTTATGTAAAATATTGGTTCGGCACATAGGACACGTTGAAAGACTCTTCGTACATCTCATGCATGTCACCAGATGACCGCAAGGCTGTAAAGTAGCATTCATTTTCCGATTCCTTGCAAATTTTACAAAGTCGTTCGTCCTTGTCGTTGTATAAGGGGTTAAACTATACATCGTTTTTTTTATAAAACCATTGGTATTATTGTTGATTTCATCCAGCACCTGTACAATTTCATCTATGCGGTACCAAACATTTTGGATAAAACTTTGTATTTGTGTCTCACTACATCTTCTTTTTACCAATTTTCAAGCCCTTCGCCAAACCAATAGCACCTGATCACGTCCAAGACACCGGTATAATACAATCCGTTTTCGGCTAGGTCCCTAATGTCAACGTCTGTGCGTTGGCCAATCTCTAAACGTAGATAGGCACATAGACATGCTTGGAACTTTTGGCTTCAAATTTGCATAATGGTTATTCATTTTCCTTAAAACTATATTATGCTCTATTACTCTTAAGTGTAAAATTATGGTACAGATTGAGTTAAATTCCATGAAAAAAAGGTTCTTCTCTTAATCAATTTTTAAAAATCTGATACTTCTCAAAGATACTAGTTTCCTTTCAACAAGGGCAAAGACTTGTGTGTGCCCACAAATAAATAATTCAATTTGTTGATGTAATTTTACAAAAAACAAAACTGCAGAATCAAGAGAATTCAGTATACTTTAAAGTTCTCATTTTAAAGAAAGTCAAAATACGTTTCTCTTATAAATTATAGTTGGTTATGTTTTTTTTTCTTGCTCAAGTTTGGTCGTAGAATTGAATTGCATTCAGCGCAAACGTGGTAGAGTAAAAAATCACACGCACATTTAAATATATCCTTTCGTTAAAATCTTGTATTACAACACAAAATTTTATTTCGCGCATTATCACAAACACATGTTTTCTGTGTATGTACATTCTTCACTTAGTCTTATCTTTTGTGAGTAACTATGGAACGCAAAAGATAAATTTTAACTTTACTGATTAGTATGATTAGTAAGTGTATGGTATTATATAGTCCAGTTCTTCGTGGCCTCCAGTTTACAATTATTTTTTACAGCTAACGCTTTTCAATAGCAATGCTTAATATTTGTGCAATTGTGGATTTTGACGGATTTCAGACTCAAGAAAAGTTTCTTAGTACGTAAATACGCATACATCGCTGTAAAAAAAAAATCGCAAGTAGCTTCAAGTATTCGTTTTAACTTATCGTCTGAGCATAAACTTAGTGCCAAAGATCGTACAACTGTGATATTTTAAAAATTACATATGTACACTTAATTTCTGTCCCATGACATAGCAAATTGTGCTCCCTTAGAAAGTCTAAACTCTAAGCTTTTAGAATTGTACGAGCAGACCAAGAGGGCCACTCAGTACCTAATTGCTTACAAAGGTGGTTGTGTGGAAAAGAAACGCTTAGATGCATTGAATATTCCGAATATCAACTTGGAACCATAGGGGTGTCCCAAATTTGATGCATTATGTGCTCTAAGTAGCAACAAAGATATCCAAAAACTATAATGTGGTCATCACAAAAATAATTTGCATTGCCCCATAGCTGAGGTGATGGCATTGAATAATTAACTTGTCGGAAATATGTGTCTCTTAAAAAATGCAAGTATGTAAAAATAAGTTCTTTTTTTTACTACAATGTATTATTTTTGTAAAAAATATTAATCATAATGTTTTTACTATTAAAAAGTGTTCTAATTTACTTTGTGTCCATGCAGCTTCCTTCAATCTGTTTAAGAATTGTCTGTGCTGGTTTTTGCAGAGATTGTTTTAAGAATACATAGAATTCAGATTTAATCCATTATTTCAATAATATTTGTTCATTTTAAAATTCACATTAATACTTAAAATTTTCAGTTATTATTTAATTTTACTCATGGGTAAAACTATCAGCGGTGTCAGTAAATATTTAGATTATGCATTAAATATCAAGAAAAGGGCAAAAGTTGATTTGCTTAGCAGCACAGATGTGCACACATTATTTTCAAAAACAGAAAACTCACTTACTACCCATTTAACATAGCAATGTAGAACATTTAAAATTAAGAAAAACAGTACAAAAGTATCTTGTAAAATACTTCATAGCTTCGTACAGTATTAGTATTTTGCTGTGCAATTTAAACTGTACGATGTGCATAAGGTTTTCAAATAAATAAAAGGAAGTTCATATTTAGTAAAATGTGTGGTTTGCAAAAGCATTAAAGAAAAAGAACTTTTAATTTAGAACTTCAAGGACAAATGGTTTTTAATTCTATTTTTCACTACTTCAAATGTGCAAGGAAAACATGGTATGGGTATTGTAAAGTTTCAAATTAATGCATAAAATTCTTTTTACTCGTACAGGTTTTTTATAATAATTGTTTTACTATGCATAAAACACACTTTAAGAATCAAACTTTTAAAAATGTCTCAATTGTAAAATTAAAAAGTAAAAAGCAAATTGCATTTAAATGTTTGTAATAATATTTAAAGTATATATTTCAATTGTTAAACATTTTCTAAAAATCTTCAATGTTATAATACGTGTAATAGTATTTGATATATAATTAATTTTTGTGTAAAAAACATCTAACTTTTAAAATATAAATCCTTATATCAAAGAAAATTTCGTTAAAAACAGTTTTGTAAATCTTTATAATATAAATAAAATCACTAAAATTTATGAAAATTAATATCCAAGGAAAGATTAATTAAAAAATAATATTTAATTTAGATTTTACTGGATAAAGGGTTTTAATACTATTTTTCACTACTTCAAATGTGTAAGGAAACATGGTATGGGTCTTGTAAAGTTTCAAAAATTTTACGCTCACTTAAGTGTATAATATTAAAAAATTCTGCAATAAAATATGTGCTATAGCATCTAATGTATAATTAATTTTTGAGTAAAACATAAATCTTAAGATCAAGGAAAATTTCATTTCAGATCTTGTATTTTAAAAGGAAATTTATAAGACCATGTAATAAAAAAAGCAAATAATCCAAAATACAGTGTATGTGGTAAGACAAGCAAAAGTTTATTTAAAATAGAAAGGTATAAGCATTAAAAAGATTTCCAATATTCCCTTATGGATCTGCATTTAAGTGTTTGTCATAATATTTAATGTATATGTTTCAATTGTAAAATGTTTTCTAAAACTCTTCAACATTAAAAATATGTGTAATAGTATTTAATATATAATTAATTTTGAGTAAAAACATTAACTTTTAAAATATAAAATCCTTATATTTCATCCAAAAACAGGTTTGTAAATCTATATAATATAAATTAAATCGCTAAAATTTATGAAGATTTATTCAAAGTAAAAAATAATACGCAAGGAAAGATTGATTCAAAAATAACATTTAATTTAGATTTATAGGATAAATGTTTTTTATACTATTATAACTTCTTCAAATGTACAAGAAAACATATTCATAGTATTTGTCTTGTAAAGTTTCAAATATTTTACTCTTACTTAAGTGTATATTATTTAAAACAAAATTTCTGCTATAAAATAGGTGTTATAGCATCTAATAAAACCATAAATCTTTATAGCAAAGAAAAATTTCATTTCAGATCTTGCATTTTAAGACAATTCATAAAACTATGTAATAAAAACAAATAACATGTAGAGTAGAGTTGAGGAATATAATTCCTTCTGCTTGGAGAAAAACGTTTATGTAAGACAGGGATGGGTTTTTAAATAATATTTTTATCCAGAATATTTCTTAAGTAGAGAATGGCAACGCTGAGATTGACAGCACGTAAGTGTACGAACTTATTGATGTGGTGGAGCAATCGATACTATTTTAACAGCCAATTACTCACTTAATGTATTCGGATTTAAATTGATTATATTTCGGAAAGTAACCAGGTATTCGTGGCCGAGAGGTTATAGATTCATCCAACTAACCCTCGACCATGAGTACCTTTTGGTAGGCAGTTCGAACCCAGCAAAAATATCACATCTTTTAGTTTTAAAAAGTATGTTTTAAAGATTTTATTTTACTCAAAAAAGTACTAATAGATGGCGCTATGAGTTACAGAAAAATCAGCCCTTAAATCCAATCCCTCTGAAATTCCCAAGTCCAAAATGTAAACACGTGTTATTCGCGTGAAATCCGAGAAACCGAAACTAACAACTCAACCCTACTCGAATTGCTCCTCCTCCACCACATCAATCCGAGGCAGGAGGAAACCAACTCAACGCAGTGCTGCTCTCAGACGACGAAATCTGAGAAACCGAAACTAACAACTCAACTCCACTCGACGTAGAGTTGCTCTAAAACGCCGAAATCCGAGAAACCGAAACTAACAACTCAACTCCACTCGAAGCGGGAGGTTAACAACTCAACTTGATATGACGTCATTTCCTGTACAACTCAACTCCACTTCCGGTTATGATGTCACTTCCTGTTATGACGTCACTTCCGGTACACCTCAACTCCACTCGATTTCGCCACCACTGATCCAGAACCCGCATTTTTCTACTACTCATGACCATCGACATTTCGGAAAGTTAAACAGCTACTTAAATTGCTAGTAAAAGACAAATACTGGCCGATAAAAGGGTAAAATCATGATTTACAAAGGCAGAGTATTCTGAGAAAAATTTCTGCTCTTAATTGTCAATTAGAATTTCGACTTTTGCTCATGATAGAAATTAATATTTTTGTCTGAAGTGATTTAAACATTAATTTTGAACATAGTAAATCATTGTTTAAAGATTTAAAATGATTTTTATTAGTTTACTGGATGTGAATAATCATTCATTCTAATGAATGTTTGTACCAAAAATTCATTTTCTCCATATTTTGCGATGTAATAGCCACCTTCAACTTCGATTATATAAAAGTAAAATGTTTGTTGTTTCCTTAAAAAGATGATAGACAAACACACATGAGTTATAGTAATTCGAGAAAAATAATCCATTGTTTTATTACATTTTCAAACGTTTTGTACGAATATAAAATCTTTAAATTGATTTTTCTGTTTCGATTTTTCACGTGCTGCCATGATTAAAATGCTAAGGCTTTTTTAGTAACGCTTCAAATAACCTGAAAATTTTTAAGACGTATACAAGGATCAGAGTAACGAAACTAAGAATGGGATTTTTAATAAAATGAACAGAAATTTTTTATTAAAATTAAACTTTTGAAAAGGTTAAATTGTCATGTTTTTCGGGAATATTTTACCTCGAAACTTTAATTCAATAACTATTTGAGGTATCCAAAATCCCATCCTTAAAAGTCATGAGAACGGTTTTATGGGTATGTTTAAACCTTGCGCCATAAAACCCCAACATTCAATCCAATCCGAGTATGTTTAAAAAATATCAAACCAAAATATCGCACATTAAAAGAGTAGCATTTTAAAATGTGTTAAAAAATTCACGAAATTATTTTTTTTTAAGTGGGAGGTAATTAAAAAAAATTTCTTCTGGAAAACCTTTATTTAATTCAAGGAGATAAATTGTAACTTACAATATTAACAAATAACTCATATTTGAGAAATTAGCTCTTTGGGTGCCAAGTCCCCTTAAAGCAAGAATTTCAAAAGCTAGTTTGCGCATTAGATATGTAATTGGTGCATTACTGGCAATTTTTTCACAAAAAAAAAATAGCTTGCCAATAAAAACTAAAATAAAAAAAAAAAAAAACTACCTAATTTAAAAAACAAAATCTTTCCATAATTGTGAAAAGATTTTCAACTTATTGAAATTTTAGGGTCTCTTAGGGATTGATAGAATCAGGCTCCGCTATTCTTAAGACAGGCCAGATATGAATTAAGAATTTGTGTTTTTTGCTCAATTCTCTAATCGTTTTTGTTCTGTGCTGTGAATATCTGATTTTTAACCACTTTTCCTAATAGGGATTACAAATTTTCAAGCTCCTGAAATTTTGTTGGTGGTCAGCAACATTGATTTCCTATTTTTGCTCTGTACCTCGTCTCATTATGGAGACGTTTTCTAGACGTACAAATTTGACTCTAAATCCAAATTTTGAGGAATTCCTTTTGAATAGTTGTTCAATAAAGTTTAATATTTTTCTTTTGCATGATTTCATCCAATAAAAACTAAATTTCCAACTTCTCCAGCTAGGATGCAATATCATACAAGTCCCCAAACACATCCATTGAGAGATGAAAGTGGGTATATAGTATTGCGGAAGAGATTCACTTTTAGGAATCTGATAAACCATCATCGTCCATCATCTCGAAAAACATTGAATTTTTTAGACTGCAGTTTAAAAAATTAAGACTCCAATTAGTCTAGATAATTAATGAGGCATCAAGTAGAGGAGTTCCAACACGAAATAAAAAGTTAATTGCCAAGTTTAATGGAGTGGGAAAGGAAAAGTCATTACTTATGTATAGAATGTCTTTTACTTATAACCGAAATGCAGTAAAACCTCAAAAATCCGGGACCAGAGCAGTTCCGGATTTCTGAAGCTACCCAAAAATTGCCTAAGAGGCGTTACGTAAAGATACACGTAAAAGGTCACCTTTACAAAAAAATTCCGAGTCTAGTCTTATAAATACAAATAAATAAAAGCGCTCTGTAAGAAACTAAATATTTATTAACATTTTGCGAATTACAAAATATAATGCGATAACACAATCAAAATGTTCTTGACATAAATTTAAAACAGTTTAAGTAGTACATATTTAATGTAAAGTACGTGTTCGCTTTATGATTTACTAAACATCTGTTAATTTCAATTGCTTTAAGTGCTCTTATCAATTTGTCTTTCAACAGAAAAGTTGTTAAATTTCCTGCGTCGATATACAACTTTTTAAGTGAGAAAATTAATTGTTTACTGAATGCTATACACGAGTCTAATGAAACTCTTCCTATTTTCCTTCATTCCGATCGTTAGTTCCATCTGCTTCTCTTGATAAAAAATGCATGTGGTATCTGAATTTTTCAAATGATTTACGACTGGAACTTTCTCATCAACTTTTAACCAATCCAAGATCATCTTCCTGGAATTTCGGATCAGTTTAAGATTTTACGTATTCTAAAAGTTCTCCAATCAAAACTTTGTCCTGAAACAATAAACCCAGGACATTCAGTCATATACTCGTAATGATTAACTGTTCCTGAAAATATCTTAAAATGCTTATCCCAAAGCGAAGATAAATATAACTGAAATAGAATAGAACGAGACAGGAAAGTAAACAATTATAATTATATTATTATTATTATAATTATATTAAACACATATTATTTTTCAGATTATTCAGAAGGTACAACGTGGTGTATACATTGTCTTAATTTGCAGTACCGCAGTTTTAAAGTTTCATCTAGTGTGAAAAAATGGCAAGTTCTTAACACTCCAAACGGTTTCCTCCAACACGCTGGAGATGAAAACTGCCCTATTTTGCTAATGACGAGGCTACGGATAGATAACCTGCAGGTTTCACTGCGAGGCTTGTCGTTTGATCCCCCTTTCGAAAAATATCAAAGGTGAGCCGCTAATGAGTTTCGCGAGTACCTCTTTCCCAATGACCTGATTGACAGGTGATTTTCGTTTGATTGAGCAGGCATGGAAGTTGTTTGAAAAGGCTTTTAAAAACAGCTTTGCTGGGCCCTCACGTTTCTGAGCATTTTTGCTTGTGGTTCTCATGTGTTGTAACAATAACCATTTCCCCTTAAAGTCTCAAAATAAGGCATACAAAGAACGTTGTATCTCTTAGATTTCCCAAAACCGCTCTGCAGGAAAACTCAATTCAACCGATTGAACAGATCAGGGAGGATCTGTCAAGTGACTTTCTTGAAATAAAAATCAACGATTGTAAATTCACAACTTCATAAAGAAAACCTCAAATGTTCCTAAGAGTTAAGGGTCTGCTGTTCACTACATGCCTAAGATATCCAGGGGAGAGGAACTTCATGGCAGCTGGGGAAGGACCAAACGAGTTTGTGAATTACTGTCGCCTGTGCTTTAACTCCAAGGGGAATGACTATCCACACACGGGTATTTTGCCAGCTTTCAGATTCAGACCCAAAGAGTTTGGATTACCACAACTATGTACCCCTTCTGATAAACGAGATCGAATCACTGCAAATTTGGTTATTCATACTATTTATCCCTTATGTTTGAGAGCTCTACCATAAAAATGATTCCAAGGGGACTGGCATGCTTGGTATAGATATTTGTTTTTTTAACAAATTTAGTTTCTCATTAAAAATATTTCCCTCCCATTTAGAGACCAAGAGTAATGGCCTCTAAGAGTTGGTGTCTGTTAGGAACAATGACAACTGATCTCAAATGTTTCTTTTTGCTCACTGAAAGTGTCTCATAAATCTGTTCAATAGAGGCCGAGTTTCATACATATGGGACCAGTCAACACATTCCAGTGCTTTCGGTTAATTTCGATCTACTCTTACCCATGGTAGGGTGTGATAGACTTGAATTAATGCTCGTTCATGAGGGAATTTAGTGTTTCTGATTAGGGAATCAGCACTGTTTAACATGTTTTCAGTAAGTTACAAATGAGTACTTGGATGCCCCTCACTAGCTTATTTAAAAAGCCTTCCAGACGAAAATCAACCGAGTTTTAACATAAAGAACTTCTTAATATTTGCAAAGGCAATATATTCATATAGTATCATTCCTGCAATTTCGAAAATTCAAGGGAAAGCAGAGTTTTTATATTTTCTCTTTGTGAAAACGTTGCATCCCAGATATCTTTTGCAATAGGGTAAATTCATTTATATTTTAGTAGTTGTGTAAAAAGACAAGAAAAGCCATTCATAAAGCTGTCTTAAATCATAAGTACTTCTGTGCTTGTAGAAAGAATATTTTCAACTTATGTTTTTACACTTGAAACAAGTTAGGTAATGAAAGATGGAAATAAAAATTAATTTAATTATGATTTATAAAAGTTTGAAATTCAATTTTCTCTCCTTATTACAATGTTTATTAATTTAGAATTTTAAGTATTATGGATTTCTATTACGAAATAGAATACAAGCGATAGAATGAAAGCAAGAAGGCCCAAAGAATAATTTTAGTTGAAATCTTCCCAACATTTGTTTTGCAACATTTTCTAATCCCCATGTATAATGTAAAACATAAATCACTTATATAGAAACTGCACTGTGATTTGCATGTCTCTCTCTAACATGCTTAAACCCATAGGGGAAACAAATTAAAATAATAAAAATCCGATTTATATAAATTCCTACCCTGCAGTAATAAAAAGTAAAATTAAATACACTTTATACAATTTCTAAATTTCACTTTCATGCCACTCGGTAATTAAAATACTTAAAATTCAAAATTGTAAATTCAATGGTGCATCAGTTACTCTGAAATAACCAAAGATCAATTCTAATGTGTCTGAAGGGAGGAAAAATTTCAATTTCAGAAAAAATTTTCAATGGGCCTATGCCTTACAATCTAGCTTACTAGTTAAACAAATTACAAAATACAATTTTACAAACATATACATAATTTGACTTCATAACTATAAAATACTTTACAGAGAATGAATCCACAACAAAATCTAAAAAGTAAACTTTATTGAGTGGCTATCAAATGACAAGCTGACACAACAAAGTTCACCATTTAAGACTCTTTGAAACAAGTGCTTGTTCCAAAAAATAATCATATCAATACTTATACTCATTGATACCTAGTGAACAGTTTTTTTATTTCCTTATTTGATTTATCACAAGTTATGTAGCAGTTAATAATGCAAGTATGCTGCATAACTAGTGAGTTGGCTTTTCTACCATATTTAAGATGACAGGTAAGGTAAGTATTTCAAAAATTTACACTTTTTCAATCTATCTTAATTTAATTTAATACAAGGGATTAGTTAATATACTATATCCAAAAGAATATTTCATATTTATTTACTTTTAAACCACATAAACAGATTCAAATGCTTTAATTAAATTATTAAATAGCACAGCAGAAAAAATATATGCACTTCAAACACAGCAATATGATTAAGGACTCGCATATTCTTCCCAAAGATCATTCTCTTTCATCTCTGAAATAGAAACAAATAATCAAAATACAAGGAAAAGCAAGTCAATATTTCATAATTGATAAAGTTCAGAAAGAAAATCTTACAGTAGCCTATATGTACATTATAATTAGAAGAATGGTGATACTTTGTACTGTTTTCTTAATTTTACATGTAATTCATTGCTACGTTAAATGGATAGCATGTGGGTTTTCAGTTTTGAAAATAATGTGTGCACATCTGTGCTGCTAAGCAAATTAACTTTTTCCCTTTTCTTGATATTTAATGCATAATCTAAATATTTACTCACACCGATGATAGTTTTACCCATGAGTAATATTAAATTGCTTAAAATTTTAAATATTAATGAATTTTAAAATGAACAAATAGTATTGAAATAATAGATAAATTAAAATTAATTCTATGTATTCTTAAAACAATCTCTGCAAAAACCAGCACAGACAATTCATAAACAGATTGAAGGAAGCCGCATGGAAACAAAGTTAATTAAAACATTTTTTATATAAAAACATCATAATTCACATATTTTACAAAACTAAAACATTATAGCAAAAAAGAACTTTATTTTTTACATACTTACATTTATAAAAAGACGCATATTTCCGACAAGCCAATTATTTTTGTGATGACCACATTATAGTTTTTGGATATCTTTGTTACTACTTAGAGCACATAGTGCATCGAATTTGGGACACCCATATTGTTCCAAGCTGATGTTCGGAAGTCAATGCATCTAAGCGTTTCTTTTCCACACAACCACCTTTGTAAGCAACTAAGTACTGAGTGGCCCCTTGGTCTGCTCGTACAATTCTAAAAGCTTAGAGTCTAGACTTTCTAAGGGAGCACAATTTGCCATGTCATGGGACAGAAATGAAGTGCACATACGTAATTTTTAACATATCGCACAGTTGTACGATCTTTGGCACTAAGTTTATGATTATAAGACGATAAGTTAAAACGAATACTTGAAGCTACTTGCGATTTTACTGCGATGTATGCGTATTTACGTACTAAGAAACCTTCTTGAGTCTGAAATCCATCAAAATCCACAATTGCACAAATATTAAGCATTGCTATTGAAAAGCGTTAGCTGTAAAAAATAATTGTAAACTGGAGGCCACGAAGAACTGGACTATATAATACCATACACTTACTAATCATACTAATCAGTAAAGTTAAAATTTATCTTTTGCGTTCCATAGTTACTCACAAAAGATAAGACTAAGTGAAGAATGTACATACACAGAAAACATGTGTTTGATAATGCGCGAAATAAAATTTTGTGTTGTAATACAAGATTTTAACGAAAGGATATATTTAAATGTGCGTGTGATTTTTTACTCTACCACGTTTGCGCTGTATATCACTTGAAATTGCATCTACTACATGTACTAATAAATAGACAGTTTAGTGACAAATGTACGTTTTAATTTTATGTAAAATATTGGTTCGGCACATAGGACACGTTGAAAGACTCTTCGTACATCTCATGCATGTCACCAGATGACCGCAAGGCTGTAAAGTAGCATTCATTTTCCGATTCCTTGCAAATTTTACAAAGTCGTTCGTCCTTGTCGTTGTATAAGGGGTTAAACTATACATCGTTTTTTTTATAAAACCATTGGTATTATTGTTGATTTCATCCAGCACCTGTACAATTTCATCTATGCGGTACCAAACATTTTGGATAAAACTTTGTATTTGTGTCTCACTACATCTTCTTTTTACCAATTTTCAAGCCCTTCGCCAAACCAATAGCACCTGATCACGTCCAAGACACCGGTATAATACAATCCGTTTTCGGCTAGGTCCCTAATGTCAACGTCTGTGCGTTGGCCAATCTCTAAACGTAGATAGGCACATAGACATGCTTGGAACTTTTGGCTTCAAATTTGCATAATGGTTATTCATTTTCCTTAAAACTATATTATGCTCTATTACTCTTAAGTGTAAAATTATGGTACAGATTGAGTTAAATTCCATGAAAAAAAGGTTCTTCTCTTAATCAATTTTTAAAAATCTGATACTTCTCAAAGATACTAGTTTCCTTTCAACAAGGGCAAAGACTTGTGTGTGCCCACAAATAAATAATTCAATTTGTTGATGTAATTTTACAAAAAACAAAACTGCAGAATCAAGAGAATTCAGTATACTTTAAAGTTCTCATTTTAAAGAAAGTCAAAATACGTTTCTCTTATAAATTATAGTTGGTTATGTTTTTTTTTCTTGCTCAAGTTTGGTCGTAGAATTGAATTGCATTCAGCGCAAACGTGGTAGAGTAAAAAATCACACGCACATTTAAATATATCCTTTCGTTAAAATCTTGTATTACAACACAAAATTTTATTTCGCGCATTATCACAAACACATGTTTTCTGTGTATGTACATTCTTCACTTAGTCTTATCTTTTGTGAGTAACTATGGAACGCAAAAGATAAATTTTAACTTTACTGATTAGTATGATTAGTAAGTGTATGGTATTATATAGTCCAGTTCTTCGTGGCCTCCAGTTTACAATTATTTTTTACAGCTAACGCTTTTCAATAGCAATGCTTAATATTTGTGCAATTGTGGATTTTGACGGATTTCAGACTCAAGAAAAGTTTCTTAGTACGTAAATACGCATACATCGCTGTAAAAAAAAAATCGCAAGTAGCTTCAAGTATTCGTTTTAACTTATCGTCTGAGCATAAACTTAGTGCCAAAGATCGTACAACTGTGATATTTTAAAAATTACATATGTACACTTAATTTCTGTCCCATGACATAGCAAATTGTGCTCCCTTAGAAAGTCTAAACTCTAAGCTTTTAGAATTGTACGAGCAGACCAAGAGGGCCACTCAGTACCTAATTGCTTACAAAGGTGGTTGTGTGGAAAAGAAACGCTTAGATGCATTGAATATTCCGAATATCAACTTGGAACCATAGGGGTGTCCCAAATTTGATGCATTATGTGCTCTAAGTAGCAACAAAGATATCCAAAAACTATAATGTGGTCATCACAAAAATAATTTGCATTGCCCCATAGCTGAGGTGATGGCATTGAATAATTAACTTGTCGGAAATATGTGTCTCTTAAAAAATGCAAGTATGTAAAAATAAGTTCTTTTTTTTACTACAATGTATTATTTTTGTAAAAAATATTAATCATAATGTTTTTACTATTAAAAAGTGTTCTAATTTACTTTGTGTCCATGCAGCTTCCTTCAATCTGTTTAAGAATTGTCTGTGCTGGTTTTTGCAGAGATTGTTTTAAGAATACATAGAATTCAGATTTAATCCATTATTTCAATAATATTTGTTCATTTTAAAATTCACATTAATACTTAAAATTTTCAGTTATTATTTAATTTTACTCATGGGTAAAACTATCAGCGGTGTCAGTAAATATTTAGATTATGCATTAAATATCAAGAAAAGGGCAAAAGTTGATTTGCTTAGCAGCAAAGATGTGCACACATTATTTTCAAAAACAGAAAACTCACTTACTACCCATTTAACATAGCAATGTAGAACATTTAAAATTAAGAAAAACAGTACAAAAGTATCTTGTAAAATACTTCATAGCTTCGTACAGTATTAGTATTTTGCTGTGCAATTTAAACTGTACGATGTGCATAAGGTTTTCAAATAAATAAAAGGAAGTTCATATTTAGTAAAATGTGTGGTTTGCAAAAGCATTAAAGAAAAAGAACTTTTAATTTAGAACTTCAAGGACAAATGGTTTTTAATTCTATTTTTCACTACTTCAAATGTGCAAGGAAAACATGGTATGGGTATTGTAAAGTTTCAAATTAATGCATAAAATTCTTTTTACTCGTACAGATTTTTTATAATAATTGTTTTATTATGCATAAAACACACTTTAAGAATCAAACTTTTAAAAATGTCTCAATTGTAAAATTAAAAAGTAAAAAGCAAATTGCATTTAAATGTTTGTAATAATATTTAAAGTATATATTTCAATTGTTAAACATTTTCTAAAAATCTTCAATGTTATAATACGTGTAATAGTATTTGATATATAATTAATTTTTGTGTAAAAAACATCTAACTTTTAAAATATAAATCCTTATATCAAAGAAAATTTCGTTAAAAACTGTTTTGTAAATCTTTATAATATAAATAAAATCACTAAAATTTATGAAAATTAATATCCAAGGAAAGATTAATTAAAAAATAATATTTAATTTAGATTTTACTGGATAAAGGGTTTTAATACTATTTTTCACTACTTCAAATGTGTAAGGAAACATGGTATGGGTCTTGTAAAGTTTCAAAAATTTTACGCTCACTTAAGTGTATAATATTAAAAAATTCTGCAATAAAATATGTGCTATAGCATCTAATGTATAATTAATTTTTGAGTAAAACATAAATCTTAAGATCAAGGAAAATTTCATTTCAGATCTTGTATTTTAAAAGGAAATTTATAAGACCATGTAATAAAAAAAGCAAATAATCCAAAATACAGTGTATGTGGTAAGACAAGCAAAAGTTTATTTAAAATAGAAAGGTGTAAGCATTAAAAAGATTTCCAATATTCCCTTATGGATCTGCATTTAAGTGTTTGTCATAATATTTAATGTATATGTTTCAATTGTAAAATGTTTTCTAAAACTCTTCAACATTAAAAATATGTGTAATAGTATTTAATATATAATTAATTTTGAGTAAAAACATTAACTTTTAAAATATAAAATCCTTATATTTCATCCAAAAACAGGTTTGTAAATCTATATAATATAAATTAAATCGCTAAAATTTATGAAGATTTATTCAAAGTAAAAAATAATACGCAAGGAAAGATTGATTCAAAAATAACATTTAATTTAGATTTATAGGATAAATGTTTTTTATACTATTATAACTTCTTCAAATGTACAAGAAAACATATTCATAGTATTTGTCTTGTAAAGTTTCAAATATTTTACTCTTACTTAAGTGTATATTATTTAAAACAAAATTTCTGCTATAAAATAGGTGTTATAGCATCTAATAAAACCATAAATCTTTATAGCAAAGAAAAATTTCATTTCAGATCTTGCATTTTAAGACAATTCATAAAACTATGTAATAAAAACAAATAACATGTAGAGTAGAGTTGAGGAATATAATTCCTTCTGCTTGGAGAAAAACGTTTATGTAAGACAGGGATGGGTTTTTAAATAATATTTTTATCCAGAATATTTCTTAAGTAGAGAATGGCAACGCTGAGATTGACAGCACGTAAGTGTACGAACTTATTGATGTGGTGGAGCAATCGATACTATTTTAACAGCCAATTACGCACTTAATGTATTCGGATTTAAATTGATTATATTTCGGAAAGTAACCAGGTATTCGTGGCCGAGAGGTTATAGATTCATCCAACTAACCCTCGACCATGAGTACCTTTTGGTAGGCAGTTCGAACCCAGCAAAAATATCACATCTTTTAGTTTTAAAAAGTATGTTTTAAAGATTTTATTTTACTCAAAAAAGTACTAATAGATGGCGCTACGAGTTACAGAAAAATCAGCCCTTAAATCCAATCCCTCTGAAATTCCCAAGTCCAAAATGTAAACACGTGTTATTCGCGTGAAATCCGAGAAACCGAAACTAACAACTCAACCCTACTCAAATTGCTCCTCCTCCACCACATCAATCCGAGGCAGGAGGAAACCAACTCAACGCAGTGCTGCTCTCAGACGACGAAATCTGAGAAACCGAAACTAACAACTCAACTCCACTCGACGTAGAGTTGCTCTAAAACGCCGAAATCCGAGAAACCGAAACTAACAACTCAACTCCACTCGAAGCGGGAGGTTAACAACTCAACTTGATATGACGTCATTTCCTGCACAACTCAACTCCACTTCCGGTTATGATGTCACTTCCTGTTATGACGTCACTTCCGGTACACCTCAACTCCACTCGATTTCGCCACCACTGATCCAGAACCCGCATTTTTCTACTACTCATGACCATCGACATTTCGGAAAGTTAAACAGCTACTTAAATTGCTAGTAAAAGACAAATACTGGCCGATAAAAGGGTAAAATCATGATTTACAAAGGCAGAGTATTCTGAGAAAAATTTCTGCTCTTAATTGTCAATTAGAATTTCGACTTTTGCTCATGATAGAAATTAATATTTTTGTCTGAAGTGATTTAAACATTAATTTTGAACATAGTAAATCATTGTTTAAAGATTTAAAATGATTTTTATTAGTTTACTGGATGTGAATAATCATTCATTCTAATGAATGTTTGTACCAAAAATTCATTTTCTCCATATTTTGCGATGTAATAGCCACCTTCAACTTCGATTATATAAAAGTAAAATGTTTGTTGTTTCCTTAAAAAGATGATAGACAAACACACATGAGTTATAGTAATTCGAGAAAAATAATCCATTGTTTTATTACATTTTCAAACGTTTTGTACGAATATAAAATCTTTAAATTGATTTTTCTGTTTCGATTTTTCACGTGCTGCCATGATTAAAATGCTAAGGCTTTTTTAGTAACGCTTCAAATAACCTGAAAATTTTTAAGACGTATACAAGGATCAGAGTAATGAAACTAAGAATGGGATTTTTAATAAAATGAACAGAAATTTTTTATTAAAATTAAACTTTTGAAAAGGTTAAATTGTCATGTTTTTCGGGAATATTTTACCTCGAAACTTTAATTCAATAACTATTTGAGGTATCCAAAATCCCATCCTTAAAAGTCATGAGAACGGTTTTATGGGTATGTTTAAACCTTGCGCCATAAAACCCCAACATTCAATCCAATCCGAGTATGTTTAAAAAATATCAAACCAAAATATCGCACATTAAAAGAGTAGCATTTTAAAATGTGTTAAAAAATTCACGAAATTATTTTTTTTAAGTGGGAGGTAATTAAAAAAAAATTTCTTCTGGAAAACCTTTATTTAATTCAAGGAGATAAATTGTAACTTACAATATTAACAAATAACTCATATTTGAGAAATTAGCTCTTTGGGTGCCAAGTCCCCTTAAAGCAAGAATTTCAAAAGCTAGTTTGCGCATTAGATATGTAATTGGTGCATTACTGGCAATTTTTTCACAAAAAAAAAAATAGCTTGCCAATAAAAACTAAAATATATATATATATATATATATATATATATATATATATATATATATATATATATATATATATATATATATATATATATATATATATAAACTACCTAATTTAAAAAACAAAATCTCTCCATAATTGTGAAAAGATTTTCAACTTATTGAAATTTTAGGGTCTCTTAGGGATTGATAGAATCAGGCTCCGCTATTCTTAAGACAGGCCAGATATGAATTAAGAATTTGTGTTTTTTGCTCAATTCTCTAATCGTTTTTGTTCTGTGCTGTGAATATCTGATTTTTAACCACTTTTCCTAATAGGGATTACAAATTTTCAAGCTCCTGAAATTTTGTTGGTGGTCAGCAACATTGATTTCCTATTTTTGCTCTGTACCTCGTCTCATTATGGAGACGTTTTCTAGACGTACAAATTTGACTCTAAATCCAAATTTTGAGGAATTCCTTTTGAATAGTTGTTCAATAAAGTTTAATATTTTTCTTTTGCATGATTTCATCCAATAAAAACTAAATTTCCAACTTCTCCAGCTAGGATGCAATATCATACAAGTCCCCAAACACATCCATTGAGAGATGAAAGTGGGTATATAGTATTGCGGAAGAGATTCACTTTTAGGAATCTGATAAACCATCATCGTCCATCATCTCGAAAAACATTGAATTTTTTAGACTGCAGTTTAAAAAATTAAGACTCCAATTAGTCTAGATAATTAATGAGGCATCAAGTAGAGGAGTTCCAACACGAAATAAAAAGTTAATTGCCAAGTTTAATGGAGTGGGAAAGGAAAAGTCATTACTTATGTATAGAATGTCTTTTACTTATAACCGAAATGCAGTAAAACCTCAAAAATCCGGGACCAGAGCAGTTCCGGATTTCTGAAGCTACCCAAAAATTGCCTAAGAGGCGTTACGTAAAGATACACGTAAAAGGTCACCTTTACAAAAAAATTCCGAGTCTAGTCTTATAAATACAAATAAATAAAAGCGCTCTGTAAGAAACTAAATATTTATTAACATTTTGCGAATTACAAAATATAATGCGATAACACAATCAAAATGTTCTTGACATAAATTTAAAACAGTTTAAGTAGTACATATTTAATGTAAAGTACGTGTTCGCTTTATGATTTACTAAACATCTGTTAATTTCAATTGCTTTAAGTGCTCTTATCAATTTGTCTTTCATCAGAAAAGTTGTTAAATTTCCTGCGTCGATATACAACTTTTTAAGTGAGAAAATTAATTGTTTACTGAATGCTATACACGAGTCTAATGAAACTCTTCCTATTTTCCTTCATTCCGATCGTTAGTTCCATCTGCTTCTCTTGATAAAAAATGCATGTGGTATCTGAATTTTTCAAATGATTTACGACTGGAACTTTCTCATCAACTTTTAACCAATCCAAGATCATCTTCCTGGAATTTCGGATCAGTTTAAGATTTTACGTATTCTAAAAGTTCTCCAATCAAAACTTTGTCCTGAAACAATAAACCCAGGACATTCAGTCATATACTCGTAATGATTAACTGTTCCTGAAAATATCTTAAAATGCTTATCCCAAAGCGAAGATAAATATAACTGAAATAGAATAGAACGAGACAGGAAAGTAAACAATTATAATTATATTATTATTATTATAATTATATTAAACACATATTATTTTTCAGATTATTCAGAAGGTACAACGTGGTGTATACATTGTCTTAATTTGCAGTACCGCAGTTTTAAAGTTTCATCTAGTGTGAAAAAATGGCAAGTTCTTAACACTCCAAACGGTTTCCTCCAACACGCTGGAGATGAAAACTGCCCTATTTTGCTAATGACGAGGCTACGGATAGATAACCTGCAGGTTTCACTGCGAGGCTTGTCGTTTGATCCCCCTTTCGAAAAATATCAAAGGTGAGCCGCTAATGAGTTTCGCTAGTACCTCTTTCCCAATGACCTGATTGACAGGTGATTTTCGTTTGATTGAGCAGGCATGGAAGTTGTTTGAAAAGGCTTTTAAAAACAGCTTTGCTGGGCCCTCACGTTTCTGAGCATTTTTGCTTGTGGTTCTCATGTGTTGTAACAATAACCATTTCCCCTTAAAGTCTCAAAATAAGGCATACAAAGAACGTTGTATCTCTTAGATTTCCCAAAACCGCTCTGCAGGAAAACTCAATTCAACCGATTGAACAGATCAGGGAGGATCTGTCAAGTGACTTTCTTGAAATAAAAATCAACGATTGTAAATTCACAACTTCATAAAGAAAACCTCAAATGTTCCTAAGAGTTAAGGGTCTGCTGTTCACTACATGCCTGAGATATCCAGGGGAGAGGAACTTCATGGCAGCTGGGGAAGGACCAAACGAGTTTGTGAATTACTGTCGCCTGTGCTTTAACTCCAAGGGGAATGACTATCCACACACGGGTATTTTGCCAGCTTTCAGATTCAGACCCAAAGAGTTTGGATTACCACAACTATGTACCCCTTCTGATAAACGAGATCGAATCACTGCAAATTTGGTTATTCATACTATTTATCCCTTATGTTTGAAAGCTCTACCATAAAAATGATTCCAAGGGGACTGGCATGCTTGGTATAGATATTTGTTTTTTTAACAAATTTAGTTTCTCATTAAAAATATTTCCCTCCCATTTAGAGACCAAGAGTAATGGCCTCTAAGAGTTGGTGTCTGTTAGGAACAATGACAACTGATCTCAAATGTTTCTTTTTGCTCACTGAAAGTGTCTCATAAATCTGTTCAATAGAGGCCGAGTTTCATACATATGGGACCAGTCAACACATTCCAGTGCTTTCGGTTAATTTCGATCTACTCTTACCCATGGTAGGGTGTGATAGACTTGAATTAATGCTCGTTCATGAGGGAATTTAGTGTTTCTGATTAGGGAATCAGCACTGTTTAACATGTTTTCAGTAAGTTACAAATGAGTACTTGGATGCCCCTCACTAGCTTATTTAAAAAGCCTTCCAGACGAAAATCAACCGAGTTTTAACATAAAGAACTTCTTAATATTTGCAAAGGCAATATATTCATATAGTATCATTCCTGCAATTTCGAAAATTCAAGGGAAAGCAGAGTTTTTATATTTTCTCTTTGTGAAAACGTTGCATCCCAGATATCTTTTGCAATAGGGTAAATTCATTTATATTTTAGTAGTTGTGTAAAAAGACAAGAAAAGCCATTCATAAAGCTGTCTTAAATCATAAGTACTTCTGTGCTTGTAGAAAGAATATTTTCAACTTATGTTTTTACACTTGAAACAAGTTAGGTAATGAAAGATGGAAATAAAAATTAATTTAATTATGATTTATAAAAGTTTGAAATTCAATTTTCTCTCCTTATTACAATGTTTATTAATTTAGAATTTTAAGTATTATGGATTTCTATTACGAAATAGAATACAAGCGATAGAATGAAAGCAAGAAGGCCCAAAGAATAATTTTAGTTGAAATCTTCCCAACATTTGTTTTGCAACATTTTCTAATCCCCATGTATAATGTAAAACATAAATCACTTATATAGAAACTGCACTGTGATTTGCATGTCTCTCTCTAACATGCTTAAACCCATAGGGGAAACAAATTAAAATAATAAAAATCCGATTTATATAAATTCCTACCCTGCAGTAATAAAAAGTAAAATTAAATACACTTTATACAATTTCTAAATTTCACTTTCATGCCACTCGGTAATTAAAATACTTAAAATTCAAAATTGTAAATTCAATGGTGCATCAGTTACTCTGAAATAACCAAAGATCAATTCTAATGTGTCTGAAGGGAGGAAAAATTTCAATTTCAGAAAAAATTTTCAATGGGCCTATGCCTTACAATCTAGCTTACTAGTTAAACAAATTACAAAATACAATTTTACAAACATATACATAATTTGACTTCATAACTATAAAATACTTTACAGAGAATGAATCCACAACAAAATCTAAAAAGTAAACTTTATTGAGTGGCTATCAAATGACAAGCTGACACAACAAAGTTCACCATTTAAGACTCT
This sequence comes from Meta bourneti, assembly GCA_933210815.1. Taxonomy (NCBI): domain Eukaryota; kingdom Metazoa; phylum Arthropoda; class Arachnida; order Araneae; family Tetragnathidae; genus Meta; species Meta bourneti. Next base: position 5,257,448 of record OW119926.1, read on the forward strand.
TTGAAACAAGTGCTTGTTCCAAAAAATAATCATATCAATACTTATACTCATTGATACCTAGTGAACAGTTTTTTTATTTCCTTATTTGATTTATCACAAGTTATGTAGCAGTTAATAATGCAAGTATGCTGCATAACTAGTGAGTTGGCTTTTCTACCATATTTAAGATGACAGGTAAGGTAAGTATTTCAAAAATTTACACTTTTTCAATCTATCTTAATTTAATTTAATACAAGGGATTAGTTAATATACTATATCCAAAAGAATATTTCATATTTATTTACTTTTAAACCACATAAACAGATTCAAATGCTTTAATTAAATTATTAAATAGCACAGCAGAAAAAATATATGCACTTCAAACACAGCAATATGATTAAGGACTCGCATATTCTTCCCAAAGATCATTCTCTTTCATCTCTGAAATAGAAACAAATAATCAAAATACAAGGAAAAGCAAGTCAATATTTCATAATTGATAAAGTTCAGAAAGAAAATCTTACAGTAGCCTATATATACATTATAATTAGAAGAATGGTGATACTTTGTACTGTTTTCTTAATTTTACATGTAATTCATTGCTACGTTAAATGGATAGCATGTGGGTTTTCAGTTTTGAAAATAATGTGTGCACATCTGTGCTGCTAAGCAAATTAACTTTTTCCCTTTTCTTGATATTTAATGCATAATCTAAATATTTACTCACACCGATGATAGTTTTACCCATGAGTAATATTAAATTGCTTAAAATTTTAAATATTAATGAATTTTAAAATGAACAAATAGTATTGAAATAATAGATAAATTAAAATTAATTCTATGTATTCTTAAAACAATCTCTGCAAAAACCAGCACAGACAATTCATAAACAGATTGAAGGAAGCCGCATGGAAACAAAGTTAATTAAAACATTTTTTATATAAAAACATCATAATTCACATATTTTACAAAACTAAAACATTATAGCAAAAAAGAACTTTATTTTTTACATACTTACATTTATAAAAAGACGCATATTTCCGACAAGCCAATTATTTTTGTGATGACCACATTATAGTTTTTGGATATCTTTGTTACTACTTAGAGCACATAGTGCATCGAATTTGGGACACCCATATTGTTCCAAGCTGATGTTCGGAAGTCAATGCATCTAAGCGTTTCTTTTCCACACAACCACCTTTGTAAGCAACTAAGTACTGAGTGGCCCCTTGGTCTGCTCGTACAATTCTAAAAGCTTAGAGTCTAGACTTTCTAAGGGAGCACAATTTGCCATGTCATGGGACAGAAATGAAGTGCACATACGTAATTTTTAACATATCGCACAGTTGTACGATCTTTGGCACTAAGTTTATGATTATAAGACGATAAGTTAAAACGAATACTTGAAGCTACTTGCGATTTTACTGCGATGTATGCGTATTTACGTACTAAGAAACCTTCTTGAGTCTGAAATCCATCAAAATCCACAATTGCACAAATATTAAGCATTGCTATTGAAAAGCGTTAGCTGTAAAAAATAATTGTAAACTGGAGGCCACGAAGAACTGGACTATATAATACCATACACTTACTAATCATACTAATCAGTAAAGTTAAAATTTATCTTTTGCGTTCCATAGTTACTCACAAAAGATAAGACTAAGTGAAGAATGTACATACACAGAAAACATGTGTTTGATAATGCGCGAAATAAAATTTTGTGTTGTAATACAAGATTTTAACGAAAGGATATATTTAAATGTGCGTGTGATTTTTTACTCTACCACGTTTGCGCTGTATATCACTTGAAATTGCATCTACTACATGTACTAATAAATAGACAGTTTAGTGACAAATGTACGTTTTAATTTTATGTAAAATATTGGTTCGGCACATAGGACACGTTGAAAGACTCTTCGTACATCTCATGCATGTCACCAGATGACCGCAAGGCTGTAAAGTAGCATTCATTTTCCGATTCCTTGCAAATTTTACAAAGTCGTTCGTCCTTGTCGTTGTATAAGGGGTTAAACTATACATCGTTTTTTTTATAAAACCATTGGTATTATTGTTGATTTCATCCAGCACCTGTACAATTTCATCTATGCGGTACCAAACATTTTGGATAAAACTTTGTATTTGTGTCTCACTACATCTTCTTTTTACCAATTTTCAAGCCCTTCGCCAAACCAATAGCACCTGATCACGTCCAAGACACCGGTATAATACAATCCGTTTTCGGCTAGGTCCCTAATGTCAACGTCTGTGCGTTGGCCAATCTCTAAACGTAGATAGGCACATAGACATGCTTGGAACTTTTGGCTTCAAATTTGCATAATGGTTATTCATTTTCCTTAAAACTATATTATGCTCTATTACTCTTAAGTGTAAAATTATGGTACAGATTGAGTTAAATTCCATGAAAAAAAGGTTCTTCTCTTAATCAATTTTTAAAAATCTGATACTTCTCAAAGATACTAGTTTCCTTTCAACAAGGGCAAAGACTTGTGTGTGCCCACAAATAAATAATTCAATTTGTTGATGTAATTTTACAAAAAACAAAACTGCAGAATCAAGAGAATTCAGTATACTTTAAAGTTCTCATTTTAAAGAAAGTCAAAATACGTTTCTCTTATAAATTATAGTTGGTTATGTTTTTTTTTCTTGCTCAAGTTTGGTCGTAGAATTGAATTGCATTCAGCACAAACGTGGTAGAGTAAAAAATCACACGCACATTTAAATATATCCTTTCGTTAAAATCTTGTATTACAACACAAAATTTTATTTCGCGCATTATCACAAACACATGTTTTCTGTGTATGTACATTCTTCACTTAGTCTTATCTTTTGTGAGTAACTATGGAACGCAAAAGATAAATTTTAACTTTACTGATTAGTATGATTAGTAAGTGTATGGTATTATATAGTCCAGTTCTTCGTGGCCTCCAGTTTACAATTATTTTTTACAGCTAACGCTTTTCAATAGCAATGCTTAATATTTGTGCAATTGTGGATTTTGACGGATTTCAGACTCAAGAAAAGTTTCTTAGTACGTAAATACGCATACATCGCTGTAAAAAAAAAATCGCAAGTAGCTTCAAGTATTCGTTTTAACTTATCGTCTGAGCATAAACTTAGTGCCAAAGATCGTACAACTGTGATATTTTAAAAATTACATATGTACACTTAATTTCTGTCCCATGACATAGCAAATTGTGCTCCCTTAGAAAGTCTAAACTCTAAGCTTTTAGAATTGTACGAGCAGACCAAGAGGGCCACTCAGTACCTAATTGCTTACAAAGGTGGTTGTGTGGAAAAGAAACGCTTAGATGCATTGAATATTCCGAATATCAACTTGGAACCATAGGGGTGTCCCAAATTTGATGCATTATGTGCTCTAAGTAGCAACAAAGATATCCAAAAACTATAATGTGGTCATCACAAAAATAATTTGCATTGCCCCATAGCTGAGGTGATGGCATTGAATAATTAACTTGTCGGAAATATGTGTCTCTTAAAAAATGCAAGTATGTAAAAATAAGTTCTTTTTTTTACTACAATGTATTATTTTTGTAAAAAATATTAATCATAATGTTTTTACTATTAAAAAGTGTTCTAATTTACTTTGTGTCCATGCAGCTTCCTTCAATCTGTTTAAGAATTGTCTGTGCTGGTTTTTGCAGAGATTGTTTTAAGAATACATAGAATTCAGATTTAATCCATTATTTCAATAATATTTGTTCATTTTAAAATTCACATTAATACTTAAAATTTTCAGTTATTATTTAATTTTACTCATGGGTAAAACTATCAGCGGTGTCAGTAAATATTTAGATTATGCATTAAATATCAAGAAAAGGGCAAAAGTTGATTTGCTTAGCAGCACAGATGTGCACACATTATTTTCAAAAACAGAAAACTCACTTACTACCCATTTAACATAGCAATGTAGAACATTTAAAATTAAGAAAAACAGTACAAAAGTATCTTGTAAAATACTTCATAGCTTCGTACAGTATTAGTATTTTGCTGTGCAATTTAAACTGTACGATGTGCATAAGGTTTTCAAATAAATAAAAGGAAGTTCATATTTAGTAAAATGTGTGGTTTGCAAAAGCATTAAAGAAAAAGAACTTTTAATTTAGAACTTCAAGGACAAATGGTTTTTAATTCTATTTTTCACTACTTCAAATGTGCAAGGAAAACATGGTATGGGTATTGTAAAGTTTCAAATTAATGCATAAAATTCTTTTTACTCGTACAGATTTTTTATAATAATTGTTTTATTATGCATAAAACACACTTTAAGAATCAAACTTTTAAAAATGTCTCAATTGTAAAATTAAAAAGTAAAAAGCAAATTGCATTTAAATGTTTGTAATAATATTTAAAGTATATATTTCAATTGTTAAACATTTTCTAAAAATCTTCAATGTTATAATACGTGTAATAGTATTTGATATATAATTAATTTTTGTGTAAAAAACATCTAACTTTTAAAATATAAATCCTTATATCAAAGAAAATTTCGTTAAAAACTGTTTTGTAAATCTTTATAATATAAATAAAATCACTAAAATTTATGAAAATTAATATCCAAGGAAAGATTAATTAAAAAATAATATTTAATTTAGATTTTACTGGATAAAGGGTTTTAATACTATTTTTCACTACTTCAAATGTGTAAGGAAACATGGTATGGGTCTTGTAAAGTTTCAAAAATTTTACGCTCACTTAAGTGTATAATATTAAAAAATTCTGCAATAAAATATGTGCTATAGCATCTAATGTATAATTAATTTTTGAGTAAAACATAAATCTTAAGATCAAGGAAAATTTCATTTCAGATCTTGTATTTTAAAAGGAAATTTATAAGACCATGTAATAAAAAAAGCAAATAATCCAAAATACAGTGTATGTGGTAAGACAAGCAAAAGTTTATTTAAAATAGAAAGGTGTAAGCATTAAAAAGATTTCCAATATTCCCTTATGGATCTGCATTTAAGTGTTTGTCATAATATTTAATGTATATGTTTCAATTGTAAAATGTTTTCTAAAACTCTTCAACATTAAAAATATGTGTAATAGTATTTAATATATAATTAATTTTGAGTAAAAACATTAACTTTTAAAATATAAAATCCTTATATTTCATCCAAAAACAGGTTTGTAAATCTATATAATATAAATTAAATCGCTAAAATTTATGAAGATTTATTCAAAGTAAAAAATAATACGCAAGGAAAGATTGATTCAAAAATAACATTTAATTTAGATTTATAGGATAAATGTTTTTTATACTATTATAACTTCTTCAAATGTACAAGAAAACATATTCATAGTATTTGTCTTGTAAAGTTTCAAATATTTTACTCTTACTTAAGTGTATATTATTTAAAACAAAATTTCTGCTATAAAATAGGTGTTATAGCATCTAATAAAACCATAAATCTTTATAGCAAAGAAAAATTTCATTTCAGATCTTGCATTTTAAGACAATTCATAAAACTATGTAATAAAAACAAATAACATGTAGAGTAGAGTTGAGGAATATAATTCCTTCTGCTTGGAGAAAAACGTTTATGTAAGACAGGGATGGGTTTTTAAATAATATTTTTATCCAGAATATTTCTTAAGTAGAGAATGGCAACGCTGAGATTGACAGCACGTAAGTGTACGAACTTATTGATGTGGTGGAGCAATCGATACTATTTTAACAGCCAATTACGCACTTAATGTATTCGGATTTAAATTGATTATATTTCGGAAAGTAACCAGGTATTCGTGGCCGAGAGGTTATAGATTCATCCAACTAACCCTCGACCATGAGTACCTTTTGGTAGGCAGTTCGAACCCAGCAAAAATATCACATCTTTTAGTTTTAAAAAGTATGTTTTAAAGATTTTATTTTACTCAAAAAAGTACTAATAGATGGCGCTACGAGTTACAGAAAAATCAGCCCTTAAATCCAATCCCTCTGAAATTCCCAAGTCCAAAATGTAAACACGTGTTATTCGCGTGAAATCCGAGAAACCGAAACTAACAACTCAACCCTACTCGAATTGCTCCTCCTCCACCACATCAATCCGAGGCAGGAGGAAACCAACTCAACGCAGTGCTGCTCTCAGACGACGAAATCTGAGAAACCGAAACTAACAACTCAACTCCACTCGACGTAGAGTTGCTCTAAAACGCCGAAATCCGAGAAACCGAAACTAACAACTCAACTCCACTCGAAGCGGGAGGTTAACAACTCAACTTGATATGACGTCATTTCCTGTACAACTCAACTCCACTTCCGGTTATGATGTCACTCCCTGTTATGACGTCACTTCCGGTACACCTCAACTCCACTCGATTTCGCCACCACTGATCCAGAACCCGCATTTTTCTACTACTCATGACCATCGACATTTCGGAAAGTTAAACAGCTACTTAAATTGCTAGTAAAAGACAAATACTGGCCGATAAAAGGGTAAAATCATGATTTACAAAGGCAGAGTATTCTGAGAAAAATTTCTGCTCTTAATTGTCAATTAGAATTTCGACTTTTGCTCATGATAGAAATTAATATTTTTGTCTGAAGTGATTTAAACATTAATTTTGAACATAGTAAATCATTGTTTAAAGATTTAAAATGATTTTTATTAGTTTACTGGATGTGAATAATCATTCATTCTAATGAATGTTTGTACCAAAAATTCATTTTCTCCATATTTTGCGATGTAATAGCCACCTTCAACTTCGATTATATAAAAGTAAAATGTTTGTTGTTTCCTTAAAAAGATGATAGACAAACACACATGAGTTATAGTAATTCGAGAAAAATAATCCATTGTTTTATTACATTTTCAAACGTTTTGTACGAATATAAAATCTTTAAATTGATTTTTCTGTTTCGATTTTTCACGTGCTGCCATGATTAAAATGCTAAGGCTTTTTTAGTAACGCTTCAAATAACCTGAAAATTTTTAAGACGTATACAAGGATCAGAGTAATGAAACTAAGAATGGGATTTTTAATAAAATGAACAGAAATTTTTTATTAAAATTAAACTTTTGAAAAGGTTAAATTGTCATGTTTTTCGGGAATATTTTACCTCGAAACTTTAATTCAATAACTATTTGAGGTATCCAAAATCCCATCCTTAAAAGTCATGAGAACGGTTTTATGGGTATGTTTAAACCTTGCGCCATAAAACCCCAACATTCAATCCAATCCGAGTATGTTTAAAAAATATCAAACCAAAATATCGCACATTAAAAGAGTAGCATTTTAAAATGTGTTAAAAAATTCACGAAATTATTTTTTTTAAGTGGGAGGTAATTAAAAAAAATTTCTTCTGGAAAACCTTTATTTAATTCAAGGAGATAAATTGTAACTTACAATATTAACAAATAACTCATATTTGAGAAATTAGCTCTTTGGGTGCCAAGTCCCCTTAAAGCAAGAATTTCAAAAGCTAGTTTGCGCATTAGATATGTAATTGGTGCATTACTGGCAATTTTTTCACAAAAAAAAAAATAGCTTGCCAATAAAAACTAAAATATATATATATATATATATATATATATATATATATATATATATAAACTACCTAATTTAAAAAACAAAATCTTTCCATAATTGTGAAAAGATTTTCAACTTATTGAAATTTTAGGGTCTCTTAGGGATTGATAGAATCAGGCTCCGCTATTCTTAAGACAGGCCAGATATGAATTAAGAATTTGTGTTTTTTGCTCAATTCTCTAATCGTTTTTGTTCTGTGCTGTGAATATCTGATTTTTAACCACTTTTCCTAATAGGGATTACAAATTTTCAAGCTCCTGAAATTTTGTTGGTGGTCAGCAACATTGATTTCCTATTTTTGCTCTGTACCTCGTCTCATTATGGAGACGTTTTCTAGACGTACAAATTTGACTCTAAATCCAAATTTTGAGGAATTCCTTTTGAATAGTTGTTCAATAAAGTTTAATATTTTTCTTTTGCATGATTTCATCCAATAAAAACTAAATTTCCAACTTCTCCAGCTAGGATGCAATATCATACAAGTCCCCAAACACATCCATTGAGAGATGAAAGTGGGTATATAGTATTGCGGAAGAGATTCACTTTTAGGAATCTGATAAACCATCATCGTCCATCATCTCGAAAAACATTGAATTTTTTAGACTGCAGTTTAAAAAATTAAGACTCCAATTAGTCTAGATAATTAATGAGGCATCAAGTAGAGGAGTTCCAACACGAAATAAAAAGTTAATTGCCAAGTTTAATGGAGTGGGAAAGGAAAAGTCATTACTTATGTATAGAATGTCTTTTACTTATAACCGAAATGCAGTAAAACCTCAAAAATCCGGGACCAGAGCAGTTCCGGATTTCTGAAGCTACCCAAAAATTGCCTAAGAGGCGTTACGTAAAGATACACGTAAAAGGTCACCTTTACAAAAAAATTCCGAGTCTAGTCTTATAAATACAAATAAATAAAAGCGCTCTGTAAGAAACTAAATATTTATTAACATTTTGCGAATTACAAAATATAATGCGATAACACAATCAAAATGTTCTTGACATAAATTTAAAACAGTTTAAGTAGTACATATTTAATGTAAAGTACGTGTTCGCTTTATGATTTACTAAACATCTGTTAATTTCAATTGCTTTAAGTGCTCTTATCAATTTGTCTTTCATCAGAAAAGTTGTTAAATTTCCTGCGTCGATATACAACTTTTTAAGTGAGAAAATTAATTGTTTACTGAATGCTATACACGAGTCTAATGAAACTCTTCCTATTTTCCTTCATTCCGATCGTTAGTTCCATCTGCTTCTCTTGATAAAAAATGCATGTGGTATCTGAATTTTTCAAATGATTTACGACTGGAACTTTCTCATCAACTTTTAACCAATCCAAGATCATCTTCCTGGAATTTCGGATCAGTTTAAGATTTTACGTATTCTAAAAGTTCTCCAATCAAAACTTTGTCCTGAAACAATAAACCCAGGACATTCAGTCATATACTCGTAATGATTAACTGTTCCTGAAAATATCTTAAAATGCTTATCCCAAAGCGAAGATAAATATAACTGAAATAGAATAGAACGAGACAGGAAAGTAAACAATTATAATTATATTATTATTATTATAATTATATTAAACACATATTATTTTTCAGATTATTCAGAAGGTACAACGTGGTGTATACATTGTCTTAATTTGCAGTACCGCAGTTTTAAAGTTTCATCTAGTGTGAAAAAATGGCAAGTTCTTAACACTCCAAACGGTTTCCTCCAACACGCTGGAGATGAAAACTGCCCTATTTTGCTAATGACGAGGCTACGGATAGATAACCTGCAGGTTTCACTGCGAGGCTTGTCGTTTGATCCCCCTTTCGAAAAATATCAAAGGTGAGCCGCTAATGAGTTTCGCGAGTACCTCTTTCCCAATGACCTGATTGACAGGTGATTTTCGTTTGATTGAGCAGGCATGGAAGTTGTTTGAAAAGGCTTTTAAAAACAGCTTTGCTGGGCCCTCACGTTTCTGAGCATTTTTGCTTGTGGTTCTCATGTGTTGTAACAATAACCATTTCCCCTTAAAGTCTCAAAATAAGGCATACAAAGAACGTTGTATCTCTTAGATTTCCCAAAACCGCTCTGCAGGAAAACTCAATTCAACCGATTGAACAGATCAGGGAGGATCTGTCAAGTGACTTTCTTGAAATAAAAATCAACGATTGTAAATTCACAACTTCATAAAGAAAACCTCAAATGTTCCTAAGAGTTAAGGGTCTGCTGTTCACTACATGCCTGAGATATCCAGGGGAGAGGAACTTCATGGCAGCTGGGGAAGGACCAAACGAGTTTGTGAATTACTGTCGCCTGTGCTTTAACTCCAAGGGGAATGACTATCCACACACGGGTATTTTGCCAGCTTTCAGATTCAGACCCAAAGAGTTTGGATTACCACAACTATGTACCCCTTCTGATAAACGAGATCGAATCACTGCAAATTTGGTTATTCATACTATTTATCCCTTATGTTTGAGAGCTCTACCATAAAAATGATTCCAAGGGGACTGGCATGCTTGGTATAGATATTTGTTTTTTTAACAAATTTAGTTTCTCATTAAAAATATTTCCCTCCCATTTAGAGACCAAGAGTAATGGCCTCTAAGAGTTGGTGTCTGTTAGGAACAATGACAACTGATCTCAAATGTTTCTTTTTGCTCACTGAAAGTGTCTCATAAATCTGTTCAATAGAGGCCGAGTTTCATACATATGGGACCAGTCAACACATTCCAGTGCTTTCGGTTAATTTCGATCTACTCTTACCCATGGTAGGGTGTGATAGACTTGAATTAATGCTCGTTCATGAGGGAATTTAGTGTTTCTGATTAGGGAATCAGCACTGTTTAACATGTTTTCAGTAAGTTACAAATGAGTACTTGGATGCCCCTCACTAGCTTATTTAAAAAGCCTTCCAGACGAAAATCAACCGAGTTTTAACATAAAGAACTTCTTAATATTTGCAAAGGCAATATATTCATATAGTATCATTCCTGCAATTTCGAAAATTCAAGGGAAAGCAGAGTTTTTATATTTTCTCTTTGTGAAAACGTTGCATCCCAGATATCTTTTGCAATAGGGTAAATTCATTTATATTTTAGTAGTTGTGTAAAAAGACAAGAAAAGCCATTCATAAAGCTGTCTTAAATCATAAGTACTTCTGTGCTTGTAGAAAGAATATTTTCAACTTATGTTTTTACACTTGAAACAAGTTAGGTAATGAAAGATGGAAATAAAAATTAATTTAATTATGATTTATAAAAGTTTGAAATTCAATTTTCTCTCCTTATTACAATGTTTATTAATTTAGAATTTTAAGTATTATGGATTTCTATTACGAAATAGAATACAAGCGATAGAATGAAAGCAAGAAGGCCCAAAGAATAATTTTAGTTGAAATCTTCCCAACATTTGTTTTGCAACATTTTCTAATCCCCATGTATAATGTAAAACATAAATCACTTATATAGAAACTGCACTGTGATTTGCATGTCTCTCTCTAACATGCTTAAACCCATAGGGGAAACAAATTAAAATAATAAAAATCCGATTTATATAAATTCCTACCCTGCAGTAATAAAAAGTAAAATTAAATACACTTTATACAATTTCTAAATTTCACTTTCATGCCACTCGGTAATTAAAATACTTAAAATTCAAAATTGTAAATTCAATGGTGCATCAGTTACTCTGAAATAACCAAAGATCAATTCTAATGTGTCTGAAGGGAGGAAAAATTTCAATTTCAGAAAAAATTTTCAATGGGCCTATGCCTTACAATCTAGCTTACTAGTTAAACAAATTACAAAATACAATTTTACAAACATATACATAATTTGACTTCATAACTATAAAATACTTTACAGAGAATGAATCCACAACAAAATCTAAAAAGTAAACTTTATTGAGTGGCTATCAAATGACAAGCTGACACAACAAAGTTCACCATTTAAGACTCTTTGAAACAAGTGCTTGTTCCAAAAAATAATCATATCAATACTTATACTCATTGATACCTAGTGAACAGTTTTTTTATTTCCTTATTTGATTTATCACAAGTTATGTAGCAGTTAATAATGCAAGTATGCTGCATAACTAGTGAGTTGGCTTTTCTACCATATTTAAGATGACAGGTAAGGTAAGTATTTCAAAAATTTACACTTTTTCAATCTATCTTAATTTAATTTAATACAAGGGATTAGTTAATATACTATATCCAAAAGAATATTTCATATTTATTTACTTTTAAACCACATAAACAGATTCAAATGCTTTAATTAAATTATTAAATAGCACAGCAGAAAAAATATATGCACTTCAAACACAGCAATATGATTAAGGACTCGCATATTCTTCCCAAAGATCATTCTCTTTCATCTCTGAAATAGAAACAAATAATCAAAATACAAGGAAAAGCAAGTCAATATTTCATAATTGATAAAGTTCAGAAAGAAAATCTTACAGTAGCCTATATGTACATTATAATTAGAAGAATGGTGATACTTTGTACTGTTTTCTTAATTTTACATGTAATTCATTGCTACGTTAAATGGATAGCATGTGGGTTTTCAGTTTTGAAAATAATGTGTGCACATCTGTGCTGCTAAGCAAATTAACTTTTTCCCTTTTCTTGATATTTAATGCATAATCTAAATATTTACTCACACCGATGATAGTTTTACCCATGAGTAATATTAAATTGCTTAAAATTTTAAATATTAATGAATTTTAAAATGAACAAATAGTATTGAAATAATAGATAAATTAAAATTAATTCTATGTATTCTTAAAACAATCTCTGCAAAAACCAGCACAGACAATTCATAAACAGATTGAAGGAAGCCGCATGGAAACAAAGTTAATTAAAACATTTTTTATATAAAAACATCATAATTCACATATTTTACAAAACTAAAACATTATAGCAAAAAAGAACTTTATTTTTTACATACTTACATTTATAAAAAGACGCATATTTCCGACAAGCCAATTATTTTTGTGATGACCACATTATAGTTTTTGGATATCTTTGTTACTACTTAGAGCACATAGTGCATCGAATTTGGGACACCCATATTGTTCCAAGCTGATGTTCGGAAGTCAATGCATCTAAGCGTTTCTTTTCCACACAACCACCTTTGTAAGCAACTAAGTACTGAGTGGCCCCTTGGTCTGCTCGTACAATTCTAAAAGCTTAGAGTCTAGACTTTCTAAGGGAGCACAATTTGCCATGTCATGGGACAGAAATGAAGTGCACATACGTAATTTTTAACATATCGCACAGTTGTACGATCTTTGGCACTAAGTTTATGATTATAAGACGATAAGTTAAAACGAATACTTGAAACTACTTGCGATTTTACTGCGATGTATGCGTATTTACGTACTAAGAAACCTTCTTGAGTCTGAAATCCATCAAAATCCACAATTGCACAAATATTAAGCATTGCTATTGAAAAGCGTTAGCTGTTCTTGGAAAAATAATTGTAAACTGGAGGCCACGAAAAACTGGACTATATAACACCATACACTTACTAATCATACTAATCAGTAAAGTTAAAATTTATCTTTTGCGTTCCATAGTTACTCACAAAAGATAAGACTAAATGAAGAATGTACACTTTCAGAAAACATGTGTTTGTGTGATAATGCGCGAAATAAAATTTTGTGTTGTAATACAAGATTTTAACGAAAGGATATACTTAAATGTGCGTGTGATTTTTTGCTCTACCACGTTTATGCGCTGAATGCAATTCAATTCTACGACTAAACTTGAGCAAGAAAAAACATAACCAAATATAATTTATAAGAGAAACGTATTTTGACTTTCTTTAAAATGAGAACTTTAAAGTATACTGAATTCTCTTGATTCTGCAGTTTTATTTTTTCTAAAATTACATCAACAAATTGAATTATTTATTTGTGGGCACACACAAGTCTTTGCCTTTGTTGAAAGGAGTATCTTTGGTAACTAGTATCTTTGACAAGTATCAGATTTTTAAAAATTGATTAAGGGAAGAACCTTTTTCATGGGATTTAACTCAATCTGCATCATAATTTTACACTTAAGAGTAATAGAGCAGAATATAGTTTTAAGGAAAACGAATAACCATTATGCAAATTTGAAGTCAAAAGTTGCAAGCATGTCTATGCGCCTATCTACGTTTAGAGATTGGCCAACGCACAGACGTTGACATTAGGAACCTAGCCGAAAACGGATTGTATTATACCGGTGTCTTGGACGTGATCAGGTGCTATTGGGGTGGCGAAGGGCTTGAAAATTGGTAAAAAGAAGATTTAGTGAGACACAAACACAAAGTTTTATCCAAAATGTTTGGTAGCCCATAGATGAAATTGTACAGGTGCTGGATGAAATCAACAATAATACCAATGGTTTTATAAAAAAAAACGATGTATAGCTTTACCCCTTATACAACGACAAGGACGAACGACTTTGTAAAATTTGCAAGGAATCGGAAATGAATGCTTAACTTTTTTCACTGTTTAATTTTTCTTGTATAACTTTTTTTATTGTTTAATTTTTCTGTTTAACTTTTTTTTAATTGGTTTTTACTGCTTAATGTTTTTTCTACTATTAAAATAGATCGATAAGATTATACAGGATGTTTTGAAAATTCTTGTGAAAATGAGTGTTACAAAAATGTTTGCTGAAAAGAATGCCTGGATTACAATATAGTAATTTTAAATAAAATATCATTTGTATGTATATCTATGTCCTATGATTATTTCTCCTTGGGTTCATTACTCGAAACTTAGGTAAAATATATTTTGATTTAGAAAAGTGGGAATTCGAAAACACCGAGGATGGTAGGAAATTACTTGTTTTCCTTCCTCCATCCTCGGTGTTTTCGTTAATGGTAATTAATTAACGTCGCACTGGAGGAACACAACGAGCTAGTGGTGACGGTCTGGGATCAATCCCAAGGGAAAGGTCCGAGGACAACATTATATAATTTTGAATCACCATCAGATGACGAGATTAACACCTGAGCTAGCACACCACTTTCCAAACTTTCACACCATGCCAACGTGAGGACAATTGACACAACGATAGATTTAGCGTGCACCAGCCCCCGCGTACACGACGGTCTTTGGTTGAACCGAGTTTCGAACACGCATCCTTCCAATTGCTTATTCACTCTTCCAACCGGGCTACCGGGGCTCTACAAGCCACAATATAACGAACCAAATTGCAACAAAAAGGCTAACTCATGTCAAATCTTCTCTTCACAAATCGCCCTGTATCCACCACCCTCAAAGTTTGTACTGGAAATTATGAAACACATGATTCAAATTCCGATTTGAAAAAGAGTCACAGGACTTATATCCTAAGATGGTAACTTTATTTTGAAGTCAAATCTTTCAAATTAAAAATGCTTAATTTTCTTTGTATAATCAAAATTCATTTAAAAAAGTAGAATGAAATTAACTGTTTAGTAGAATACGGAAATGGATTTCTGCGGAATTTGATTCAATGATTAAATGCACCACGCAGATGTTGCATTGCTTCACTTAAAGGCGTATTTTACACCATAAACTGAAAATAGCGAACTACTTCCAACACTTGAACCTGAAAAAACGCGATTCAAACATTTCGTCATTCAAAACCACACCCGAAAATCATTTATCTCTTAAAAGAAAATTTGATGGAACCAATTTATCTATTTTAGCTACAAATGACATGTTGCAGAACATCAAAATCTGTTAAATCTGCTCTATCGTCATTTGTAACTGAACACTTGTCATACTTGACTTTCATCAATTTTTCCGTAATCATTTATATTATGTCATAGCATTTTATTTCGTTGCAATGCATCAGAAAACGCAAAATGTTACATTTAGTTACGAATTAGCTATCCAAAAATGTTTGTTTGTTCATCGTTTTAACTGAACACCTGTTACGTTTAGCTTTCGAAAAAATTGAAAATACACTGCTGGCCACCGTAAATGCAACACCCTGAAGGAAGCATGCAAATAATATGAAATTTACAACATGCATTAGCGGAGGTGAGATATGCAAATGATTAGAATTTCAGCGCAGACGCACATCACGCGCGCCTGTGGTGCCACTTCAAAGCGCTATTTAAGGCTTAGAGATTTCGACGATTTCAAGTACGGCAATTGCGTTTTTCTTGTGGTTTTTTCAAAAAAACGATCAATTATGCCTCGTAGAAAACAGCGATCATCTTTTGATCAAGTATCCGAGTTCGACAGAGGAAGGATAGTGGCCTACCGAGATTGTGGATTATCTTTCAGGGAAATCGGTAGTCGTGTTGGACGAAACCAAACAACTGTAATGCGGATATGTGATCGTTGGATGCAGGAGGGTACGACGGACCGACGTGTTCGATCGCATCCACCTCAGTGCACCACTTCACGTGATGACAGGCATATTGTGCGTATGGCAGTGACGGATCGCTCAGCCACATCACGAACCATAGCGCAGCACATTCAGTCTGTACCGCATCATTCAGTGTCTGCGCGTACCATTCGACGCCGTTTACAGCAGAGTGGTCTGTCCGCAAGACGTCCATTGCTTCGTCTACCCTTGACGCAGAACCACAGACGTTTCCGCCGCCAATGGTGCGATGAAAGAAGGATGTGGACGGCAGAATGGAATGAAATTGTCTTTACTGACGAGTCACGCTTCTGTCTGCAACACCACGATGGTCGGATTCGAGTCTGGAGACACCGTGGAGAGAGGATGCTGAACAGCTGCGTTATGCACCGCCACACTGGTCCTGCACCGGGTATTATGGTATGGGGCGGTATTGGATATCACTCTCGCACTCCTCTAGTACGCATTGCCGGTACTTTAAACAGCCTTCGCTACATCTCCGAGGTGTTGGAGCCAGTTGTCCTTCCTTACCTTCAGGGCTTGCCCACAGCCATATTTCAACAGGATAATGCGCGACCACACGTGGCACGCATTGTCCAAGGGTTCTTCGTCAATCGCCAGATTGAATTGCTTCCCTGGCCAGCTCGCTCTCCGGATCTTTCGCCGATAGAAAACATGTGGTCCATGGTTGCTCAACGATTGACCCAGAATACATCCCCAGCTGCCACACCAGATCAACTTTGGCAATGTGTGGAAGCTGCTTGGTCTGCTGTACCCCAAGAACACATCCAAAGTCTCTTTGAATCAATGCCGAGGCGTGTGGCAGCGGTGATCTCCAACAATGGCGGCTACTCTGGCTACTGATTTTGGCAGGAACCACACTTCACAGAAGTCTATAAATTTAATCATTTGATACTTGGTCAACATGTTATCTACAAAATAAATTTTGTTGTGATATCTCTTGTCTTTCTTGGTGTTGCAATTTGGGTGGCCAGCAGTGTACTTTAATTAAAGACAAGACGCAATTCTTTTACATCACTTTCCACCCAAGAACACGAGAAATGTGTCATTGTGAAGATCCGTAAATTTTCATCCAGGTAGGTATTTAATTAACGTCTCACTGGAGCAACACAACAGGCTATTGGAGATATTCCGGGATCAAACCCGCAGTGAAAGATCCGAGGACAATACCACGTTCACCAGATGACAAGGCAACACCTGAACATGCACCCCACTCTCCAAACTGCCACACCACGCCAAAGTGAAGACATTGAAGCCCCGACTGATTTAACAAGCATCAGTTCCCGCAAAAAAGAGGGATTGTGGAATAGAGTAGTGCGATGCAAGCAGAAAAGGATTGCTTGTATATCCCGGTAGCGCAACCCTCATATTTACTACAGTAACCCCACAGGAAAGGAAAAGATCACCTCGGGTTCGTGAACCTTTTACACACCTAACGGAGATGTGCCCCCGAGTGGCTCTTGAGAACAAGCATCTCTAAATGTTGTGTTCAATACCTCCCTCAAATATAATACAGGAGGTTTAGAAACACCCTGGTACATCACCCCCGACACCATCACAATTACCTTCACTCCGCACTTCGAAGGCAACAATGGAATTAATCTTCCGTTTCATTTAAAGCACAAATTGTCATTCTTCTAAAAAAAACAGGATCGCAATAAAATTAATGCTCTATTTCAGCCCCTCACGCTGAAAGCTTTCGAAAAATATCGATATTCTAAAGTATTGAAAAACTTCCATTTGCACGGTGAGTGGTGAAAAGACTCTCCTCCGGCAAGGGAGGGACACCCGGGCTATGTAGTTTGGTTTTTGAGAACGGGGCGGCCCATATTTCACTAAAAGATCGCCATTCTGCTGCAACCGTTACACACAAAGGGGAATCCATTTCACCCAAAATGGAGCTTTCATCACTCCTTTTCTCCATCGCACTCTTTGTTAGAACTTCCATCGATGCATTTTTGCAACAAAGAAATCCATTTTCGCGTCCCTTCGCCTGTTTTGTTTGTATCTCTCAGAGCAGATAAGTACTTTTGGAGGGCTTGTTTCTCTGGAGGCCCCACGCAGAGACACTTTGGGAGGTAGATTATTCAACAGAGTCAGGTGGTAACACCTCTAGGTAGGTAGGAAGTTAATTAACGTCGCACTGGAGCAACACAACGGGCTATTGGTGACGGTCCGGGATCAATCCCAAAGGGAAAGATCCGAGGACAACACCACGTAATTTTGAACCATGGTCAGATGACGAGGCAACACCTGAGCTGGCACCCCACTCTCCAAACTTCCACACCACGCCAACGTGAGGACATTTGAGGCCACGACAGATTTAACGTGCACCAGCCCCCTTTGTACACGACGGTGTTTGGCTGGATTCGAACTCGCAACCCTTCGGTTGCAAGCTCGTTACTCTTCCAACCGGGCCACCGCGGCCCCACAAACAGAAGGAATTCTAAAAGAACGTATTACAAATAATGCAAAGAGAAAGAAAAAATAATTTAAATTCAATGGAAGTCCAATATGATAGTCAGGGGTGCCCACAGGGGGATCATGGCGCAAGTTGCGCCATCAGAATTTTTTTTTCGGGGGGGGGGGGATTTTTTCAGGGCGTTTTTTTGGGAATTTTCAGGGTGGAAATTTTTCGAGCAAAAAATTATTTAATAAGAAACCTTTTAATTGTTATATATATATGTTTTCATAAGTATTTAGACTATCTCTGAATTTGTTTAAAAAGTACTGTTTCCTGGAAATAATTTCTCTATAGGAAGTTATTCCATAATTTTTTATTGAGCAACGCTTAGTTAAGATAACCTGCCCATTCGTAAATATCTGTCACCTTGAGGGTTTTCCGTCGGTCACCATTACTTCGTGTGGATCGCTAGTAGTCCCATAGACAAAATAAAGTTAAGTCACCAGTTGAATGCAGGTAGCCGTCTAGCCGTGTACGTTTTGTGTAATCTGTCTCGGAAAAGGAAAGGAATTTTTAGTGCTGTTCGATTCCTGAAAACATCATTGAAGATTTAGAAATACATACAACCCTCTTCATTAAGTATGACCCAAGGCGTAGATTTTGAAAACCTTTATGAAAATGAAAGTCAGGAAGTTGTTGATGAAACTGAATTAGGACACGGAGTGGTAGAATCATGTAGCAATCCATCTGCTGAAAGACCTTCAGTTTCCATTCAACAAGAGGAAACTAACGAATGAAGATTCTCCTGATGATAGATTGAAAAACCCAAGAGATCCAGCATCATATGCCAACATCAAACTGTCAGTTGAGGAAATAAATAAAGCACTATATTTCGAAAATCAAGATTTATCTTTTGTCACTTTTCCTTCAACAGGTGGAAGAAAATTCAACCCATCATGGAAGAATGAAGTTTTACCAAATAAAAGTGTAAAAGCTAGAAAATGGCTGGTATATAGCCAAGAAAAAGATGCCGTATTTTGCTTGCCATGTACCGTTTTCCCTCCCACGCGAACAGTCAATATGGGGAACTGGCTATAGAGGATGGACAGAGTATAGGGGGACCGGGATATTGTGCTCCATGAAAAATCGAAAACTTACTTATCAGCACAAATTGCAAGGATTCAATGGATCTCTCAAAAGAGGATTGATTCACGTTTAGCTGAACAATCAGATCAGTTAGTCCATCCGAATCGAGAGGTGCTGTCTGTTGTTATCGATATTTAAGTGAAATGCTTAGATTTCTTAAAAAGGATGCAGCAAAAGGAAAACTCATAGGTCTTTTCAGGCTATTGAGTAAATATAGTCCTGATGCTAGGGTATACCTTGAAAAAATTGATGAAGCTAAAACTGAAAAAGGAAAGCTGGGGTCTAATTTCTTGAGTTATCGAAACGTTTATGATGTAATTAACGTAATGAGTGAGATCGTTGCTTCAAAAATCATAGATAGTATAAAAACGACTAACATTTATTCTATTATTCTAGACTCAACTCAAGACATGAGTAAAAAAGAATGTTCAACATTAGTGGTTCGTTATATTGAGCATACTGACCCGCCATGGTGCCCCAAAGAAAAATATCAAACCTGATAAGAGGCTCATTAAGGTTTTCATTAGTGGAGATACCACAGGCCAAAATCCTTTTAAAGAAATAATGAAATGCTTGAATTTACTTGGTCCTGACCCAAGTGGAATTGTTGGTCAAAGTATGGATGGGGTTGGTAATATGAGCTCTAATTGTGGAAAAATCTATGGACGTATGCCCCAAAATGAAAAATCTATTTTCTCTTTTAGAGGAATTATGTCTTCATGTCAGGTCATACAAGGCATGATCTTTTTACTACAAACTTGGACAAGGGTCCAACCAAAATAAGGAGACTGAAAAGAGTGCAAACTACAAGATGGTCAAGCAGAAATGATGCACTGCGAACAGTTGTTACCTGCTATGACACACTAAAGGAGACGTTGCATAGTTTGTCTATTGACAAAAAAGTTGCTGACTCAAAGGCACTGGCAACTGGCCTGTGAAAACAAATGACCGATTTTGAAAACATTTGCTCAATACATGGTGCCTCAGCTATTTTCAAAGTGTTGTCACCAATCAATTGTTCTACAACCAAAAATAATTAATTATAACAATGTGTCAAAAATTGTTGCTGAAACCTAAGCTAAACTTGTAAAAATGCGAAGTGAGTCGGAGTGGAATAAAGTAAATGATTCAATTATTGCCTTTGCTGATGTGAATAATATTTCGCAACCTCACCGCAGAAGTAGAAAACGTAAGAGGTTTTTTGGATGAAATGGTTATCGATGAATAAATGATCCTCTTAAGAGGATCGAAGTGGAAGTTTATTTTCAAGTACTGGATTCACTTATTAGACAACTCAATGACAGATTCTCTGAGTTCTCTTTCTATAATCTCACAAATAGCAGTGCTTTCACATGAAGGAATTTCGAAAATTACAAGAGAAAAAGAAAAGCAGGGATATAAATTCTAGCCTGATTCTTCATCAGTGAGACTTGTGTGGGTTTTACGATCTTCAAAGTGACCAAATAATGGAACTAGAAACTTTTGCAAATGTGTTACAAGGTTACTCACTCAGAAATTGACATTTCCGACCTGCTTTTAGAGAAAGAAGTGTAAAATAGGACACTAGACAGGGAATCTGACGTTTCAGGAGATAAAGGTGGAAATGAAGTTGAAGTCAGTAAAGATGGAGATGAAGATTCAGATCATGAGTTGCTTTTGTTTGTTGATTAGTGTAAAAAGAGGCCTTATTAGGCCTTACAGATGCCTGCAGTATATGTCAGCATTTCCTCAACTCACCATGCTGTATCGTATCCTTTTATAGTTACCTGTCACAAGTTGCTCAGCGGAAAGGACGATGAGCCGTTTAAAGATTTAAACAGATTAAGAAGCAGCTTAGGGGATGATTGGTTGTCAAGCTTATTGATACTATCATCTGAGAATAGCATTCTGAAGAAAATCACAAATGAAGAAATTATCGAAAAGTTTGCCATATCAGTGCAGAGAAAAAAGCTTCTTCTGTTAAAATCTTATAAATATTACATAAATCCTTGTGCTTAAAGAATTTATTTTCTGGTCATACTCTATAAATTTTTTCAACCTAGTGTTTGAATGCTTTCTCTTCCCTCCGCATAAGATAGCTGTTTCACTGTCACTACTCTAAAACAATTTAGTTTTTAAGGTTCTATGAATACTTACGCAACTCATGTAAACATTACGATAATACTCATATCATCAGTTTTTACACATTTAGTTCGTTTTTTCAATATCTGATTATTGAATTATTGATCTTCATTGACGTGTTCCATTTTTTATATTCTATTCTTCCATTCACTCAATTTTAGATTTTTTATGAATATAAAAATTATTCTTATACAAAAGGTCAAGCTAAAATATTTGCTTTATTCATATAACATTCAGAATCTTTCAAAACAACTGTTTTTACTATATTATAGTTATTTTCATTTGCATAGTGTAAGTAATATTGTTTATACATAAATAGCTGTTATAAATATAAACTGTTTTTAGGACTGTTTAAAACTGTTCCTAGCTGTTCTGGTTTTATTTATCTCATCCAAATTTATCTCTTAATTTTATTTATCCCTAGCTGATTTACAAAATACGAAATGTAGAGCTTTGTGTGGATTCAGTTGGAAATTTGAGATTTCAATAAAGGTTATATGGTTAACTGGATTTGAGTGGGGCGGTAAAGAAAAATTTTGGGGGATTTGCACCATTGGGCTTGAGGGGGATGGGCACCCCTGATGATAGTTTATTGAACTTTTTGTGTTGTTTCCCTTTTCCATCTACCTGTTTTCGGGGAGGGGAGTTGGACATGCCTCAATCTTGTTCTCAAGTGATCTTACGAATTTTGTGAACTCGCTAGCCGACCTCCCAAATTGAATTTTTACTCCTTCAGAATACTTTCCAGATAGGCAAATGTTTAGTGCGCCATCTACGGTAATAAAAATGATTTATAAGCTTTCAGAATCAGTTTCTGCAAACGTCGTCTGACGAAATGGAAAAACCTGACCCTGAACTCAAGATTAGTAATGCTAATGAAAATGTTTCGATATATAATTGTACATAAGCGAAAGAAAATTATCTTCTAGCTTTAAAATCCAAATTTTATGATCAAACCCCAACGCTTTGTTTTATTAGTTTTTCGATAATTTGGTTGTCGCTCTAGGGCATTTTTTTGCTGCATGAGGACTTAGACGGGAATCAAAGTGAATTCTGAATTACTACGAGCATCCATGCCTTGACTGATGTATGTCCTTTTACTTTCCCCCTCGGGGGCACATCTTTAGATGTGTAAGGGCTTCGAGCACCCGAGGTGCCCTATTCTTTTCCCATGGCGTTTACTGCCTCTGGTAAACATGAGGGTCGCGAACCCAGTATGCCAAACAATCTTCACTCCTTTCTTTTCAAATTACTTAACATTGTCGCGATTTGTGCCGCTTGGCCAAACCATGGCCCATAAAACCCAAAACCAACCAACTAATCTATTTACTTTTGCTGAGCGGAAAACAATTTTATCTAAAAGAGGAATTGGATTCAGCGAGATTAGAATATAGCTGGAAAACCGATTTTTTTTTTCTATCCCAAAGTCCCTCATAAACGAGCAACAAATTTATAAAGCTGTGAATATTTCATACCACATCGGGGCGACACATTTAATAAAGCTGACTCAAGTTATTAGATATTATTTTAACAATTAAATAAAAATATGAAAACTAGTCGATTTAGTTATCTTTAGTCGAACTAGTCTATAGAGATAAATTTAAATACCCTCTTTTCCCAACCTTTTACCCCTCAATGAGGCTGTAAAGTAAAACTTAAACCATTCAAATAGTCACAACTTGCTTTTTTGAATCAATAGTCGTTTCATTCTTGAGGAATCAAAAGTGCAGAATAAAATATTGAGATTCAATAGCAATCGTAAAGTCACATGTTCATAAGAATATTAATGATAGGAGAAATAAAATAAATATCTAATTATGATCAGATTTAGCAAGAATGAAAAAATTAGTGTTTTTGAAAATCGTTTCAAAAGAACAATTCTTAGGATACCATACAATCCTGTAAAATTGACTGTTCCCTGTTCGTTTAAGTTTCGCCATGAGTATCAACAAGGCACAAGGACAATCGCTGAAAGTTGAAGGACTCGATCTCATTAAACCGTGTTTCTCTCATGGTCAACTGCATGTGGGTCGTTCAAGAGTTGGAAAAGCCGAGAATCTACATCCTAGTTCCGAATGGAAGAACATTCAACATAGTGTATCATGAACCTCTCTAAGTAAGAATCAGTGAGGTGGAAGGAATGAGGCGACATGCCCGTGTCATGTCGGGTGGTGGGATTCATTCTTAAAATAGTTTTTCTTTTTAATGTTTTCAGAATCAGTGAGGACAAACAAGAATGAAGTCACGGGAAACGCCATGAGGATACTGCTAGTATTATATAAATAGGTTGAGTTATGCTGCATCCTAGAGTAACATATCTAATCTCTGCAAAATTTGGTACTTGTTTTAAATAATTTTAAAATATATTTCAAATTTAAGTTCTTTGTTATGTGTCTAATAAAAGCAGAAGACTCAACACACTAAGTAATTTAGCTCATGATCACAACCCACAATCAGATGTTACGGAGATCGGCAAAACTCTAGGTTAGCCTCTACGGACGGCGAAACGGTAAGACCAGTCTAAAAGCATCCAAGAGCCTGTAGTAGATAGGTAGTTAATTAATGAAGTACTGGGGCAACACACGGACTATGGGCGACGGTCCGTGATCGAACTCGCAACCCTCCGGTTGCTAAGATACTCTTCCAACTGGCTAAATCGGTCTATTCCAGCTCAGCGTTCGAACTCATCATCTGGTCGTGATTCAAAATGACGAGGTGTCCTCGAATCTTTCCTTTTGGAATAAATCCCGGACCATTAACCCGTTGAGATGCTCCAGTGCGACGTTAATTCAACCTACGTTCCCTACCTACATCTCATATTCCAGAAAAAATTCAAGATTTTTATCAAAAACGTGCCATTTCCTACAAATGAGACGGATTTTCAGTGTAAAGAAACAAATCACTGTTTGCGAATGGTTCATAATTGCGTGTTGTCCTCGGATCTTTCCCTTCGGGGGTTGATACCGAACCGCCGCCAATAGCTCGTTGTGTAAATCCAGTGCGACGTTAATTAAAACTACATACCTATTATATACCAGTTCATGGTAATTAATTAATGTCGCACTAGAGCAACACAACGGGCTATTGACGTCGGTCCAGGATCAGTTCCGAAGGGAAAGGTTGAGGACAGCACATAATTTTAAACCACTGTCAGATGATGAGGCAACACTTAAGCTGGCACCCCACTCTCCAAACTTCCACACCAATGTGAGAACATTTGAGGCCCCGACAGATTTAATGTGCACCAGCCCCCTTTGTACATGGTCTTTTGACTGGATTCGAACACGCAACCCTTCGATTGCTAGTACCTTATTCTTCCAAACAGGCCACCGCGGCCCTACCTACCAGATTGTCTGCGAAGATTTAATTTGTGTGGTCCAAATTCTCTCGATGGTTGGAAATGAAGGAGTGTTGTCCTAGTATATTTCCCTTTGGGATTGATCCATTGTGTTGCTCCAGTGTGACGTTAATTCAACTAAAGAACTTTTAAACAAGTTCGTACGATTTTCTATTTATGTGAGATCAAATTGTTTTATAACTAGAAATATAAACCAGCTCCTCTCCCGATTATGGGTAAGGCCGGGGTAGCCCGGTTGGGAGAGTATAACGGACTAGGAATCGGAGGGTTGCGAGTTGGAATCCCCAGTCAAGATACCGTCGTGTATAAAGGGAGCTGCTGCTCGTTAAATATGTCGTGGCCTCGAATGTCCTCACATTGACATGGTCTGGGAGAGTGAGGTTCCAGCTAAGGTGACCTCGTCATCTGACCATGGTTCAAAATTATGTGGTGTCCTGATCTTTCCCTTAGGGTTTGATCTGGATTGTCGCCAATAGCCCGTTGAGACCCAGTGCCACATATTAACTCAAATACCTATGTCCCGAAATTATTTTCCCAGTAGACAACCTTTATTAAAACAAATCTTTATTAAAACATCTCAAAATGTACGTTTAAAATTAAAAATTCATACGAAATATGAAAATAGTACGATAGAAATTTATATGCACAATATGCATTCTATCACTCATGAAATCAGTCCATAAAAATATATTGATAACAATCCAATGCCAGATGAAGATATACAGTTTGAGAGTGCGTGGTTGAGAAAAATCCACAGAATGTGAAACTCAATAAGTACACTCAAATTCATTATCTTCTAACAGATGGTTCAGGTATTTTGATTTTAGATAAACGACAATGCTTGTCTTTAAAGTACTCTGGCACAACAGAAAGTAGCATTTCTTCTGGAATATATGTTACATTCCTAAGAAAAATAATTTATATACACACAAGTAATTATAAAAATTAAAACTAAAATTACAAATGAAATTTTTTTTACACAATAGAGGACCTAATTAAAGCTAATATCTGTTGGATTATTTTGATTAGGTGTTATGATGGATGTCAGATTAAAGATAGCTTTTAAGGATTTTTATTTACAGTAGATGAGGACAAATAAGCAATGCAATATCCCCGAAACACAGAAAGCATAACAAGAAACAGGGCAGGTTACAGCGTGTCCACCCTGCCTCAAGCTCTTACAGATTTCTCCATAGAGCAGCCTCTTGGTTCCAGTTACACAGGTGGTGATCTGACAATACCTAAAGCCCAGTGCTCATTAGCGAACTGTTGCATGTAATGATACAGCTTCTGATGAAGTAGGTATGCCCAATCACTTTGCAAAAGCTGCAAGCAGTCCAATCCAGAGATTAGAGCATGTCACAAGCCAGGCCTTAACCCGACTTGAACCAGGAACCTTTCGATCCAGAAGGTTCACTGAATCACTAGACCGATTAGTCAACTTGAATAAGCACGGTACTTGATTTAATAAACATGGTATTTCATTAAATTTGGAAAAGCATAATCGAAAAGGCATACCCATTCGTTTGACTAAGGCTCACAGGGGAGTGCTGGAGAATCATCATCTTACAGGTCATCCATTCACCAAACCTACAGATTTAACATGTACATACCCAGCATATACACAAGGGGCAACAGCAAGTGTAGAGTTCTCAGGTGTTCAACCATGCCCAATGCTTGACTTGAGAATGATCTGATGAAAACCTTCATTTTTCCAAGCATTTCGGATCTACTAAGGAATGAGATCGGCAAGAACTCTGAAAGCATTTCGGTCTTTGGGGCTCGGTACCTAACTGTTAAAAGCAGATCCTGTGACTAATGCAAGCTGATTTGCAGCTATTTTGTAGCAACAATAGAAACTAGCGACTAGCAAAATTCTATCAGTACACGACTTTGCCAGCCAAACAGTATCTATTACCTTCCTATACACTAAAATAACCTTTAGCAAGCATCAGAAAATTAAGTTAAGTAACGTTTTCAATCTTATGTGATTGAACCCTCAAACAGGTAAGATTTCATCTTTAATCAAACAAAACTTTAATAAATACATAGGACAGTATCAATGTTAAATAATTACATGTAATAAATACAATAAAGATCAAACACTTAGGCTAAAGTAATTTTTAACTGAATTTTTTAATAACCTACCTGAGGTACATTTCTACTAAACTGCATTTAATTTTTTACATATTTCCCCCTAGTCCAACCACTGACCCAAAGCCTTCGACACTACGAGGGGCGAAATAATGGCTATTAGTGAAGCACTCTATGGGTGAGCCGCCACTACTCCTAAGGACAGTCACTAACATCCATGCACTTACAAACAGGAATTAGAAACCATAACCTATTGGGTAGGAGACAAGTGCTTGACCACTACGAGATAGGCTGCTTCTATCACACAAATGTATTTAAGGCTGCTTCTATCACAAATGTATTTAAATGTGATCAAAGACAATTACAAGTATAAATTGTAATTGAGATACACAAAACATTATTAATTCAACTTCCTTCATAATGTTGATTATTGACGTTTCGAAGGTTACCGATATTATGATATATTATTATTAAGCATACCTCATATACACATTCGATGTCTGTACTAAATCTGTGTAGATGCAGCAAGACAGCTTTCGTTTATACAGACAGGATGATGGATGGATTAGTACTTCTTGGTTACTTTCAACCTATAAGGTTAAAAAAAATAGTAGTTATCACTTATAAACTTATAATAGCAGTCTAAATAGTCAAAACAAATCTGCAGTCCACTCAAATACGGCAAAACAGGTTTCTGAATAACACTTGATCAGTAATTAAAAAAGGAAATACTTGTTAGTAATTATCACCTCTCAATTCTCTTATCTATTACACAACCTTATAATAAAAATTTAAACTGGTAGTCAAATATTGAACGCTTCAATGACTAATAAGGTCGAAAATAATATGATATAAACGTCAATAGTCATTTGAGTGGAGCAAAATGTGTGCATCGCCAGTACAAAAGTAAATAGAAAGAGGAAAATGCGAGTTTAAGTATGTTCTCCGAAGAATAGTGCTTGCTTGCTAGCCAACGCCCACGCTTGGTAGTTGAGCCATTGGATGGTGCTCCGACTGGTAGACGGGAAAGTTTCCTCGATCTGTTCTTCTAAGTGTTGCCAGTACTCACTTTTTAAATTAAACACTTTCAGGCCATGTGCAAAGACAGAGAAGCACTAGTATCATTCACTAGTGTGATATTAGTGCTTTGACTTCACAATAGTAAATTATACAAGTACACATGACACTAGTAATTTGCATGTGGCCTGGAAGGGATTGATTAAAAAAGTGAGTGGTGCCCCAACACTATTCTGGGAGAACATAGTTCAACCTATTTACAGGATCATTGCGGTTAATTAACGTCGCACTGGAGAAAATCAACGGGCTATTGGCGATGGTCCGAGATCAATCCCCAAGGAAATGATCCGAGGACAACACGTAATTTTGAATCATGCTCAGATGATGAGGTCACACCTAAGCTGGCACCCCACTTCAAATTTTCCACACCATGCCAACGTGAGGATATTTGAGGCCACAAGAGATTTAATGTCCACCATCCTGCTTTGTGCACCATAGTCAGTGGTTGGA
Source organism: Meta bourneti (assembly GCA_933210815.1). NCBI lineage: Eukaryota > Metazoa > Arthropoda > Arachnida > Araneae > Tetragnathidae > Meta > Meta bourneti. Next base: position 5,286,017 of record OW119926.1, read on the forward strand.
TTCGAACTTGCAACCCTCTGGATGCTAATCCAATACTCTTCCAACAGGGCTACTGCGGCAGAAAGATTTCAATGCAAAACAGACAAAATATTTTATTACAAAAAGTTGTGAAATTAAGGTATAACAAAATATTTTATTATAAAAAGTATTTATTTTCCCAAATAGTTAAGTTTCTAAACTTGGTTAAGGGTCTGTAAGTCCTCAATGGGTTTACCCACTGCGCTAGCAGCCTGCAAGTTGCAGGAGGTGCAGGTTTGATTCCTGTCAGGTTCTATTCTTTACAAGCGTATTTCTCTCCTGTGTTAGTAAAACTTTGCTTGTGTGCATGTCCATTGATGTGTTTGGAGCAGTTTGGTCAAATATGGCCCTTGCACCATAAAAACTCAATCCAACCATGAACAAAATGCCATGGACTCGAAATGCGTCATCACAAAAGAGGTTACATTCTTATATCTTGTTCCCATCTTTATTAAATCACTTCTTGAAGCTTTTAATGTTTGACCACTGCTTTCTCTAGTGAATATCCTCAGAGACGCAGATGATTTTCAGTTGAAAAAGGGTCATACTTGGGTTGCAATAAGTTCAATATATTTAAGCTAGTTGGAATGAAACACGATCCTGTTCCGAATTATTTCCAATTCAACATTATTAGACTTCATAGCAGAGAAGAGATTTTTCATTTTGATCTCAATGGTTTTTCTTAAAGAACCGAGTAATTTAAATTCAACCTACTTAAATCTGTAATACTTCCAAGTAATTTAATGTAACCATGCAATCGAGTAATTTAAATCTGCAATACTTCTAATAAAAATTTTCAGAAAATAACTGATTATGTGATACATAAAATAAAAATATATTCTTTTAATATCTGTAAAATAATTCTAAACATATGTCTAATTTATAACTGTCACATGATTGAAGAGGGTATTAAGAAATGACAGATAGGTTAAGATGTTTATAAACAGAAACTAACTTTTCACTTTTTTCTATTGTAAATCACTTGTAATTCTTATTAAGTATATCTGGAGAGCTGTTTCAGCAGATATAAAAGGTTTGGAATTTATGTAAATGCTTTCATATTATATATTAATGAGAATGCTGGAATTATCAGTGTGAACATTTAACATGAGCAGCTTGAATTCGAGTGAACACTCGAGAACAGATTGAATTTAAAAAATTCAAACAAAAACTTACCAGTTGATAAGTATTATTTTCACACAATAGAGCAACATTCATAAAAAGTACAGATGCCAAGCATTTCCTAAATGAATGAAAATCATACAAAACTTGAAAGTTATGATTTAATATTTAAAGCAATTTATAACAGTTAGTAATTCGTACAGCAATCATAATACAGCAATTTATGGCAATTATAATAAAAATATAATTTTGAAGCAATTATCTTTTTAAAATGGAAATAGGCTGCATACTCGATAAAATTTGGCTAATCTCTCTCTATGCTGCAGTGTTCTGCCAAGTACATATTTATTTTCAGTGTTTTAAAATTAGAATATAAATATTTTATTTAACTCTTAATGTTCACTTCATTTATTTATAAATTGTTGACATTAATTTATGCCATTTAATCTGTGATACAAATTACTAATTTTTGAATGAATTATTGAATTTTTGTGTGCAACACAAAACATTCTAGGTGACCATGCATACGAAAATTGTACAAATGTTCTAGGTATTTTAATTAACGTCGCACTGGAGCAACACAACGGACTATTGGCGACTATCCTCGATCAAACCTGAAGGGAAAGACATGAGGACAACACAATGTAATTTTGTACCATGGTCAGATGACGAGGTCACACCTGAGTTGGCACCCTACTCTCCAAACTTCCACACTACTCCAATGCAAGAACATTTGAGGTCATGACAGATGGTTTAATGTGCACTAGCCCCTTTGTATACAACAGTCTTTACTTGGATTCGAACTTGCAACCCTCTTGTTACTAATGAGTTACTCTTCCAACCAAGCTAGTGGCTTTATAAATGTTCTAACACATTAGGTATGCATACTGTGAAATCTCAATAAATCTGGCAACATAAGAAACCAGCACTTTTTCAGATATTTCAGGAGTATTATATTATGTTTGATAGTTAAAATTGTACTTATTATCAAATTGTCATTTTGGGGTGAATAAATATCCCTTTTAAAGCCAGTTTTGAGTCATGCCATTGTATACAACTTGTCTTTTCACCAACACCAAACCGTTCCTTGAAACGCCTCCAAATTGCATTTCACAACTTAACAGGATTCAAAACAAATCAATAAAAAGAGAAACCAAACACTCAAAGAAGTTGAAATTAACACATTCTTAAACAAACGCTATACTTAATAATAAATAGATATGTGCTACTTAAATTGTTTCAAATTTATGACAGCAAGTTTTCTTCCATATTGCGTTACATTTTTGCTATTTTGGAAAATGTTAATAAATAATTGGTTTCTTTCAGAGTTCTTTTTATATATATTTATGAGATATGACCCTATAAATTCCCGTTGAAATGACCCGCTACATGCAAGTGCATGCTTTGCGTTATGTCCCTCATGCAATTTCTAGACGGCTTCAGACATCTAGTACTCATCGATGACAGAGTACTTACTGTACTGAACTTACTTGACTGTACTTACATAGAGGAGAAGAGTGTTGGGTGCCAAGTCAGTACAGGGGAAAAGCATTTATTGCAAATACAAAACAAACAAAACGAGGTAATGAACAGTACATACCTAACTTTTTCATTACAATGAGTTGAATAATTATTTATACCCATTTGGGAACACAAGGCACTCAGCTGCTTTCTGTTTTTTATCACTCTACGGACATTGCGAGCATTTATAAAATTTTCTTTACACCATTCCTGAAAAAGAAATTCATTGAAATAAAAATCAACACTTAAGTTAAACAAGATGTCAGATGGTAATTTTAGTCTTTGAAAAGATTAACATCAATGGTAACCCACATAGATTGGATGTTTAATTCTCTTAATCAAATTGATCATGAAACTAATTCAAGTATCGGGCAAACATATTTGCATAACAATAAAATAGCATCTAAAATCTACTAAGCTTTTAGAATTGTTATTATATAATTAATATACAATTTTAAACTAATTAAAATGATCAAAACTATTATTTTGTTTCAAACAGATTTGAGAAAAGCTGGCTGTCTAATGTTTGACATTATTTACAGGTATTTCCAAGTATACATAGTCTTTAGGTATACTTCAAGCAACTTGAATATTACTACAGCAGAAAGCTGCTAATAGTTATGTCCATGTTCAACAGTGCACATACATCACATAACAAATTGTCAAGTAGACAAGTGCACACTAAGGAAACTCCCAGGTTGAAAATCTTACACTCCAAACTAGTAAAAAATATTTAAAACTGAAATGTCATTTTCCTTCACCATACTATAAAATCAACGATAAAATTTAGCTAAATTCAAATTTCCTATAAAATTATCTTATTGATAAGAATTTGTACAGGACTGGTTATTATCATAACATAAACATGTGCAATAAATTACAAAATTAACTTTTAGAAATCTAAGTGTTTAATGTTGTAGGTCAACAAATAGAATTACTTACTGCATTTCCTTTACATCTTTTGAACTGCTTATAAACATTGAGCATCATAATAAGATCACCGTCTACTGTCTGAAATTTCTCCATGGCTTTTTTAAATTCGTCTCTCTGAACGAAAAGAAATGCTTAAAATGTAAAAACATTTACATGATCAAATCACAAGAGGATTGGTAGTTATATTTTAAGCAAACATAATCCCAAAATAATATAGTAATCCCTCGATAAAGTTATACTTGTTTGAATAACAAAACCTCAAATTATACAAAACTTCTTCAAAGTTCACCTATTCTATGCAGCTTACTGCAAAAGCTACTCATTGGAAAACTTTGAGTACTTAATGAGGCCATGGAAAAGAAAGTCACAGCAAAAAAACACCATTAACATCTGATAATTTTATTGTGAGCATTAAAATTCAGTAAGGTGGCGATTTGGGTAGTCAAGTCAAAACAGGTTTAATATGTTGACCACCATTAATTGTTACCATCTGAACTCTCATAATAGCATGTACAAAATACATTAAAAGCAAAGACTCACTGGAAATGTTCAGCATGCAATGATATGGTTTCTTAACATATATCACAATTAATAAACTCATGATTGCATAGTAGGTGAAGAAACTTTCACATGTGTTAGGTTTGGGTATCAGCTCAGTTTTAAAATCATTGATTTTTTAGCTAACCCTCATGCCCCACTCACACGATTTTTTATGACCATTGACCCCATACAAGTATCATTAATCTTGGTGTTTGAATATAGGTAAAATAAAATATGCAGTGTTCTTGTAAAAACTAAGGCCTTTATAAAAGAATTTCAGTAAATATTAGCTTTTTAAAGGTCTGTAAAGACTAAAATAAAAAATCAATCCTTATTGAGATTGCAACGTTAAACTACACTTGTCAAAGAATCAATGATCAGGTTACAATTTTACCCACAAAGAAACAGCCTTTCATGCTAGTTAACGAGATGTTTTTAGACTATTGCGACAATGTAAAGATCAGCTCATCACATCTTTCAATGAAATTTAAAATAATTGCATTATATTCCACAATTCAATTAATTGTATTTGATACAAATAAATGGTTTATTTCGCTGCACTGCTTCAAATGTAGGTGTTTTTACACTTAGAAAATGTAACTTTTGCTCGAGTCTATGAACAACATACCATATATCTTGATAAGGTGATGGTAGTTTTCTAAGTAACACAGATTATTACTTTGAAAACAATTTTTTAAGTTCTTATTATCTTAGTCATATCCGTGAACTAAATTGTCATGACTATTAACATTTTTTTTAACATAAAAGCATGTCTGGTGTGAATGGCAATCACAATGCTATTAGTCAACATAAAATCTAAATAAATATCTAGATATTTGAAAATACATTTAAAGAAAAGGTGGGGAGAAATTCCCAATTTTCTGAGAAAGTGACCCAGATACAAATTTATAAGATCAAAAGGAACTTCAAAAGTACAAAATACCATTGAGCGACTAAATGTAAGAAAATATAATAAACATACCTCTGATACTTGACTGTAAAAGATTGATTCAACAGAGAGAAGAGCAATAATAGACACAATGTCATCACTAGAAAAAAATATTTCCACTGAATATACTTGAAAATAGAAGCACATTGAGCTTTTAGATTACATTTAGATAAATAACAGACTAAATAATGACTGATGCTGATATAAAAATATTATTCATATAGTGTTTAATTAAGAAATATACAAATAGGGAGTTTTTAAATGAAAAACAGATACCCCATTAAAAACAGCCAAGATGAAAAACGTTTAAATGAAAAGTTGGATGAGTTCAAGTAAATAGTATAACATTTTTGATAACATAATAAATAACACAAAAGAAATACATGCAAGACTTACATGCACTTATGTTTTACAGAAGAAACGATAAGTTTAGAGTATCTTGGATTTAAGGGAAAATTAACCATCTTCTTGCCACATTCAGTCAACTGAAGAAAATTCAACATTAAATTAGATATTACTGATATTTAATATTAATCATATCTACATATATCTAATATTAGGAATATCTAAGAATACATATATTATACAGTGAGTAAAAAAGTTTCCTTACGCACTTGCTATTTGAAATAAATTGCTTTATTATTTGCAGAATATAAAAATTGGAGAAATAAAAATAGAAAAACAGATGAGCATAATTGCATAGAAAGTTTCTATTGTATTTAAACAAAATTATTAACATAATTTAACGCATAATTCACAATAACACAAAATATACCAAATATAAACCAAAAAAAGTTTCTGTACAGTGAAAAATATTTCATTAAATGTCATTCCCCATGTTTCATCATTAAATGGTAAGTTGAACCTGCTTTTGCTTTAATGACCTCTCAGAAGTTTAGGCATAACTTTTCAGTTCACGACCGATTTCTTAAGTGTTCCATGGGGCTTAAATCAGGAGACTGGTGGTGTGTGAAGCTGCAACATATGGTAAAGGAATCATTCTTTATAGAATTCCCATTTTAGGCAATCCACTGGTATAAAAATCATTTGAAATGCTTACTTACACAATACTGAAGTTCTTTTTCATACGATAGTTATGATAAATAGATGTGGGACCAGCTGGACTACGTTTTTATCAATTTCATAATGCCCCCCCCAAGAGGAAAATTTTTTTTTTCCTTTCCTTTCGTACATTTTCCTCGAAGTTTTAATTAATTTCTTTTTATTTGTAAAAATTAAGAACTTTTGTTGTGAACACATTCTCTAGTATGAAATAAGTTTCACGCAGTCTTTGAATCCTTGGTGAGATTTCTTTAGAAATTATAATTTATGTGCCGTTTTCGTTTCCGTACAGAAACTTTTTATCCACTGTATATTCACTATGAGTATGAGGTACAGAAATCGACAGTATTTGTATATTAACGAATAGCAACAAAAGGACGTAAACAATATAAAATCAATCACTAGGTTTCCTGAAATTCGTTTATAAATGCTTTATTTGAGCCATAACAATAAAATTAGAAATAAATACAAAGCATAGATTTACTTAAAAACAATCTATTTAATACATGTAACATTTCATAATCCACACTAACCTCTAGATTTCCCTTTTTATCTACAACAGCTTCCAGAATTGTAAGCAACTTTATTGCAGCATTAATGCTCTGTAAAAAAGTATGTTTTGGTAATTTTCAAATAAAACAAGGTTTTATTGTTCAAAATTATTTTCTCGTGAATAAGTGAAATACAATTTGAATGAAAAAAATAGATATAAAAGAATTATTTCACACAAATAGATGCATCAGAAAAATACTTTCTTGGTATACACTTATTCTAGAAAACTATAGCAAGAAATATGTAATTTATACAAAATAACTTAAGACTTGTTAATTTATTCAGTATATAAATTACTCATCAACTTCAGTCTTGCAATTGTTTCAAAAAGTGTACGTTTAGATCAGACATAATAAAAATACAAAATTCAACCTATTGTACAGTGCACCAGAAACAATTAATGATAAATATCTTATTTCAACTGACAAGCAATTTAGAGTATTCTAAATATATTACTAACACATTATTTAGGAAAACGGTTAGCATTGACAGCTCTTTCCTAGTAGATGAGTTCAGTAACAGGCTGCAAATGTATCAGATAATACTAGTGTGTTACAAACTCATTCAAAGGAATCAAAGCAAAGTTATATCCAGTTTTAAATTGGCAAGTTCCTTCGTTCACTTGGTTTCTAAGACTCAACATGACTAGTGTCAACTCCAGCTTATTTTCGATGAACTTCCACAATTGTCTGGCACAATGAGTTATATACAGGGTGGACAGAATCAACTGCACAATTATCACACCCCATGTGACTCCTAGTCAAAACAAACCTGAAAAGTTTGTCCTTTCTTTGATTGGATATAGCATTTTGGTAGGTTGGTAGCTGAAGCAACCCGATGAAGCAATACAACAGGTTATTGGTGATGAACCTGTATCAATCCCAAAGGGGAAGATTTGAGTACAACACCTCGTAATTTTGAACCATGTTCAGATAACAAAGTCAACACCAAAGCTGGCACCCCTCTCCAAACTTCCACACCACCTTAAAATGAGGGCATTTGATGTCAAGACAGATTTATCTTGCCCCATGAACATGACAGTCTTCTGTTGGATCGAGTTTCGAACTCGCAACCCTCTAGTTCATAATTTGCAACTCTACCAATTGGTTGGCCCTCGTAGCATTTTAGAGATGCGTACCCACAGCTGATAGGTTAATGCAACATCTCTATTTGCAGTTTGGGGCTTTAATTTCGTCTCAATTCACTCTCAGGTATTGGCAACCCCAGACAACCAAGAGGATAGTTTGTTCGGTGTTTATAGTGCTAAAATTTCAAATAACCAATAGGGACATCAAACTTTTTACACGTGTCTCCAGGAGGCCATGGCCAATAAAAAAACTAACTTTTTCTGTTTGGTTTTCGGCAAGGAAGTGCGCTGTATAATGTGCAATTGATTCTGACCATCTGCGAGTTCATTTTGCATTGTTTTCATTGTACTGTTGTGGAATAAAAAATTATTTAACTTAAATTTACATAATTTGTGTAGGAATAATCCACATTTCTTTCTACTTTTACATTAAATTTTTCATCAGTAAACACAAAAGAGATCAAAATAGTTCGAAACTCACCTCTTCAGATGGTTTGTCAATGAAATCAAATTCAGCAACTCTTGTAATACCCATACCAACCATCTGTAGAATGGCACTAGATAGACAAGTCCTGCAATATGGTAAAATGCTTTGAAGCAGGGGAACCATCTGGCCAAAAAGCGAGTTGCAGTATGACGCGTTTTACGTAGTATCTTGACGTACTGGCGGGAAGGTCAGACCCTGGGGCCTAGATGTTTCCCATACAACTTGTTAGTCTTATAATAAGAAATTCAGCCAGCCTTAAAAAGTCCAGAAATCAGTACTCGAAATAAGTTGATGGAAGACTTTAAAAATAAGTTATATGTTTAAACTTTTAAAAAGTATATTTCGTATGCGTATCTAGCACACGTCAAACATAACGAAATAACATCAAATATAAAATAATAGTCGGTCAAATGACCAAATCACACATAATCAACGATAATAAGCGAGTATATGTGGACAGCAAGCTAGACGTTCAAAGGAAAGAGTGAGTAATTCAAATAAGTTACAGTTTATATAGTACGTATATTTGCATATCTCCATCTGCTTGCCATGCACATATTTGAATATTATATCTGAAATAAACATGCAAGTAATTCTTGAAATATCCGTGTATTTGAACTGAAATGAAAAAGAACTTATATGGAGATTTGTTTACAAAAAGTAAAATGGGCGTTCCGATTGGCTTTGCGGGAAACTCAAAACTTCGAATGCAGTAAGTGCATAAATATTAAAAAAACTATTATATTACAGTTTTTCCTAATACAACTGAATCGAATTTCGTCTTGAATTATGAAACTCGCAGAAGACGAATCACCTCACAAAACAACGATTTTTCTTTTATTCAATAACTGATAATATGAAGCATTTACACAAGGAGCCTCATTAATGAAATGAATACCATTTTTGAGAAAAAATGCTGCTGAAAAGTGTGAAAAACGGAAATTTCCAAAACCATTAACCACTCCCCCTGCTGTTTCATTGGCTCTGTGGGTTGGACTCCCTGGGCTTCGTTTTGCAGTTTCACCAGACATCTATTCTTAAGGGATTTGCAGTAATCGGGGAAAGTTCTTGCGTTTAATTTTTTTTTAGCGTAGCAAAGATGTTATCTATTTATGTTTTCATATATTTGAGTATGTATTCAATTCATTGAATGCGATTAACACTCAATTAAGTGCATCCCATTTTATTTTAAAACCGACCTGTAACAATTGATTGCGTAGATGATTTATTCTTTTAAAATTCAGGGTCTTCGGTAGTTAACCTTTGCTTATCATATGCAGATTTCTTGTGGAATATAAGACACAATTATACAAAATTGGAAATTATTGTTTGAAAAGTGCCTGAGTACCGGGGAATCAAACTAGTTTTTATGAAAAACTAAATCTAGAGCAACCAAACCGCAGGAAGAGTACCTTAGAACTGAATGAAATATTCTACAATTAGCTTTCAGTATGTGAAAGGGTTTATCAATTTTCACAGGATACTTAATGAGTCTGGTGGAAAGTATTTTATGAAAAACAAACTGGATAGCAATTTGAATAATTAATCTTGTCAAAACATTCTATGTTACAATGATTCTTAATTTTCAAATCAAAAGGAAATTTTATCATGGAGCAACAGTTAGCACTTTTTACATATTAACAGAAGAATTAAGGAAGCGGTCAGTTTGACCAAAGTAATTTTAACGGTCTATAAATATATTATTTTCTCACCAAGGGCCATGGTAGTCCGATTGGAAGGGCAGTGGATTAGCAACCAGAAAGTTGCGAGTTCGAAACTCGATCCAATCAAAGACCGTCGTGTACATGGGGGATTGTGCACATTAAATCTGTCTTGTCTCAAATGTCCTCACGTTGGCATGGAAGTTTGGAGAATGGGTTCAAGTGCTGCCTCGTCATCTGACCATGGTTCAAAATGACGAAGTATTGTTCTCGGATCTTTCCCTTTGGCTTGTTTCTGTTTGGGGAGTCAGGTGTGAGAAAAGTAAGGTATATCATAGTTATTATGCATTCTATTAAAAGGATCGTGAGACAGTGTAAAAACTAAAACACTACGCAAAATATATTAGCACTAGGACTATCTTTTTTCCATCGAAGAATTTATTTGAAAGCTGGCTCCATTTTTGATGAAATAATTATGTTCCAGTGTTCATACCTATTTTTCAACACTGTTGTTTCGAACCATTAAGAACATCCTTTCCCAGACCGGGATTCAAACCCAGGGTCAAGAAGACATGCATAGATAAGGGATTATTCCAATTCGGCTACGATCCTTCATTCGCTGACACTAGCTTAGTTCTTGGCTACGCAAACTCACAAATAATTATGTAATTTTTCCAGAGCTTGAGCTATAAGTCGAGTTTTTGAGATTTTATTCCACATTGAGTAGTGCTTAAAGATTGAATGCATTTGCTTGAAATCCCCACTCCCAGTAAGTTTAATTAATCTATACCAGGGGTGTCAAACTCAATTAAAACATGGGCCATTTAATGCAACTGGTAAGATTCACGAGAGCCACATCACATTTACAAATTTTCTTAAAATTATACTTTGAAATGAAGATTCAGGAATAGGGATAGGATAATTAAAACACATTATGTAATTAAGTGAATTTAAGGTAATAATTTATGATATTGCTATAATTGCTTTTATTTAAATGTTTATTTAATTTAATGCATTTAGAAAACTAAAATTAATTTTTTTTTACTGGGAACTTGGCAGCGCTTTCCTCCTACTAGTTTTCCAATATCTGGATTCAAAGACTGAGAACAGACAATCTTATGTTATGGCAGATAGATGTTTATCAGTTAATCTCTTGATCAGTAGGCTGTTTTATTTAATTTCGTGGATGAAAATAGTTGCTCACACAAGTACGTACTCCCAAAATAGCATAAAATTTGTGCAGCAAACTTTTTAATTTCCGGGTATTTTTTACCTAAGGATATATTTTCGGAATTCCTACTTCTCAATATTTGTCTTTTAAAACCGAATCATTCTGGAAATCAATTAATTCCAGTTGTATCGAAGTGGAAGCATTTGCATAAAGGGAAAAGGTCTAATAAAAAGAGAAATTTTTTTTTAACTCTGAAATCATTAAAACGTTTATCGAATTCGTGTTTGATTTCTTCAATTTTACCACAATATTGTGAAAATGAGCAAATTTTATTTTGTGCTTTTAACTGCTCACACGTAGGAAAATAAGCCAAAACGTTTTTTGTAGATGATTTTTAAACAAAGTCAATTAACATGACGAAATTGTGTGTACGGTATTGCCTCGATCTCCCCTAAGTGCTATTTTCTTCGTAACATATTGTCCTGTTTTTTTTATTTTATTTCAGAACAACGTGGGCCACGAAAAATTACCTCAGGGGCCGCCAGTTTGATACCCCTGATCTATACTATAAAATGTCATTTATTGATGTTTGATGCCTTTACCCGTAAACTAAAGCAGCACGAAATAATAAAGGCAAGGGAAACAAAACTGAAAAGTTATACCAATTGTGATAAATCTGTATGTACCTTGTGCAGTAAATTTACAAAAGCAAAAATTTGTGTGAATTGATGAAAGGAATAATGTAAGGAAGTGGTTGGTTCTGGGGTTTTATGGCGCAAGGGCCATATTTGGCCATGCTGTTCCAGACACGACATACAATATCAATAGACAGAACCACAATGAAAGCTTTACTGACAGAGAAATACACCCAGGGAGGAAAGCACCTGACAGGAATCGAACCTGCACCGCCTATACCTCAAAGGTTGCTAGCGCAGTGGGCATACCCACTAAGCCATGATGGCCCCCAAGTAATGAAGTGATTTCTTTTTCACTACATTAATTTCAACTTGAAAAATAACTTTAACTTGCTAAATGACTACTATAGATTAGAAACAATCAATCATGAAGTTATTTTAAATGATTTAATTTTTTAAAAGTATGTGTGCTTGCAATTTTTTGTTCATTACTTTCAAAATGTGTTTCGTTTATTTTGAAAATTTGAAGAAAAAATCTGAAATCACTTTTTTGTAGGATGAATTAAGTACGAAAGTGTTGGATGAAAGTATCCGATAGAAGATTAAATTTAAGCAAACAGTAGTGTTTTTTCTCATGTTTGGAAATTGAGCATTATTTCTTCTACTCCAATCTAGCGATCAAAATGACCTTCCACCCAAGAAAAACGTGAAGCCCGCAATAGAAGTGTTTAAGCGAAAAAGACAGTTTTTTCCCAATTTGCACTATTGAAAGATCTACGATCCCCTTTCACTAAGCAAATCTCTCAACGATAGATATCTAGTAAAACAGCGAAATGGTGCCCAGAGTGCAATCTACAAAGCTAATAGTCTTGGAGATTTCTGCTTTTCACACTTTTCAGTAGCGTTTTTCTCAAAAATGGTAATAATTTCATTAATGAGGCTCCTTGTGAAAATGTTTCATATTATCAGTTATTGAATAAAAGAAAAATCGTCGTTTTGTGAAGTCGGATTCGTCTTCTGTGAGTTTAATAATTCAAGGCAAAATCCGATTTAGTAGTATGGGAAACGTCTGCCAGGGTCTGACTTCCCGCCAGTACGTCATGATCACTTCTCCACTCAGAACGAGTTTCGCGTTATTGGAGCAAACCTATTCCCTTTCTAGAAACCTTGGCTTTGAAGTCTTCAATTTTATAATACATAACATTTTTTACTAAACAGGGAGAAGACAACTCTACGTTGGGACTTCAACCAATCCTTTTCAATCAAAGTTTCAATCATACCATAATATGCACATTTACTTTTACACTATTGCATTTAGCAACTGTGATAACATTTTGGGATTTGACAACGATTTAAAAAATAAAATTGCAAAAATTTTGAATTTTAAATGTGTGGTGTCAGGCAAAACGGATTAAGTCAAAATGGCTACTACTCATAATCTCAAATTGAATATTTCACTATTCAGGAAGAAAAGAAACATGCCAAGCCATACTAATAATTGAAATTTAGATTAATTTTGCTTTGATTCTAAATATATTATACTTTTTAAATGATGCACTCTCGACTCCTTCCATCAAGTCGGGCTTAACCCCTTTTGCACTGACATGGAAGGTACTAGATGAATTAAATACATCATAAGGAAACTACTACATACCCACTGTAACTTTCATAGCCCATCCACTTACGCATAAATTTCAAGATTAGCGAAAGAAATTTTTTACATACAATGCATTGTCCTCAAACTTGGTTGAACAGTTCTGTTTGTAATAATTTCACATATTAAAATTAGATTATCAATGCATTTAATTACATCACTGAGCAAACTCAATGTCTTGATTCTTGTTAAAAAATACAATGAACAATTACTTCTACTTAATGAAATGTTAGATATTGGAACATCATCCTCTGATGCATCAGACGGGTCAACAATCCTGTCCCACTTCTTCCCCAGGACAGAGGGTGCGTTTCTTTTCCTGATGTTCCTCGGATTTCTCCATCCATTTCCTTGCCAAATTTTTCTGTCCCTTAGCAACAGAACGACTATTGGAGTTACCACAGCTACCACAGCTTAATTTATTCATAATGCAATTGGCACAGGAATCTAGTCATATTGTGCCAGTACAACACAACCATCCCAATTTTAAATTCCTGATCAGTGATGCATGTACAACTCTCTAAGTGTGGTGACATTGAAAGTGCCACCTAGGTTGCACTTTGGCATGACATGAGTGGTGCTTTTCTGAGTATTCAATCAGTTTTATCTCGGGAGAAAATGCAAACCTGGGTTGTGTTGCTTATATTATATCACCCTTTGCATCAAATCCACATAAAACGAAAGGTTGGCAGTGTGACGCAACTTGGAAATCGAGGATGGTCGACCATTGGGTGCAATCTGTCGAGCAGTGCTACCCTATGACAGGAGCAGTAGAAATACAGCCCTCGGCTGCGTTCGCATTCCACAACAGATCGATACAATCCGACGATGCCGCATTGCACTTTATCCTTTTATAGATACGGCGGGACTTTCCACAATACTGTATCTCTGAGACAGCAAGTCTCGCCGCGGACGGAGCGTAAACTGTGCATGACGCTTTCCGCTATAACATCGGAATAGTTTTATAAATGAGTAAATTATAATTTATATATATTTTTTCGTGTAAAGGCATTAGTTCATTATTCCTTCCCGTCATTATTTCAAGGTAATTTAGTTTTTAAATATGTTAAACAAAAATCACGTTATCCAGTACTGTAGAAGTACAGTGTTGTATAAAGGTTTTCGCAATTTTCTTATCATGTTAGAGCGAAACCGTGTTATAGGTTGCGGTGCTATATGAGGGTTCCCACAATTCATCCTATCGTATTAGAGTGAAACCGTATAGGAAGGCTACCTGTATATTTGTTTACAAAAGAAAATAGCTTTATGGTCTATATGCAATCTGCCTATCCTTGTGAGATTTTTCCAGCTTAGTGGTCTTCCTTGGGAGTTATCAGTTTCTTGCAGATTCAGTGCTGGCTTTTGTTGTTGGACATGTGACAGTTATTTGGATTTATGACATTTAGCCAAGCATAAGCCAGACAATATCAAGTGGACAGACACAAAAGGAAAGTTTTACTTACACCGAAGAGAGAAATACATCCAGGGTAAGTTATAAAATTGCAACTGTACTGCCTAAAACTCATGTTGCTAGAGCAGTGAAGCTAACCCACTGAGCCATGGTGGTCCCCAATACCAGGATAAAAAAATCAAGAAACCCTACATTACATGGAAAGAATTATCTATAGCTTATGCTGCAGCAAACTATTTGCTGTATCCGAGTTAGTAAACGTCTCATTAAATAACGTAAAGTGACCTATTAGTCAAATAACTTACCTTAAAATTTCAGGTTTAGTTTGATCCTCGAAATTTTCATATTCTTCCGTAGTATACAATCGATAACAAACCCCACTGTAATAAAACAAAATATTGCATAACAATACATCAATACATTTATTGCACAATTTTAAATAATAAAGAACAAAAGCATACTGGTAAGATACCTTTCATGAATCTTGAATTCAATTACAACAGCATACAAGATCAGTTTCAAAAACTGTTACTCAACATGCTGTTAAAAGAATTTAATCGAATAGAAAAGAAATAAAACAACATTTTATGTATTCAGCAATCTCTAATGCTTTGACAAAACAAATCCTTAAAAATTAAAAATGTCATACAATATTGTTTTTATACCTTCTTATCTCAGAATCTTATTGAACAGCATGCTACAGAAAAAAATCTGAAATACTTATAAAAAATGTACAATCACAACAAAAACGGTCACTCAGATAATTCAGTCAAATATTTCACAGCATTGATAGAAAAATAGTTTAGCACTAACTGAACTTACTTAAATTCCCTTCCAGCCCTACCAGCTCTTTGCTCAGCTTGAGCTTTGGATATCCTTTCAACAAGCAAAACATCAAACCCACACGAGGCATTAAAACTTCTAAAAGGAATGAAAAAATACCATGCTAAAATAAATTGCAATGTATTACCGAGCATTTTGAAATCACATTTATAACATTCAACATAATCATTTTAGTCAGAAAACATAATTTGCAAGAATATGTGTAAGTTGGTTGGTATTGGATTTTATGGTGCAAGAGTCATATTTGGCTAAGCTGAGCTAAACACAAGACAACAAAGGTAGAAAAAAGCAGAAGGGTAAGCGAGGATAAAATAGAAGGGAGGACAAATCAGTCAGGTACCTCTGGGTTGTGACACCTAAAGAGGGCAAATATGAGAAAGAGGTGTGACAATTTATATATAATTCCAAGAATGCAACATACTATTGCCCAACTAGTGATCTGGTAGCAGTCGTGTTTGCACACGTCTTAGTTAATGTGTCATCTCAACCTCAAACTGAGAACATTCGTTGATAGACTATAGTGAAAATGGAGATCTGCATGTTCTTATCCCAGTGAAAAAAACAAATTACACAAAGTCATTGAGTTAGCAAAAAAGTTTTGGGGCAATGGCAGATGGGTCCTTAAAAATGTCTTCATGTATGGCTCCAATGTAATTCAGGAAGTGAGGGAGAATCTGGTAAAAAGCTGTACTTTGTACAGGTGGGAAATGATTTCTGGCCATCAATGAATATCATCTTCAAATGGCCAGATCAGAGCCTGGCAAGCATAGAGAAAGCTTTCTAGGGCAAATTGAAGGCAAGCAGCTCTCCTGGTGTTTCACTGAAGTACCAGTGATGAAAGGGTACTGGAGATTATCTGCATGCAAACTTAGGAAGTAAAAAGGAGTGTTAAACAGAGCAGTGTTAACATCATCTAGACATTTTTTGTGTAAAAGTCGGTAAAAACTGCTAGTGAAATATTGAAGCTGTTGAAAGCATGTGGTGTGCTCTGAAAAAGGCAAGTGAGATTTCAAAGATGGGCAAGGAGATGTGAGCAACAACTAAAGTGAACAAAAACGACAGTCAGAAATATGAACAGATCATGCTAGTGCATTTCTTCAATCACATAAACCATAGTGAGTTTCTGGCTAAAAGAAATCGATTATCGAATCATGACATTCTGCTTACTAACCCAACTTAGACAAATGTGATTCCTGGCTATTGCAAAATTTAAGACTGCTAAGAGGACAGATTTTCTGACATCCATGATATTCACCATATAATAAAGGAACTCAAGTGTATTCCAGAAAGTGTTCCAGGCCTGCTTCCAGAAATGGGAACACCATCTAAACTAGACAGACAAGAGGGCTAATTCAGAGGAAGTAATGTACAGATCCAAACGCATGGTTTTGCAGGTGTATTCCGAGAATTAACTTGTCAAATCCTGTACTTTAAATTTATAATGATTGTACAAATTTTGAAATCTCCCAAATCTATACATTAATATTGCCATAAAGTTAAATATTTTATTCCAATGACACTAAAATCAAAAGGATTATTTTACAACCGTAATGATCAATTAAGAGATACTGGAAATGCATTTCCACCAATTTTCAAAAGAAACATCTAGTAAAAAAAATTTGAATTGTTTTAGGTATTAAATTAATTAAGTTGGGACTGCATTTAATATGAAATAAACTATTTTGGTTTCACAAAGCAAATAAAAATGCTTTGAATAATATGATCATAATGAAATACTATAACTGACTTAATTGAATTTAAATGATCACAAGATTTAAAAATATAATCATCTAAATTGTTCATTTTCTGTTAATAGAAATATGAATACTAAAAATCTCCCCAAGATGAGTCATTTAAATTGTACCCAGAGAAAATAAAATTAATTTTATCAACTTTTTAAAGTATTCAAACAGACAATTCATATTCAAGACTAACAAAAATCTTTGGCCTATTTGGAAGCGTTTTTCTCCATGATGGGTGAAAAGATGCTTAAAATATACTCTCTCAAATTATTAAAATCATGGTAACTTCTATTCTTTAAGATGTTCCAGTTATTTATTTAGTATTGTAGTGTTCTTGAAAAAATACTTATAAGAGTTAGACACAATGAAAAGGTTTTCTTCAGTATCATGAAAGCATTCTAATTTTGCACATACACTGCTGGCCACCGTAAATGCAACACCCTGAAGGAAGCATGCAAATAATATGAAATTTACAACATGCATTAGCGGAGGTAAGATATGCAAATGATTAGAATTTCAACGCAGACGCACATCACGCGCGTCTGTGGCGCCACTTCAAAGCGCTATTTAAGGCTTGGAGATTTCCACGATTTCAAGTACGGCAATTGTGTTTTTCTTGTGGTTTTTTCAAAAAAAACGATCAATTATGCCTCGTAGAAAACAGCGATCATCTTTTGATCAAGTATCCGAGTTCGACAGAGGAAGGATAGTGGCCTACCGAGATTGTGGATTATCTTTCAGGGAAATCGGTAGTCGTGTTGGACGAAACCAAACAACTGTAATGCGGATATGTGATCGTTGGATGCAGGAGGGTACGACGGACCGACGTGTTCGATCGCATCCACCTCAGTGCACCACTTCACGTGATGACAGGCATATTGTGCGTATGGCAGTGACGGATCGCTCAGCCACATCACGAACCATAGCACAGCACATTCAGTCTGTACCGCATCATCCAGTGTCTGCGCGTACCATTCGACGCCGTTTACAGCAGAGTGGTCTGTCCGCAAGACGTCCATTGCTTCGTCTACCCTTGACGCAGAACCACAGATGTTTCCGCCGCCAATGGTGCGATGAAAGAAGGATGTGGACGGCAGAATGGAATGAAATTGTCTTTACTGACGAGTCACGCTTCTGTCTGCAACACCACGATGGTCGGATTCGAGTCTGGCGACACCGTGGAGAGAGGATGCTGAACAACTGCGTTATGCACCGCCACACTGGTCCTGCACCGGGTATTATGGTATGGGGCGGTATTGGATATCACTCTCTCACTCCTCTAGTACGCATTGCCGGTACTTTAAACAGCCAGCGCTACATCTCCGAGGTGTTGGAGCCAGTTGTCCTTTCTTACCTTCAGGGCTTGCCCACAGCCATATTTCAACAGGATAATGCGCGACCACACGTGGCACGCATTGTCCAAGGGTTCTTCGTTAATCGCCAGATTGAATTGCTTCCCTGGCCAGCTCGCTCTCCGGATCTTTCGCCGATAGAAAACATGTGGTCCATGGTTGCTCAACGATTGACCCAGAATGCATCTCCAGCTGCCACACCAGATCAACTTTGGCAACGTGTGGAAGCTGCTTGGTCTGCTGTACCCCAAGAACACATCCAAAGTCTCTTTGAATCAATGCCGAGGCGTGTGGCACCGGTGATCTCCAACAATGGCGGCTACTCTGGCTACTGATTTTGGCAGGAACCACACTTCACAGAAGTCTATAAATTTAATCATTTGATACTTGGTCAACATGTTATCTACAAAATAAATTTTGTTGTGATATCTCTTGTCTTTCTTGGTGTTGCAATTTGGGTGGCCAGCAGTGTATATCTTAAAATGGGCAACTTTAATATTTTAATTTTTTTTTTATTTTGATGGTTAATTTTCATTTAAATTTTATTGGGAAATTTTAGGCATGGATCCCTTGGAATTCAATACTATTCTGTATTTATGGAATTGAAATTTGGAAAGTAAAAGTTAATTCCCGCACCTGATAATTGAGTATGTCGAGGAAATAGATTATGGATTGCATTAGAAAGCTATTTGAATGATTATGAAGATCGCAATGACGAATTTTTATTGCAAGCTCAAATTCCACTGAATTGAACTACAATACCTTGACCTTTCTGGGGGATGCTATTACGCTTGTTTTATGCTGTTCATAGAAAAGGTTCATTTTTTGTATGTTATATATAAGCCCTTTTTGTTTGCTTCGAATATCACAAAGAAATACTAGTCAATGCTGAGAAAATTTGAAAAGGCATTTTTTATTTCAAATAAATGTATCTTCATGTCTTGTCTAATTTTTGCTGTCTACTTACAAAAGTTAGTTTTGCAAGCTAAATATTAATGGGATGTAGGAATGTTTTCACGATGCAAATTCCTTTTATTTTAATTTCTATTGGCGACATGATTTTTTTCTCAAAAGCTTGACTTGAACCAATTATTTTATATCAAAATAATTAAATTCCATGCATTTTATTCATGTATGAAAAATATATAATGCAAAAAAATTCATGATTGAAAAATTTTATACAAAAATCTATATGGTGTCGGTGGGATCCCACAACCTTATCTCTAATATTATAAAAGAAGTGTTTGTGTGTCTGTGTGTGCGGTGTCCAGATACATCTATAGCACTTACAGCCATGAAATTTGGCACAGGTAGTCCTAAAGGTGAATGAATGTACCTCGAAGCCCAAATTTTAAAATTTAATATAGAAAATTTTTAATTAATTTATTGGCATATCTTTGTATTATTTGGTTTCCTAAGAATGGAACAGTACGAGATCACACAGCTTCTGCTCTTGGCGATAAGCCAAGTCTGTTTACTTTCTAAAAAGGATGTCTCATTAAACAGCTGTGTAATTATCTGTATACAGCTGCAGACCATCCAATGTATTCAAAACGATCTTGATTCACTTTGTTAATTTTTGTATTGCTTTCTGTTTTTGTTTGAGTATTTTTAGCAAAAAGTAAATAGTGATTATTGCATAACTTACTGTTTAATTTGGTTTTGATTTCGCTCATATAGTGATTCATTTAGGTTGTTTGTCGGAATTAGTGAGGTTTAGCATTAAGACTTTTAAAAGTATAGCGTTATATTTAAAGATTGAATCACATTTTTATTTCAGTAGGTTATTTCATAACTTACTTTTGAATTTGTATCTTTTATGCAATTTTGATTATTACTCTTCAATTTGATTTTGATTTTACTGACATAGTAGTGGTTTTTCATAATTTACTTTTGAATTTGTATAATTTCTGTATTTGTATAATACAAGTCTATCAACACCACATGTTACACAGATGAGGCTGTGAACTACACAACAGAGTTTTTGAACACCATATGGAGTACCCTCGCACATATTAGATCTAAAGATTGGGGCACCGATTATTTTTCTCACAAATCTGCATCAACCTTCACTCTGCAATGGAACAAGACTATCAAAAACTGGACATGCCAAGTGGAAGAACATTCAATAGTGTATCATGAAGCTCTCTAAGGAAGAATCAGTAAGGTGGAAGGAATGATGCAGCATGACTGTTTCATGTCAGGTAGTGGGACTCGTTCTTAAAATTATTGTTTTTAGTGTTTTCAGAATCAGTGAGTACATAACACAAGAATGATGTCAAAGCAACGCCATGCAGGTACTGCTAGTTTATTATAAGTCTAAAAATTTCACGTCACTCTTATGGGTTAAACTCAAAGTAATCTAAACCACTTGAGAACCAGATGGAAAAACATTGCTTATGCTTGGCATTTTTTGGCACTGTTCAATTTACTCTATCATATGATTTACTTTAATAATTGCTAAGTCGAATTTTAATCTTTCAAAACTTTACCCAGCTGTATTTCCTAATACATTAATGTTATACATCATATACATATTAATGTTTAACATAAATTAAAACCATCTAAAAACTACACTGATTTGCATCTCATGTCCAACAAATTTTAACTTGTATGGCAAGGAAATAATTAAAATCATAAAAACCCGATTTAAATCAAATAAATCTGATGTTTTTGATTTTCTTAAAAATCTGGATTTTTTTTTCATACCCCACTCTATTCAACACAGAAGTAAAAATATATAACAATATCAATTTTAATTTAACTTATTTGTTTAATATTTCATTTAAAGCAATAATAAAAGATTTTACAGAAATTCATGTTTTAAGATTCTGTTTTTCTAGGGCGATTTCAAAAATAAAGAAACAAAGTATTATATTAGATTTAAAAAGCATAAACATAAAACAAAACATTTAATTATATATCAAGTGGGTTTTTTTACATAAATTATAAATTTATTCTAACACTAAAAAATACATTAGATGTAAAAGTCATTTCAAAAACTTACTTAACCTTCACCATACCAGTATCAACAACATATTTAATATTAGGAATAGTAATTGAAGTTTCAGCTATATTTGTAGCGAAAATAACCTTCCTAGTACCCTAGAAAACAAAAAAAATCACATCTTGAATTAAACTTGTGATGTAAATTGACGTTGAGGACAGCACCTTGTAATTTTGAACCAAGATCAGATGACAACAACTGAGTTGCCACCCCACTCTCCAAACCACCAACATGACGATATACAAGGCCACGACAGATATAAAGTGCCCCCACTGACATGACACAGGACGGTTTTTGGTTGAATTGAGTTTCGAACTGGCAACCCTTCAGTTACTAATCCGCTACCCTGGCCCCCTAAATAATGTTGCATCCAACATTTTATAATGAGTAAACAAAGCAAAAATTATTCAATAAACTTTTGAATTTTAAGTAATGTCAAATGGTACATAACTTGTATACTTAGTTTCAACATTTTATTTTTACTAATTTTCCTCGACATTGTCGGATATCATAACATGTTATTTAAGGACAAACTGTGTGCAAGGAATAAGATAAAAGAGTAACATTGCCACAGGATCTAAAACTGGACACGGAAAAGAACTGAACAAGCTAATTCACACTACATTAAACACTGAAATTTGTGATGTCAGTGCCATCTACTGCTAATGCACTTGACTAATAAACATTAAATCTATCAAAATTCATTTGTGAAGCAAATAAATTTTAAATCCCTAAACTGATTTCAATTTTCAGGAGTACATTATATGAAGTAGGAATCACTTCATAAAGACAGTTTATTTCTCAGCAAATTATTAATCACAATGAAAAATTACCAAATATTAATTAATAAAATTAGAACAGAAAACAAAGATATTAAAAACTCTTACCTCAGGTGCTGGTTTAAAAACAGCTAGTTGTTGATCAGAGGGAAGAGAACCATAGAGTGCACATGGATAGATTTTGCCCACATCTGGTAACAAATTCAATTAGATATTAGTTTCTAAAATTTCAAAATACTAATACATTTTATTCTTTATTTTTCATTAAAATAGAATACTATCGAAATTACTATTCAAAACACAACAAATAAAGGTACTTTTCCATTATAGCCATACTAATAAATTTTGCTACCAATATGGCGTATTTTTGCTTATTTTTTGCGCTATTTGCACCACCGTGCCACCTTTTTGTTTGATGGCGCCATTTAAGCTTATTCCTTTGTTAGTGCAATGGATTTCACAATTTAGGATTTCCAAGAGATGAACAAGCGGCAATACTATTTGGTCAAGAAATATTCTTCACAAAGATTGTGTTTGAATAACCACCTAATGAAATTAAAATACGATTCGAAGCCGAAATGATCATGCAGCCTTTGTTCATGCCATGAAAAAAAAGGTGCCCGAAAGAAAATGTGATTTACTGGATTACGCATTGCTTACGTTACTGCCATACGATTCATTTATTTATGGTGTTAAGAGTTAACGTCTATTGAATTCTGTGAATTACAGCATGAAACACAATACAACAGTAGATCGGAATAATTATACGAGAGAAGTATGTGCCAGTTCTTTGATATCTCGCCCTAACCTAAAAATCAGTGGAAGCAATAAAATTATTGAAATTGATGAAACCTTATTTACAAAAAGAAAAAAATCACGCAGGGCATGTTCTTTCTTTAATGGGTTTTCGGAGGAATGTGTCGAGAAACAGAATGTCTTCTGGTTGCTGTTCCCGATCGTTCGACAAGAACTTTATAATGGCCGCAATAAAATTAAAACCACATCTTTTTCTGCATTTGTTTATTGTTAGTTGGGCCTGAAAGAAAGGGAAATAAGTGGTGTGACTTTAATGGAAATGAGTGTAAGGTTATAATGGAAGAATACCCATATTACGCATACATATTTAGCTCTAGGTCAAAAGCTCTCAACCTTTTGAGACCATAGTCAGGTAAATTATTTCTTAAGATGAGGGACGATCGGAAAACATTTACTCATAAATACCTTTCCAATTTTTTTAATTTATGGCAAAGGACGAGGAGTACCTGCAACGCAAACACCGCGCTAATCAGGTGATCCTTCCATCACCTCAAGCTGGAATGAGAATACTTTCTTTTCAAAAGAAAATTAACACTCTTTGATGTGAGAGGAAAAGGGAGCGATGCACTTTTTAGAACTTTCTGAGACTACCATTTCGTTTTTCTGTAAATATCTATATATCATTTTTTCCAATCTAATTAAATAATTTAGAATATCGTTATTTAAACATTTAGTTCTGCCCCTTATTTCCTCTCCAGCAAGTCTATCAAGACTTAAATTTATAAACATAAATTATATTTTAAATTGCTTTGATGATATCATAGAGCTGTCAGTCAAAGCACTTGTAAAATAGTAGCATAAATTTTTAAAAATAGAAGCTGAAGTTTCCTCTTAAACCCAATCTTAGTAACAATAGTAGCTCATATATAAAATGAATCGGCTAAAACACAAAATGTGCTAATTAAGTATAAAACAGGCATTGAAGATCTCGCCGTGAAATTTAAATTTTATAAAACGTATTTCTTTTTCATGTTTTCATAACTATCTAACAAGTACAGATTCCGATGCTTTTGTTTCATGGTTGCCACAGCTTGGCACCAAACCTTCAAAACTGGCATTCCTTGAAAATCTTTCCCTCTAAAGAAAACTTTAAAAATATTTTTTTCCATCTGCTATTAGTTAAAGGGACTAAATTTTTGTTAACCTTCGGTGAATTTTCAAAAAGTCAGTTTTGAAAATAAGATTGGATTGGATGTTGGGGTTTTATGGCGCAAGGTCCAAAAGCGGACAAGCTGCGCCAAACACAAGACAGAGCATTAAAACATTTAAAAATGAAGTCTAAGACAAAGATAAAAGTTAGATTTAAAACATGAAAAATGTACTTCTGAAGTGGAGCCCGAAGAGGTAACCACAATGAGAGGAAGAAAAGCAAAAAGCAGAAGGGTGGGGTATGGGAAAAATTAAAGGGAGGGAAGATCACTCAGGCATCCTGGGGTCATGAAGCCTGTACAAACCTAAAGATCTGCCCCTGAGGGCTTTGAAAATAGGAGCTTTTGAGATGATTTTGCTTAAGATAGCCTAGTTGTTAAGATTGAAAAATAGTAGCAAAAAGCCTCCTTTTAGTAACCTGTAGCAGCTGTGTATTAATTATACATATCAGTACTTAAATGAAATAATAATTCACTTCAATGTTACCTGCAAGTAAAGAAAGAGCACGTTTCTTGAAGTCAGAAACCATGCCATTTATTTCCACTTGACCAGTGCAAAATACCAATATATCCCTAAAAAATTATGAATTGAAATACTTTTTCAGTTCAAAGCTACTAAAATTAACAGAATAGACACCTTTTGTTAATGCAAACTCAAATGAACATTTTTTTTCTAGGAATGAATAAAAAAACAAGATATTTAACACTGAATTATAATTCAAAGACACGATAACTACCCAGCATCCTCTCTCTGATGGATCTGGAACACTGTGGTCAATGCTGATTGAACATAATTTGGCAGCGGAGTATCAGAAGCTATTATCTAGAAAATGTACAAGTCATGTTTTAAACATTTATAATGCATACATATCACATGGGGAGCAAAAGAAACAAAAACGAATATCTAGGATTCCCACAACAGAAAAATTAGAGCCTTATTTCTCTCATTCAGGCTATTTTTCACTCTTTTAAGGCTGCATTTCACATAGATCACAATAGATTAACCCAGGTGAAGTGCATTAACCCAGTAAAGTACCAGGTGGTTAGCATTTGTGAAGAAATTCACAAATGCTACCCTAACAAAAAATTTCTATAGAACGTGGTCTTTCTTTTTCTTGATAAAGACACAGGACTAAGACTATACATTAAGGATGTGATCTACATGTTAGCGAAGGCCTATGAAGATATGCCTAACACTATATATACTAAATCTTGGAGAAAACTCTGGCCAAGTGTGCTGGAAGCCATCGAAACAAAGATAATCCTACAGCTGTACAGAATACTAGAGGCACCTGAATCAGATGACACCAACCTACTCATTGATTTACAGAAACTTCCTGAATACGGGTGTAAGTGCAGAAGATGTGAACGAATGGGTTAATGCTGACGAAAGTCTTGAAAACGAGTTTTTAAGTGACGATGATATAGTGCAAGCAGTTATTGGTGAAGATGATCAAGAAAATGAAGAAGTTATTCAAAAGGAGTATGTAGGAAAAGTAAGCCATGTAGAAGCAAAAGCCGAACTTGAACTAGTAACATCCTACATTGAACAGTAAGAGTCCACTCCAGGTGACATAATGTTTGTTAAAAAATGCTGTGACTTTGCTTTCAAGAACAATGCACACAAACAAAAGAAAATCGACAATAATATTGAGAGCTTATTTTTTATATTTACAGTACAGTATTGTGCTAAATGTGAGATTTAATTTCCTGTTTAATAAGGCCTAATATGTATACTGCAATTATGTACTGTAAATACAGTAGCCTACAGTAACATGTGTTTAGTTTTTCCCAACAAAGGAAGTCCTTCAAGGGTAAGTTTTCTTAATTATATACATCATCTTACAATAAAGTAGGCTATATACTTAGTTTTATTCTAATAAAAACGATTTCAATAGTGTATTTTAATGTTATTGAGGGAACGACAGTTTAACCGGCTAAATCGTTATCCGGCCTGGCTCCCAGTCCCGAAGTAGCCGGTTAAGAGGGAGTCCACTGTACCACATAAAATAAGCCATTAGAGCAATGCCTGTGAGAATATGTTTAGTACAATCTAACATTATTTAGCAATGTGTTGGAGTATCAGTGCAAACAATTAGACTTGTGGTTCATTGAACAATTTAGATCTGATGTTTTAAATTGTTCTCTATTCTTAATATCAAATAATTTCACAATAAAATATTACTCAAAATATAATTAAGACTATAAAATATATAATTTTACATTTCTAAATAATCCATAAATAAATTTAACATTTTGTACAAATTGTTAAGCTAACAAACATTAACTACGAAACTTAAAAAAATATGATTTTTGAAAATTCACTTTAATAAAAACCTAACATATATTTTCCTCTTGTGGCAGACTAGACCTGAGGTAAATGTTGGTCAAGACTCTTAGTTTCCCAACTTGTAATCAAAAGCAGGCGTAATTTTATGTAAAGTAATTATTTTTGAGTCTAAAAGTACACAATTGTTGTGTGTTGATATGATGTGTGTGAATACATAGCAAACTAGTTTAATAGTAATCTAGTAACGAGAATTACACGGTGCATTAATGAATTTCAACATGGTCTGTTCCACTTTGAGCAGATGGAAAACGAAATGTGAGAAAATGTGCTGCAAAGATAAGGGGCACTGAATGAACTCGGGACTCTTCTAGCTGCCAACAGATAGGAGCTGTGAAAAGGGCCGATTCCAGAACAGGAATACATGCCAATGATTAATTAATTAGACACCACTAAACTTACATTCAGTGACAAATTTAGTTATAATTTTAACAAATACCAGTCAAAGCATTAAAAATTTTTAGATTTATACTAGAATAAGACTTACTGAAATATTGTAACCTCTATCAGTGATAGTAAGATTAGGAGCTTTGAAGTAATCACAAATAAGCTTAACATCTAAAGTGGCAGACATAACAATTATCTAAAATGATAAAAATTTACAAATTATCAGGTTGAAGAATTTGACATTACGAACAGAATATTTACAAGAGAATCAACTGAAAAAGTTATTCCGCTTTTATACATAGGCATTTTATTTTGTTCCCTGTCAGAAGGCTTTTTTTGAGGTAGATTTACGAAATATTAATGGTAAATTTAACTTATAAGACATTTCCATTTCTCCATTAATAATGAAAGCAAGCATTTTTTTTAAATGAGTACAATTTGAATTGGCATTTTGAAAATAAAATGTGTTTCAATAGAGTGTTCATTTACATTGATGCAGTAGTATATCTGAAGTATTTAGCATAAAATCACAAAAAATCTTAAAACAGAATACATGTATTGATGTAAACTCCTAAAATGAATAAAAAACCAGTAAATGTATCAATATTCAAACAAACATTATTAACCAGTAACAAATTTGAAAAATACTGTTGATTGTAGATCACTGAAGTTGAAATATTTCCAACACTGGTGACTGTCACTGCGCAAAATTTAGGAATTATTCTCTTAAAATTTCATGTCTTTGTGGCCTTGGTATACATTATTTAATACATTTGGTAAAGGGACAGAAGAAAATATTTTCAGATACAACATGTATGATATATCAAACTGAAAATATAGTTTATAACCGAGATTTAAATCTTATATATATGGTGTGGGGAAAAAAATCAAATCAACATTGGAAATAAATAAAATACCTTTTGTATCATTAAAAGAGGATTTTTTTATTCCAATAAAACTGCAGAGAAATTTTGGGCCGATTGTATTCATCGGTATACAGATGCCATTTGAAATGCAATCTCTAATAGATCATTGAACTTAACAAACTAACCTTCAGGGGTAACAAATTTCTTTTTTCTCTTTGAAGCTGAGCATTTTTAACAATTCCCATTAGGAGATCAACGCTCAAAGTTCTTTCATGGACTTCGTCTAGAATTACAACACCGTACCTAAAGTAATATACAAAGTTAGAACAGGATTTCTAAAAATATCATTCAATATGGCCTATAAAACAAAATACTTAAATATTACTTAGTAAAACTCCATCCTCAGATGGAAAAATAAAGGTACACACTAATATAAGGATCTTTTACTTTCTTACAACATACGATGCGTGATTGGAAAGTTATAACACAGGTGCCGCCATTGCTCAATAGGAGGGACTAGGTTTACCCACGGGTATCGAGGAAAAGCTTGTTTTGTCCCTGAAACGTTCTGAAAATATCACAGTGATATCTTTGTTCAGTAGAGTGGAATTCTGGTGAGTGAAGACGTGTTTTCGGATCTTGGCGGATTATTGATTTCGCAAAATGGATGAAAAACAGAACGAGTTTGTACCAAATTTTGTTTTAAAACTGGGAAATCAGCTTCGGAGACTTAGGAACTCTTAAAACAGCTTTCGGGGACAAATGCCTGAGAATTTCATGAAATGAATTTGTCCCTAGGGGGCACAGTCAAACAGGAATACTATAAATGTCCTTCAGTGTTTGCACCAAAATGTGTGGAAGAAAAGGCCTGCACTCTTGGCAAGAGAAAAGAATTGGGTCCTTCACCATGACAATGCACTGGCTCATCGTGCGTTCTTGATCACGAAATTTTTGGCCAAATTCAAAATTCCTGTGCTTCCTCAACCCCCTTATTCCCCTGATATAGCCCCCTGCCGACTTCTGTTTCCTAAATTGAAATTTTCACTGAAAGGAAAACGATTTGACTCAATAGAAGACATCCAGAAAATACAGAGAGGCTTCTTAATACCCTTAAGAAAATTTCCAGGAATTTTTCCAAAAGCAGAAACACTGTTGGAGTCAGTGTGTTCAGTCAGAAGGGGACTACTTTGAAGGAGATCCATCTCAATAGCCAGTAAGTATTGCCATTTTTAAATTACAAGCTGTCTTAAAACTTTCCAATCACACCTTGCATATCAGCATCATCATTACATCAAATGTCATAATGAATGCAAAGACAGTGTAATGTCAGTCAACCAAAAAGTACTTCAAGGTGGAAATGGGTAACACTGCTAGATAGGAGTGAAAGCAATCTGTTATCCAAATTTCAGAATATTGTTGGAAGCAATATGCATTGCATTGGCAATCAATTCAACTCTTCAATGTGGACCTTCCATCAAAGTACATATCGATTGAGGCAAGCCCCATATGGCTTGTTTGAAAGCACATATGGTTACATATATGTCTATCAGTCACCAATTGTTGGAGGACATGGAAAGACCATGCAACATCAGTCAACCAAAAAGTACTTTGTGGTGAAGTTAATTTTTGTTCTGGTGACTAAGCTCTACCACATAATTTTATTCTAAAAAATTAGTTACATATTTCACTGTGATAAGACATTAGGAATTTGGTCTGAATTTACAAAGTTATTAAACATAATACCTTATTAATGTACCACAGAATGCAGAAAATGGTAATACTGAATTAGATTTGAGCAGAATATTAAAACATAATTTATAAATAATTCAATAACAAAATCACAAGTACATTGAGACTGAACTGAAAATTGTTTTTCAATGACCAAAACCGATCTTTTAGAATAATTCAATCTCAATATGGTTTTACATAGATTTTTGAAAAGTTGAAAAAAATTAACATAGGAAAGTGGATTTCATAAAACCGGAATTATCACAGTACTGAGATTTTATTTGAAGGATTAACAAATAATTTTACTTTATGTCAAACTTGGTAAAAATAGGCATAACTAAAATGTACTTTTGACTTGCATCAAAAAATGTGTATTTAAATTGAGTAGTAAAATGCAAACGGCTCAAAATAGATTAACCAGATCTATGCATTTTGAGACCCATCCTCCTATCTGCATTCAATTCTATTTTAGTATTCTATGAGCTTTATTTGTTGTGTTTGAACAATCTAATGACTAATTAAGGTAAATAATGTTTCATTACATGTAAAATATTATCACATCAAAAACTTCTTAACATATCTAATTACACTACCATGAGCCTTATTGCAGTCTTGAGGTAAATCTGATTTTAAAATAAAGTAAAAATGGCTTCAGTTTATTCATGTTTGCTGTGAAAAGGTTATTTACAGACATAACAATATCTTTTATAAGGTTTGACGGACAACATCTCAAGTTTAGCAAGATCTTCAAACCTTGCAATGTTTTTAATGAATAAAAAATAATCAAAAACTAATGTTTCTTCATTGCATAAAATCTTGAATTAAATGTTCTTTTATTTTCTAACTAAATTCTATTTTGGGAAAAACAAGGCAAATTGTACCAAAGATATATAAATAAGGATACTACTCACTCTAAAAGCAGGGCATCCGTGATGGATTCGTGTAAAAGCATGCCATCCGTGAGAAACTGAAATTAAAGGGAAAAGTATACATTTTTTGTAATTAAAATTTTTCTTTAAAATAATTAAATGCTATATTAAATATAATTAAATGCTATATATATATATATATATATATATGATACAGTAAATTTTAAAACTAAAACCCCTAGAATATGATTTACACAATATTTACCTTTATTTTAGTAGCCGCAGATGTCATGTTTTCGAATCGAATACTATACCCAACCTGCAAGACAAATAAATTACATTTTTCTGAATACAGTATGATCTCTTAATTGGAAATAAAATTGGGAATGGCACCAAATAAATACGTTTAGATACGATTTATTGTGCAGTAGTGAAAATCAGTCTTAAGAAATTGCTCTAGGAAGCAGATGATAATAACGACACATTTCTGCAATATACTGTTGAATCTGCTTGTAAGGAATGCTTGACTTTTGAAAAATGGCTGGGGAAATTTGATAAATAGAATTCTGAAATGATTTTCTTAGAAAGGGTTGATAACAGTTATATAGTGTCCATTAAGTCCAGAAATCTGGCATTCCCTGTTGAAGTAAATAGTAAGATACAACATCAAGAAAATCTGATGTCAAAAATAGTTTATTTTTGACACAAATTTTAGTGAACATCAGATTTCATTTCAAACATGTACTTCCGCCTGCACTCTATTAGAATGAGATTACGAAGACAACTTGTCGTCAAAACATGTAGCAGATACCCAATCGTCCTGACTGATTATTTCTGTATCTCCTTGGTCAGTAAGGTTTGTCGTGTGAAATAGGTACATCTTAAATATCTTCAAGCAGGGTATGAAAAAAAATTTTAATCAAAAACATTAGATTTATTTGATTTAAATCAGATTTGCTTCATTTCAATTGGATTTTTATGATTTTAATTAATTCCTTGCACATACAAGTTTAAATTTGCTGGACATGAGACATGCAAATTACAGTGTAGTTTCTAGATAGCTTTGATTTATTTAAACATTAATATTGCTTTACGTAAAACATTAACATATAACGAAATGTAGTTGGCTAAATTTTTGAAAGATTAAAATGCAACATAGGAATTAGCAAAGTAAATCACATGATGGAGTAAATAAAACAGTGCCCCAAATGTCAAGAATGAGAAATGTTTTTCCATCTGGTTCTCAAGCGGTTTAGATTACTTTGAGTTTAACCCATAACCTGTGACGTGAATTTTTTGGACAGATAAATAAGGTTGCTGCCAACACTATATTATGAATTTTTTCAATCATACATATTTCAGAATTTTTTTACATCATATATTTATCACATATGATTAAAATGTTTTGAATTACTTCACTTATTTTGATATAAAATAATTAATTGGTTCAAGACTTACTTTTAAGAAAACATGCACCAATAAAAACTAAAAGAAATTTGTATTTTGAAAAAATTCCTACTTCTCATTAATTGTTAGATTACAAAAATAACTTATTGGTGAAATTTTATTTTTTGTAAGTAAACAGTAAAAAATGAGAAAACGAAAATACATAAATTTGAAATCAAATGTCCATTTTTCAAATTCTTTGAGCATTGACATTTCATAGGTATATTCGAAGCACACAAAAAGGGCTTAAACATAACATACAATTCAAAGAATCGGCCTCTTCAGCCGGGAAAACTATCAGGCCCAGTACACGTCTTATCAGGTTAAGAAAACGAAAGTTCATTTTCATAAAAATGAATAGTTCATTCTGCAACCTGTTACCTGCAAGGTTACCAGCTTGACTCTCATGACCACCTGGCTTTCAAATTTTGTCAAAAAGTATCTACATTATGCTGGTGTGGCCTGAACAAGAGGTACAAGAATTACAATGACAGTCAGCCCCCCTAAGGGAGCTAAGCAAATCAACTCCCTAGAGATTGAGCATAATGTAAGTTATGTAATAAAGAAAAAGGTTCAATTTCAATGTCACTTAGTACGCTTATTTAAATATTTTAAATCATAGGCAGGTTTACAGATTACTATCTTGATTATTTATTTTGTACTGGGATGTGTGTGTCAATAAATGACCTAGTGACCAAACGAAATCATTGAGTGGGGCTTTTCTGCTTATTTCTCTTTACTAACATAAAACTATAAAAGTATGGTGTACCTTATTGCCAAGTTCTGTTCTTGCTTCTTTAGCTACACGTTTGGCAATTGTAACAGCAGCAACTCTTCGTGGCTGAAACATATTTAGAGAATATGAGTTCTGAAATGCATTTTAAGTTTATAGTTAACGGAATCACCATAATTCATGCTAACATGTAGAATCTTAGAATATCATCGCAATTTATCTACAATTCCCATACATTTTCCATAAGATGTTAAAAATGAATGAAAAATAATTAAAATTTCTTTTTAAACATAGTAAATAACTAATAAAAATATTAAGACTATCCAAAAAAAGGGGATACATCAAAATCAATTATTTTATCTCTGCATTTATAACTAAAATCAAAATTACCTGGGTTACGGCAATGCATTTATGCTTTGCAAATCCAGCCTCTAAAAGATACTGCAAGTATAGAAATTATGTTATTAAACAAACACCCAAGTAATCAAAATAGTTTAGAGTCAAATTGAACAAGTCGCAAAATTTGGTTTGGATAGTTTTTCCTTTTAACACTTTTATATTTATCCACCAGAGAAAACACATTTTAAGAAAAATACCTTGTATGATAATTTCTGGATTAAAAATCATTCTTTTTCTTTTTGACCATTTTTCTACATGCCTTTCATATTCATATTTACTTTGATCAAAATAATTTTCATATTCGTTTAAAGGATTTGTTCTTTACTTCCATTTTTAATGTATTAAGTGCTCAGAAAACTGAGTTGCCTTAAGTCCAAATAAAATATTCAAATCCGATTTAATCCTTTAAATTTCTAAGTAAATTTGTGTGCTCGTAGTTTTGTGCATTTTGTGTTAGAAGAGAGAATTTTATTTGGTCATTAAGTATGAAATGTCCAATTTCGAACTGAAAGTTTGGTTTATTATATCTCAAACAAGAAGCAGTATAATTAATAAAAGTATGTGCCTACACAATCAATACAGTTTTGCCATCTTAACGGTAGCTTGTTAATGCAGGCAGCAAAGAAGCCTGGAGAGCAAGTGGTGATAAAATCACGAAAGGCGTTTTCAACAGCTAGTTGGGAATTAAATATTTTTCCTTGAAAGAAGTGGTCCAATGCCTGGAAGAAATGGTAATCAGTTGGTGCAAGGTCTGGGGAACACGGTGGGCGACAGAGTTTCCAAGTCCAGCTCCTGTAGTTCGAGCAACATTATTCGTGCGACATGTGGTCGAGCATTGTCCTGGAAGAGGATTGGCCTGTCTCTATTCATCCAATCCCGGCTGCTTAATCCCAAGCTCCCTCATCATTTCGTCTAATTGGTTACAGTAGACATCGGCAGTAATCGATTGACCAGGTCTCATGAAGCTGTAGTGGAAAACACCAGCGATGGACCACCAAACAGACACCATTAGCTTTTTGGTGAATATTTGGATTTGTAGCGTTTTGGCACTTCATTGTGCCGAAGGCTTG
The DNA here is from genome assembly GCA_933210815.1 of Meta bourneti. Lineage (NCBI taxonomy): Eukaryota > Metazoa > Arthropoda > Arachnida > Araneae > Tetragnathidae > Meta > Meta bourneti. The sequence goes on from OW119926.1 coordinate 5,320,352, forward strand.
CGATTGATGAAAAGAATCCATTTTTCATCACACGTAACAATATGGTGTAAAAATGGTAAAAATGCAGGTAGTTTTGTGCATTTTGTGTTAGAAGAGAGAATTTTATTTGGTCATTAAGTATGAAATGTCCAATTTCGAACTGAAAGTTTGGTTTATTATATCTCAAACAAGAAGCAGTATAATTAATAAAAGTATGTGCCTACACAATCAATACAGTTTTGCCATCTTAACGGTAGCTTGTTAATGCAGGCAGCAAAGAAGCCTGGAGAGCAAGTGGTGATAAAATCACGAAAGGCGTTTTCAACAGCTAGTTGGGAATTAAATATGAGGTCTAGTGATAACGAACATCGATTGAATTTTTCTCTACATGTTGGAGGCTATGGAAGTAGATGATTTTTGCACCTGACTTGTTTACAGTGATGAGGCCACTTTCCATGCGAGTGGGGAGGTGAACCGTCATAATGTGCGCAAATGGGGTTCCACAAATCCTCATACATGGATTGAACATGAAAGGGACTCACCGAAAGTGAACCTCTTTTGTGCGACGTCCATAGCAAAGATTTATGGACCATTTTTTTTTGCGGAAAAAACAGTCACTGGCAGTACCTATTTGGATATGTTGCAAATGGACCAGATGACTTCATGTTACAAAACTGGCCACCTAGGTTACCTGATATGACCCCCATGCGATTTCTTCCTTTGGGTGTTTGTAAAAGATAAAGTGTATGTATGTGCTCTCTCTCTACCATTACCCACAAATTTGTGAACTCAAACAACGGATTTCTGCTGCTGTACAATCAATTACCACTGACACTTTACATGTTTGGCAGGAATTTACATACCGTCTTGAAATTATACGTGTAACTAAAGGAAGTTATATCGAACACTTGTGAAAAAGCTTCCATATTTTTCCTTTGTATTCATGTATTACTTATCATTCTGTCTTTTATTTATGAAAATATAGCATTTTGAAATCGGATGATTCATTTTAAATAACCCTGTACGTTTGCCTTTTTTCACTATTCAAAATTAGAAATTGTCAAGTGAAATTCGATTTTTCTATATACCCTTTACTGTGCATTTGACAAATTCAAAAGCAGTCCACCCCCTTTGTGATCACTTCAAAAAGCAGGTCAAAATGGTTAGTAGTCAAACATGCAAATTAACATTCCATGGCTTGTCCTTGGCAAAATTGGGCAATTTTATCATAAGATACCTTTAGGTCGGTACAGCTGCAGTCTCTGCCGCGCGCGGTGGCAACGACTCTTGGCGCGGCTTTTGGCGTAGTTATAAGCGACTCATGCCAGGTGATGGTAACCCATTTTTTCTCATATTTTCTCCTGGTTAGGGTTAACCTGTTTTTATGGCAACCTTGCCGGCGTCCAGTTCTGTCCAGCATTGGTTGTTCTTTTTAGTTTGGACACGGTGGAGAGAGCGTGTATTTTTAAAAATAACTTATATTCTACTTATGTACATTTTTTGATTCATTTCCTGCAGCGTCCAGTTCTGTCCAGCATTGGTTGTTCTTTTTAGTTTGGACACGGTGGAGAGCGGGTATTTTAAAAAATAACTTATATTCTACTTATGTACATTTTTTGATTCATTTCCTGCAGCCATGACGGGTCCCAACTACTATTGGGTAATATTTATAAGTAGTGTTTTTATGGCAACCTTGCCATAAAAAAACGCTTTAAAGAAAACCTTGCTTGCTAGAAGTGTCGATTCTTCTTTTTTCTAGATGGTTCTATTTATTTCCGACATGGTCAAGTGCTCTTGCATAGATTGTTCTTTTCAGTTTGGACACGGATTTGGATTATCCCTGCGATTTCTACAAACCCACGTGTATCCATCGCTCTGAATTCCTAACAGAAAACGTCATTTCCCCGTTGCATTTATCGCAAGAAAATTTAGATTTAATTAATCCCGATACCTTTAAAAAAAGTTTTTAAAAAAAGCTCTTTATCGCGACACAACTCGTAACGAAAAAAACGTTTACCAACTCCCTCAGTCCCGAAAGTTTGTCACCACCAGAGAAAGTAAACTTTCAGTTGCGAGAAAAATTCTCTTGAAACTTATTGACTACAATAAAAATAGAAGGCATCTTAAGAAATAAGGTATAGTAGAAATAATAAGATAACTAATAAAACAAAATGACAGGAAAAATACAACCTGATGCGACTGCTCGATCTTTAATTCCGTTAAATTTTTTTTGCATATTTGTGTATATTTAATCCAGTTTTGCAATGTTTCACTAGTCAAGATGTGATTTCCGTTAAAAAATATTTTTTGTATTTTGTGTATATTTAATGCAGATTTGCAGTGTTTTACTAGTCAAAATGCTGTTTTATCAAGATTTATATATTTAATCCATATGTATGCAATATGTATTCAATTTTGGAAGATTTCCGTGGCGACATAAAAAGTGCGCCAAAAGCCACGCCAAAAGTCGTTGCCATTCCGCGCGGCGGAGACTGCAGCTGTGTACCTTATTTAAAAATTTTAAGACAATTTAAAATTATCAGCGCAAAATTTGAGTATTGGAAACAACTTTGTTTTTTATCAAGATAACGATCCTAAGCACACGGCTCAATGTTCACCTCTGGTGTCTATAATTGTCCACAAGTTCTGAAAACGCCACCTCAGTCACCGGATTTAAACCCAATAGAACACATTTGGAGAGAACTGAAGATTAGAGTATGAAGACAAGACATTAATACGAAAAGCATGAATATGCATTACGTATTATAATTACGCAAGTTATTTCAGATATTTTGAACCGTAAAAAGAAAAGGAAATACTTTACCTGAGGAATTTGTGTCGTCTTACCGCAACCAGTTTTACCACTAATAACTGTGGTATTATTTATATTTATTGCTTCCAAAATTTCCATTTTCTCTAAAAAAATCGGAAGTCTCTTTCTAGTAACTTGAAGATATTCCATTTTACAGGTTTACGAACAACTGTTTGCTTGCCTTTTAAAATTTATTGGATTTAACACAACACTTGAGAGAAAATTACGTTTCGGAGTACAACCACAAGCGGATGGACACTAAACCAATTATGCCTTGATAACGTTAACTTTTTAACTTTTGAAACCCCACGTAGTGGATAACTTCAATAACTTCCACTACACACAGAAAAATGATAAAAAAATAATTAAAGGCATGGTATTATGGTAGGTAGGTATTTTTAATTAGCGTCGCACTGGAGCAGCATAACCAAAAACAATGGAACGAGAAAATTAAAAACTCAGTTTAATGTATCGACAAATTCTTTTTCTTGAAAAAAAAAATCATTATCGTATTAGAGTAAGTAGAAATTTGCCCTCAATCGCCCTTTTTCAAGCATGAAAGATGGTATTGGTATTTTCAATTAACGTCTCACTGAAGCAACACAACGGGCTATTGGTGACGGTCCGGGATCAATCCCAGAGGGAAAGACCGAGGAAAACACGTAATTTTGAACCACGGTCCGATGACGAGGCAACATTGAGCTGGAACCCCACTCTCCAAACTTCCACACCACGCCAACGTGAGGACATTTGAGGCCACGACAGATTTAACGTGCTCCAGAACCCTTTGTACACGACGGTGTTTGGCTGGATTCGAACTTGCAACCCTTCGGTTGCTAGTCCGTTATTCTTCCAATCGGGCCACCGCGGCATGAAAGATGGAGTTTTGGGGTGGGGGTATTTCAATTAACGTCACACTGGAGCAACACAACGGGCTATTGGTGACGGTCCGGGATCAATCCCAAGGGGAAAGATCCGAGGACAACACCACGTAATTTTGAACCATGGTCAGATGACGAGGCAACACCTGAGCTGGCACCCCACTCTCCAAACTTCCACACCACGCCAACGTGAGGACATTTGAGGCCACGACAGATTTAACGTGCTCCAGAACCCTTTGTACACGACGGTGTTTGGCTGGATTCGAACTTGCAACCCTTCGGTTGCTAGTCCGTTATTCTTCCAATCGGGCCACCGCGGCATGAAAGATGGAGTTTTGGAATGGCAGTTGTTTTACATTTCATATTGAACTATATCATAATTTATTAACAGTAAAATTTCACAAATATGCTCATTCAACACGTGATGTACCACTGAGTAATCGGGGGGGGGGGGTATTTCAATTAACGTCACACTGGAGCAACACAACGGGCTATTGGTGACGGTCCGGGATCAATCCCAAGGGGAAAGATCCGAGGACAACACCACGTAATTTTGAACCACGATCAGATGACGCTGAGTAATCGGATTTCTCCCTTTGGGGGTATTTCAATTAACGTCACACTAGAACGGGCTATTGGTGACGGTCCGGGATCAATTCCAAAGGGAAAGAACCGAGGACAACACCACGTAATTTTTAACCATGGGATGTTAACCCTTTGGGATGTTTGACCAAATATGACACAAGTCTTACCGCAGACCATACAAGAGCACCATTTCTAAACTGCGCATGCGCGAACTTTTTAAGTATACGGAAGAGGCATGGCTTATCTGACGGGAAGGAGTAGGAGCTTATCCTGATTTCGAGAGTATATCAGTATAAAACCAAGAGCGGGAAAATTTCCAGTGTTTACAAGGGTTAGTTCTGAAGTGGAGGAGTAGAGTAATATTTTCTTGTTAGGGTTAGCTAGCCTAACAAATTTTGGAATCTGGACAGCGGATTTTTTTCTGAGGACTTATAAACGCGGCCTTTTGGTCAGCGAGAGCTTTCCACGAGAGAAATTTTGCAGTCGGTTTGGAAAATCACTTAAGTACTACGTTTCTTTCATTTCTGGATTACTTCTATTACTCTTAAGTGATGTCTTTCTTAACAAAGTTACTTAGTGATTATTAACTGTTGTGTTTCTTTCATTTAATTCATTGAAATTGTTTACAAAATGTTTTCCTGTTCTGAATGTCATCGTGTGTATTAATCTATCATATCTCTAGAGACATTTGAAACTGAGTCATCCAGATCAGGTTCAAAAGGAGATTAAAATTGCTAAACAAGTGTTTATGTTGCGACAAAACTTATGACAAGAATTTCCATTTGAGACGACAGGAGCATGATGTACATAGGTTTGTACATCAGAGCTGAAGCAAAAGGTGATATTCAGTGTCTAAAATGCTTATTCATGCAGTAGTCTTAAAATGCTTGGAATCAAGATTATATATTTAAATGGAACTATTTAGAATTGCAATACCTGAGGATCTAGCCCTATATATAGTGATTCATTGTACATATATATTATCTGGTGTATTTTGTGTTTGTTTCATGGCCTCATGCTTTACAAGATTAGTTTTTTAGTGTTATGAGATGCCGTCAATCTCGATTATATATTTAAACGGAACTATTTGTAATTGTAATCTCAGGATCTAGTGATTCATTGTGTATATCTTATCTGAAGTGTTTTTGTGTCCTGTGTGTCGTATGTTTGTTTCATGACATAATGCTTTAAGAGTTTAATTTTTTTACTAGATTTTTTTAACGTTACGAGATGCCACCAGTCTCAAGATTATATATTTAAATGGAACTATTTAGAACTGCAATACTTGAAGATCTAGTCTTATATAATGATTCATTGTACATATCTTAACTGAAGGGGGTTTTGTGTTCTGTGCTTGTCATGGGTGTTTTTCTTTGTTATGCTCTTGTGGCTTTATTTTCAATTACCTTTTTTATATTAAGAGTTAGTATTATAACACGGTGTCAATCAAGGGAGAATTTCTGGCTTCAGTTAATTAAATTGGTAATATTTTCGTTTAATTTTAATTCCAAATTTGTAAAATATGTATCAAACCACAAAAGTTGTGTTTGTTTGCATTTACATTAATATTATTCAAATGTTTGTATTCATACTATAGGTGACTTTCAATCAATACAATTTAATTAACTGGTGTTTAATCTTTTCTCATTCTTGGCTTTTCCCTTCTGGATTGATCCTGGCCCGTCGTCAATAGCTCGTGTTGCTCTAATGCAGGGGTAGTCAACCTTTTTATACTTACCACTTTTGTACCTTTGTTGGTAGTAAAATTTTCTTACTGCCCACTGGTTCCGCAGTAACTTCATTTAGTGCAACTGCAAAGTGCTCGTAATTTTTGAGTGGAGGTTTAGTAAAATTATGTAATTAAATTTATCTTGTTAATTTGATGCAACGCATACTAGTGCGGAAGCTGCTTAAATTGAAGAAAATTCAATATAAAAACTATAGCCTATTAAATGTGACCTTTAACATCATAGGGGAAGATACTGACCTGCTGGTGCTTCTCACTGGTTTGAAATTATTTTAAATTTAATTTTTCATACATCCAATATCTAGTTATCCTTTGGCAATAAACTGGTTATTAAATTTAGAGGTGGGAACTGCTGCTAAAGAGGATTAGGGCTCTTGGCGATACCTCTATAAAAAAACGCATCATGATTCCTACCCCATGGGTGATGTGGAAATGGAGTCGTTCATTTTAGGACATGTCAAAATTGTACCCTGAAACTTATAACAACTATTAAAACATCAAATTGGTGTATTCGGTTATGGAATATACCTGTTCCCATTCTTGGCATTTACAAAATTAAAATTTGTCATAAGTTGGAGTCGTAACAAATTTAAACTTTCATTTAAATACATGGACTATAGAGATGGTTCTGACTTGAATATATGCAAGAGAATGGGAACCTGCAATGCTAATTTATTTAGTGACAGTAAGAATGTGGAACTTATATTTCTAATAAGCAAGTTTTTATCACATGTCGGCTTTATATAGCATTTAAAAGAGTGCCTTAGTGTTTTTTGGAAAAGATTGAAAAATATACAAACCACCAAAGCCTCTATTTCAGGAATCTATTGGGCAGTGATTCTAGTGAAAGTTCGATGTACCTAAATGTTTCAAATCAACAATTGGAAAATAAAACCATTACCAAAAATTTCATGCTGTTGAGATTCTATTTATAAAGAATTATTGAAAATGACCATTTCTATCATTGCATTATTTTTTATTTTATTTTAGTTGATTTCTTTGAAATTGATGTTTATAATCAATTTCAAAGCAAAAAATATGAATTTCTTACATTGCTTTTAAAAATAAAGTAAATAATTGCTGATAGCACAACAGAAAAAGCAGAACCTATTGTATTCCTGTAGCGAAAGCTTTGAAATAAAAGATATTGGAGGGAAATAAACAAATTAGTTTTTGAAAGCATTTATTGAAAAAATATCGACTTATTCTTAGAATGTGTTTGATCTAACAGAAAAAATATTTTCCAAGTTCTATTATAATTTCACATTGCTTTAATTTAGGGCTATATTTCATCGAAAGAGTTCTTGCGTGTATGGATAAAATTGTTTTTCTAACCAATTTTATCCATCTTTTGATTCCTGTTTTCCTTACAAGTTTAAAAAATGCTATGTATTAGATGCCTGACATCAGCAAACATGTCTAATTCCAAATTCGACTTGTACATAAAGTGGCCTTTTCAACTTATAACACCCCATCGAAAAAAGTGGGGCCCCAGATGAGGTGTAAAATAAGTTGTAAGGAATTTGTTGGCGATTGTACTAATGAAACTCGGCTGTTTTGGGTTTGGAATGACATGGTCTTGAGATGTGTACGGGTATCAGAGGGTTAAACAAAATTACAAATTTGTGATTCTTTACATAGGGTTCCTATACGTAAGCGAATCCAGTCAAAATATTAAGATTTTACAAGTTTGGGTGTTTCTATCCAATTGATTGGAATAAAAAGATTTACTCTAAATTAATCTCAAAATGGTATTTTGAAATTAAGTTTTCTATGGTAAGAAACATCAAATTTAATCTTCCAAGTGGTTACAACGAAATATATTTCAAGATATTGCCCATTTTCTGACAAGATCAGGTCAGTTTTGCTAATGAAACGAGGAACCTCATCAACATGACCACCACGAGGGTTAATATGAATGCAGCACTTACAAGTATTAATGTGACTGATTTAAAATATAAAAAAACAAGTAAGGAAAACAAAGGCATTAATGTGAACTTTCTAATGTACTCCACGATAAAGTATAATATACTTAAATTCAGTTTCTACTATTAGCGGAGGACTAGAAATAAAGTCCTATATATATTTTAGTTGAGTTTTCAGTGTCTCACAGAAAAGGTTATGAAACTTGAAAATGTGCTCCTGCTATAATGTTGTCACTGTAAGAGCCCAGTATTGCAAAAATTCTGAAAAGTTAAAATTTCAATATTTATATCAATATATAAAATATTGGAATACAAATTTATACTAGTAAAGTACAAGTGTAATATGCATTAATTTAATTGTCTGAACTTCAATGAGCAGATTTGATTTTAATCTTAGTAAAACAATCCGAATAGTTAAATCCAAGTTGAAGTTGCAGAATCATAAGCCCAGTCCTGTTCAGAGTGGATAGTAAATACAGAGATTAAATTCCACACTTTATATAACCCTACTTGGTAAGAAATGCATTAGAAGATAAACATTTGACTTTAAATTGTGGGTGGGCATTTGTTTATATGTATAAACATGTTGCAAATTGCTTATAGCAAAAATTTTATCATGAAGTATAACTTCTACAAGTTACAATTAATAAACAATACTATTTAAACTACCCATTTCAATTTTAGTAAACAAATAAAAAATACATTTTTTAACATTGTACAAAGCTTAGGCTTTTTGTAAACAAGAAAATTAAGAAAAGGTAAAAGAAAACTCCTTTAAAATATTACTTACAAAACAGTATGCGATATACTTGTTTGTTATTTATAAGATTAATAATAGGTTACATGTTTCAAGTAAACAAACTGAAAATGTTAGTTATAGTGAATATTTCCTTTATATTTCATGATTAAAGGTAGGTAGGTATTTTAATTAAAGTCACACTAGAGCAACACAATGGGCTATTTTCATGGTTAAAGAAAAATTTACAATTAAAACATGTTTGACATTTGTTGCAACAAGCTTAAAAAAAACTTAATATTTAAAAATTATACTGGCAAAATTGAAATAAAGCATATAGTGTAATGAGTTTCTTAGATATAGAAAATCATGGTGAATACAAGACATTCTGTAAAAACACAACTAAGTGGCAAAGAAAACTTTTATTTTCAATAGAACTCAAAAGGTCATTTATATTACAAATATAAATTTTTTATACAAGCCTTTATACAATTTCAATTCTAAAGCTACCATTCCAGAATTAGTGTCACACAACACTGTTGCATCCATTTTAGTTGAGATGAAAAGGGTATCTGAAAATTAATGCATTTAGATCAACACAGTAGACATTAGATCATAGTGCCCTACTATGGGATGATAAAATAAAAATAAACACTTAATTGGTATAAGTAAAAAATAATTATATTTAGGAATCTTTACATGGAATGACTGAAAAATCAGATTAGTAATATTTGTTCAAGCTCATTGATTATCCTCCTATGATATGAATGATTCAATTCCATCAGATATTCTATTGAAGATGTGCTTTATACCTGCTAATTATAATGGAAGATAATGCTAATATAATGGAAGAGAAGAGATGTTATCTACATCACATTACTGACTATTGGAACCACTTCCTGAAACAGTTGCTTTACTCTTTTTTTCCAACACAAATGCAGTATACTCTTGTTAGTCATCTGTAATTTAACTCTGAAATAGTTTAGATATGTAGTATTAATATAATGAAGCCACAAAATGTCAGAATCTACTCAAGCAACTTTCTGCAACATTGACCCAAGGAAAAGTGGCATGAATTTTGTAAACATTTTAAGTAACTAAGTGCCCCAAAACACATCTAACAAACCCAAATAATCAATATCTAATCTAAACAATACAGCTGTGATCAACTACATACATATAATTTAATTTTTTATAATTTTCTGTTGGCTACTTAGTCATAAATCTGTTACTTAAAATACTATCACTAAATCTAATAAATGCTACAAAAAAGTAAGTTTTTATTGTTTCTGCCCCGATGCTAAACTTCCATGATTAATACAAATAAAATATTGAATGATTCATGAGAACAGGCAGGTCTATTTTCAGAAATATAAGCTTACCAGGGGGAAAGTGCAGACATACACAAAATTATGTGGCAATTGCCATTGATAGTTAATTGTTTCACCAGCTCATACTCATTGCAATCACACTTCCGACACAAAATTCGAAATCAGCGCCATCATTTGTGGGTGTGGCATTGTAATCTTGAACCAGCCCTTAAGCATCCCTCACTCATTCACACAAAAAACAACTTTCCCTAGCCAGAGTATGTCTGGACCCCACGAGTTGGCAGTTGAGTCACATGGTCTTGAACGAGTCATGTTGGCAAAGGAAAACATGTTATCACTGCTTTACATATACAGCCTTTTCTTCGAGCTTTTAAACACTCTTCACACCTTTTCATGAATCGACTGATGCAAGGTTGACTGATCTACACTAGTGACACACATTGCCCCATATATTCTAATTACTAAATTCATACTTGATGCACTACATTGTGTATACATACTTTGTGTACATGTTAGATGCTTTGAAATATAAATATATTTGTCGAATTTCATAACTTATTACTTAAGACAATAGACTAAAACAAGAAGGCAGAACTGCTAATAGTTAGTCATTATGTATTGCTGTTACTGGAACAATTATCTAATTTGAATTTTTATAAGTTTCTTATTTGTATTGTAAAAAAGGTTCATCTAGCTACAAAAAATAACATACTCACCTTTATAAATTTTTAATTTTGATTCTTAAATTCATTCTTATAAAAAATAAATGGTTCCGTTTCTTCTACATCTGTGTAGTTAAAATGAATGATGAAAACTACACCACCAGTATTAACCAATCTTGATGAGAACTTTTAATTTAATGGAAGTTTATTCTTTTCCAAAAGATGTACTCTTACAATCGATTGAGTAGGCATTTATTCAAACTTGTGTGCCTGATTTCAAGAATCCACAGAAATCATCAAGATAGGAAGACATTACTCACAAGGAAAGTATTACTCACACAGAAGGAAAGCACACCCAAGGTTAAGTAACAAGAATCGAATCTGCACTGCCTACAGCTAAGCCAGTTAACACTTCACTCGGTAAGTTTGACATTGAAAAAATTTCCTGATTTCTAGCATTATCAGAAAAGCATAACGTTAGTACATGATGACAATTCTGCTATCACTTTGCACAAACTGGGATGCTGTTTATTAATCAATGCACCACATTAAAATAGAATGGAAAAATTATTGTAGCCACTGTTTCACATCGTATCGCTGCTTATTGCGCCAACAAATTTCTAACAATCATAGTTTGCTTACCTTCACTCTAAAATCCATCTGCTGTTGTACCAGGTTCAGGTATTTTTCGGTACAGCTGCAGTCTCTGCCGCGCGCGGTGGCAACGACTCTTGGCGCGGCTTTTGGCGTAGTTATAAGCGACTCATGCCGGGTGATGGTAACCCATTTTTTCTCATATTTTCTCCTGGTTAGGGTTAACCTGTTTTTATGGCAACCTTGCCGGCGTCCAGTTCTGTCCAGCATTGGTTGTTCTTTTTAATTTGGACACGGTGGAGAGCGGGTATTTTTAAAAATAACTTATATTCTACTTATGTACATTTTTTGATTCATTTCATCCATATGTACAGTATAGATTCACGGTTGGAAATTCGAGAAAAAATGGGTTACCCTCACCGGCATGAGTCGCTTATAACTACGCCAAAAGTCCATATATTTAATCCATATTTGCAGTGTTTTTCTAGTCAAAATGTTGTTTAATTCAGATTTACATATTTCATCCGTACGTATGCAGTATATATTCAATGTTGGAAGATTTCCGTGGCGACATAAAAAGTGCGCCAAAAAAAACGCGTTGCCACCGCGCGCGGCAGAGACTGCAGCTGTACCTATTTTTCCGTACCAAATCGCACGAGTGCTAACCCTAACAAACCAAAAACATTAAACTTCCCCTCATGCTTTTGTTCTCAAATACTCTCGAAGTCAGTGTTCCTTTCGTCAAATAAGCCACGCCCTCAGTATACTTAAACAGGCCGCGCATGCGCAGATTAAATATGGTGCTCTTGTATGGTCTGCGGTAAGACTCTTGTAAATATGACCCTTGCGCCATAGAAAGTTACTTTTGGAAGCGAAAATGCAGCACTGGGTTACTCTAGATTTTCGGAGGTTGCTATAGATTTCGCCGTCTTGGCTCGTAAAACTTTCTGGCGTGGAAGCCAATTCAATTTCAGCCAATTTTGATTTTGGAATGCGTTGCAGTGGTCAATCACGCCAATAGCTCAGTGTAACCTTGCTTGATATCAGTGCTGTCAGTGGGTTTGATTACTCTCCTTGGTATTGCGAAGCTTGTTGGGAATCGCTTATCCTTTTTCTTGCATATTTCGTTATTTTGTTTTTGATATTCATTTTTGTACTAATTGCGTTTGTTGTTCCGTTTTGAATTTCGGAATCAGAAGTATTCAGATTATAGTTGGTGTACTCAATTATTCCATAAAAACACCTTATAACACAAACAGTTTATTTACAGCTCTAATATGTACACTCTTTGCTTTAGATCACAAAATAACACTCAGAAGCATTTATGGCGTAAATAATACGTATTATTTCTCTAAAAATACGACAAAGGAACTCAGAAGCCATTTCTCTGCGTACATAAAACACAAACTAAAACTAGACTGTTGCCATTCGCAACTTACTAAATATATCAAAACAAAGATAATAATCAGGTAGAGTATCAATCCGACATTCTCCCACCTAAGTTAACTTTTATCTTAAAATTTAACTTACATCTAATTATAATCACAATTACAATAACAAAATTATATAAACAGTTCACAAGTCCAGTTTATGAGGCATTTTAATGATACGTTTCGTGTTGTCGCTTCCAATCAAGACAACGTCACCAACTACTACTTCGGCAGCCCTTTTACGTTCTGGTCTCTGAAGCAGAGCTCCCAAGTATTCCGATCGAAATCTATTTCTTAAGGCTTTTTGTAAATTTTGTCGATACTTAACACGTTGGTTAAGACTGGTGATCAATTCTATCACAGTCAGGAACACCACTCATTTTGATATCTTGCAGGAACATTGAAGGAGTCAATGGAACCAGTTCTGCGTCATTATCCGCGACATACGTTATCGGTCGTGAATTAATTATGGATTCGCAATCACATAGCACCGTCGTCATCTGTTCATAAGTTAAAGAAGATCGGCCCAGAACTCTTCTCAATAACCTTTTAAGAATACCGATCAGTCTCTCCCACCATCCACCCCACCAAGAGGCAGTCGGTGGGTTGAATTTCCACTTAATAGGATGAAGAGCAGTGTCACTCACAATAAGGTTCCAATCCAGTGCACTTAGCAAATTTGAAGCACCTACAAAATTGGATCCATTGTCACAATAGATAGTGCTGCATCGTCCTCTACAGGCTATGAACCTGCGCAAAGCCATTAAGAAGGATTGCGTAGATAAAGAAGCCACTAATTTAATGTGTACTGCCCTATAGACAGCGCATGTGAATAGACAAACCCAAGATTTGTTATTATCTCTGAGAAACAGTGATCCCGCCAGGTCAACACCACAGATCTCAAATACAGCAGCCTCTCGTATACGGTCCTCTGGAAGAGATGCAGTGAGAGCATCAAGCTTCTTTGCAGAATGTCTCTTACAGACAATACATTTGGATAGGATAGATCTCACTGTCTTTGTACCATGCAGAATCCAGAATCGCTCTCTTAAAAGGTTAAGCAGCATTTGAGTCCCAGCATGAGCATTTTTTACATGATAGTGTATCACTATACGCTTTACAACTTCATGTTTGGATGGTAAAATTGCAGGCATCTTAAAATCTTCATTATCTGGTCGATATAAAAGTTTTGTTTTCAATCGGATGATATCGTTTTTATCTTTGAAGGCTCCCAGAGTTTTTAACTTTTCATCTTGTTCATTAACGAAGCTTTCTTTCTGTATTATTCTGATAACTCCATACTCAGCTACAGAAATTTCTTCGGAATCAAGGCTACCATATTTTCTAGTATTTCTCGGAATGCGACAATTATTAATGAATCGAAGTAGCCAGGCAATAATTCTTATAGTTTTGCTATAACTCGAAAACTTATAGATGAAGGAATTGTCTATATTTTGAAGGTTCACCATAGATGATACTATTTCTTTCAACACTTCTTCATTTACGGAAAGAGTATCTGAGTTTAAAAACCATTGCAGGCCTAATACCGGGACAATTTTATTTTTTACACAAGAAACCTCTTCTGTTGAGGAATGGGAACAATTGTGCTCCCACCCTCTAAGGTCAAATTTCCTTTCTGACATAATATCTGTAGCTACTTGAATGAACTCATGCAATTCTGTCTCAGTTTTTACACTAGTTAAACAATTGTCCACATAAAAACTGTTTTTAAATTTCTGAACCATATCCACAGGATATTTTGAGTTCCCAAGTTGTGCTTCCTCCAAAATCGTTTCTAGATGATATTGAATCATAGAATTAAGTAAGAAGGGACTACTAGAAATTCCAAAGACGACACGACAGTGTCTAAAGTATTTCAGTTCATTGTTTTCGTTATACCAAAGAAATCTTAAATAATCTTTGTCGTTTTCTTGTAGGCGAATTTGTAAAAATGCTTTACGGATGTCTGCCGTAACTCCAAACTTGTTCATCCGAAAACGTGTTAATATAGTAGGAATTAACTCAACAAGGTTTATTCCTTCTCCAGGCAGTCATTCAAGCTTGGGGAACCTCTCATCTTCGCCGAAGCATCAAACACAGGTCTGATTCTGGTTGTGCTATTCTCTTTCACGACATGTCTGTGTGGTAAATAATGAGACGGCAATTGAATCTCATGTTAGGAACTTCTTCAATTATTCCTTCTCTTGCACATTCTTCAAATATTTGATTATAATCGTCATACAAATTTTCTTCTTTTAACTTTCGTGCAGTACCGTCCAGTCTCTTTAAAGCCAAGTTAAAATTATCAGGCAGTGGAGGGTGATCGGCGAGCCAGGGTAAATGTACCACGAAACGATTGTCTTTGTCGACCTGAACTGTGTTAATAAAATGCTCTCTGGCGGATTCCTGAAGGTCTTTAGTTTTCTTCTCAGATGGATCGGTAATGCCGAGAGTGTCAAGAGTCCACAATTCTGTTATTGTTCTAGTAGTAGAAAGCATAGGGCTAGCTACTGAGATTTCATTTTCCTCTGAAGAAATCTGTGGTATACGTCCCATAATGGTCCACCCTAAACGTGTTTCCATTGCTGTTAAACCACAAAGTAAGGATTTGTAACCACCGGTAATGATTTTTCCAGCTACATCGGCTCCTATTAAAATTTCAATAGGACCTTTATAATCATCGCTCACATGAATACTATAGTCCGTAAGCTCTTTTAAATGAATCGCAGGCATTGTCGGTGGAACGCTTTCACAGATAACAGGTTGACTCAATACTTTGAAATGACAGTTATAAGACCCATCGCAACTTGTCAAATATAAAGTAAACACATCATGCTTGCACACTCCTGTATTTTCTCCACCGAACAGAGAATGTTGAAGATATTCCCAGCTTTCCCTTTTATATTTCATTTCTTTAGCAGTATTTTTTAAAATGTAAGAGCGCTGTGAAGCAGAGTCTATGATGGCTCTTGCTTTTCGTTTTCTCCCATCACCTCTGATTAAAACCGTTAACGTTAGCAACATAACGCTAGGGCTTTGGGACACATTCGCAAGTGCTTGATCCTCATTCGGAACATTATCTAATTCTGCAGTTTCTTTCCCGGTAGGTGAGAATGCTTGCTGCTTTATGCTATGACAGAGTAAAATATGATGTCTTTTTCCACAACCCAAACAAGTTACCTTTGAGTAACATTTACGAACTTGATGACCTGGTTTTAAGCACAGAAAACAGCACCCTGATTTCTCTACGAGATTCTCTCTATCTTTCATCGCCATTTTTCGTACCTTCAAACAGTCAGTGGAATTATGTAAATTGTGGCAAAATATGCACTGTCTCTGTTCCTTCGAAGAGGTTAAAAGATCAGCCGCACTAGCTATTTGACGAGGGTCCCCATATTTATGTTTATTATTTCCAGCCCCCTTCTCCTTGAACAATTTAAAATTATACTTGGTTTCAACTCCAAAGTTTTTGAGGCTAGAATTATACGTTCCTCTGCCTGTACTTCATCTTGAAGAAAATCAAGAATTGAATCGAGATCAGTCTTTTTAGTAATTTTAGTTGTATTTTGATCTTCCTCATCATGTTATCTACGACTTGTAGATCTATATCGTTCCCACGCTAGAAGCGTTTCCTCAGGTAGAGCAGACTCAACAAGTGGGAAAAGCATCGACGCATATTTATCCCTAGTTACTCCTAATATCTCAAGCGCACGGAGCTTTGTTTCTAACAAATCATAAAGATTTCTCAAAGATTTTCTCGGCATATTCTGCTTTTGGAGAACTAATGATAGAAGATCCCTAACATACACCTGTATAAGTAGTTCTTCTCTGCCTAAACGTAATTTTAATTGTTCTATAGCTTTCTCATAACTGTTTCCCCCATTTGGAAAACTTTTAATTAGTTCTTCGGCAACACTTCCCTTCTCCATACATTGGGATAGGTATGCGAACTTATGCGGATCTAAATTATGGTCTTTATCGACTTTCTCAAATTGACCCCAAAATCTAACCCAGTTTCTTAAATCTCCACTAAATGTAGGTAACTGTATTTTAGGGTAACGTAATAATGTATTTTGCTGAGAAACACTACAATTCGAAAAAACGTCTTCTCTTTCTGAAAGCGAAAGTTGTTTCAACTTAAACTGTAACAACCGCCAACGGTCTATATAACTTTCAGATTCATCGATCTCTTTCTCTATTACATCATCTTCAATGTTTGCAGAAAAAAAAACTGCTTAACATTTTCTTCGGCATTCACCATTAGCGTAGCTTTTTCCTCAATAACTTTCAGAAAGAGTATTTTATCACAAATTTCTAAGTTTGCCTCTTCAGCATCAAACTCATTACATGCTTTACTAAACAGTCTCCTCTGCTGCGTTCTATTTTTCTTTGCTGCTTCCATATTAATTCAGGAAGTAGGATATACAAAACAAAACTCACCCAAATCAGCAGTCGAGTCCTGTCACGGACGCCAGATGTTCCGTTTTGAATTTCGGAATCAGAAGTATTCAGATTATAGTTGGTGTAGTCAATTATTCCATAAAAACACCTTATAACACAAACAGTTTATTTACAGCTCTAATATGTACACTCTTTGCTTTAGATCACAAAATAACACTCAGAAGCATTTATGGCGTAAATAATACGTATTATTTCTCTCTAAAAATACGACAAAGGAACTCAGAAGCCATTTCTCTGCGTACATAAAACACAAACTAAAACTAGACTGTTGCCATTCGCAACTTACTAAATATATCAAAACAAAGATAATAATCAGGTAGAGTATCAATCCGACATTCTCCCACCTAAGTTAACTTTTATCTTAAAATTTAACTTACATCTAGTTATAATCACAATTACAATAACAAAATTATATAAACAGTTCACAAGTCCAGTTTATGAGGCATTTTAATGATACGTTTCGTGTTGTCGCTTCCAATCAAGACAACGTCACCAACTACTACTTCGGCAGCCCTTTTACGTTCTGGTCTCTGAAGCAGAGCTCCCAAGTATTCCGATCGAAATCTATTTCTTAAGGCTTTTTGTAAATTTTGTCGATACTTAACACATTGGTTAAGACAGGTGATCAATTCTATCACAGTTAGGAACACCACTCATTTTGATATCTTGCAGGAACATTGAAGGAGTCAATGGAACCAGTTCTGCGTCATTATCCGCGACATACGTTATCGGTCGTGAATTAATTATGGATTCGCAATCACATAGCACCGTCGTCATCTGTTCATAAGTTAAAGAAGATCGGCCCAGTACTCTTCTCAATAACCTTTTAAGAATACCGATCAGTCTCTCCCACCATCCACCCCACCAAGAGGCAGTCGGTGGGTTGAATTTCCACTTAATAGGATGAAGAGCAGTGTCACTCACAATAAGGTTCCAATCCAGTGCACTTAGCAAATTTGAAGCACCTACAAAATTGGATCCATTGTCACAATAGATAGTGCTGCATCGTCCTCTACAGGCTATGAACCTGCGCAAAGCCATTAAGAAGGATTGCGTAGATAAAGAAGCCACTAATTTAATGTGTACTGCCCTATAGACAGCGCATGTGAATAGACAAACCCAAGATTTGTTATTATCTCTGAGAAACAGTGATCCCGCCAGGTCAACACCACAGATCTCAAATACAGCAGCCTCTCGTATACGGTCCTCTGGAAGAGATGCAGTGAGAGCATCAAGCTTCTTTGCAGAATGTCTCTTACAGACAATACATTTGGATAGGATAGATCTCACTGTCTTTGTACCATGCAGAATCCAGAATCGCTCTCTTAAAAGGTTAAGCAGCATTTGAGTCCCAGCATGAGCATTTTTTACATGATAGTGTATCACTATACGCTTTACAACTTCATGTTTGGATGGTAAAATTGCAAGCATCTTAAAATCTTCACTATCTGGTCGATATAAAAGTTTTGTTTTCAATCGGATGATATCGTTTTTATCTTTGAAGGCTCCCAGAGTTTTTAACTTTTCATCTTGTTCATTAACGAAGCTTTCTTTCTGTATTATTCTGATAACTCCATACTCAGCTACAGAAATTTCTTCGGAATCAAGGCTACCATATTTTCTAGTATTTCTCGGAATGCGACAATTATTAATGAATCGAAGTAGCCAGGCAATAATTCTTATAGTTTTGCTATAACTCGAAAACTTATAGATGAAGGAATTGTCTATATTTTGAAGGTTCACCATAGATGATACTATTTCTTTCAACACTTCTTCATTTACGGAAAGAGTATCTGAGTTTAAAAACCATTGCAGGCCTAATACCGGGACAATTTTATTTTTTACACAAGAAACCTCTTCTGTTGAGGAATGGGAACAATTGTGCTCCCACCCTCTAAGGTCAAATTTCCTTTCTGACATAATATCTGTAGCTACTTGAATGAACTCATGCAATTCTGTCTCAGTTTTTACACTAGTTAAACAATTGTCCACATAAAAACTGTTTTTAAATTTCTGAACCATATCCACAGGATATTTTGAGTTCCCAAGTTGTGCTTCCTCCAAAATCGTTTCTAGATGATATTGAATCATAGAATTAAGTAAGAAGGGACTACTAGAAATTCCAAAGACGACACGACAGTGTCTAAAGTATTTCAGTTCATTGTTTTCGTTATACCAAAGAAATCTTAAATAATCTTTGTCGTTTTCTTGTAGGCGAATTTGTAAAAATGCTTTACGGATGTCTGCCGTAACTCCAAACTTGTTCATCCGAAAACGTGTTAATATAGTAGGAATTAACTCAACAAGGTTTATTCCTTCTCCAGGCAGTCATTCAAGCTTGGGGAACCTCTCATCTTCGCCGAAGCATCAAACACAGGTCTGATTCTGGTTGTGCTATTCTCTTTCACGACATGTCTGTGTGGTAAATAATGAGACGGCAATTGAATCTCATGTTAGGAACTTCTTCAATTATTCCTTCTCTTGCACATTCTTCAAATATTTGATTATAATCGTCATACAAATTTTCTTCTTTTAACTTTCGTGCAGTACCGTCCAGTCTCTTTAAAGCCAAGTTAAAATTATCAGGCAGTGGAGGGTGATCGGCGAGCCAGGGTAAATGTACCACGAAACGATTGTCTTTGTCGACCTGAACTGTGTTAATAAAATGCTCTCTGGCGGATTCCTGAAGGTCTTTAGTTTTCTTCTCAGATGGATCGGTAATGCCGAGAGTGTCAAGAGTCCACAATTCTGTTATTGTTCTAGTAGTAGAAAGCATAGGGCTAGCTACTGAGATTTCATTTTCCTCTGAAGAAATCTGTGGTATACGTCCCATAATGGTCCACCCTAAACGTGTTTCCATTGCTGTTAAACCACAAAGTAAGGATTTGTAACCACCGGTAATGATTTTTCCAGCTACATCGGCTCCTATTAAAATTTCAATAGGACCTTTATAATCATCGCTCACATGAATACTATAGTCCGTAAGCTCTTTTAAATGAATCGCAGGCATTGTCGGTGGAACGCTTTCACAGATAACAGGTTGACTCAATACTTTGAAATGACAGTTATAAGACCCATCGCAACTTGTCAAATATAAAGTAAACACATCATGCTTGCACACTCCTGTATTTTCTCCACCGAACAGAGAATGTTGAAGATATTCCCAGCTTTCCCTTTTATATTTCATTTCTTTAGCAGTATTTTTTAAAATGTAAGAGCGCTGTGAAGCAGAGTCTATGATGGCTCTTGCTTTTCGTTTTCTCCCATCACCTCTGATTAAAACCGTTAACGTTAGCAACATAACGCTAGGGCTTTGGGACACATTCGCAAGTGCTTGATCCTCATTCGGAACATTATCTAATTCTGCAGTTTCTTTCCCGGTAGGTGAGAATGCTTGCTGCTTTATGCTATGACAGAGTAAAATATGATGTCTTTTTCCACAACCCAAACAAGTTACCTTTGAGTAACATTTACGAACTTGATGACCTGGTTTTAAGCACAGAAAACAGCACCCTGATTTCTCTACGAGATTCTCTCTATCTTTCATCGCCATTTTTCGTACCTTCAAACAGTCAGTGGAATTATGTAAATTGTGGCAAAATATGCACTGTCTCTGTTCCTTCGAAGAGGTTAAAAGATCAGCCGCACTAGCTATTTGACGAGGGTCCCCATATTTATGTTTATTATTTCCAGCCCCCTTCTCCTTGAACAATTTAAAATTATACTTGGTTTCAACTCCAAAGTTTTTGAGGCTAGAATTATACGTTCCTCTGCCTGTACTTCATCTTGAAGAAAATCAAGAATTGAATCGAGATCAGTCTTTTTAGTAATTTTAGTTGTATTTTGATCTTCCTCATCATGTTATCTACGACTTGTAGATCTATATCGTTCCCACGCTAGAAGCGTTTCCTCAGGTAGAGCAGACTCAACAAGTGGGAAAAGCATCGACGCATATTTATCCCTAGTTACTCCTAATATCTCAAGCGCACGGAGCTTTGTTTCTAACAAATCATAAAGATTTCTCAAAGATTTTCTCGGCATATTCTGCTTTTGGAGAACTAATGATAGAAGATCCCTAACATACACCTGTATAAGTAGTTCTTCTCTGCCTAAACGTAATTTTAATTGTTCTATAGCTTTCTCATAACTGTTTCCCCCATTTGGAAAACTTTTAATTAGTTCTTCGGCAACACTTCCCTTCTCCATACATTGGGATAGGTATGCGAACTTATGCGGATCTAAATTATGGTCTTTATCGACTTTCTCAAATTGACCCCAAAATCTAACCCAGTTTCTTAAATCTCCACTAAATGTAGGTAACTGTATTTTAGGGTAACGTAATAATGTATTTTGCTGAGAAACACTACAATTCGAAAAAACGTCTTCTCTTTCTGAAAGCGAAAGTTGTTTCAACTTAAACTGTAACAACCGCCAACGGTCTATATAACTTTCAGATTCATCGATCTCTTTCTCTATTACATCATCTTCAATGTTTGCAGAAAAAAAAAACTGCTTAACATTTTCTTCGGCATTCACCATTAGCGTAGCTTTTTCCTCAATAACTTTCAGAAAGAGTATTTTATCACAAATTTCTAAGTTTGCCTCTTCAGCATCAAACTCATTACATGCTTTACTAAACAGTCTCCTCTGCTGCGTTCTATTTTTCTTTGCTGCTTCCATATTAATTCAGGAAGTAGGATATACAAAACAAAACTCACCCAAATCAGCAGTCGAGTCCTGTCACGGACGCCAGATGTTCCGTTTTGAATTTCGGAATCAGAAGTATTCAGATTATAGTTGGTGTAGTCAATTATTCCATAAAAACACCTTATAACACAAACAGTTTATTTACAGCTCTAATATGTACACTCTTTGCTTTAGATCACAAAATAACACTCAGAAGCATTTATGGCGTAAATAATACGTATTATTTCTCTCTAAAAATACGACAAAGGAACTCAGAAGCCATTTCTCTGCGTACATAAAACACAAACTAAAACTAGACTGTTGCCATTCGCAACTTACTAAATATATCAAAACAAAGATAATAATCAGGTAGAGTATCAATCCGACATTCTCCCACCTAAGTTAACTTTTATCTTAAAATTTAACTTACATCTAGTTATAATCACAATTACAATAACAAAATTATATAAACAGTTCACAAGTCCAGTTTATGAGGCATTTTAATGATACGTTTCGTGTTGTCGCTTCCAATCAAGACAACGTCACCAACTACTACTTCGGCAGCCCTTTTACGTTCTGGTCTCTGAAGCAGAGCTCCCAAGTATTCCGATCGAAATCTATTTCTTAAGGCTTTTTGTAAATTTTGTCGATACTTAACACGTTGGTTAAGACTGGTGATCAATTCTATCACAGTTAGGAACACCACTCATTTTGATATCTTGCAGGAACATTGAAGGAGTCAATGGAACCAGTTCTGCGTCATTATCCGCGACATACGTTATCGGTCGTGAATTAATTATGGATTCGCAATCACATAGCACCGTCGTCATCTGTTCATAAGTTAAAGAAGATCGGCCCAGTACTCTTCTCAATAACCTTTTAAGAATACCGATCAGTCTCTCCCACCATCCACCCCACCAAGAGGCAGTCGGTGGGTTGAATTTCCACTTAATAGGATGAAGAGCAGTGTCACTCACAATAAGGTTCCAATCCAGTGCACTTAGCAAATTTGAAGCACCTACAAAATTGGATCCATTGTCACAATAGATAGTGCTGCATCGTCCTCTACAGGCTATGAACCTGCGCAAAGCCATTAAGAAGGATTGCGTAGATAAAGAAGCCACTAATTTAATGTGTACTGCCCTATAGACAGCGCATGTGAATAGACAAACCCAAGATTTGTTATTATCTCTGAGAAACAGTGATCCCGCCAGGTCAACACCACAGATCTCAAATACAGCAGCCTCTCGTATACGGTCCTCTGGAAGAGATGCAGTGAGAGCATCAAGCTTCTTTGCAGAATGTCTCTTACAGACAATACATTTGGATAGGATAGATCTCACTGTCTTTGTACCATGCAGAATCCAGAATCGCTCTCTTAAAAGGTTAAGCAGCATTTGAGTCCCAGCATGAGCATTTTTTACATGATAGTGTATCACTATAACGCTTTACAACTTCATGTTTGGATGGTAAAATTGCAAGCATCTTAAAATCTTCACTATCTGGTCGATATAAAAGTTTTGTTTTCAATCGGATGATATCGTTTTTATCTTTGAAGGCTCCCAGAGTTTTTAACTTTTCATCTTGTTCATTAACGAAGCTTTCTTTCTGTATTATTCTGATAACTCCATACTCAGCTACAGAAATTTCTTCGGAATCAAGGCTACCATATTTTCTAGTATTTCTCGGAATGCGACAATTATTAATGAATCGAAGTAGCCAGGCAATAATTCTTATAGTTTTGCTATAACTCGAAAACTTATAGATGAAGGAATTGTCTATATTTTGAAGGTTCACCATAGATGATTACTATTTCTTTCAACACTTCTTCATTTACGGAAAGAGTATCTGAGTTTAAAAACCATTGCAGGCCTAATACCGGGACAATTTTATTTTTTACACAAGAAACCTCTTCTGTTGAGGAATGGGAACAATTGTGCTCCCACCCTCTAAGGTCAAATTTCCTTTCTGACATAATATCTGTAGCTACTTGAATGAACTCATGCAATTCTGTCTCAGTTTTTACACTAGTTAAACAATTGTCCACATAAAAACTGTTTTTAAATTTCTGAACCATATCCACAGGATATTTTGAGTTCCCAAGTTGTGCTTCCTCCAAAATCGTTTCTAGATGATATTGAATCATAGAATTAAGTAAGAAGGGACTACTAGAAATTCCAAAGACGACACGACAGTGTCTAAAGTATTTCAGTTCATTGTTTTCGTTATACCAAAGAAATCTTAAATAATCTTTGTCGTTTTCTTGTAGGCGAATTTGTAAAAATGCTTTACGGATGTCTGCCGTAACTCCAAACTTGTTCATCCGAAAACGTGTTAATATAGTAGGAATTAACTCAACAAGGTTTATTCCTTCTCCATCAGTCATTCAAGCTTGGGGAACCTCTCATCTTCGCCGAAGCATCAAACACAGGTCTGATTCTGGTTGTGCTATTCTCTTTCACGACATGTCTGTGTGGTAAATAATGAGACGGCAATTGAATCTCATGTTAGGAACTTCTTCAATTATTCCTTCTCTTGCACATTCTTCAAATATTTGATTATAATCGTCATACAAATTTTCTTCTTTTAACTTTCGTGCAGTACCGTCAGTCTCTTTAAAGCCAAGTTAAAATTATCAGGCAGTGGAGGGTGATCGGCGAGCCAGGGTAAATGTACCACGAAACGATTGTCTTTGTCGACCTGAACTGTGTTAATAAAATGCTCTCTGGCGGATTCCTGAAGGTCTTTAGTTTTCTTCTCAGATGGATCGGTAATGCCGAGAGTGTCAAGAGTCCACAATTCTGTTATTGTTCTAGTAGTAGAAAGCATAGGGCTAGCTACTGAGATTTCATTTTCCTCTGAAGAAATCTGTGGTATACGTCCCCATAATGGTCCACCCTAAACGTGTTTCCATTGCTGTTAAACCACAAAGTAAGGATTTGTAACCACCGGTAATGATTTTTCCAGCTACATCGGCTCCTATTAAAATTTCAATAGGACCTTTATAATCATCGCTCACATGAATACTATAGTCCGTAAGCTCTTTAAATGAATCGCAGGCATTGTCGGTGGAACGCTTTCACAGATAACAGGTTGACTCAATACTTTGAAATGACAGTTATAAGACCCATCGCAACTTGTCAAATATAAAGTAAACACATCATGCTTGCACACTCCTGTATTTTCTCCACCGAACAGAGAATGTTGAAGATATTCCCAGCTTTCCCTTTTATATTTCATTTCTTTAGCAGTATTTTTTAAAATGTAAGAGCGCTGTGAAGCAGAGTCTATGATGCTCTTGCTTTTCGTTTTCTCCCATCACCTCTGATTAAAACCGTTAACGTTAGCAACATAACGCTAGGGCTTTGGGACACATTCGCAAGTGCTTGATCCTCATTCGGAACATTATCTAATTCTGCAGTTTCTTTCCCGGTAGGTGAGAATGCTTGCTGCTTTATGCTATGACAGAGTAAAATATGATGTCTTTTTCCACAACCCAAACAAGTTACCTTTGAGTAACATTTACGAACTTGATGACCTGGTTTTAAGCACAGAAAACAGCACCCTGATTTCTCTACGAGATTCTCTCTATCTTTCATCGCCATTTTTCGTACCTTCAAACAGTCAGTGGAATTATGTAAATTGTGGCAAAATATGCACTGTCTCTGTTCCTTCGAAGAGGTTAAAAGATCAGCCGCACTAGCTATTTGACGAGGGTCCCCATATTATGTTTATTATTTCCAGCCCCCCTTCTCCTTGAACAATTTAAAATTATACTTGGTTTCAACTCCAAAGTTTTTGAGGCTAGAATTATACGTTCCTCTGCCTGTACTTCATCTTGAAGAAAATCAAGAATTGAATCGAGATCAGTCTTTTTAGTAATTTTAGTTGTATTTTGATCTTCCTCATCATGTTATCTACGACTTGTAGATCTATATCGTTCCCACGCTAGAAGCGTTTCCTCAGGTAGAGCAGACTCAACAAGTGGGAAAAGCATCGACGCATATTTATCCCTAGTTACTCCTAATATCTCAAGCGCACGGAGGCTTTGTTTCTAACAAATCATAAAGATTTCTCAAAGATTTTCTCGGCATATTCTGCTTTTGGAGAACTAATGATAGAAGATCCCTAACATACACCTGTATAAGTAGTTCTTCTCTGCCTAAACGTAATTTTATTGTTCTATAGCTTTCTCATAACTGTTTCCCCCATTTGGAAAACTTTTAATTAGTTCTTGCGGCAACACTTCCCTTCTCCATACATTGGGATAGGTATGCGAACTTATGCGGATCTAAATTATGGTCTTTATCGACTTTCTCAAATTGACCCCAAAATCTAACCCAGTTTCTTAAATCTCCACTAAATGTAGGTAACTGTATTTTAGGGTAACGTAATAATGTATTTTGCTGAGAAACACTACAATTCGAAAAAACGTCTTCTCTTTCTGAAAGCGAAAGTTGTTTCAACTTAAACTGTAACAACCGCCAACGGTCTATATAACTTTCAGATTCATCGATCTCTTTCTCTATTACATCATCTTCAATGTTTGCAGAAAAAAAAAACTGCTTAACATTTTCTTCGGCATTCACCATTAGCGTAGCTTTTTCCTCAATAACTTTCAGAAAGAGTATTTTATCACAAATTTCTAAGTTTGCCTCTTCAGCATCAAACTCATTACATGCTTTACTAAACAGTCTCCTCTGCTGCGTTCTATTTTTCTTTGCTGCTTCCATATTAATTCAGGAAGTAGGATATACAAAACAAAACTCACCCAAATCAGCAGTCGAGTCCTGTCACGGACGCCAGATGTTCCGTTTTGAATTTCGGAATCAGAAGTATTCAGATTATAGTTGGTGTAGTCAATTATTCCATAAAAACACCTTATAACACAAACAGTTTATTTACAGCTCTAATATGTACACTCTTTGCTTTAGATCACAAAATAACACTCAGAAGCATTTATGGCGTAAATAATACGTATTATTTCTCTCTAAAAATACGACAAAGGAACTCAGAAGCCATTTCTCTGCGTACATAAAACACAAACTAAAACTAGACTGTTGCCATTCGCAACTTACTAAATATATCAAAACAAAGATAATAATCAGGTAGAGTATCAATCCGACATTCTCCCACCTAAGTTAACTTTTATCTTAAAATTTAACTTACATCTAGTTATAATCACAATTACAATAACAAAATTATATAAACAGTTCACAAGTCCAGTTTATGAGGCATTTTAATGATACGTTTCGTGTTGTCGCTTCCAATCAAGACAACGTCACCAACTACTACTTCGGCAGCCCTTTTACGTTCTGGTCTCTGAAGCAGAGCTCCCAAGTATTCCGATCGAAATCTATTTCTTAAGGCTTTTTGTAAATTTTGTCGATACTTAACACGTTGGTTAAGACTGGTGATCAATTCTATCACAGTTAGGAACACCACTCATTTTGATATCTTGCAGGAACATTGAAGGAGTCAATGGAACCAGTTCTGCGTCATTATCCGCGACATACGTTATCGGTCGTGAATTAATTATGGATTCGCAATCACATAGCACCGTCGTCATCTGTTCATAAGTTAAAGAAGATCGGCCCAGTACTCTTCTCAATAACCTTTTAAGAATACCGATCAGTCTCTCCCACCATCCACCCCACCAAGAGGCAGTCGGTGGGTTGAATTTCCACTTAATAGGATGAAGAGCAGTGTCACTCACAATAAGGTTCCAATCCAGTGCACTTAGCAAATTTGAAGCACCTACAAAATTGGATCCATTGTCACAATAGATAGTGCTGCATCGTCTCTACAGGCTATGAACCTGCGCAAAGCATTAAGAAGGATTGCGTAGATAAAGAAGCCACTAATTTAATGTGTACTGCCCTATAGACAGCGCATGTGAATAGACAAACCCAAGATTTGTTATTATCTCTGAGAAACAGTGATCCCGCCAGGTCAACACCACAGATCTCAAATACAGCAGCCTCTCGTATACGGTCCTCTGGAAGAGATGCAGTGAGAGCATCAAGCTTCTTTGCAGAATGTCTCTTACAGACAATACATTTGGATAGGATAGATCTCACTGTCTTTGTACCATGCAGAATCCAGAATCGCTCTCTTAAAAGGTTAAGCAGCATTTGAGTCCCAGCAATGAGCATTTTTTACATGATAGTGTATCACTATACGCTTTACAACTTCATGTTTGGATGGTAAAATTGCAAGCATCTTAAAATCTTCACTATCTGGTCGATATAAAAGTTTTGTTTTCAATCGGATGATATCGTTTTTATCTTTGAAGGCTCCCAGAGTTTTTAACTTTTCATCTTGTTCATTAACGAAGCTTTCTTTCTGTATTATTCTGATAACTCCATACTCAGCTACAGAAATTTCTTCGGAATCAAGGCTACCATATTTTCTAGTATTTCTCGGAATGCGACAATTATTAATGAATCGAAGTAGCCAGGCAATAATTCTTATAGTTTTGCTATAACTCGAAAACTTATAGATGAAGGAATTGTCTATATTTTGAAGGTTCACCATAGATGATACTATTTCTTTCAACACTTCTTCATTTACGGAAAGAGTATCTGAGTTTAAAAACCATTGCAGGCCTAATACCGGGACAATTTTATTTTTTACACAAGAAACCTCTTCTGTTGAGGAATGGGAACAATTGTGCTCCCACCCTCTAAGGTCAAATTTCCTTTCTGACATAATATCTGTAGCTACTTGAATGAACTCATGCAATTCTGTCTCAGTTTTTACACTAGTTAAACAATTGTCCACATAAAAACTGTTTTTAAATTTCTGAACCATATCCACAGGATATTTTGAGTTCCCAAGTTGTGCTTCCTCCAAAATCGTTTCTAGATGATATTGAATCATAGAATTAAGTAAGAAGGGGACTACTAGAAATTCCAAAGACGACACGACAGTGTCTAAAGTATTTCAGTTCATTGTTTTCGTTATACCAAAGGAAATCTTAAATAATCTTTGTCGTTTTCTTGTAGGCGAATTTGTA